>CM017195.1:34739881-35192381 GCA_004837865.1 Musa balbisiana
TATTGCTTTCTACACTGCTGTTTTACATTGGTTCCTCTTCTTTTATGTCTTCTTAAAATTTTCTTTGGTATGAGGACTGCCAAACCCATCTATTGCTTTCTACACTGCTGTTTTACATTGGTTCCTCTTCTTTTATGTCTTCTTAAAATTTTCTTTGGTATGAGGACTGCCAAACCCATGTATTGCTTTCTACACTGCTGTTTTACATTGGTTCCTCTTCTTTTATGTCTTCTTAAAATTTTCTTTGGTATGAGGACTGCCAAACCCATGTATTGCTTTCTACACTGCTGTTTTACATTGGTTCCTCTTCTTTTATGTCTTCTTAAAATTTTCTTTGGTATGAGGACTGCCAAACCCATCTATTGCTTTCTACACTGCTGTTTTACATTGGTTCCTCTTCTTTTATGTCTTCTTAAAATTTTCTTTGGTATGAGGACTGCCAAACCCATCTATTGCTTTCTACACTGCTGTTTTACATTGGTTCCTCTTCTTTTATGTCTTCTTAAAATTTTCTTTGGTATGAGGACTGCCAAACCCATTGGTGAGGGCCTCCCACATCACATGGAGCCATCTGTCTTTCTAAGTTTGTCTCCCGGGCTGTTTGACTTTCAGTATATCTTAGTTGGCACTGGTCACAAAACTATTCTTAAGTTTATTCTGTAGCGAAGAGGCAGATGGCATAACATATGATATGTTGCTTGATGTTTCGAGCGACCCTGACCGATGGGTCTGGAATGGCATCTGATTCTGTTTGTTGGATGAATTCCCTGGGGATATCTGGTCTCAGTTCTGTGTAATAAATTAGGGAATTGCATTTCCACTGCTGCTAGATTCATTTTTGACGATGGCAAGTCATACTGAAACTTGGCTTACCAAGGTGTATACTAACATGCACTGGATAGCGGGGTCCCTTGGACCGAAAATGAGCATCGGATGTTCTTGATGGGCCTTCAGAAACTGGGGAAAGGTGACTGGCGTGGAATAGCTCGAAATTTTGTTGTGTCTAGGACCCCAACACAAGTTGCTAAGCCATGCACAGAAATATTTCATCCGACGGAGTAATGCCTCAAGAAGGAAGAAAGAGGGCATTCTAGTTTGTTCGACATTGTTCCTGAAATGGTCTGGCTTCTACGTTGCTTATTTCACTCTTTGTTGATTCTGCAGCAGTTGTATCCTTACATAAGCCTTTTTTTTTATTGTGTGTTTGAATGCACATGCAGCCAATCGACGAGGCTCCTAACCATGAAGAGCAGTTGTTGCCCCATTCTCCTAATGAACTGGAGAGCACCAGTCAGTTGCCAACTTTGCATCTTGGTCTACAAGGACCTGAGCCTGCTGAACCCTCAACAACCATGCATGCTGCACAACTCACAGAAAGCATTCCTCGAATACATAACAATCATCCAGTGCCAATGCTACTACCGACATATTACCCGACCTTCATCCCTGTTCCTGGACCTTTCTGGCCGTCGAATCAGATCACCACTGCCAAAGAGGAAACGATGAGGGAAACCCACAAGATCGTAATGCCTACTCCTGTTGTCCCAAAGGAGCCCGTGAATGCGGATGAGGTCGTCAGCATGTCGAAGCTCAGCATTGGTGAGGGCCTCCCACATCACATGGAGCCATCTGCTCTCTCCCTCAGACCGAGCGGAACCTCCTCTAGTTCGAGGCAGTCTGCCTACCACATCGACTCTTCCATTGCTGTGCCTGATCTGAACCAAACTAACAGCAGTCCTATCCATGCAGTCTGAGGCAAGACACAAGTGGTGCATGAGTTTGTTCTCTTTGCTCTCTGACAACATAACTCCTGTTCTAATATCTGCATCAGCCTCTAGCATACCCAATTCTCATCCAAGTTGTTGTGCTTCTTTTGTTAATATTTGAACTCAAATTCTTACCGAATAAGGGTATCCAGGAAAGCTGTTATTTGTATGCTAGTTTCAGTTCTATCTCAATGTGATGGCAATCATACAGTAGTTCATGTTCTCATGCGACGCTCGAATTGTCGAAGGGACATACTTTTGAACATAGGGAAGTGTCATTATTCTTATGGATTTCGGAATGCACCATTGTGGAAGGTTTCGAAGATGAGCATTATTACATGGAAGATTTTGGTAGATTTTGAAGTACTCTTTTTAAACTTTTGGACGTATTGTTGAATGACATTTTGGTTAGTTTTTGTCTAAATTGTTTCATGTTATTTATTACTTTTTTGGCAATTGGGTTTCCTCACAAAAGGAACTGAGAGTTAATATGGGTTTAATCAAGCTTGCATGAGAAGGCATAATATGTGAAGGTTGCATTATGTTATACGTAGAGAAGTTGATAGCGTTGTTCTTGTTGTATGGAGAGAAGGAAATAAAAGACTGACCTCGTGTTAAATGCCCACCGCCACCACCACCACCACCACCACCACCACCACCGCCACCAAGTTTTCAAAGAGCTCTTTATGTGGGTCACTGTCTGCCTCTCTTTTTCGATGGCCAAATCATGCAACCACTTCACACCAATGGAGTTGTAAAGCTTCACTCACAACGCATTAGTTGTCCTGTCGTCGTCTTCGCGAGATCGTGATGAAATTATAATCTGTATCAATCTAAACGTAGCTCAAAGCATTAGCTATAGAAATTTTATTCCAAGAGTTCTTAAGATGGAGTACATTAAACTCCAAAACCAAAAGGGAATTTCCAAGGATTATCAATCAAACAATAAATCAAAATTCGAAAGAAGATTTACATGATTCAGTAACTATGTCGATAGAGAAAAAATAAAATAAAATCAAATTCTTTATGACAAACCTTTGAGTTAACTCCTCCTGCAATTTTAATTTCATTATATATCATCTCATATTAGATAGAATTTTAAAGTCTCATTAACGTCTAAAAATACATGTGATATTTATAAAATAATCAACCAATAATTTTTTAATAAGAAAATATTATATATGTATATATTATATATATTATGATGCTCGATATTTTGACCCTTTTTTGAATTGTCAATTGCATGCAACGAATTTTAGGTCAATCATTCTTAGAGGGTAAGCAATGGTAGGACACAGGAGACTCAGCCCTCCATGGAAGGAGACTTGTCGTCCACTCGCCTCAAAAGACGTCAAAGTTGGAGGGCAGGTCCTCCGCTAAAGGAGAGGGAAGCCACCAAAGTTAACTGCCTCGGAGGCTCGGAACGGAGCTTCTCCATAGTAATCATGGAAAGCAGAGACGAAGAGGTAAAAGCCACGCGGGTCTCGTGGTTATGGAATTGGAATACGTGTCCCAGACAGTGCGCAACGACGTGTCTCTCCATCTCGTCACCGAATTAGGAGGACACTTTGATCTCCACCAGATGGAGAGAGAATTGTGTTTTGATTGCGCCGAGGACAGAGGTTGATTTAATGGCAAACATCCCTTTTGATCTGCCGACAGCGAACGAACAAGCGGAGTTGACATCAAATTTTTATTTCATGAGAATTCTTTGTCAGAGCGACAAGAATTAAGACTCTAATCATCGCAACCTTGCGACGTCTGAGGAACAGAAACACTCTTTGTTTACATGAGTTTACCATATTGGATCGAGAATCGAAATATATATCCACCAGTATTTTTATCCTTTATTGAACAGTAAGGAACACAAAACTAGCATATAGTCCACGAACAGGCACTCTCAGCTTCCCACTACGGACACCAAAGCAGCAAAGAAGCTCTGAACAACGGTAGGTTCGTATGCTACCCACTTTATACGGCCTCATCAGTCGCAGCAGATAAGCTCCGTGAAGGCCACCTCAGGCAGGCTTGCCGAGGCGGCACTGGGATTCCGGCGTCGGCGGGACGCTCTGCTGGAGGCGAAGTTGCTCGTAGAACCTCTTGATGAACTCCTCTGCCTCCCGGTCAACGCGCCCGTCGGCCTCCCCGTCCTCCTCCCTTATCGGGAACGGCGAGTCTGTTATCCTCAGCTGCCGCACCGCTGCCGGGCTCTTCCCGAAGCTCCACATGGGCGCAGGCGACGGCGACGCCACAGCCGACGACTCGGCATCAGATATCTCCGCGTTCAGCTTGTCGAGCTCCCTGGCCATCGCGGCGAAGTCGAGGTCGTAGCAGTGGTGGCGGTGGCGGTTCTTCCGCTTGGCGGAGAGGAGGAAGGAGGGGTAGGAAGGGGTGTTGCTGCAGCTGAACTCCACCTCCTTGGTGTCGTAGAGGGAGAGGTCGGGATCCATGGAGCGGCCCGACATGTCGGCGCTAATGTGGTGGTCATGATGGTGGTGGAAGGTGACGAAGTTTCCGACGGCTTTTCTAGCGAGCTTGCCGCGCTTGAGGAGGAGATGGAGATCCATCATGAGCTTGTGCTTGGATAAGCCCTTGCGCAGCATGTAGTAAGCAGCTCTTATCATGTGCAACAGCCTCTTGGCCAAGGAGGGATCCATTTGGCCGAGTTCGTTTCTCTCGGTGGGGATTCGTGCAAGTTTTCTCTGAGAATACAAGCGAAGGGAGAGGAGAGGAGAGGAGAGGGTTTAACAGTCTTGACGAGCGAGAGAGGAAGGCAGGCGCAGAAGGTATTTAAAGGTGAAGGAAGGCACATAAGGTGGCCAACAAAAATGATGGCGTGCGGGAAATACTTGGAAATTACAACACATGGTGGGTGATCCTCGCTGCAATAATTGATACCGAAACTACTACCAAGCTCTCGAAACGGCGGCTGTGTCCACAAGCTTAAATTGTGAAGGGGTCAAACACAACCACTGGAACCTTTAGAACCTGAAACGTGTGTGTGAGTGTGTCTGTGTGTGTGTGTGTGTGTGTGTGTGAGAGAGAGAGAGAGAGAGAGAGAGAGAGAGAGCCGACCAGGCCACACGTAGCACACATACGAGGCAAGCAATAAATGTAAACGACGTAAACGAAGAGTGTGTGTATATATACAAGTAAAAGAAGAATACATACATGAGTCGATCTATCTCAATGATTGGATACATATCAGCATTTAGTGGAGAGTCGAAATAGGTTGATATAAATTTCTGAATGTATCTGACGCTCGTAATTAATAAGTAGGAGCATGCAGATTTAGAGCTTCATTTTGTATTAGAAACAAAGCTATTTCAGTAATCCGTGGCCAAAGTGTGTCCGTTGGGTAAGACTTCAGCTCGAAGAGATCATTAGCATGGAATCCAAGTCGAAGAGAAATGAGAATGGCTTAAAAGTCCGCAGCAGACCAAATTACGGTAATCCAACTTTTTGTAAGGGTAGAACGCAGCTGGTCGCTGTGCATGGTCGGCGGTCAGGCCGTATAACTTAATGACCAAGTGAACAACTTTGTCCGCTTCTCCCACCTTTTTCTTTTGGCAAAGCAGGCAAGGCCCAGAGCTCCTGAGCTTTCCCAAGCTTGCTCGGCTTGCTCTCCAGGCCAGTATGATTCATGTGGTGAAGAGTTGGTGGGCACACTGACCTCTTATTTGACCTCTCTTTCTTTGATGCTTCGTTCGGATCATAGCACTACGACACAATCTGATTATAATGGAGGCTCGAAACGCACTCACATGAAGATTGAAGGTAAATTAATCTATGTTCTTCTACGTTTCAAGCTTATTTTGCTGGGTGGAGCACAGTTGTGACCAAGCGAGTTGGTGCTCCTGACATAGGTCCCTCCTCCCGGTGGCAGTAGAAAGCACCAACCATTCAGAGAAACCAATTTTAAACGCAGTTGCCATCTTCCACGCTTTTCAATCCTGTGGGTAGGACGCAGATGTTTGCAACGAACCTCTTCGATTCGAGGGATACAATACCGGACTTACATGACATACACAAACAAGGGGGACTTGGAGTCGCAAACAAATAGATTTCTTTCTCTCCTTCTCGGTGTTGCTGACGATACGCCAGTTTGCATCAATTCCCGAGCTCATAACGGGATGGACTCTCGTACATGCTGCTTGTATGTATCTTTGTAGGTTCGGGGGGCTATGGGCTTTCGTCGGCCACTGACGAAGTGCCACGAGTAATTTCCTTGTTTCTTCTTTCTGAAGAAAGAGGAGCTACCGTGTACCTTCTTCCTCCAGCCTACAATATGTGCTGTAGCGATCCGTTCTACTGCCGCAGTCTTATCCATGAAGAATCCTAAAGCAGAAACGAAGGACCATTGTGTAATCCATTTGGTTTTCCTGAGCAAAGCAAAAGAAAAGAAAAGAAAAGAAATCCTTGGTGTGGTTGATCTTAACCAAAGCGCAAGCGAGAGCCGGCTTTTAAGCTCTTGGCATGCAGTGCCTATATACCTTGATAATGACATTTGTTCCATCGTACAGCTTTTTTGGGCAGATAAGCGAAGGTGGTGTCTTGCTTCAGTCCCCTTGGATGCTGCTGAATCGAATATGTTAAGACACCTCTTTCCTTCCATTCTCAAAATTTATGATTTTTCAGTAAAATCACGACGAAGTCATCTTCAACGATCATGAGAACTGAAATATATTTAAATCACGAGCAGTGGTTCTTTGAATTCAGCCCATAATGGGTTCTAATAGTCCATAACCCACCTCTTTTCATGATAAAAAAAACAAGAGAAGGAAAGTGATTATTTTTAGTTTGCTACGTAGTTTTTACTCTTCACGTTGGAAGGATTTTTCACAAAAATCTTGATGTTCTATTTGATTATGATTCCATTTAATTCCGTTGCATGTTATGATTTACTAGTATTTATTCACATACAAAAGTTTATTTCTTTTTATATCTCATCATTTTTCACTACCAACAAAAAAAACAAAAAATATTAGAAATTGGACATGAAAGTATGCTTTTTGGGAGGCATAAACGAAGATGCAATCGATACCAAAATGAATAGGTAAAGAGTAGATGGTTTGGCGTAACTAAGATTAAAAATGACCGTAGAATGATTAAAGCTGCTCTTACACTCAATGGAATGCTTTGCATCTAACTAAGATGACAGGATAAGCTTGACTATTAAAAATGACAAGTTGCCACCTTGCTTGATTCTTTTGCTGATACGATGAACTGATTACTGAGTTGAATCCTGCGGTACGGTTGCAATTGTATTCTTCATCCATCTAAATGATCGAAGGGCATTGCCGAGCCTCTCTCAAGACTACGGCGGTCCATCTCACTCTATTTTCCTTCGTCGAGTAGAAAAGAGAAATCAGGAGGAAATGAAAGGCTGTTCGATGGTGGCGGAAGGCCTGATTACGATGGACTCGGCAAAGTCGAGCTACAGAAAAGAAAAGTTCAAGTGTCTTCGACTGAGAGTGCTTCTTCGTCCCTACTCGGCACCTCTGCCTTTTGACTAACGAGCTCAAGTATCGTAAATATGTCATCTCTCCCGCCTCCATATTTCTCTGATGAACTCGCACAAGGATCAAACCAAACAAATGACTGTCAGCCTATAAAATATAGCAGACCTTCTGATCATATGATACAAAAGAGGGTAGAGGAGGATTGCATGTTTGAAGCTTCTTTCACTTTAAACTTGAAAAGAAATTTTAATTAGTTGTATATAGCTTAATAATGATTAGCATAAATCATTAAGCTATAATATATATTACTTCTACTAACAACTTGAGCCGCTTCTTTCCGCCAAGTCTTATGGATCTACATAATAATGATGTCATTTTGTATATACCAACAAAATTAAATATTATAAACATGGGGCATTATATCCAAAATTTATGTGATAAAAAGGAAAGATAAGCTCAAACATAAATATATCACAAGATATATTAGAGTGTTTAATATCCTTATATTTTAATCAAGTAATATAACATTGATTTTAAATGAATTAAAATCAAGAATGTAATCGAGTGTAATTCGTGCATAACTCAAGTATAACCCTAATATAACAAAAGTATAAATAAGAGAATTATCCTCAAAGCTATCCAAGCATCTCAAAAGTTACCATGATTCTAATATGTTTAGTATTATTATTTTTTATAATTATCCCTCATTTTAGGATCATTAGTTATCAAAATAGAGGATTTCCATATTGAATATGTGATAACTAAAATGTATATATTGAAAATCTTTCCAAATCTATCCAAACTTCTCTATAAGAATAATAACATATTTCTAATTTTTTTTTTGAATTTGTTGAATGCAACCCGAGTATAATTATCTTTAATTACTCTCAAGCATGCTCAAACTTTTTCAAGACTATAATAACATATTTTATTATTATTATTTTTTATTTTAGAGTTAATAGATGGTGAAATAAGAGATTTTTTTAATATACATTAGTCTTGACTTTTTTTATTATTTAATTTAGTTAGAAAGTTTTGAATAAGACATTAATAACAATATCAAAAATTAAGTTTTTTTAATAATTTTTTTTTAATGATTGATAATGTGATATCGTCATTGATAAAAGAATCACATCATTCACAAAAAAGGAGATGAAGTTACCATTGCTCGGTGATGTTGTCGTCATTGGTGGTTGCGGGAGAAGAGCCGAGAATACTATCGCGGAGAGGAGCATAAGTTACATTCGGTATCATTATTGGAGAGATAAGGATATTATCATCGTTTGTTATAGGAGAGGAGAGGAGAGGAGAGGATTGCTTGTTGCCATCGTCTAAAATATGATTACACTTATTCGATGTAATCCTCATCTTTTGCCTCAAATCAATTTGACTCGAGACTCAAATCAAACTAAACTAACGGTTGGTTAGGTTTGAATCAGGTTCACAAGATCATATATATTAGAAAAATATTTTAAAATTTCAAGTAAAACCCCATCCTCGGAGTGTTTTTTTTTAAAGATAAAATGCACTAAAAAGACCACATTGTTTTTCTAACAAATTAGTGAATAAATAAATTAAAATAAACGATAGCGAACCTCAAATTTGGTGGTTGTGGTGATTCATTTCTCGGCCGCCGGATCCTATTCCGAGTCACTCCCATCCTCCAAGGTTCGATCTATGCCTCCCTTTGCAATATTATAGGTTGATGTAAAGTACTTTCTCTATCAATTCATTTTTTTCTTGCTGTGCTTGATCCTTCTTGGGGATTCGCTTTTCGGGAGATGGTTTCTTCATTCGTTCTTCGGGTCTCCCCTGAAATTTTGGTTCTTAATAATGTGGAGCGGTTCAGTGTTCCCAAACTCGGGATAGATTGGGTGTTGTAGCAGGGAAAGATCGTGTTTGCCAATTTCAGCTATCAAAATTTAGTTTTGGTACTCTAATTTGGTGAAACTTGGATGCATTTGTGCTTCTTCCGTTTCTCTTTTATCTGAATGTGTGCGTTGTTATCCGGGAATGATTGGCTTTGTGGCGAAAGCTAAACCGCCCAGGATTAATTGGCTTTGAGACCGAGACAAGTTTCTTATGCGAAGTCATACGCAGTGCACGCTGAGTCGTTCTTTTGACTATCCAAGGAAGAAGGAACTCGGATTTAATTGCAATAGGTAATTTTGTAGAATTTGGAATAGTTCTCTGGAATAAATTGTGTAGTGAAGACAGCAATCTATACTAATGTTTTACTAAGAGGACAGAGTTTATCTGGTGACTGGTGTGGCGTGATGATTATTGTTGACAGAAAAATCAATGTGTTTACTGATGTAGGTGTTGGTATTAGAACTGGAACCTTGTACAAAGGGTGAGACTTGTCATATGATTTTTGCTTTCTTCATGTAATGGCAATCTTAAAACAAGTTATGTGCATTGTTAGGCTACTTTTAGATGATCATGGTTATGTGGGTCACATGTTCTGCACCATATGTTTTGCAGAAGCAACACATAATTTTGTTGCAAAGTTTCCCCCTTGGAAAGAAACTGTGGTTTTGTTAGAAAAAGAGATAATCTATAGTTAGATAGAGCTTTTAGTTCATTCAAACTTGAATTAGGGGATTTGAAACTATATTTGTTCTCCTGAAGGGCACATGATACATCAAACTTGTGGTATGGTTAGTCGATAAGCTTAGGAAGACTTGAACTTTTGGAATTTGGAGGTATATTTGTTCTAAGTTATTGGTACCTAAGACATGCAAGTTGGTGTGTTGATAAGCTTTGGAAGTCATGCATCACACTTTCCAAAATCTGGCTTTTAATATCCTTTTAGTTTCTCTTTCAGATTGGTTGCCGAGAAATTTTTGTTTATCGCCTAACATATCGACTCTTGAAGGGAACAAGGGACTTAAGTTCTCGTATTTGATTAGTCTGTTTTTGGGTAGTTACATACTCTGAAGAAGAACCATAGTATGTCATCTGGTAGATCTACGAGTCGTATGAAACATGATAGATTAATCTTAGTTGCCAAATGTAAAAATTTGTAGCTAATATCTGAACTCTATGCTGATCCAATTTGCTACATGGTCAATTGCCTAACCCTTAATACTGGCTGTTATCTCTGCAGATCGAAAAAGTAGTGATGTTTCAGCGGTCAAGCAGTCGTAACTCGCATAATAAGGGGTCCAAAATCAAGACAGTAATTCAGATATCCTTGCTTCTGACTGTCATTGCGTGGTTAGTCAACCATATCAGCAAGAATGCTCATGCTGGGGGTGACGAGCTAAATCTTGACCAAGGACAAGAAATAGATTTTGGTCAGAAGGGAATAGCAGGATCCGAGAATGTGATGGTAACAGATAGTGAAGTTGGTAGAAAGGAAGCAGTTGAATTTCCAGACAACAATACTTCATTAGCTGAAGCAACCGGTGACAACACTTTTGAGTTGAGATTCAGATGACCAGCTCACTGTGACATCCGTAGCCGATGACACAAAGAATGTGGAATTGCCAGTTATTAATGAGGCTTTGGAGACGGATGCAGTTGAATCCCCTGGTAGTAATGCTTCTCATGCTGGCAGCAATGGCCCCGAAGAAATCAAAATGGTTTCATAGTCAAATGAGGCTGCACTATAATCAAAAGATGGCACCCCTGAGCCTCAAAATGATAGAGCAGCGATCCTAGAACGGGGTTGAGCTCTGAAATAAAGCTCAGCCAGTGAAGCTGAAAATTCATCCCATCACAACGAGAAGAATTTAGAAATTCCTACAGATGAGGCTCCAAATGTTGAAGCAGCAGAATCACAAGGAGATCACACCAAGGGAGAAAACTGAACCAAATCTTAAAGAAGATACTACATCTGAGCCTGGTAATAGCAATGCCTTTTTCTGGTGGTAGTGACAATGCAGATTCATGGAAGAATGGTGGCAAAGAGTCGGAATAATGTGGAATTATGGTGGCTGCCCAAAGGATAAGCTTGAAGATCCCAATATGTAGTTACTTATATTCAAGTACAGTGGAGAGCAACGTTAATTAGTACCATCAGGTGTATTAGTTGAGCCGTGTGTCTGATTCTGGCACTCTTGCTGTGATTCTAGCAGCTACGCATGTTCCTTTTCTCCTACCACTTTTTCCCAGACTTCTTTTCGGCTACTCATATTAGATGTTTATATTGACCGAAAGGCCTCTAAAGAGGTTATTTGTTTCCTTGCAACCAGATTACAAACCTGAGGATTCTGTGAATTAAATGCTTACCATATGCAATCTCAATTAGGAGCAGCAAGCAAGATGGTTCACTAAAAACCACAATTCATATACAAAACTTGATCAGCTGTCACAATATCGGATGTCAGGACCTGCAATTAGATCCATGCCTCAATTGTGCCACAACACCAGCATACATACAAAGACATTTACTTTATGACAAAACCCAGTCACTTATCTTTCACAAGGGGGAAATGAAGCATAAATCACACCACTGTCAACCATGCATGCCTTTGCCCAGTTTTCTGTCGCTCGTAGCTTTCAGCAAAGGATAAGTTTTGCTGCTCCAACCTCCTCAGCATCCAACCGATTATGTCTGCACCAACTTCATTGCGCTCGGGCTCAAATAGAAGGTCATGTAAAAACCCCTCATAGAGTTTTATATCCTTCTGCGTCGAGGCAGCCACATTGTACAGATCCTGTGTTGCCATGGGATCGGTGACTCTGTCTGCAGTCCCATGCAGGACTAGAAAAGGTACAGTCACATGCTTCATGTTCTGCAGAAGGTAGGACGAGATGCGCAGGATCTCATGGCCTGTTCTAACTCTTATCGGCCCAGTGTAAACTAATGGATCCGAGTACTTGGCCAACAGAGCTGCTGGATCCCTCGACACAGGAATGCCCCTTTTGTTAGCTCCCTTGAATTGCAACTTTGGGAGCACAAGTGAAACTATTGGAGCCACGACCTGCATCAGGTATACATGTACCCCCACTTGAGTGCTCATATAGTTTCGGCCGAGTAGCCTCTTTAACAAACCAAAGCTTGGACAAGCAAAAAATCAATGTTTGACAAATACTGCTCCTGTGCATTTACCTCTAGAAAGATGAGAAAAAGAAAGCTAACATTGTTATTCTTCTTTTTCTTTTGATCTATGCTTTGTCTGTGCACTAATGGTTGACAATAAGTACTCTCGTTTTTTCTTTCATTATTATCTGTGCCATCAAAGTCTCTTTTGAATTGATTCTGAGGAGCACAAAACTCGGATATCAATAATGACAATGCAAGGATGTCTTAGCTGAATGAAGTGAACAAATAAGGTAAACTCACTCAGATGCTTCTTTTCTTATGCTTCTTTATTTAATATTTGCAAATAAGATCCTTGAGCTTCTCCATAGTACCAGCTATATGTGCTCTATAATGATCAGATGTATTCTATTCAAGGGAGGTTCCAATAAAACATGAACGCTTAGTTCAATGATGCACATCCAAATAGAACAAATTAACTGCATTGCATATAAAAACAGGCTACGAGAGGAAACAATTACCCCGACTATTGGATGAGCTGGCTTTACACGGAGTGCTGGGGATGTCAGTATTATCCCTTCCACCATAGCCTCAATATGGGGATATGAAGCTGCCTGTCATGCAACAATTTTATTAACGATATCAGTAAAAAATGCGCAATAATGATAAGGATGAGTGGTAGGACCTTTTTATAAATGACATTACCTTTAAAACCACAGCTCCACCAGTTGAGTGGCCAAACATGAAACAAGGTACACCAGGATATTCTGATTTGATTTTCTCCAGGAATTTTCCCTGTAAAACATGAAAACGAATCAACTTAAAACCAGCATCAAGTGGATTCATATATACAGGCATCAGGGAAATAACAATAGCTTGCACTTACTGTGTCCTCGACAACATAATCTAATGAAGGTACATATCCATGCAATCCATCACTGCCACCGTGGCCTGCATTCACAAAGTAATTTGCCACCGTCAGGTTTATCCAAAATTTATCTATTCTAGATAGGCTTTGAATATCTACCTGGATTTTGAGTATCACAATCATCAATCAGTGCATCTATCATGCATTGTCTTGTCATTTCTCAATGGTCAGATAGATGAGAAACTAGTGCTTTTGAGATAACCTATAATTCTTGGACTAAACAACATTTCACTGAATGACACTGATCTCAAGGTCATGGAAAACAATAGTTTCAGTTAAGGAAATGATCCCATACAACCACTCTTAAGTTTAGAAAAGAAGATATTGCTTAAATAATATCCCTACTCATGCTGAAATTTAAGCTTGTTCAGGCATTCAGGTCACCATTCAATTCACTGAAAGCGGGACACATACAGCATGGACAAGCTTTGTGGAAAAAAATAATAGCAGTAAGAAAAGGACTAGCTAAAACCATATACCTATCCAGTCCATCGCGTATACTCCAAAGTTGCATGCCATTAACTGTTTGGCAAAGTGTGAGTATCTTCCACTGTAAAAAAAAAAAAGGAAAAAGCACTGTTATGAAAATTAAACTACAAAGTTGGATGTTTGAAATTTTCATTATGTGCTTGTTTCACTATTGGCTGGTAATACAATGCTGAACTCAGTCTTCAACATCACAGCTATTTAGAAATAAACAAAGCTACTTAAAAATTCTGCATACATGCTTCTGTATTCATGTGTGTAATTTTTGTGTAGCTGAAGTAAAAGGAAAGATAATTATCTGCTTCTTACCTGTGTTCATTCAGACCATGTATTATCACCACAATTGCCCTGCAGATGAATAACAACTCTTGTTAAACCCTATCGAGCAATGATCACAAAACAGATTAAAGCTCAAATGTCGTAAGCCTTGGATAGAAAAATGACATGATCACAATATAAAGATTTGAATATTTAAAGCACCAAATACTTTTCAACAGAGCTTAGAATATTCCAGCTGACCTTTCGAAGTCTATAATGCAATGTGAAAGAACAATGTAATCGAGAATTGACACATTACCAAATTGTCTAGTTACATGTGGAGGAGAAACAAGTAGCCATGCAGAGCAAATTCCACACAAGGAAAAAAAACTGTACTCTGAGATGTTACAGACATATGTTGTTCCACTAGTATAAATAAAACATGATTGTACACCAAATTAAAAGGACAATTGGTTTCACATCTCACATCTATAGAAGTCCTTAAACCAGAAGTCCAACTATCATAGCTTATAATGATGAGCTGCTAGCCAATTTTGCAATGTTATAGCATTCAGTAAAATAAAATAAGCTGGTCAGCATATCTTGTAAAAGGTCCTTAGTCCTAGCAGAAGCATAAACCGAGGACAAGAGTGACCGAAGAAGAAACAAGTGCTCGACAGAAGGGGGAAAGGCCTACTGCTAGAGTTCGCTCTGAAATAAATGCAGCTATTTAGGCCTAATAACTAAATGATCACACGCCTAACGAAGAGTAGCTTGCACTGTATAAACCTACAATTCGATGTTGAACGTCACATCGTTCTCTGTGATCAACAGATTCTACAGAATTAATCTATACTCCAAAGTCCAAACCCAACAAAGGACCGACTATTTTCCACCGATAAACACACCAAAAAGGAAGAAAAAAGACGAACAAACTCTAAACATCCCAAACAAATCAAAAAATCTACCATCAGAAGGGGAATACCCAAAAGTCAACAGGATTGACATGAAAGGACGATGGGTTTCCTAATCCCTCTCCTCTGACGTTGTATGTGAAACAAAATAGCATCGGATTGAAACGTCACCTCAGATCCCCCGAGGCAGGCAGCCACGAGCGGCAGAAAAGCGTGCTTCTTCTTGGTCCCATGAACACAAACGTCTCCCAGCGGCACGCACCACCCTCGTCGCCCTCCTCCACGGGGGGCACCATCACCACCTCCTCGGCAAGTTCCCTCCGCCGGCGCACGTCCTCCTCCTCCGCGGCTCTCGACCACCTCCCAACGCACGTGCGCCGCCGCGGGGAGGCCGCAGAAGCCGCCGCCGACGCGGTCTTCGATGTGAACGGGCCCCCGCGGCGGAGAAAAAGAAGGAACCACAAGACGAAGGAGTGCAGGAAGAGGAGCACGCGGAGGAGGGAGGCCGGCGACGACACGGACCGCCGTATGTTCCTGAAGACGGGGATGATGCGGCCGCTGGCCCCGGAGGTCAGCTCCTCCATCTGCGCTCCCCTCTCCATCCGTTACCGTCTCTCCTCCCTCCTCTTCCTCCTCGCTCCTTCTCTTCCTTGCGTGCCCGACCATTTCATCAGACGGACATATATAGGGCGAGGAGACGAGGAAAGCAAGAGCTGGCTTTCCTTTGACCATTTTTACAAGTACACCCGACCCCCATGGCACGAAAGGTTTTAATGACCCGTTATGTTCATATATAACGATACCGAGACCGTCGCATAACTGTTACCAACACATATCAGACAAAAAAGCGATGAGATCACCGGACATCTTCCTTCCAAAACGGCTCATGGGTCGAAAATAACGGGTTGCGAAGTTGGTTTCCGTCACTTGTACGAGTCGGGACTTGTCGTCGTAACGGAAACATATGTCGGTATCCACGAGCGGTGGCAAGTGAGCGTGGTCCCTCTCTTTCCGACGTGGGTCCCGCGGCCTCGCTTGTGGTTGGGGTTATGAATATGGGACGGGATTTCCCACACGAAATTGTGATGGTTCCCGGCGACACGTGGAAGATGCAGTCACTTTCGTGGACAGATCGTACGGCGCTTATTTGCCTTCCGCGTACTATCTCAAATCCGCATCCGATAATACGTTTAGATCAGATGCCCGATCCGAATGGTGCAGAACTCTCATTTCGGATTGCAAAATAGGCGGCAGGTAATGGTCTGACTTGAAACCAACCCGTTAACACCACAGCCAAAACACAAAGCAGCAGTACGTGTACTTGCCTTTGTTGTTACCCCGTGATGACTGGGCAAAAACCTGGGCCAATGTAAACACCATTGATGCGTCTCGTCATTGTCTCACAAGTTGGTCCGATGGGTATCTTTACAACCTTCTGTGTAAGGATTCCATAGAATGCCTTCGCAGCGGCCTCTTTCTCCCTCTCAAGCTCACACTCGTCTCCCCTGCGGCGCCTCTAGCGAAGCCATCGTCCGCCGTCTTTCGTTGCGCACCGCCGAACACCCGCTTCCGGTCGCGACCAGAATCCATTTTCTTGCGGCCTCATGACGATCCTGCGGCTCGCTTTCACAGCCTACTCTGCCTTTCCTTCCTGTGATCACAAGCCCTTATCATCGTACGACACTTCCGCTCCGTTAATGACCCTTGCATCTGGTGGTGGGAGGAAAACTGCCCTAGGGTTCTCTTTCCAAACTAAGCCGATGCCATTGTCTTCGTCTTCCCCGTCGACTCGCTCGGCTCGTTTCATGGTGTCGAGCCAGGAGCATGATGATGAATCTTCCTCGGAGGGGTCCGTACCAAACTTTGATCTTTATTTTGTTTGCAGGAAGTTGTAGCATTAGATGAACAACATCTTTCAGTGGCATTATGTCAAACGGTTGTGCTTCGAACGAACGCGTGATGCTTTGATTCCAAAGTGATATCTTTTATGAACGATACCTCGTTGCTAGCCTGCGTTAAAAATAAAAAAAATCTGTTTATCTTTTTCTTCTTTAAACTAGGACGTATTATTTTATAAATCGATTATTATTTTCTGGTTGCCGCAGGCATGATGGATTGGCCATCCGTGGGGTATCGGAGACGGTTGTTGGTGTATTGGGAGGAGGCCAACTAGGTCGAATGCTCTGTCAAGCAGCAAACCAAATGGCAATCAAAGTCGTGACCTTGGATCCTCTTGAATCCTGTCCTGCAAGTGCCATAGCTTATCATCATGTAGTTGGGAGTTTTGATGATGGTGATACAGTTCATGAATTTGCGAAAAGGTTGTCGGCCCTGGATTTTTTTACTAGGGCCTTGGTATCTGTCAGAATCTGTCATTGCTTGCATCTTTGCTTGTTTTCTTGATTGACATAACAGTCTCTTGATTGGCAATTAGGTGTGGGGTGTTGACAGTGGAAATCGAACACGTTGATGCGGTTACTCTTGAGAAACTTGAGCTACTAGGGATAGACTGCCAACCTAAAGCCTCTACCATAAGGATAATACAGGTAAGTCTTGCTTTCTTCTTGTTTGCCTGCCTTCTCAGGATAGTTAGCAGGGTAAATGCTTTTGTGGGTAATATAAGTATGATAGGATTTGTGTTAGACCAACTCTTTCATCTTTCAACCCTGCTATTCTCCCAATGACCTGTCAAGCTGACTTCCATACGTGCTACCTAATTAATAGTGATTACAGAAGTTGCGAAGTTGGTAAGAAATGGCCAAGCTTGATCTATGTTATCATAGTAAGATAGGGTACAATAGATCCATGTACAAGCACCTGAGAGAACATGCTTTGTTAACATTTGCTACATGGATAATATTCCTTTGTCCAAGTGGTATAAGTATTGACAAATTAGGATAAGATAGACAGAATGATTCATGGCACCTGCAAAAATTAGTATCTTGCTGAAATCAGGTGGAAACTTAAGATGTTTTCTTGCATTTTTAGTCCAAAGAGAACCTTATTGGAAATAATCTAGTCATAAGCGTAAAGTTGCTTCAGTTCTTTCTGTTTCTTAATGTTGAAAATTGAAATGCATTAGTCCACTGTCTTAATTTTCCCAAGGGTTGTGACATTTTCTTCTTTTCTTAAATCTCATAAATTGGCATCAATAGGAAACAAATTTTGAGTCTTAAAATTGTTGGTCAACTAACTAAATATACTTAGTGAAATATATTAAGATGTATAGTTTGGCTCTATATTGCATTTTCTGAAGACTGACACGTCGTCTTGGTTTCTTCAAAATTGGTTTTAAGACTTTGGTGTAACAAAACTATGCTAGTGGTAGCTACCAAGGCCTCCTTGGTATTTATGTTTTCAAAATGTTGGAGATATTAAATTATGAAAAGAGAAACTTTCTTGCTGAATGATTACTTTTACATCAAGAATATAAAATAACATTATTCTCTTTTTATATGTTACTTTTTGGTATTTTTTTATTTGTTAGAGACATTATCATCAAGTTTAAATGTTCTTTAATACTGATAAATAATATATATATATATATATATATATATATATATATATATATATATATATATATATATATATATATATATAGATAGATAGATACCTATATATCTTATCTAGATCTGCCTTAGTTGTTTTTCACTGTCAAGGAACACCCTCAATCCATTTCCTTTAGAGGCTTAGATAGATTTGGAACTGGTTATGTGATGCTTAGCCACTTCACAACCATTCATGAGCATTCTCAATAAGCTCGGGTCTCTTTTGTGAGATTTTTTTAATTTTAATTTTTTTGTACATTATTGCAGGACAAATATCTTCAGAAGGTTCATTTTTCTCAGCATGGGATTCCACTTCCTGATTTTATGGAGGTTGATTGTTGTTTGCTGAAACAACTCGAAGTTTAACTAGTCCTTTGTTAATTAATAATTCAGTGCAGATAGATAATCTTGCACATGTTGAGAAAGCTGGAGAATTGTTTGGTTATCCTTTAGTGATCAAAAGCAAGAGATTGGCTTATGATGGGCGTGGCAATGTTGTTGCTCACACCAAAGAGGAACTTCCTTCAGTTGTGACTGGTAAAATTTCGTGGACAAACTCCAAAGAACTTTTGAATTTTGTAAAAGAAGTTGGTGGCTGGAATCATTAAATAGGTTATCTAGTGAAATCCAAAGTGTTTACTTTTTTTGTTATGTTAGTATCTTTTACAGTAGGTAAGAACTGAAATGCTGTTTTAGGAGTACCATGGGAAGCATGGTAGAAGACAGAAGCACCATGCTGTGCCATGCCGGAAAAATGTCTCGCTATTATCAAGACATATATACATTGAAACTAAAAAGTTCAAGCCATATTGTTCCATGATGGTGTGTGCTCATGTCAACAAACTGTTATCTGCTAACATGGACTAATACACATTTTAAAAGTGCCCATGTCAAGCAATGTCTCATATCAGTCTGCAAGCACCAGCATGGCCATCCTTGTTCACAGAATAGCCATCCTTATAAGCTTGTGAGTCAAATTTCAAAGACTGTTATCTTGCTTTCTTTAATAGAAGACAACTGAAACATTAATGCTTGTTATTTAGGGCCATGATCATTGGTCACGAAATGTACTGTAAATCATGTCAGAATTGATTTGTACTTTGACTGAAGCATGATATTTGTATTTTCAGAATTTTTATTCCATATGGCTTATGTTTATTTTATTAATATAGAACTGTTTAGGTCTTTAACAGTTTCCAATCAGGAAAGAATATTGTACTTGTGCATCTTGGGGTGCATTGAGAAGCAAAAACAATTTTTTTAGGAAAACTTTTGAAAGGAGAAACAGAAACACAAGTTACCTGTGTGATTAGGTGGAATGCTTACACATATCTTAGACCAAATGTTCAACATACGTTATAGAAAAAAGGGCTCATCCTAGTCTCTTGTCGATTATGTTTCTTTTGGGATACTGAGCATTTGAGATTGCTCCATGTGGGAGGTACTTAATCATTTTACTTTTTTTTTGTAACTCTGAAGAAGGGCATTTCAAATTTTTTAGCGGAATCACATTCCTGCATCATGGTCTACAACTCTTTATAAATATAGCTTGCAAAAATATCTAGGCTATTGTTTGGCTTCCAAATTAATTGATTAGAGGTAAATTCTTGGAGTTTAGAATCTTTTAGTTTGTCGATATCTTCTCAATAAACTATTATCAATATTATAAAATTCATTTCAGCCTACATTTTATCAAAATTTTTAATCTCATACTGTACCGATGTACCGAGCTTTGCTTGATACAGTATGATATGGCATACTATATAGTATGCCTAAAATAGACATCAAACCCTTAAAAAATATCTGAAAAAATAAAAAAATTAGGATAGGGTTTTTAAGTTAGCAATAAATATATATTTAGTATAGTTTTAGCAAAAATAACCTAAATTAGGTAAGAATAGTACCACATATCTTTTTCGAGCTTTAAGGAGTAGTCTTGTGCAAGGTCTGCCATACCGAAGTGTACCGCCCGGTACGGGCGGTATGTACCGGTCCGACAGGTTATCGGTACACGGATCGCCCCGTACCGCTACAGTGCTACAGTACTATACTGTAGCACTGCTACAGTGTGAAAAAAATATAAAATTGTTCGGTACACTAGGGTGTACCGCTCGGTACACCGGTACCGTACCGTACCGAGCCCGGGTCGAAACGCCTGTACGGTACGATACGACGAACCTTGGTCTTGTGTAAGGTTCACAATTTTGATCCGTTCCGGATCGTTCTTCCTCTTAATCCTCCCAAATTATCCTCATAAATTTGATCAAATCCACAAATCGTTGCTTTGTTGAGTTTAAGAGAGTGAAAATATGAGAATAAGAGAGAGAATATGAGAAAAAATGAGCTTGAGAGAGTTTAAGAGAATGTGAGAGTGAAATAGATTAAAATATGAGGGAGGAAAGGGTTTAAAAACCCTTGAGGAGGCCTCCAACGATCAAATTGATTGTTGGAGCACTGTTACCATTTGGTAACAGTTGAAATTTTGATCGTTACCACCCGGTACAGTCTCGTATCGCTCGATACAGGGCCAGATGCCTGATACCGCCCGTACCGGGTGGTATGGTACAGTATTGCAAACCTTGCATTTTATATGATTTTAGTAAGAAATTTTGTCATCCACAATTTCACACATCTTGATTTGAATTAGTGTGCAATCTTGATAGCACTTTGTTCTTTTTAGTAGTTTAAACTTTAATGCATAGATCCATTGCTTTTTCTTAAATCTTGATGTCCATCAACTAATACATGCTTTCATGCTTTGTGGCAGCATTGGGAGGATTCGACCATGGTTTATATGTTGAGAGGTGGATGCCATTTGTGAAGGTTGAGGTTTACTATTTTTTAAGTGACATTGAGGTTTATTATGATTTATTGACTGCAGACATATGTAACTAGTTTACTACGAAACTGACTTTTTTTTTAGGTTACCCTTATGCCATGAAGGTCTGAATCTTTCAGTTGAATCTTTGTAATGCTGCATTTTTTTTAATAAATACTGTAATTTCATTTGAATTTGCTAGTATTATCATTTGTTTACATGGACAATCAGCCTTGTTTGATTTGAACATTTGATCATCTATGTGCTTGCCCATGAATTTGAATATTTGTGCATGAAAATATAAGTATATATATTTTAATATAAACACTTTTGT
This sequence comes from Musa balbisiana, assembly GCA_004837865.1. Lineage (NCBI taxonomy): Eukaryota > Viridiplantae > Streptophyta > Magnoliopsida > Zingiberales > Musaceae > Musa > Musa balbisiana. The sequence continues at coordinate 34,761,386 of CM017195.1, forward strand.
CATATAGATGCAAACAACTTTATCATTTCTTCTGTGTACTTCATGATGCAAACAAGTTTATATTCTGAAGTAATAATAACAAAATCTGTTGGCCTTGCTAATAGCTTGACTTGTAACAATATTTTCTTTTTTGTTTGGTCTAGGAGCTCTCTGTCATTGTAGCCAGGGCTAGAGACAAATCAGTTTCATGTTTTCCCGTGGTTGAGACCATTCACAAGTAAGAAGAATGAGTTCTGTTGCTAGTTCACTTGAGCTGAATAGAAGGCCTCAGTCCTTATTTTCTAAGCTTTCTCTATCTGCTGCAAAATTTTCTAATCTTTATGGACACCACTTTTTCTAGGGATAACATCTGTCACATAGTTGAAGCTCCCGCCGGTGTACCAGACAAAATAAAAAGACTTTGTGTTGACATTGCTCAAAAAGCTGTCAGATCATTGGAGGGAGCAGGTGTATTTGCAGTGGACTTATTTTTAACAAAAGATGGACAGGTTATGCTCTTTCATAACTTGTTTGAACTCTAATATATTAGTCTATCTGTTTTACCTTTTGATCTCATGTTAAATTAAATATCTTCTGTCTGCACATTTGATGTTGGTTCTAGATAACATTGCAATTATTGACCCAAACCTTTAGTTTTTTCTCAATAGGTTTTGCTTAATGAAGTGATTCGCAACTTTGCTTTCTTGATATGATCTTCTAGCAAGTCCCTCCTGCAACAACTTTGTTCTTTGTCTCAGCTTATTGATCCTATAGTTTGAGATTGCATCATTACATACATAAGGTTGTTCTATATGCATTTTCTGGATTTCAAATTTTGGGGCCCATAACTTATGGATCATTGTGCATTCCCACAATCTGATTACCTCTCTATTTCTGATGTGTTCAATCATTTTATTTCTTGCACAAGAATAATTTAGTAGTTGGTGTAGTGCTTCATATATTTCAGGTAGCATTGGTGAAAAATAAGTACATGACGAAAGTTTCAGTATATTGTCATCGTTGTTTGGAAGTTCTGATATTTGATTTAAATGTATGCTTAATGGATGCAGTTACTCCATGTGTTACTATAATCATGGGTTCTGATTCAGATCTTCCTACAATGAAAGATGCTGCCGAGATCTTAAAAAATTTTGGTGTGCCATATGAGGTAAGTTGTATCACCATGATAAAGCTGACTTTGATTTCAAGGCACTTCTTAGAAGGTGTTTTACTTGTACTATGCAATAAAATGATTTTGTTACTGTAAAAATTCATTTCAGGTAACAATTGTTTCAGCTCACCGCACACCTGAGAGGATGTACTCTTTTGCATCATCTGCAAAAGAAAGAGGTATTCAGATCATAATAGCTGGTGCTGGTGGTGCGGCACATCTACCAGGTTCATTGCACATTTCTGAGAAAGAAATACTCCATTTTGGTTTAAAGCAATGGAGAAATTAAACACAGCATTCTACTGCAGGGATGGTGGCTTCACTGAGTCCACTACCTGTCATTGGAGTTCCAATAAGAACCTCATCATTGGATGGAATTGATTCCCTGTTATCCATCGTGCAGGTAAATCATGTGGATTGTGGATGTTGGATTTTTTTGTTTCACCCAAGTACTTTAGTTGTGGTGGTTGGTTTAATATCCTGAGCTTGGAGTTTACTTTTTATGTTGTTCCATAAAGATGCCAAAAGGTATTCCAGTTGCAACAGTCGCAATTGGGAATGCCGCAAATGCAGCTTTATTAGCAGTCAGGATCCTTGCCGCTAGCGATGCTGATTTGTGGAACAGGTCTGTTTCTGTGTAGCGGACACGTGATCTGAATTTTTTTCTGATTTGTATATTTAGGCTCATGGCTTTGCATTTTTCATTCCACAATTTTCTGTAGAGTGATCAAATACCAAAATGAGCTGAAGGATACTGTTTTGGCAAAAGCAACAAAGCTTGAAGCAGAAGGCTGGGAGAGATATCTGAATCTATAACACTCCTCCAGGTGCTCATTCTGGTATATGAGCCTCTCTTGGGTGTGTTTATCTTACCTAATTGTTTCCTTATTAGTTACTTAAGCCAATCCCAGATTTTAGGCGTAATGACATGAGCTTCCGTTGTTGATTGGTTGTCTTGGTATTTTTCTCATATGCATCTGATCAGGGGATTGAAAGTATCTTATTTTCAGGCCAAGATCAACTGCTGCTTATCTTGAAGTAGTCGTTGATCTTCAACCTGTATTCTCTGTGATGCTGGGTGTTCCTTCCTCGCTAAATAACTTGAAGAGAAGCAATTTGGCAAGCTTTCCATGTTGTCCAGATACAGAGAAAATGTTTCCACTTCAAACGAATAAGGAGGCGATCCAATACATATGTTTCTTGATACATGGTCAGAATGAAGATCCCTAGGTGGTCCCCCTCTGGAATCTTGTGTTGACTTTTCTTCACTGATCTTTACAATCTCTTTTGATGGGAAAAAACAAGGAGTTTCTGTTTGTGTTGGAAAATTAAGACTGTAGCAGCTTATAATTAAGAAAGTAAATGCTCTATCTGTGATAATTTGCATCATCATGTACATCTGCAAATCTACAAGTAACTTCAACTTACACTGTAAATATCATTGTGTTCAGCAAACTTGGCAATGATTTGTTATTTCGTCAGACATAATTATGCTATCCATTTCAACTTGTTTCAGGCTTTTTATGAGCCATGTTATGAGCTCAGAGTGCTGAGTGCTTCATATTTCATTTCCTTGTAAGCCCAGATTCTTCATTCCACCATGCCGAAGCAGATGCTTGTTTCTTGATCATGGTGAGAGATTGGTCAAGAAGACACACTCAGCCACCTTTGGTGGCAATGGTGGTGGGTTCAACTTTATTAGGAATTCTAGTAGTAGTTTACGATTATTATACCATTCTTAAACCTCTAAAGCTAACACACACAAAATGTTCTACAGATGATGGACATCTCACCTTTGGAAGTAATACTACAATCTCGCCGGCGTTCGTGCATTTTCACTCACATGTGAACTTTCTCAAGAGAGGAGCACATACATACATGTGAACATCATTTATGCACATATCTAAGTTCTAACCCTTGTCGTTCGAACATGCAAAGATCTACCAATCAGACAATCGTATCTTACTATATAAATAAAAATACAGCCAAGTTTCAAGATCTCAGTTTTCTCCAGGCAAGTTTGAAGCTAAAGAAGACAAAATATGGAACACTAAGAGCATCAGGACTCAAACTTTCATTTAAGATGTTGAATGTGGAATGATATAAAGATGGTCTTAGCCGGCACCTCTCCTCCCGATCAACCGTTTGGGGGGCGAGATTGATAAGCTAAACTAGAGATGCATAGAACTCCAGAAAATTGAACATTTTTAAGTTTGCTTAATGTAAACAGCAATATTAACAAAAACAAAAGAAAAAGAAACAAAAGAAAGAAACTATGCAGGGCATCTTTTTTTCTCATCGGAAAGAATATGTTCAAACAAAGGACCAGTTTACAAACATGGAGCATATGCAGTGGACATTGTCTTCGTCGTCGAGCACTTTCCATGCGACTGCTCTCTCATAGGAAACAGGCCTACCCATGCTAGATATGCACAGGCCAGCTTGGAAGCAAACAAAACCCTGCAAATGAAACTTAAAATGAGAAATCCGAACATACGAGCAGCACTAAAATCAAATATTAATCTGCCTGCACGTGGAAGTCCAAAACTAACTCGGTAAATTGCATAGAGTTTCATGTGTAACAGTACAACAAAAAATTTAAAATAAAGAGTAATTATAATTCTTTCTATAGGAAAGACTAAGTCACTCGACAGGCTTAATAGGATTGCAAAGACATCAGAAATCCACCCACACAAAAACAGAATTTGACATTTAACATCAATCAGGTGGAAAATAAACCCACCACTCAACTTGTGCAATGGAGTATCGTCTAAAATCAAACAAAAACTAAGATTCTAAGCCAATTCAGCTTTCCAAAGAAAAGGAGCTTTCTTTGAATCACTGGTATTGAAAATATACTTGCAATGTGAATATATGTTTTATATTTCTAAAACATGATTCGGTATAAAAAAGATTACTGGGAGGACATGAACCTGTTGAATTATATGAGGGAACTCTGTGAAAAGGGTCTTCCTTCCTTGGTCAACAAAAATCTTCTCCAAGGTGATATCCTGCAAAGCAACCAGTGTTGTCTCTAGCATGTCAAGACCAGCCTGGTTGGCAAAGGTGAAAACTGGAATAGTCTGCAAGAAATCAACCAAGAATTATAAGCATTTTTATAGTATAAAGGTCAATTACTAAATAAATAAGATAAACCATTAAAAAGAAAATGACAGACATATGTCTTTGTTGGACGTTCAGTCTAGAAGTCATAACACACTTTTTTGCTCCTGGGCGTTTTACCGGATGGCCATTCACTCACTTTAGCAGACTACAATGTGGTGATGATTACACTGGACATTGAATTATTGTTAAAGAAACAAAACAATGACTCAATTTTACTCTTTTTCTCTATAAGTTCCTATCGTGTTACTTACTTTTTTGGAGAATCATGTTACTGTGTGTAACTTCTGACAAAGAGGTTTATAGATCCACATTAATTACCTTGGTAGGCTGGTGGCACCCTAGATAAGGATGGCATATGCAAGTCAGATTTAATGGTGAGAAGATGTTATAGTGGAGACTCATGCACTAACATGGTTAAAAAATAACAACAATCCATAATATATATTTTTTTGTACAGCTAGAGTGAACAATGATAATTACGTGAGGCAATTCTTGTAAAACATAGCAGTCAGAAAATTAATAGGGAAATTTGACGTAGATATCATGAACAAATTTTGGTTATGACTATAAAAGAACTTAGAAGGAAGGCAGACCTTCATAGAATAGCAAACGATTGCATCCGAATGATGCCATAGCATCTTCAGAAGAGAGTCGTTACCATCAGTAGATGGTTTTACAAGTTCTACTCCTGAATGAGCCCTGTAGCAAAGGGACAAGAAAGTTAGATGACACTAAATTAAGATGGTATTTATAAATCAGGAAGTCCATGAAATGCAATTTGGGTAGCAATTGAATTACATAAAAATCTTTGTTGGCTTGGCAGTTTGGGAAAATCTGTGAAGCTTCAAATGCCAGTGCATGGATGGGACCATGAAAAGCTAAAGACATCTAGTGCTAACACTAATCAATCTCTGGTAATAATTGATTGAGAAAATTTTATGTTTAGAATATAATTTGGATTAAATAGACACATAAGTCATTTTACTGTAACAAATATTATAATGAAATTATATGTATGTTGTGAGTTTACAGTGTATACATAGTTGTCTCAAGTCTGCATGCATGCATATAAACATTGAAAAAATATGAATATGTTCAGCTACATAAACAGCTTGTAATTTATGCAAACAATTTATACCTACTCTTACACCATGCCATTCATGTGGTATCATGACAGTGCAACATATAGTGCAGTAGTCAATTGCTTATAAAGATGAAACCTGTAGCTGTGACAAATCCAATGAGCAAGTGTGACGGCTTCGGGATTTCCTGGTGGTATCCGGAGGTCAACATGAGAACCGAGGCATGAAGGTGAGAGAGCTAAGGCAAGCCTCTGGACAGAGGCTATGATGTTGCGAATGTATTGTCGAGCCATGGACACCACATTCTCTTGGAGGTGACTCTCAAAAGCAAACTGAAATGCTATAGTCATTACAGATTTAGTGCTGCCACAATTGCCTGAATAATCATTAGATGCTCGACTTCCTGTTGGTCCAACCTCAAGAACAGAAGCAAGGTCCAAGGTGCGATTGGGACTGGTAGGATCCTGTAAACAGCACCAATAAAATTGAACATATGAAAGTCATTAGTATGATTTAAGTGTCATCTACAGCTCAAAAGATAAAACAAATCATTAAGAAATGTTTATGCAACAATTAATTGTAGAGTCTCAATGTCCTTACCATCTTAAAGTCAAGAGGAATAACACGAAAACCAGAAGGCAATAATGGAGCTTCATCAGCAAAAGATGCATCTATTGGGGCAAATATAAGCTCAGAACAGGTACCAAAAGCGTTCCCATCTACTCCATTGCAGAGCTGCAAAGTCCATTGTCATCATGAGTATCACTATACTAATCTGTTTGCTCGTTTCCATAAGAGATGAATCCTAAGAAAGAAATGATATCTTATATCGGAAAATGTTAGGATGAGGATAATATGTTTCTGGGTAATATTTCGCATTTTCTATATGTCCATAATTCAGTTGTCAAATTTTTACATCTTTTCCATAAAAAGGATCCTGAGATTAGGGTGTAACAAATTGACTCCACTGTAAAGCAGCACAAGCCACTTCACTAAATTAAACTTAGATAATCCTGTCATAATGGACAATAGTATTCAGATAAATATTGCAACCTTATATAAAAAGTGGGCAATAGAAATTGTAGTTTCCAGATGTTCATTTCAATTATATTGCTCTCTCTAGATTTTTTTCTTTAAAAAGGAAAAGCCATGATCATATTAAATGATTAGCGTCTTACTGCAGCAGCAAGAAAATTCAGAAAAGATAACTGGAGACCTACTTGCAACAGGTACAGATCTTGGGGCATGAGTGTTTCCTGATTATGGCCAAAGTTTTCCAACTTAATTACCTCTAAGAACTGGCAAGAAAAAAAAAGGAATTAGAGATTAATTTTGATCATAATAAAGCTAAAAATGTAAACGAGGTTTAGAGATAAATGAACATCTCCAACTAGCAAAATTAAATTAAAAATAATGGTAGCATACATCTTCATGATCAAGTGTGTGAGCCAAAGGTAGTATGACCTGGCCACCATAGCATCCAGTGCGAGATACAGGTAAAGCCCAGGGAGTGGCCTTGACAGCTGCAGCAGAGTAGGCATCAATATTTCTGTCTGCCCATTCTGATCGATGCTCCCGAAGAAACTTTAGGAGCATTGGTGGAGATACATTCTACACGTATAAAGAAGCACGAAAATGTCAAAAGAAATGTTGTTTCCAGTGGACCAGAAAACAAAGCCAAAAGAAAACAGACAAAGAAAAATAGCATTCTAGAAACTAAGCAACAGATATTTGGATGAACCATTTATAAGATGCTAATCATGTAGCAATGTCTTCTTGGGTATAGACAAATTAGAACTGCAGAATGCCCAGCACCATCAGTTAATCATGATAGGCATTGCAAACCTCTCTGGCAACGTTACGAAGATAGTTCATGGAATAACATATTATTTACAAGGATTTTGTCAAGAAATTTATCAATACCAAGCTGCAAGAGTGCAGGCATCACACCCAATATAGGGCCAGCTAGCTTGCTTTTTTGTCATTTGGCCAGCTGTTTCCAGTTCTATGGTAACTTTGTACACTGAGGGTAAAACAAAAACAGTATAGTAGAGGATGCAAAACAGAACAACACTGTATGCTTACTCATGTAAGTCTTCTTAAATAATAAATTAAAGAAAACCCTCACAAATTGAAATCTGTCACCAGATCAGAATTCAGAAAGATGGAAATTGCATGTTTGGTTGCATCTCTTATTGTGACTAATACAGATAATATCAGAAGCTGCATATTCTAAATGATATAGAGAAATAGCTTATCATCTTAGGAAGTGACAATAAGTCAAACAAATCATTATTTACATTACTGTCCTGCAAGATAACTGATTTTGTACTGTACATCTTTACTTGGAAAAGGAGAATATATACATGGATATGCATATACATATACATATGTGTGTGTATATATATAATAAACGAAAGTTAAGCATACTGACCTGTAAAAGCATGGATGCCTTTGCACAGAGCACAGAACTGCTTGTTGATGCAAATCCATTTATAATACCAAGATTTAAACCCATCATTTTGCTAGTAGATGAGTTTACAAAAACAGTAACATCATCAATGCCATCACTAGTGACCATAGACCACCCATCATCTGCAAACCCATTAACAGCTTCATTGAAACCCCTGCAAGCAATCAAGGAGTTTCTTAGTAGAAAATATTCAGAAGACAACATGGAAACAGCAAGAAAAAGCTCAAGAACTGGAAGCTACTACCTGCTCAACCTCTGACTAAGAGCTCTTAGAGCTGCAGGTTGTCTGCCCCATCCAGAGATGGAAGGATGAGAAATTTCATGTGCGATCTGCCTTAGATGGCGTAAAGCCTGAATAAAGCAGCACAATTTGGTAAAAGAGTAAAAATATTCGTAACATAGATTGCCGTATCATGGTCAACAATAACAATTCCATTCAAAGTAGGAGATCTTTGCAGGATTATTTCTGTTTCCATGATAAGATAAAACCAATGTGAATGAGCATTCTTCTGCAACAAGTTCCATAATGAATCAATAACAAAAAGTGTAGGGAAAAAACTAACCGCCAGTGTTGTCTTCTGAGCAAGCACAATAGATGATTCATACAGTGGCCTTAGAACTTCAGGCACACTCCATGGCTATTCATGGACAAAATAGTTATGAGAATTGCCAATCATGCAAAACATATAAAGTTGAAGAACAGAAAGGAACAGCAAGTTGGTTCGATCAGCTAAAACTATAATACCTCCAAATCCAAATGATGAACAATGTGAATAACAGACCCACCACCTTCACATGGTCTTATCAAGTAGCCACTAGGCATCATTTCTGCCCTGACGAAAGGTTGCACCAGGGGCATGCTTGGGCCGCCTAGCATGCTAGTGAGAGATCTTTCACAGACCTTACACATTTTGAGATAAATGTCAGATTGTAGGGCGGGGGAAGATCTTAAAATGACAGTGAAGTTATTAAAATTCTAGCATGGTGCAGGAAACCAGAATAATTGTAGCTTACCACGAGGCTTCTGTCTTCAAGAACTGATGTATATCTCACCAACCAGAAGTCCCGAGCAGGTGCCAATGTTGTTGGTGCATAGACCTTCAAAATAAGATATGTTAGTTTGCCAAAATACTTTCATCTGGTGACGCAAGCAATAGTTACCTGCATATACAGCAACTCAATGGTTCCATTATTTGCAGTTGGCAGTACGTTAATGACATCCACAGATCGACATTCATGAAACCACGATACCCGATCCTTCAGGATTTCTGCAACCTGAAACAAGCAAATTAATTAGACAAAAATATTGACCAGTGATTAGTCATCTAGCAATTTGAACATACCTTTGTAGGCTCAAGGCCTACCAGGCCACAAGCTCGTGCTGCTACACCAGTGCAACCATGTGAGATAGCAATGATTCCTATGGAATCCGGACCAGGCTGTTCAGTAACAGAGAAGATCAAAGGAGCAAATTAATCAACTCATTTCAAATTAGAAAAGAAAAATCACAAGCACTGAAGAAACCGAGATAAGATGGGGATATTGTCATTAAAGATTAGGATGATACATAGACATGAACATGGTTTCATTGCATCCACGCCTAATAAAAGAAATCAAGGTAAAAGACAAACAAGCAAATCAAAGAGGGATGTCCCTCACCTTCATCCCAGGCATTTGGACCCACTCAACAGCAGTTCCGGTAGCCTTTGATAGAAACTCTGATAAAGTTTCCTCCGCGATGGATATAATTCTGCAACAAGCACAACAAACTCTGTTGGCATCAACCATGAAGAAGTCTTTAAAGAAGACGGTGTACACTGGAGATCAGAGCAATTTCTGACAGACCCAGCAGGGCTAGCATCCCTTGGTGGGTGCTGAGGTGTCAAATGGTGCTGACCATTTGTCACCACTGATTCACAGCTTGTATCTGTTGTCGCTAATGCAGTCTGTCAAATTGGAAGAGCCAAATTAAAACTAGTAGAATATGCAGGACGAAAACATCGTGAGGAATCCTTTGCTTTAAGAAAGATAATCCGAGGCTTACATTTTGCGTCTGTTGACGGAAGTAGCCATTCTCGTATACCAACTGAGAGACCTGCTTCTGTAACCGATCGTTTTCTTCCATCAAAAGCTTATTCATTGCTGTCAGCTTCCTGTTGACGGCCTGAAGCTGTGCAGATTCCTTTCGCTGTTTCTCTCGGCACCTTAAAGGACAAGGCAAAGCAAGAAAAAGTGTGAACAAACGGACAAGAACTGCGACGAGCATTGAATGGCTACGAAACATCTATACCTCCTGTTCTGAAACCAAACTTTAATCTGCTTCGGCTCAATGTTGGAGAGGATGGGGCACTCCCTAATGAGCTGCTGCCGCCGAAGTGAACTCGGCTTGGGACATTCATGGTATAGTCTCTCGAGAGCCTCTACCTGCTCCGGAGTGTACCGGACATACTTCCCCTGATCGATCCCCATCTTCCCCTCCTTGCAAGAAGTGACAGGTATCATCTCTCGAACACCGGCAGTCAAAGAGAAAGGCTCTCCACCAGCTACCACAGAGCGCACCTTTTCTGTGGATATTATCAGGAGTGGGTACAAATCAGCGACCTTTCATCAACCACTCGACAAAATCACCACTTCAATCACAAAAAGCTCGGAAATTTAAGCCTAACCCGTTGTGCGCTCCCAAATTCCGGTGCTCCTTTCTTCATATATCCGGACAACAGCAAGCACAAGAAAGACGAGGTCTTTTCGAGATTGGAGATCTCTAAAGAGAGCTCAACTCCAAAGACCAGTGTCGAACAGGTTCTGCGGTAGGCGCAACAAGCAAGTATAAGAGCGCGCAACCTCAAATAATTGAGAGCTTTGTTAGATGCCTTTTGGAGATTCTTCGAAGCTTTTCTTTTGCTCTAAATAAGATTTTCTCTTTCTTTGTCACTTGTTATATTGAAGAATCTTCTATCTTTTTTGTGCTTTTAGTTTTGTAAGCCTTGCGGCCGAAGACATTCCCAGCTTTGACCTCTCGTTCTCCGAAGCTATACCAAAAGGAAAAAAAAAAGAAACAGGAAAAAGACGGTGGTTTCCTCCTCGAGATTTGAAGCCTCTGTTGGTTGGCGAGACGCGAGCGAGTCACCGAGTCAAGCCGGACTCGCTCCTCGACTCTTTTCAAGGATCTCCGGAAAAAGAAAGCGAGCAGGGGCGACTTCCCGACATCCGGAGCTCGATCAAAGGCCAGCGGCGAGATATCTCACAAGATCCGCAGCCTTCCCACGGATCGGCGCCGAGAAATCCAATCTTTGTCAACAACAAAGCGAAGCAAATACTAGTAAAAGCAAAAGACGGGCGGTGGCAGCGATTCGTACCCGCAATCCTCGATCCACGCCTCCACCCCCACAACAGTACCCAACGTTGCGGCCGTACGACAAGGCAACAATCCTTTCTTGCGGCGTTATCGGCGGACAGCTCCGGAGCTCAGCTACATTCCATCAGGGTATTTCGAATAGGGGGGGACAGAGAGAAATCAGGAGTTCATTCGACAACCGCTTCGAACTAAGGAAGCTCGAATTCGACAGAAGAAAGAGAAGAAGAAAAAAAAATGCGATCTTTGATCGAAATACGAGCACGGCGGGTCTCCAAGAGCCAATTTCCTCCTCCAAAGAAGAGGAACAGGGGCTCAATTTGCGTGGATTAAACGCTGTCTCTGTTTCCCTCGTCGGGTCTTCGGAGGAACGACCGCAGTGGAAGGCTAGCAGGAGCTTATTTATATGGGATAAAATGATTTGACGAAACTAACCTCGACATGTTTGCAAAATTTAAGGAACTGCCCCCTCGTGTGCCCATCCATCGCCTTAGCCTCCCTTTGGTGGTTCAGCTTGGATCCAATAATGGAGGTGGAAGTATTTATGTCGTAATAAATATTTTTATTTTTCAAAATAATTTAAATATAATATTATTATGGTATACAAAAAATGCGATCTTTGATCGAAATACGAGCACGGCGGGTCTCCAAGAGCCAATTTCCTCCTCCAAAGAAGAGGAACAGGGGCTCAATTTGCGTGGATTAAACGCTGTCTCTGTTTCCCTCGTCGGGTCTTCGGAGGAACGACCGCAGTGGAAGGCTAGCAGGAGCTTATTTATATGGGATAAAATGATTTGACGAAACTAACCTCGACATGTTTGCAAAATTTAAGGAACTGCCCCCTCGTGTGCCCATCCATCGCCTTAGCCTCCCTTTGGTGGTTCAGCTTGGATCCAATAATGGAGGTGGAAGTATTTATGTCGTAATAAATATTTTTATTTTTCAAAATAATTTAAATATAATATTATTATGGTATACAAAAATTGAGAACCAACTCTTATTATTATCAAATTTTATTAATTACGTAAGATTATCAGACGTTATTCGAACATAAGGAATATATCGAACTATCTATCATAAGTGAGGCAATTAGCTAAAGAGCATATAAATCGATATCAGATTAATAGTGATGTGATATTTGGATTTGTTTTTTTGTATGACAGATTCTTATATGGAATGTTTTAGAATTTACTGTTATGATAAATCACATCATTTTAGGATAATTTTGATTAGAAAATTATTAATTTTTATACATGGAAAAAAATACTGCAGTATAATATTATTCCTGCATCAACAATTACACAAAGTTATAATTCAATATAACCGGTGATTTCCTCTATCTTGATAACTCAGCAATGTTTTGGTAAATATATTTTTCTCTATTTATAAATAGAGCAATTTTTCTTCCTTTGGTGATTTCACAAGTGATAATTATGATAAAATAAAAAATATTAGGATAAGTAGTAATTATAATTTTTTTTAGCATGTCGTGAAATATTACAGTCTTTAAGTTGACATCTTCGTTAGGGTTCCAAACAGGAAGCTGTAATATGGGAGAGAGGGTACATACAATATTTGCTAACCTCAGTTCGTACGAGATTTCCTTTAAAGTTAAGTGTAATCAATCACTCGATTAACATTTTAATCAAATGTAAATTGAGACATCACATAGTGCATATTAATAAAAACGACATGTCAATAATTTAATTTGGATTATTATCTCCAATAATTGGATGTCAAGTGAAAAGATGAGCTATCGGACGATGACTTGCTACTTGTAAGAGCAGCCGCCACATTATATATGGGTCCATTGACTCAAACACTAGGAATATTATAGAGAAAATGATGTAAAAATCCAACTACTCTTGTTTTCATGATCACACATTTATGTGGACAAAACATATATCTATCTCAAAATTAAGCTGCAAAATGGACAACTGAAACAGCTCTTAAAGCATTTTATATATATATATGTGAAGATTAAAGAACACTTTAGTACACTTGTGATCTTAATCTTAACCAAATATTAGCACACAAAAGGATTTTTATGCTATTAACCCATTGCATTAAAGTGGGCAAACAATTTGGATATGAAACCTGAGAGAAGTCCAAATGATGTATTTTTGGCGATTATATATTTATATAGAGAAAGCAAGCAAGCAAGCAAGGAAGCAGTGGCGTGGAGGGATGTGTGGGCACATAGAGGACAGAATTATGAGGGGTTTCCTGCATGCGCCTCGGTTACTTCCTCTTCACTACTACATGTATAAAATAGCTCAGGTAGGACCATGTATGATCGCCATAAAGTAGTAGAGACCATGTGAGTGCGATGCAGGTGTTTGCAGAGTTGAGCCATGCATGAGTTCATGGAGATCAGCATGTTGTCATCTTTGATGTCATGGCAACGTTTCTTCCTTCCTGTTCAGCAGCAGCAGCAGCAAGTATGAGTTCCAGTTGGATGTTGGATTAGTATGAGTCTGCAGCTGATAAGATCAAATCGTGTTCTTTCGATTAGAAAGACAAGTTCCTTATCAGAAAGACAAATGTTTTATGAGCTCTACATTTTGGGTGTTGTGTGATTCACAGGACTCTGACACTGTTCTGCCTCCAACATTCGTAGAGAACTTGCACAGATTTGAATACCCAACCAAATCATACACTTACATGACCGCATGATGATATTATCAGACATGGACGAAGCACATCATCAAGATTGTTATCAAGCTGATAAAGATGGTAAAGTGTCCAGCGAGAAAAACCAGGGGCTTGATGTGACCGGGTGATGGTGATCGGAGCCTTAGCAGTGGGACTCAGATTGGCAGGCGAGAAGGCCTGAGCAGAATAATGCCTAATGCCTAATGCCTAATGCCTTGGGTATGTCTCTGTTTCGGCCTTGTTTGGTACCCCCCCCCAAGTTGGCTTTTAGTCTTATCAGTCTAATGGAAGAGCAGAGATCAGCTGCAGACTCCAAACTGGGTGCTTCTGCTTCATGGCGAATCAGTAGGAAACAGGATCTTGGTTAGTACACAAAGGGGAGACCCAAACGAGAGAGAGAGAGAGAGAGAGAGAGAGAGAGAGAGAGGTTTCACGCTGGTGTTTATGGTATGGTGCCCGCCACTTCACGCGTGCGGTCCACTTCCTCGTACGGCGAGGAGGTGGACCATAGGCGTGGCCTTTGCTCTGCTTCGCCATGGCGTGCAAGCAGAGAGAGGAAGAGAGCGTTCCTTCACTTGAACTCTCTTGGTTGGTACCAAGAGAGTTCTTTTCACCAAACCCGGTGCATAACTAAGAGGGTAGGATCATGCATCAGCATGGGCATTCCAAAAGGTAATCTTTGGAGGACTGGAGGAGGGAGCGAAGGGGACGAATGAGAATTCGCCAGTGCAGCAGCAGCAGCGCCACAAAGAATTCTTTCCCTCGTTGACGTCACCAACATCGATAGCGTTACAGGACTCCGGCAGCAGAAAGGGGGCAGGGAAGCAGGAAAAGCTTGCACTCGTCGCCTCCATCCACTTGGATGCTAATGTACATGTGCAGGTCTCACTTCAGTCCCCGGATTCGGCTTCTCCAAATATTCTATCCGATTCGGCGTTTAAAGCGGATTACATATTCTACCAAGGTGGCGCCATGGCAGAGGTGGTGGTGATGGTGGAGGGTGCACCGATCAGGAAAAGGAAGCAACTGGCGTTCTAGTTTAGCTTATCCACCTTGCACTCGCCTGCTTTCATTTACTTCATGTTCGAATGGTCCGGCATTTCACTTTTGCTCCCCCACTACTCTCTTTATTTCTTTCGTTTAGAGCTTTATATATATATATATATATATATATATATATATATATATATATATATATATATATATATATATATATATATATATATATATATATATATATATATATATATATATATATATATAACCCACCCACCAACATAACATAGATATCTTCCATTAGATTATTTAACCACATGCTTCATCACAACGGTGCCACTAATAGTCGTGCAAACGTTGTTAGCCCACAGGTTGTTGCTCGACGATGAATCTTGACTCGGCTCGGATTCCATAACCATGACATCGCTTGGGCATTTGGCCCATCGAGCCCATTCGATTGAACATTCGGGCTCATGAAGAGGAATACATTGGGTTCTCGACGATTATTTGGGCTATAATTGGGCTGGTCTTTTCAGGCCTGTGTTCGTTAAACTTCACACGTGTCAATTTTAGTCGCCATTTGATGGTCACCTGCTCAGCTTTGTGACTCGTGTTAAGCAATAGTCGTGGGTGATGGAGAGACTCGGCGACGACGAGTTGGGGCTGGTGCTGAGGAGCGTCGTCCGTTGGCGGGACCGCAAGTCCTGCGCCCGCGTCTGCCGGCGGTGGCGCCGCGTCGAGGCCCTCACCCGTGCCGCCCTCCGCGTCCTCGACCCCCATTACCTCCCCCGATTCCTTCCCCGCTTCCCCAATCTCACCGCCCTCGAGGCCGCCACGCCCATCTCCAACGCCGACCTCGACCTCATCGCTCGATCCTGCCCTGACCTTGAATCCCTGAACCTCAACGCCCACCGCAGCCGGATCGAGCTCGACGAAGAGCCCCAAGGCGTCGAACCGCCTGACGGTCACCTTGACGCGGCTTGTCGCCTCTCCATCTGTGCCGGAAATTAAAAACATCTCTTTGAGGAGGAGGAAGGGAGTCGGCGGGGACGTGGTGGCCATCGAAGGCCATGCGATTGAACCTTCGGGCTCATGAAGAGGAATACATTGGGTTCTCGACGATTATTTGGGCTATAATTGGGCTGGTCTTTTCAGGCCTGTGTTCGTTAAACTTCACACGTGTCAATTTTAGTCGCCATTTGATGGTCACCTGCTCAGCTTTGTGACTCGTGTTAAGCAACCGAGGCCGCCACGCCCATCTCCAACGCCGACCTCGACCTCATCGCTCGATCCTGCCCTGACCTTGAATCCCTGAACCTCAACGCCCACCGCAGCCGGATCGAGCTCGACGAAGAGCCCCAAGGCGTCGAACCGCCTGACGTCACTGACGCCGGCTTGTGCGCCATCTCCATCTGCTGCCGGAAACTTAAAAACATCTCTTTGAGGAGGAGGAAGGGAGTCGGCGACGTGGGTGCCATCGAATTGGCGAAGCACGCCAAGGGTTTATCTTCTCTTGATTTGTCCTGGTGTAGTAAGGTCACGGACCGGGCGGTGGGAGCGTTCTGCGCCTTGAGCTCGCTTATGGCCTTGTGCCTCCGGGGCTGCCCCTTTGTCACCGACTCCGGATTGGCTTGTCTGGCCAACGGGCCATTGTCGAGATCCCTGAGAGTGTTGGACGTCTCTGAATGCGATCAGATTACGGACCTCGGTGTTTGCTTGTTGCGGCACATCCCGTTATTGGAAGAACTGAGCCTTGCAGACTGCGGTCCGATGATTACCGATGTGGGAGGCATCGCCATTGCGTCTATCGTTAGCCTTCAGAGTCTTGATCTTTCGTGGCTAATCAATTTGTCCGATGCCACACTTATTGCGCTCGCTCGGAACTGCAGGAACATGGTTGAGATCAATGTGACGGGTTGTGAATTGGTTACTGGTGTGGGGATTCTTTCCTACTCGAACCACCCGGCACTGAAGATCCTTGTCTTAGCTTCGTGTTATGGTGTCTCTGCCAACGATGTCGAGCGGATGATGCTGGCAAGTCCATCTCTGAGGTATGTCGGGTTGGACAAATCATTGAGGGGTTGGATGCCATCTTCGGTACAGGAGAAGCTGTCTCATATCTGCAGGATAGATTGGCTTTGAGATGTCGATGCAATGGACAATGTTGGTAGATGAACTCAGATTTGGAACGTCAAGGTATGATGCCTTCATGTTTCCGCAATTAATGATGGTTATGCTTGGTTTTATCCTGTCTACATAAGTACATAATTAATTCAATCACCTGAACGCTTTTGGTGCCAAGTGACTGTTTTCTTTTGAGCTCGGCACAAAACCTCTATATTTTCAAACTTTGAATTGTTTGGTACTTGTTTACCTAACCAGCTGAATGGCTCTCTATCTCTGGTCTTTCCTTATCTGTGGTAGCTGCATTAGTTGTAAATCCTAATATGTTTGTGATGAATCAGGTCACAAAGCATGCATGATAACTTCAATAATTTGGATGGGACATGAATCTTTGTTGGTGTTGTTCTGTGCAGCTAAAATTGGAAGCTTTTTCTGAAGAAAAGTGAAACAAATTATGGCGCAGCTTGTTAATAGATAATGATGTGGGCCTTTCTCATCGGTGTCTGTATGGGTTAACTCAGATTCGGTGCATGGTAACAGAGGATGTGAATTGAAGTCTCCCTGGTTCCTTCAGAATCATTATAAAGATTGTAACACAGGATGCACATTGATAGGGAAGCTAGCAACAAGCTCACAAGTTTGCTAATCTCACAAGAACTACTAGCCTTAACCATGTTTAGAGTCCTAACAATGTTCAGGCTTTTGACAGAATTATATCATCCTTATCCTCTTAAGCAAAGTGATTCTTTTTGTTTAATTTAAAAAAATTTGGTAAATAAGTAATGTTACTGTAACTATTTTGTTTCTATTCTTATAGTCTGAATTGGAGCAGGAGTCTTATCTAGAATTAGAGGCTAATAAAACAAAGAACAACCAGCTATGCAAACTACATCGAGGATATCCGGTAACTTATATAATTCATCAATTTGAACCTCTTAAGCTGGATGGTCTTTGTTTCATTACGCAATGATAAATGCGCTATTCATTTACTTAATATAAATAATAAGCTTGCAATGTGTTACAGCATGAAGCAACTAGCTATGCTGTTATAGGATTGAACATTGCTCAAATGAGATGGTCAATCCAAGTGGAACTTGGAGCTTCTCTAGGCAGTCCTATTCCATTGGAAAATGGAACTGGTCCGATGGTTTTATTTTTTTTTTTTATGGTGAGTGAAGTTTGTCTTGCCTGTTTAACTTATTGAACCCTTATAGATGGTTTTGATAATGAACATCAACTCAACATTGGAGTAATAACTTTGTTGTTGACATTTTATCAAATATTACTTCTGTGAACACAGTTGACGTTTTATCTTTGCAGACGATAACGAGGAGCCTATTGATCATGTGTAGCTTGAGGATGATGGCAACAACAATGATAAGCAATAGAAATAATAAAGTCACAGAAATCACTCAATCATTTTGATACCACACTTTATACACCCAAAACTATGTTCATTTATGGCTGTATAATTGGCTGCAGAGCCACTGTAATTATCGCAATATTCAGGAGTTGTTATGCTCTTTTGCACAGGTAGATCGTCACACATCTGGGGAGCACGCAGGAAATTGGTCTCTGATGTTGAATTGGATTGGCAAATTTTACAGCATGGAGATTGTTGGTATCTTTTTAATGTTTCTCCATGTCTTCATGCACATGTATCGATCATGGAGATTGTAAATTATACATGGCTTTGGGAAGATGTGGTTGTGGTGTAAGAGACGTCTGAGAGCTTCAAATTTTACTGATAGAAGTTACAAAATTAGAGAATCCTGAGGTTACGGGACTTGAAACTCTTCCTATTTTGATATTTCTTTTCTTCTCCAGTCTCATTTTCTTCTGTGCGCCTCTTTGGAGCTTAGCTTGCATAATTCCTTAACAAGATTATTATGTGAATGCAAGTGTTGGTGCACATCAGTTTGTGCTCGCTGTATAGGAGAGTTTTCATAGTCTCTGGGCAAAGTGCATGAGTTTGTCTGCATACGACATCCTCGGAGGGGAAGATGTCGGTATGAATGATTTCTTCGTCTTATTGTAGGATTTGACTTGATATGAATGGTGTAGTCTGTTACTCACATAGCTTTGATCATTTCAGATGGGAATGCTTTGCCAGTGTAAGATGTGGCTCCGCAACAGTGTCTTAGGAAAAGAAGACTGATATCTGAGCTGCTTGTTTCATCCCTCCTCCCTTCTTGGTGGAAGATAAGACTTCAGCACCTTCCACGGACTCTGTTCTGGAGGCCTATGTATGTGCACTCGAACGCTCTGATCTATGGGTTTGTGAAGACCCAGCTAAGTTATATTAACTATTTCAATGATACGCAAAGGGCTCGCTTTGACCGTTAGGAGTAGGTAATCTGTTCAGTCTTTGTTTCTATTGCATTCTATCTCAAAAGTCATTTTGTGTTCTATCATATCATTTCTGAAAAAGTTGATAGACTAGGCAGATATGTAAAAGATATTATTTGTTTTCTTTAATATTAAAATAAATTTAAAATTAACTTAACGATGAGATTTATTATCGTTTCTTGCATGTCTCGCAAAAGTCAAAGTTGGATTGCCGAATTTGTGACCTACCGAATTCACAAAATCGGATTGCCTGTATATTTTTAAAATTTCTGTTCATTTTAAATTTACAGATTAACTATTTGTTGTAGAGCCTCACCTACCAATTAAATCCAGCTTAATTGTAGATTAAATTTATAGAATCTTGTCTAGTTGGTAAAGAGTTAGGGCACAATCTGTGAAGTTTGGAAGGTGTCATTAGCTCTCCTCTTATGTTGATGCTGAAAGAATCGTGGATTCATTTTGTTTATTTCTAGATTGCTAGTTATGTAGCTCTCTTCTATCAGCCTTTTCGGCTTTCTTTTCTCTCTTGTTTCTTCCTTTGCTTTTCTTGGACGACCACCCACTCCTATCGGTTTCATCTTCTTCACCTTAGGTCATGCGTCCTTATGGTCTAATTGTTTTCTTCTGATGATGGAACAGATATAAACTTGATTCTTGGTTATGCGGCAAAGGCTTCTTAAGATTTCTATGTTTAATCTAATGATGCAGCACTACATGTACGGCTTGTGATTGTGATTCTCGACAATAAGATTATTCGATGGGTTTTGTCTCTTGACGAAGTGCGGCAAGTGGCAAACCGCATCTTTCAGTACGTAGTGCCAACTTCATGAGACGATGATTTCGAATCTTTCTTGAGCACAAGACTACATCGATCGAGAGTCCAGTCTCTCTGCATCAAACAAGTCACCATCAGAGAGTTAGAAAGGAAGACGTAGTAATCAACGCAACAAAGACAGCTAGCCGGAGAAGTCTACAATTTCTTAGCTACCAGGCAAGGGATGCCTGCGTAACTCGTTCTGTGGTGTGTTCTACTTGTCGGATTCTTGTTCTCCGGCGTCGGACATCTTACCAAGATGAAAGATGAGGTGTGGATCTCAGATCGGGCGCAAATCTGCAACTTAATTTGCTGTTTTCATGTTCTGCATGATCCGACGTAGGTGTGCCGACAACAGCTTACTGCTGCACCTACTCTGATGCGACGGGTGTAATAGGTGTGCTTACGGATCGAGATCAGTTGAAGCGCTTCATATCCGGGTAGAAATCATACAGTTGATCCTGTCATTCGCGTTATCCAGCGATCTGTACATCGCGAAGGGTTGGGATCCGAATCCACAGACGTGATCCTATCGTCCACGCTATATATCTACGTTGACGTGGTTGCAGAACTAATTGTCGCGTGAATCAACGGATTGTCTCCTTTCCTTCGAGGAATGCTGCCTCCTCAGAGGTGAGTTCGTGCGTGCGCTGCCTCATTTCCACGGAGAAAGGAGGAAGAGGTAGGTGTCGGCCGTCTCTTTTCCGTGCATCGATCCGACATGATCTTTCCGCAGTCGCAAATCTTGGAAGGGCGCCGAGGGACTCGCTTTGACCTGCGGGCCCGGACGCGTGTAGCTCGTTCAAGCTGCCGACAGTCGCTTTCGAATCTACACTCGAGTCGCTAGCTTTTCCGTCGTCGGACATCGACTCCGACGCGACATGTCTGCATCTGCAAGCCATGCCTTTAATTTAGCGGAGTAATAAGACCACCACCGAGAAATTAATCAATCCTCCGTATGCGACCTTGTCACGGTGGTCGATGGGATGGGCGGCTTTAAGGATTCGCTGCGAATGGGAGATCATGCGATGTTGGCCGAGCACAGTGGCTATCATTCCGCTCGTCATGAAGTAAAATTAAATGCCATATTTGCTCGTGATCTTATACAGGGAATACGAGAGCTGATGAGATACAACGTGAAATAAATTTTTTAAATATGAATATTAACATTTATGTGAAAAATCTCTTTAACGGGTAAAAATCACAGAGTAAACTAGAAATAATTTACTATAATAATAATAAATATATAAATCTTAATCTCTTGTCCAAAATCTTAACAACAATCATAAGAAAAGAATCTACTGTGTACAATATTTAAATTCTTCTTAATTCTTTCAAAATAATCACAGTAAGAGAGGGTGAGCTGTGGGCTGATAAAGTCCACCTTGGGCTGAATATAGGCTGTTAACCTAAGAACCTCCCCCTTCAGCCCATAAGGGAGGTCGTCTCATGACTCCTCAATGTGAAGTTATGCCGATCAGCTATCGACATATCTCCTGTCTTTTTTTTTGTAAGGTCTTTGTCGACATGTTTACTCCGTTCTCATCTATATGAATTTTCTAAAGCTGCAACTGCTTCTCTTCAAATATATTTTAAATCTAGTGGTATCTAACATTCATATACTTTGACTTGGAATGAAACATTAGGTTCTTACATAAATGGATGGCACTTTGACTGTTATAATGCACCACATAATTTTCCTATTTTAGCCCTAATTCTTGTAAGAATTGTTTCATCCATAATATTTCTTTGCAGCAATATATTCTGCCTCTGTGGTGGAGAGAGCAATACACCTTTACAATTTGGATTGTCATGAAATAGCTCCCCCTGCAAAAGTAAGTACATAACTTGAAGTGGACTTCCTCGTATCTATATCTCTTGTCATATCTACATCTATGTAACCTGTCAACACAAGTGGTCCACCTCCAAAGCTTAAACAAATCTTAGAGCTCCCTCTAAGAAATATGCTAGTAACACCCACTGCATATGCGATGTCCGATCTCGTACATATCATCGCATACATTAAACTTCAAACTACTGAAGTATAAGGAACCTTTTACATCTTCTCTTTCTCCTCATCACTTGACGGACTCTATTCTAAGCACAACTTGAAGTGACCTGCAAGTGGAGAATCAACTGGCTTTGCATTACTCATGCTGAACCTTTCTAATACTTTCTCGATGTATTTCTCTTGTGACAACTAAATCTTCTTAGTTTTTCTATCATGGAAAATCTACATGCCTAGTATTTGCTTTGCTAGCCTCATGTCCTTCGTTGTAAAAGACTTATTCAGTTCCTTCTTCAACTTGTCAATTATAGATATATCTTTTCCAAAAATAAATATGTCATCAACATAAAGTAAGAGAATAATAAAATTCTCACCAAATCATTTGATGTAGACATAATGATCTAAAACCGTTCTTTTGTATCCATTTTCTATCATAAATGAATCAAACTTTTTGTACCACTATCTTGGAGCTTGCTTTAGCCCATACAAGTCTTCTGATTGCTTCATATAAATTTCTTCCTCCAAATCACCATGAAGGAAAGCTATCTTCACATCTAATTGTTCAACCTCCAAGTCTTAACTAATAGTAATACCAAGAGCAACACGAATAAAAAGACATTTTAACAATAGGAGAAAAGATTTCTTCAAAGTTAATACATTTCTTTTGACCAAAGTCTTTCACAACCAATCTAGCTTTGTACTTTGGTTGAGAATAATATTCTTGATTCTTCAACCTAAAAATCTACTTGTTCTTCGAGGCATTCTTTTCATTTAGTAGTAATACCAAATCATAAGTGTGGTTTTTCTAAAGAGCATCCATCTCTTCCTACATAGCAACTAACCACTTTTTTTTCTGCTCACTTTCAATTGCTTCTTGGTAACTCTCTGGTCATCTGCATACTCATCTGTAGAGTATCTTCTTGAAGGTTGATGTTATCTAGAAGATCTTCTCAACTGAGGTTCGGTAGGAAGTTGCTCTCTAACTTCTTCTTGCTCAACATGTCCTGCAGGTAGATCAACATCAGGCTCTACACCATCTTCCTGCATATCACCCGCATCACCCTGATATACTGGAGGAATAACTGGGTCATAATATGCTAATCCTTCTATGGTGCCTTTTTTTTTAAATCCTCAAAAATTTGATCCTCAAAGAAGACTACATCTCTACTTCTAAACACATTTTGCTTTTTTGGATCCCAAAGCCTGTAACCAAACTGATCATGTGAGTAGCCAAAAAAAATACATTATTTAGTCTTACCATCCAGCTTGGACCTCTCATTGTCTAGAACATGTACAAATGCACGACAACCAAATACTCTCAAATACCTGTAGGAAACATCTTTCTCTGACTATATATGCTCTGCAACATCACATTAACAGTAGTCCTCAAAGCTTCATCCCAAAACCTTTTGGGTAGTTTGGCCTGTGAAAGCATACATCTGATCTTTTCCATGATAGTGTGGTTCATCCTCTCTGCAATAGTATTATGCTGAGGTGTACTAGAAACTGTCATCTCATGTTGGATCCCATGTGACCTGTAATAATCATTAAATAATCCTATGTACTCACCATAATTATCTGATCTTATGCATTTCAATTGCTTTTCTGTCTCCCTTTCACATAAAACTTTTTGAAGATATTAATAACATGATCTTTGGTTTTCAAAGCATAGGCCCAAATTTTCTTGGAAAAATCATTTATAAAAGTGACAAAATAAAGTGCACCACTTATACCAAGAACATCAATAGATCCATCAGGAGTTTTTGTCCTTAAAGGACCACATACATCTATATAAACACGGTTTAAGGCATGCATTTTTCTAGATATAGCAGGACTAGCAAATAAAACTCTATATTGTTTATCAGTCAAACAATCAATACAAGGGTTCAAATGTATACCTTTGAGATATGATAATACTTCTCTCTTGGAAAGAGCTTGCAGCCCCTTCTCGCTAATGTGTCCCAGTCCCCTATGCCACAACTCCATGCTGAAGTCTTTCTCTGTAGCATTTAACTACTCACCATAAGCTTTAGCTTGCAACCTATACAAAATATGATATTTCTTTTCACTAGTCACAATAAAAGAACCCTTATTGAGCTTTCATTGCCTTTTGTGAAATATGCTATTATATTCTTTATCATCTAGTCTTCCAACTGAAATCAAATTCAACCACGGGTCAATCACATGTCTCACATCCTTAAGCATCAACTTGTAGCCAAGATTGGTCTTTAAATGGATATCACTCATGCCAATGATGTTTGCCGTGCCATAGTTGTCCATCTTGACAACATCAAAATTTCCAGACCTGTATGTAGCAAAAAACTCTCTCCGTGGTGTAGCATGATAAGAAGCACCTGTGTCAATCACTCATTCAAGATCCTGATACACACAAGAAAAAATATCATTAGAAGGAGATAAAATCAAATAATCATCACCTTAGTATTATCCTTTGACTCTGTAAACTCCACATATTTTCCCTTTTTCTTGCTCTTCTTAGGTTGCTTACATTGATTCTTGTAATGTCCTTTCTTACTATAGTTATAGCAAACAATATCTTTTCTTGATCTTGACTTGCTTCTACCCATGCGTGAACTGTTTCTAGACTTTGACCTTCCTTTGTTATCTGAGATAAGTGCTTGTGAATCATTCTGAGAAGTTACTGAATTCTTTTTTCTCAACTCCTTATTAACAAATTGCTTATTACTTGACTCATAGTAACAACACCATCTGGCGTATAATTATTAAGGGAAACCACCAGTGTCTCCCAACTTTCTAGCAATGAACTGAGAATTAACAATGCTTGCAACTCATCATCAAGAGATATTTTCATAGAGGATAACTGGTTTGTGATACTCTGCATTTCATTCAAATGCTCAGCAATAGAAGCATCCTCTCTATATTTTAGGTTCACAAGTTTTCTAATCAAAAAAGCTTTGTTGCCAGTTGTTTTTCTTTCATAGAGACCTTCCAATTTTTTCCAAAGAGAATATGCAGAACTTTCAGTAGAAACATGATGAAAGACACTATCATCAAACCACTATCGAATAAACCCAACTGTTTTTCGATCTAACCTCTTCCACTCATCATCTATCATAGTTATGGGTTTTGCACTATCCCCTTGCAAGGGTCCATACATGTCTTTGCAATACAAGAGATTTTCCATTCTTGGTTTTCATATCATCAAATTGTTTCCATTCAAACAAATCATGCGAGAAACAATACTAACCTCCATGTTCAAATACAAAATTAAATCACCAAAACTCTTATACTAGTTAATGGGATATAAAGCGAAATAAATTTTTATATATCAACAAATATTAACAAGCCATGACACACAACGGAATTAAATGAAATCACAATCAAATATAACACCAAAATTTACGTAGAAAATCCCTCCAATGTGAAGGGTAAAAACCACATGACAAACTAGAGATAATTTATTATTATAATAATAAATATACAAATCTCAATCTCTTGCCCAAAACCTTAACAACAATCATAAAAAAATAACTGAGATATAAGGATCACGTTACTATGTATAATATCTAAATTCTTATTAATATTTTAATAGGGCTGTTAGCCCAACAAGAACAATGAGTTAGCATGGACAAATCTTCTTAATAATGAGCAAAAAAAAATACTTTCTTACTTAACACGAGCATGCACCTCGATGTAGACTTCTCTATAGGAAAAGAATAATTCCATATGCCAAGATACTCACCTTCATCATCATCATCGATCTTCCATATATTAGCTATCGCAGAGCACAACAACAGTGCTCGAAGCAAAAGATCAGACGACAAGTTCTAATATGTTTGTTGCTTCGCTGCCACCATTGGCCCATATTTTGGAACTAATCGAATAGTGCGTGTGATATCTTTCGGTGTAGCTCGGACGATAGTTGTCAGAAATATCATCTCTTTAGAGGGAGGGAGCCACAGCGACTACGGAAGAGATCAAGGTTTATCCACATAGAATCGTACGAGAAATACCTAATCGATGTGACCTCCTAACATTCGGAATAGTAACAGCGATGAAAACAATAAATGTGGACGCGTAATTAATAGGTTGGCTCGGTCCCAAAACACTATCCAAGATAAATTTCCGTCAAATCTCTTGTATTTGTTGCTTCAAGATTATAATTCGTCAGCCGGGCCAAATATGCTCTCTGTTTGTTCAATTTAGTACGAGAAGATATGATTACCGAATCTCAAATCATTGCACGGTTCACTATTTATACACAGTGATCTCCGATCGGTTAGTATCATTTCCTCTCTCTAATTCTCTTTGTTCTTTTCTGCATGTTGAGGCCGAAAGAAGATACGACTTCTTTAATGAGAATCGACTTCGTCGTTTTCCAACCACCGAAATGAAGCACTAAACTGCCGCCAGCTAAATAATTGAAGAAGGTGTTGCATCGCCACTTCCCGTTTCTCTTAGCTGTGGAAGAAGCTTCATATTTTTGATTCTACTGAATGCTAACTTTTCTTACTAAACAGGTCTTTGTAATTCTAGAAAGTCGACGAGGCATTAGGTATGCCACAGGTGAAATGTTTCGATGGGCCATTCACCTTTCGTGTTGGTTCATCGAGGAAGGGAGGGAGGATTAGAGGGTGTGGTTCTTTGAAGAGCAACGAGAAGGATGGTGACATTGGGCATGAGGCACAAAGTTACTCCACACGTCTTGGACTTTTGTGTTTGTTTTGCATGGATGAAAGAATCCATACATGCATATATATGTTTCCACACACATCTGAAGGTTTGCTTTGTGCCGTCACCCTCAGGTGCTTGAGGTTGACCGCTGAGTTCTGGAGAGCCACATATGTCGGCGTTAACCCTCTCTACTGCGAATGAGCATGCACCGATTAGTTGAATTAGCTTCACAGGATAGGAGATTTCTGCCCCCGACATCCATCCATCAATCGATTATCTAATCTTTTTTCTTTTCGAGGGACTAGAAAATATCATATTCGAATATGCAGTTTCTGTCTATCGGATGTGGCCGTCTTCTTTTTCTCTTTTAGTATGATTGCACGGAAGTTGAAATGTCGAAGTCATAGACCAGAGAGGCATACAGGAGACTATTATATTAGTCTGCGTGATGGAGATCATGCTGCGATTACCTTATCAACACAGTAGTATATGTATTTTATGTTGTCGTACCCAATGTTACAGAAGACACAACTCGATCATCCGATGCAATGGATCATCACATCTGTATATTTTGACCCTCCAATAGGGATTTTTAATGGTCACCAAAACCGCATTTTAATCCGCCATGTCCTATTGTTTTCTGCTTTTTATCTCTGTGGATTCTTATGTTCTCGTCGTCATTAGATAAAGTCTCGAATCAAATGTTAGAAATTTTGATATCAAAATATGCTTCTAAATTATTATAATAAAAACATAAGAAAAATTAATACAAATTACGTATCTCCGGTCATTGTTGTAAAAAATTTCAGCAACGATTTTTTCTTGAAATTTGACACTTCTCGAGTCAGAACTCTTTGAGCCTAGGGACCAAAACTGTCATTCATATAGGTATTCTTCCATCAAGAATATTTATTATCATCAACTCATAACATTCAAGAATTAATTTAAATTTACAATGTTTAAATATTTTAATAATATTAAATAAAAATATTTAATAATAATGATTTGAATGAAAAATTAAAATATTTAAATCATAATAAATGAAGAAATTAATTATAATAAATAATGAACGATTATATTATTATTAAATAAAAAATATTTAATAATAACGATTATATAAAAGTCAAATAATTGCGCAAACGAAGTCTAGTCCATGAATCATTCAACTCTAGCCGATCTCATAGCCAACGGAGAAAATACCGAAAGATTCTGATCTCGACAAGAAATCCAAACAAAATATTTGAAAAATGATTCCGAGTCCCATTCGTAGTAAGGCCTTCTTCGTCAACTCGGGCGAGGACATGTACGCCACGAAGAAAGATATCATGGAGTCGGAAACAATAGCAGCATTTATACTTCCTTTTAGGTGTCCTGCTGAAGAAGCCAGAGCATCTTTTTGGCTTCGGTCATGTCCTTCCTTTACCCTCGATGAAGACGCAGAAATCTAGGTGAAGTGGGAGAACTACTATTGTTTCCGAGCTGTCGCTGTTCTCATGGCTACTGTTTCCTTCGTTTCCGAGCTCTTAAAAAGGTCGCTGTTGTTTTGGCCCCCGGAGAGGTAAAACCTCACCCGGTGAACTCCATCTGTTCTCTACAATTCTTCTCTGCCATTGAGAAGGGATCGGAACGAACATATATCAACGTAAATTCTCGAACCCAATCTTCGCAGGGTGATTTAGATGTGAAGAGCTTTACCAAATGGCTTCCCTGGCATATCAATCGTGTACTTCCCCGGCGGTACCTTCGGTACGCGAAGAAGGTCAAATGGAGAACGCATGTCTCGACTTGCATGCACAAACCACACGTGAAGCGTGAACGAGGTTATTAACCTTCACTATGCCAGCACATAAGATAAGATATAGAATGACTCGGGTTGTATAGGTAGTCAGTCTGAATCGATCAGATCCGTCGGCATAAAGATGTGGTCCGTGAAACTTGGACGACGACTGGTGCTTCTTCTTCGGTCCTTGTTATCGGCTGTTGCTACTGCACAGCTTAGATCATTAAGACACTGGTATTCACCTCGGCCAATGTAGGTTAAGGCTCTTTGGTCTTTGATGTAAGCTGGCAAGCAAAATCAAAGTCTACACAAAGTTGGATTGATGCAATCATGCTCTTTCTAGCTTTAAGAGGAGAGTTATCGCAAGAGAGAGATTCTGCGGTAGTTTCACGGTAGGGAAATGGGAGTGCAACGAAGCAGTGGTCCAAATGGGGTTCTCTCATAATACAAATTCACTCACGCTTACACCTCTTCATCTATTCTTCCTTAGAAGATGGTGTTGGGGTTGATCGGATCATCCCAAGAAAGAACTTCTTCTAGTGGCATCATCTCTCTCCTAAACATAACCCAAAGTGGCTTACACAGACACATAATACGTTTCCAAAATCATAAGCAGCAACTACAGAAAAGTGAAAAGAACAAAAAGTGAGGTAGAAAATGGCATCCATTGGTCGCAAACACATGGTTAAGGACAAGCTATTGTATATTCACACACACCATGAACCTCATCCTCCTTCCCCAAAATACCATACCATTTGGAGAGAGGAGGATTTTGTTAACATCAATGGACGATGGGAGACACAACCCAAGAAAACAGCGCGCTTAAAAAGAGAGGCCTGCACGAGAAAACAAAGTTAAGGGTACAAGGAAAGATGGTGGGGTATCAAGAAGCACTAAGCATGCTTGATCCTCAATTCCATACAAGTGCTTCGAAGCTGGTCGGGAAGACAACGTCCGACGCTGCCCACAGCGGATCCGAGCTCTCCGCCCATGGCACCGGGAACGCCCACGAGTCGACCGGGTCGTCGTAGAGGAACTCACCACCAGAATCGGCGGAGTCGAGGAAGCAGCAATCGTCCAGCCGCGGCAGCTCCACGATCTCCCCGAGCTCGTCGGACTCTGCCGGGGCCGCTGCTGGGGGCTCCGCCGGCTCGCCGGGGTCCATCGCGGCGGCCTTGGCGGCGGCCGCCTGGACGTCGCGTGGGGAGAGAGTGGCGGGGCGGGGGAGAGTGCCGGCGAGTTCCGGGAAGTTGAGCACCGCCGCGGCGCCCTTGATGCTGAGGGCGGCCACGTCATGGGCGCGCGCCGCCATCTCCGGCGTGGGGAACGTCCCCAGCCAGATGCGAGACTTCTTGCGCGGCTCGCGGATCTCCGACACCCACTTCCCCCAGTTCCGCATCCGGACGCCGCGGTACACCGGGTGCCTGTTTCGGTCCCGCAGTCGCTTCGCGGCCGCGCCACCGACGCCGTTCCCCTGCTTCCTTGAGGCTGTGGTGCCCTGGTTACATGTGCCAAATGTCCGATCTTTAATAGCTTTGGAGAGAGGAGGGTAATAAGAGGAGGACGCCGAGGAGAGGGAAGACATGGAATTTGCGCTGCTTTCTGGCTCAGACGAGTTTGGAGGATCCGCCATTGGTGCCACAGAAGGTACCTCTTTTGTTTCCCTTCGCAGTTGTCCCTCTGAGGCTGCTGAGGCCAACAAGCTAGCTTATCGATGGACTTGCTGTGGTTGTTGTCTTCGTCGTATCGGATACAGGCGCCATTGTTTCCGAGTGGTAGCACGGGAGAAGCTAAGGACAAACAGGGTCCATCAAGTATGGGATAATCATTTACAACCTCAAGCAAACTTCACTGCTTTCTGGCCTTCTGCATCTGCAACGCAAATTTCATACAAACAAGAGATGAATGGCACAATGACATTGGAGACTTCCACACATTATCTGAGAGCTTTCAGGAGAGGAACAGATAAACGATAGCAAGAAGCAGTTTTGGGTTCATCGGAAGAGTTGTACGAGCGGCTATTCAGATGTTCAGGCCGAGAAGAGGATAAAGATCGAATCTTCTGTGACAGAGAAAGTGGCAAATGAGGACCAGTATCAGCTGCAAAAAGAAGACGACATGAGCTGCTACAGTTGAATTGGTTGGTGAGAACAGCCGAACACCAGAGTATTTGAGTTGATGCAAACAAAGACTAGAAAGAGAGAAGAGCGAGAGAGGGGACGATGGGAGGTAGAGACGAAGGGGAGGGGTTTTAGTAGAGGAGGGGGTGGAAACATGCCAAAGCGACTCGCATATGGGCCTTCTGCCAACCGCGATGGCCCTACTTCCTCTTGATTAAGATTAATGACAAACCCTGCCCACTAATCTACTCCCATTTATGCTCTGCTTTCACCTCCAACTCCCTTCCACCTCTTCTTTTCTCCTTGATCTCCATCCGTATCTGGATCCCTCCTTACCGATTGTCCCCGCCCAGTACCAATTATTTTCAGCAGAGGTGGGCCTCTATAGCTAGCTCGGGTTCCTCTTTCTGCACCTAGCCATTTAGATTGGGGACACCTAGCTTGATATATGTGGAGTTCATCGGACTGCTCTCAGAACTTTTTGTGCATTTTGATGTTTCTGATTCCTTCTATTACCATGAAAAAGAGGATTGTCACTCGTGGTCGGCGTGAGAGCAATCGCTCATCACTCGGGAATTCCATAATACGTACTCTACATAAGGTTAGCGGTTTCGCGCATGGATCAAAGCTTGGGAGTTCGTTTAACGCCTGGGGGGAGGGGAAGAAGGTAGGGTTGTCTTCTTCCTCGGCCATCCGCTCTGATGGTGACTCGGACGCATGGGGGACCGAGAAAAGCAAAAGCCAGCAGCTGTAAATTGGGTCATATCTCAGTGAATGTACCAGGCAGATGAATGATTCTTCTGGAGAATTGAGGCGAACTCCTCCGACTCGCTCAGGAGAAATTTGTGAGGAAGACAAAGAAGCTGTTGATCATTTGGATCCCATGCCACCATATGATTTGTACGGCTCCATCGTGCATCTTTGAAGCTTCCTACTGTTCATGCGAGTACCCATCCTTTTGTCCACCAAATCTGCCAATATTTCGTCACAAGGGCGAAGGAATCAGTGACACTGCGTTCGACGTACCTCGCCATGATTTCATGCACGAGCCCACCGGGTCCCAAAACCGAAGCTTGCGAAGACATCACGCCATTTCACGCTCTCCTGTTTGTTTGGTTTGGTAGGTAATTTTTGTAAGGAAAGCCCAAATTCTCCGTAATCTCATCGCTGGGGACGGAAGGAGGAGGTGCCCAACACAGCAGAACACGAGATCCTAACCCTAGTAAGACCATACGAAGCATCTCAGACCAAGGCATCAGCATTAGTGCTCTCGACTCAGGCGCAGATCGTGTTGAGCTCATGCTAAATATAAAACAGGGACAAGGAAGGAGAGGAGGAAAATTACGTGCATTTATGTTGCATGGGCCATGCAGCGAGAGGCAGTCAACCAAGGCGAAGCACAGAATTGAAGGCCGCACAGTTCAACTTTGTGCCAAAGAGAGTAGCCTTCGGATCCTCCAGATCAACAGTATTAGGAATGTGATTTTGTGGGAGAGGATTGAGAGATCTGCAGACTATCTGCGGTTGTTTAATTTCCCTGTCGATTGCTGCAGGCAGTGGAAGATTGAAACGAGGGAGACGTCTCATTTGGACAAAAAGACCACCGATCATTTTCGTCATGTTTTAGTGCAATTGCCTGCGCGATACAGACAATGTTGATGTGGTTTTTGTCAAAGCTCTTGTAGAGACGTCCTTTTCCGGTGAGAGATGCTACAGTATCGACTATTCTGCAACACTGTCCACACACGTTGCTTTCATTTACTACAGCATTATCAATAATTACTAGTACTGAACGAAAGGTGTGCAGAACATGAAACACGTCCAGTTTATTTTTACTTGCAACTTTCTTTTTCCTGGCAACATGTTTTTGTTATGGGTAATGGTGTACATGCCTTGGCAATATGCTCACGAGCAAGCCCCTAAGGTAAAGACTAAGAGGAAGGATATGAGGGGTTGCCATCTCCTTTTACGTCTTATCAATGAGAACAGGAAGAAGCTTTCACTTCCTCCTTAAAAGTAGTGTACTCATTTGTTCCTGCAGGCACCTAACCATCTTGACTGCTTCACAGTGCGCTCCTCAGTCACGAATGCAATAGTTTTCGCGAGACACGATCAGATTTGACGTTTGGTGGTAGCCAAAAGCTGCAGTACAAACCTCCTCTTTCAGTAGCAGAAAGGACAGGGATGAAGCTACCCTTCGAGTTCTTCCGACTCGTGCTGCTTCCACGTTGCAGCAGCCACTGAGACGCTCGAGGAGACAAGGCAATGCTCAAATGACCAGAAAACTGTTTTCTCCCTCTTTTTTGTTTGTGTGTACGCGTGTGTGTGCGGAAACGAAATGTTGTAGGATCGATGTTTTGTGTATTTCAAGTTGTATTCGGAAACAAAAAGCGCAAACTGGAAAATGAAATGGAAACGGTGTTAGGATTTTACTTTTACCTAAATTAAATGGAAGTTTGTATACATATTTTTTCTCTTTTTTTTAGCGTAAGAGATGTTGCAAACCTGTGCATAAAACATGCTGGGATGGATATGTCTTCAGCATTTAAATTGTATTCAGAAACAAAAAACAAAAAACAAAAAACGGAATATGAGACGGAAACAATGTTTTGTTTTGTTTTGGTTTCCATATGTCGGGACGTAATATAACGGTCGAATATATCTTTAGCGTAGTGTTACGCTCCCAGTGTACCGTTCTCATCTCAGTGGGTTTTAGCCAGCCCTAACTGTTTCCCCCTGATGGCCGGGGGGGGGGGTTCGATCCCTCGACGGCCGCCAACGGCGCGATCACACTTGAGCAGGACGAGCCACGAGTTCGCCCTCGATTGCTTCGTTTAGTGTTCCGATTCCGAAGGAGAGAGCGGCCGGCGTCTTCGCTTTGGTGCGCGATTCCAGCCTTGGGTTTCCTTTTGTATTCTCGTCTTTATTGTTATCGGCGAAAGATTCGATTTTATGATGCTTTGCTTGTTTCTTCGCTGATTCTAGTGCAAGAAAGCTATAGTTGTTAATTCTTTTTGGTTCATTAATTTTTGAGGAGGGAGCGAACAAAAGTGTTCCTCTTTTGGCCGTTGAGTTTGTACACCGCCAATGTCGGTGTTCCAAGGACCGCGAGATTGGAATAGAGATTGTGCTGATTGCAGAATAGTGCTAGTTCAATGGAACTAAACCACGAAGTAAAAGCTTGCTGCATGTTTTTACTCGAATATACTCTCTCTAGAAGCTTCAAAGATGAGAATAATGTGGTGATGATTAGCAATTTTTGAAAGATGATGCTTGGAATAAGTACAAAATTAAGCACACGAAATAGGAATCCTGAAATTTCGAACAGAATGATGTAGACTTCCGTCGGAAGAACACTAAAACGCGTCTGTAAATTTGGCGGAGTAAATTTAGCCTATGATGATTTTGGCTGGAAGTTGTGAGAAGGTGACAAGGAAGCATGTTGACAAAAGATGTCACAGGCCATTGTCGACAAGAAAGGTGTATGAATCTCAGTACAAACGAAATAAGTTGGCTTGTTGGACTTCATTAGCACTTACAGGGAAATAGAAGTTACAGTGGTTCCTTTCTTTAGGCTGGAGTAACTATCTCGATTTTTGGATTGAAACATCTTTTATGTACTTACTGTGGAATTTTATGTATATGTTTGCATGTCGTTTTCTTCTCTCTGTTGGAGCAAGCTTTTCCGGGAATCAAAGGACATAGGAACAGTTCCATCTTAATAAATCCAAGGATATGGACAAAATGTTCAAATGACCATAAAAAAAAAGTTGTCAATTAATGCATAGTCCTGACCGGTTGTGCTGACAACTCACTTTGACAAGACTTATTATTTGCTTTTCTGATTGGTCTGTGAATTCTATGCGACAAACTCTATTCCTTTCTAAACTCTTCATGATCAGTAGCATCACACTTTGGCTTTTCCAATTTGGTACGTTCCTAATGTCAAGCATGTTATGATTGCTGATGCTGAAGAACCGGAGCTAGAGACTCCGAATGACATGAGATATCAATTCTAATCGTTCCATACATGGATTTGGAAACTGGTTTCCCATTCCTCAGTTTGTTCCCTTGATTCCCTAAATGGCACCAAATTGCACCGAGAGAGTTCATCTGAAAATAAGCATCTTTTTGAGATCTCCCACCTCACCCTTTTTTTTTTCCCTCTTATATCAACCAAGAAACTTTGTTTGAGTTCTATTTTGGTGATGTAACTTTGACATGAAGCATTTCGATACTCTCTGTGCACGCATGTTAATCGATTACATTCTTATCAGTTTATATCCTTAGATTATAGTCTTACTCGCTTGTTAATTTGGAGCGTTGTCACTCGTCATTTTAATAGCAATGTGGGGTACTTCATTAGCATTATGGGTAAGGGAGTCAGTAATGGACATTCAAAAGAGGACTTCACATGACCAGAAAGAATATTTTAGGAGATTGCATAGGCGGATTGAAAATTTGACGTCCTAGAAAGATGGCTAAGATTTCTGTTGTGCGATCAAGATAAGAGTAGAGGAGATATACTGTAACCCTGCAGAATCTTGGTAATGACATCCTGTTGTTTATGCTGATATTCCATGGATGTCTAAGGATGGCTGCTTGTTCATAAACTCCAGTATAGGATGGAAGTGCTAGTGTGTTGCTCTTTAGTTCCTGCACATTAGCCAATTCCCTGGAAGTTGAGAATATTTCTTTGGTTTTGAAAGCATTTCTATTTATATTCAATGCCTTGAAAACCTCCAAGCAAATCTCAAAAGTCCCTTTATGGAGACAAATTACTTAAAGAATTTTAACATCTTCACATGTTTGTATTATTCCTTTTCTTCCCAGACAGTGGTTACTGGTTATCTTTTATAGCCTTTTCATTTTTCATCGACTTTGGCATGCTGATCCCTGGTGCCTGACAATTTTAGGCTAGCATTGTCACAATGAATCTCAGTTTTGTTGAGGGAAGGTTATTATACGCGGAAAGTCTGTTGATCTCATTAACCATTAACCGAATCTGTAGAGTGTATCATTATAAGGTCATTATAAGCATTTGAAAGTCACTATAAGCAGTTGGTGATGAAGTTCAGCAATGCATGATATTCTCCAACATGATTCGAGAGTCTATATTTGTCTTCATGGCAATACTAATGAACTGCATAGTGGTAATGCTAGACTGCTAGTGAACTGCATAGGTCAATTATATTGTTTTAAGTCCGTCATCTGATCTTGCATGGACTAGTGAGGATTGCAAAGGAGATTGTAGGAAAATTTTTGGAAGGACCTGATTTTTTATTGGACATCTGGTCTTGCCTCTTATATAAGAATAACAATGAAATATGATATGAATCCATGGAAATTTTTAGAGCTTATGCCCTCCTAGTATGATTACAGCAAGTAGATTCATATGATGATCTTTGAGCCATGCGAATCTCCTGAATTTCTTTTGAGATTTTGGTCTCTTGGAAATCATTAGTTGATAGGACACACTGGTATAATTTGTTAGCTTCCAAATCTAGGTTTTTTGTGGTCCTTTCAGTTGCTTCAGTAAGACTTTCGGTTGTTAGGCTATATTGTTAATCTCTACTAAATTCTAGTGACACTGGTTTTTTTTTTTTAAAGAAAGATGAAAGTATATTACTTCAAAAAAGTGAGTACAACTAATGTTTCTTGTGTCCCTAGCATAGGGCCAAGCCTCCTTACAAAAAGTAGAATGGCGGCCTAATGCCACCTAATCATAAGAATCAAATACGATCCCAGATGCACATTCCTACAGCTCCAATCTAACAAGGGAGTGAGAGATCGGAATGGAAACATCCTCTAATGAAGGTCCAGCCATACCTGCCATATGCAACACTGGTAATTTATTAACTTCCAGTATGGCATTGGATTTATGATTTAGGCCTTTTTTCATATGTTCCGTTGCTTCAGTATGATTGTCGGTTGTTAGTCTGTATCGGTAATCTCTACAAAATTCTAGTGACTATGATTTATGCCTTTTCTGGTATCGTTAGATGCATCAGCAAGACTGTGTTACCTGATAGTGCCAAAATTCTGCCTTAACCTTGAATCATGAATGCTCTCTTTCTGACTAGTATTTATTGCATGCTGCATGCAGGTCTTCCACGATTAATTCTCTTAGCCTTGTAAATAAATAAGATATCCCCCTTTGATGTTAAATGCTAGCATGATCAAACAACTTGTGGATAAGCAAATTCAACAGAAAAAAATTGGTATTTCTAATACATCCTTGTGACAAATGCCAATTGAAAAGTCATACATGCCTATGCAGTTTGCTGATATCTATCTTCCTGAGAAAAGTAAAAGGTTTACACTGGAAAATATTAGTCTCACATATGTCTTCAGTGACAATATAGTCATGTATTAGTGAATTTTTCCCATTGCTGATGCTTTTATCATATGTTTCTGTTATTTTTTCATTTTCATTTGGAACTTGTTTCTTCCAGATTTTATTGGTCTTTATTAATTCTTTTTTATCTATAGTTTGCTGAAGATTTATAACACAGCTTGATGTTTGTTATTCTTATTAATAAATCATCCAATATTGATGATTATTGTGCTGCTGTTCATCATGATGGAATGTAAACTGTAGGAATCAAAACAAGTTTTCTTTTTTATTTTTTTCTAAGTTAACGTTTAAAATCTAAATTGATTTACATTTGCAGACAAGCTCTACTGCTACGATGATCTTAAGGAGCTCTACTAGATCTAGAATGAATAATCTAAATTCCTAGAATTTACAGTGACTTTATGTTTAGATAAATTCTCTTCAAAATTCTGAACTTGGAGTCGGTTGTACTTTTTTGGGAATATTTTTTATAGGAATCTTATATGTCAAGAATAATAAGATTCTTTATTTAGCAGGTAAGAAGTTATATAAAAATATGCTTAATGGTTTCATTTAGGTCTTCCAGTCCACAGAGATCAGTTACCACTCATGACGCACCCTGTAATGAACCATGAAATTCCAATGTGGATTTGGAACAACTTGACCATGCAAACTTAGTGTCGTGCAGCGAAACCTTGTCCTTCATTGATAGCTTCTCTTCTTATAGAGTTCAACCAAGAAACTTCAGAAGATAAAATTATATAATGTTGTGTCTGTTTTTATTGCAGGAATCATGGATGCAATTTTTGTGACCCTTCACCTGGACAGGGAGTTAGAAATCAGTGGCCCATAGTAGCCTTTTGCTAGTGACAACAATCTTAATTAATATGATACAACACATGTATCAGATGCTCCATTTAGGAATGGAATCAAAATCACTGTATGTTAAAATCCACCCAAAAAAAAAGTCAACTGCATTGCTCTCTATTTCTTTCCCATCTACTGTTTGTTTGTGGATGCTTGGAATCTTTGTTCCACACTTAAGTTTTGCCTTTGTCATCCGTCATTACTGTAAACATAAAGGAGACTATATTAAGCTTTCAGTCCAGCTCTAAAAGCACTTGGATCAGGTCTGTACTCAACTTTTCTAAAGCTGCTAATCATGGAAATTCTTTTTTCGATCAGCTAGATAATAGTTCAAATCAGATTTGTTCTCACGTTCATTTTTTGTTGACAGTCTTTTCTCAAAGTTGATCCTTTCTGCAGAATTCATTGGAAAGAAAGAAAAGGGAAAAGAAGAAACCGCACTGAAGCATCCAGCGTATAGTTTGCGCCAACCCCATTCTAGTATGCAGTTCTATGTTCAGCAAATAGCAAGACATGCCCAAGAAATGTGTGAGGATGAGGAAACAAGAATAATGGAGAAATCCGTGTCTGCACCGGTTTCTGGACACTATGTAACTCCAACATCAGTCCTCCAACGGGAAGGATTTTGTTGAAAGAAAGAGGAAGTGGAAGACATCTTACCAAGTCCTTAGCAAACTGTAGAGCTTCTCTCTGGCAAATCCTTCCCATGCTGCAGCGCTATCAGCCGGCAAGATTGCTCTTTTATCAGCCTATCGATGGAAGGTGTTTCCCCTGGGATGATCCCAAAATCATCGGTGTACTTCTCCATTCCTCCCACCAGTAAGTGCCAGATGAAGGCGCCTGCTCCGGCTCCATTCCTCAGCGCAGACTCGTAGATGGTGTCGTAGATGGATTTGTAGAACGTCACTCGATGTGAGTGGTCAAAGTTGTTGTTCTTGTCGGAGAGGCCGAACTCTGTGAACAAGACTGGCTTGTGTAGCTCTTTCTCGCCATCTTCAATGTGAGATGTCACCCATTTGGAAACGTAGTCTGTTTTCTCAGTCAAATTTGCGTCCATCAACCTACAGAAGTGTATAAAACTCTGTGATCAACATCATTTACACATGAATCATAGAATTTTGAAGTAGTAGTATACCAGTTATCAGGGTAGATATGAGCAGATGCGAAATCGATGTCAGGAGTTTTCGAGTTGCGCAGGAAATCTGATCCCAGCTCGCCATACGACTTTCCGGGGTTGACTTTTGTCTTCTCCGGAGGACTTGCTGGTCCATAGAATCCCTCGAGTCCAACAGTTAACAGGTGTTTCTTGTCGATTCTTTTCACATACTCCGCCATTTCCTCGATCCATTCCTGCATTTCTTTGAAACCAGAGGATGAACTCGAATCTAGACATCAAGCCATTTGCAGAAACAGAATCCATGTTGGGATTTTCACCGGCTTGGTTGACTTTCATGCTGGTTATCGTGAAATCGTCTACAGTTGAGAGATTCACCTACTAATTACCATGCAGTTCTACTTCGCTAATCTCATTTTTACTAAATTTTTGGCCTAAATTGGGTTCCGGATCTTGTTATTAGAATGAGAAAAGAGGATACCTGGAGAGTGTCACCTGATGCATCCGACATACATTGCGGCTCGTTCATCAACTCCCACGCGAAGATCGTTGGATCATCTCGATACTCGGTTCCAGTCAAGTGGTTCTTCCTCGTCAATATCGTCTGTCAACAAGGCAAATCGGATCATGGATGTCAAACACTGTCTTGGCGATGCCATAATCGTAATCTACGTGTTGGTAAAGCTGAAACCAGACCAAGACAAGGAAGACAGAAAGTTGGAAGGACCCAACGAAGGGGAAGAGATCCCTCTTCTACCTTCAGATAAATCTTGAAGTAACTACGAATGGAAGGATCGAAGAAGAAGGAGTCATTTGTGGAACTCGAACCGAATCCTTCCTCCCGTGCCCACTTAACATACTGTGTCTTCCCACCATAGGACTGCAGATTATTCACCAAGCTAAGAAGCAACCTGATCCCATGCTTTTGTGCTTCCACAATGACCCAATCCAATGCCTGCAAACACAAGCAACCGTGTCGACGTCTTCTCCTCATCAAACTATTAAATTAGTTGAAGAACGGCTACCCAAGAATCCGTAGAGACCGTACGCTCTGTCGAATCGGACGAGGAAAGAAAAAGAAATGGAATCGTCGATCGATGTTTCGTACCTCGAAGACCCGTTCATCGAAGATGCCGAGGGCAACCTGCAGGGCATGGTCGGCACCGTCATTGAAGGCCCAAGTTCTGCAGACGGTGAGCCCCATTCTTGCCCCTGTTTGAAGGATCTCGGTGACCCTTGATCTGCTGGACGCCTCCGCAGCTTGATCCATCAGCCAGTAGGAGTTCCACCCATTCACGTAGAACACTCTCCCGTCCACCATGAAATGGGTGCCATTCCTCTTGACAAAGCTCGATCTAGGTTCTTGGGTACGGAACTTAACGGCCCCAAATGCCATGTACATGAATACCATACAGCAGACAAAACCAAGAACCGGACAGAGCTTCCCATTCCTTGGTTTCGTTCTCTTGCTGGATCCAGGAGGAGGCTTACTCCAGCTGCCTTTCCTGCCCCACACGAAGTTCATGTGATCCCTCAACCGGGCAATTCGAAGCACCCAGATAAGATATTTATCTGCCCAAGAAGAACCGATAGCATGACAACAAGCCTACCCCCTGAGATGCTCTCGATCAAGGTTCACCCGAACACATATCTCAAGGATCACCACCGGGATGCATAACGAAGAAGTCAAAAGAAAACCTGAGGTAAGCGGGCAGCGGCGATAGAGGAAGCTCTAATTTGGAGGGGCCTGAAGGTCGGCCAACAAAAAGCGGTCATTAACAAGGAAGGGGCGAGAGAGAAAGGAAGGCAGGAGGAGAAGGAGGCCTGCTGCTGGTTTCAACTCGGTACGCTAGAAAACCAATGAGGTTAAATTTCCTATGGTCGGGTGAATGCCCAAATAAGAACATGCTTTTGGACCATGTCCTTCGAAGAGATGTTGACAAGATGGCCTTGCCTGACTCGTTCCATGCCTCTCATGCCGTATCAAAGGCGAGTAAAACAAAGCTCTGATTCGTGTACGCCGTCCATTACCTATCCGGTAAATTTTCCAAGGAGTAAAATAAGGGAACAACAGTAGCCAAGATTCATGGTGTCTCCGGAGAGACGACAATAGTTTGCATAGTTATTTGCTCTCTTTGATTCAGATGAGGAGAACATGCAAAAGGCTTCACCAAAAAAAAAAATTTGTAGGCCAATATGCCAGCTAATGCTGCACGGATGAAATCCATTTCCCTTTCACCAGAGACAGACAGAGAGAGAATGGGGAGCAATCACTTTGAATCTCTTTTTGGGTAAGTGAATCATCAACCTGCTGACACACAGCTTTCTGAATCAAATTTATGGCCTCAAAAGTCATAGCAGCTTGTGAGTGATCGAAGGGAACGAAAGATCATTTCCTTGGTGCCGATGCTGCAAATATCACCAGGAAATCTAGACCGGGTCAACTGAAGCTGGGAGCACAAGATAAACAAATCACGGTTGAACTATTCTATGCCGTCTGCTTGTACGTCTCTGCAAGCGATGGATTATATTAGTCTCGACGCTTGTTCTACCTGCCACAAAGATAGAGAGAGAACTGGTGATGAGGAGTGGGAGGCAGGATTGTCCTGTCCCATCTTCTATCGAATCGGTCGTCGTCTCACTGAATGGCTTATGATTTGGTCATCCGGCTGGGTGTCTCTTTCTCGATTTTAAATGACTAACAGCCATGGTCTCGTCAGCTGCAATCCAAGTCTTTCTTCTGTGTTTGTTTTCCTGACGAAGGATGCTAACAATTTCTCGCCCTCGAATGGGATAAAACATCTGCGAGGTTGACTGCCGTCTCGGTGATGGAGCAGACGAACGAACTCTTCAGATACCGACAGAAAAATATAAGACATCATGCATACCCACATACATCCGCTGGTTGGCCTGCCCCGGCCGGCTACTGTCACGGAGGAGAGACGGCCGCTGCAGCTATTCAAATACGTTTGTGACTCACGAGGAATGCCGGTTTGGTCAACGGGGTCGAATCAGACCGCCTCGGTGTCGCATTGGGTTGCACGTGAATCGAAGTCTGACCCACGTGTCCTCTGATCCGATCAGCGTTTGTCACGTAGCAAACCGGTAAATCTAGTCGAAGATGACGCGATTAGCGGTTTCCGGCCCGGTTGATTCGAGAAATCGCGGGTCAAGAGACGTGCCGCACGTGTTCTGCGCCTCTCGTCCACGAGGTCGTCTGGTGGACCCAAAGCGGGGCCCGTCCCCTTGAAAAGAGCGGTGATGCTAAAAGAAAAAGGTGGATATTCCAAATACCAACTAATTGCAGCGTAGTTTCTTTATCGGTTATAATGACGGGATTAAATCGACTTCCCCGTTAATTCTGCAGTCATAAAGCTAATCTCTTTCGTCGTAGATAATTAGATCAAAAATGCAGATTCCAGTGACGCAATCACCCTCTCGTCATCCGCCTCCACTCGCGTGACTAAAATACCGCTGTGGTCGTCGAATGGGTTCGATCCGAAAGTTGCTGGTCGGTGGGTGCAGTCGATCTGCTCTCCAGCTCGAGGCAGCAGATGACTTCCCCTTCCCGTCCGCAGATGCTCCATCTTGCCGGGTCCACGTCGAGGCCTACTAAGATGGGTGTGTTTCCTGTGTGTGTGCAAAACAGCGCATCACGAATTCGTGGCTACGAACTGCGCGAGTCCAAGTGTACTGTCAAAGTCAACCCGAGTCATCGCTCTCCAACTCCGAGTCAAATCGCGTGGTCGTCTTATTTCATACTCGCTTTACCATGTTCTGATGGGCCACCCGGTTCTATATAGAGCAAAGCAACGAATGCAAAACCAGCTCCCAGCAGACATTGAGAACTCTAGTTCCATACCCCAACGAGAAACCGTCATGGAGACGTCCCACGGCTTGACGAGGCCAGACCGGAAGACCATCGAAAAGAACAGGAGGATCCACATGAAAGCTCTCTACTCCAAGCTCCTCTCCCTCCTCCCTACACCCAGCTCACAGGTCTCTTAGCTAGACTAGGTAAAAGAAGGCCGTCGGTATCGGAAAGCTGTGTGCTAATTTCCACTCTTTTCCGTCGATCTCTGATTGACTTGGCAGCAGGAAGGGGGCGCGGTAACGCTGGCGGACCGGCTGAACGAAGCGATCAACTACATAAAACGGATGCAGGAGATGCTCGAAAGGATGCAAAAGAGGAAGAGGCAACTGACGGGGAGCGCAGGCACCGCGAGTGAAGTGGCTACTGCGTCGAGATCTCCCAAGATAGATGTCCAGGACTTGCGTTCTGGGTTAAGGGTGATCGTAGTGATTAGCCCGTGTGATCATCATCTCATCTTCTGCGAGGTTGTTCGAGTTCTGGGAGCGGAAGGGGTCGACATCATCACGGCTAGCTATGCTGTCGTAGGCGACAGAGCTTTCCACACCATCCAGTTCTTGGTGATCACTTGCTTAATTATACAGAAATAGCTCTTCTGCTTTTCATGGTTGGGTCAATTTCATGCGTACGAATCATTGATATCTCGAAGCTTATTTCTCTTTACGTGTAGGCACCCAAGAATGGAACCGGAGAGGCTGACCAGCTGATGGGGAGATTGAAGAAGGCTATCCATGCTTAGCTAGCTTAACCAACTGTTGCTCTTAAAATTTT
Source organism: Musa balbisiana (assembly GCA_004837865.1). Taxonomy (NCBI): domain Eukaryota; kingdom Viridiplantae; phylum Streptophyta; class Magnoliopsida; order Zingiberales; family Musaceae; genus Musa; species Musa balbisiana. The sequence continues at coordinate 34,805,028 of CM017195.1, forward strand.
AAGAGACAGAAAGGATAGAAGGGTAGCGGATTCTATCTATATACTAAATTATATATGCCGAAAGATTTTGTTTCTCTCTGCATTGAGTCTCCTTTTCTGCAAGAGTAAAGTGTTATGAGATGCTGATTGCTAGACACGGGAATCTCCAACATAAAGATTGCTTTTCTATAACTTTCGTTTTGCCCTATAACTTACCTGCAGAGTAGCTTGGTTTGAGGTGACTTGGCTACCGTCTATAAACTTTATACCTTACAAGATACAGAGAACTATAAACATTCATTTGCCAACATCAGAAAATGCTGACCTCTTTGGGGTTGGATAAAGGCAAGGCAATACCCCACATATATATATATACACACACACACACACACACACAAAATTTCCCGAGTTATCTCAAGGTGATTGTTCTGTGGAAGAAGAAGGTAAGAGTTAGACCTGCAACGTGGTCGATGAAGCTTGAAGCTTGTGATTTGAGCTGTTGTCTGCTTGTGATCAGAACTGATGATAACAAAGCATGAGTTGAACATCGAGTCATCAAAGGCTGCCATGAATCGTATGAATGATTCACACTTGTAAACTGCGCTCGACCATTTTCACGTTGAGCTCCCAGCATCTGAGGGAACTTTCACCTCTCTTTCGTCAACCCCCACCGCCAGGACCATCACGATCCCTATTTCACCTGCAAAAAACCCAAGTCTGATCCTGACATCACTGTTTTCGTCTCCGTCGACGGCCTCCATCGATGCATGGCCGACCTTAAGAAATAGTTCCAATACATCGGCACGTACTGAGACATCATTCCCACCTTTTCTTCACATACGGTTTTTGTTCTCTGTACCGACACAAACTTGTCGTATAGACCTTTGTCGACAGAAAGTTCTCATGAGTTTTCTGCTGGAGCGAAACAAACTAATTCTAGAGAATTCACTTTGCCGATGAGATGCATGACTTCGATGAGTTGCGACGAAGGTTGTGTGTGTACAGAGCATTTGTATGTGACATTCCAGGCTCTGGTGGTCATTATGTGTTGCTTTCAGGACGAAGACGGTTTGATTCCATTAATTGTTAATCCTGAATTAACTTTACAACTGTCAAGCAATGCTGAAGCAAATGGTCTTCGTGTGTTGGCGTAGAATTAATTATGTCTTTAATCCTCTCTTCTATGGTGAACCAGAGAGTCAACTGCTTTTACTTACAAATGCTGTTCTTGTCGAGCAACAAAAGTGGAATGATAGGGTTCTCTAAAAAAGTAATACTTGTTGCTAGCTCACGTACTTGAGACATGGAGTAAAAGCACCAACCACTGTTTCACGATTCCTCCTCTGTAAGGTCTCCCACATCTGCTGATCGAAGTAGGTCTTCATCCTTGTGTCATGGGGTACATCTCTGCTGTCCTTTGGTAGGCAGAAGACTGATTAATTCAAATGACCTACATCTTCCCTAATCGGAAAAACCAAATTTTGACTCGTCCCTGTCGCATGGGACCAGAAATCTTACTGCTGTCCACGAGAGTATAAATGGATATTTTGGCTAGTTTTTTGTGATCTGACTCATGATTGTCGTGGTTGCCAGTGTGTGTTGTCTGCAATGGACAATCATGGGACTAGAAGCCACCGATCACAGATGGTAATCCAAAACGTCAAAATGAAATGGTTTATGACACTCATCAAACTTTTGCATGTCGTCCAAAACAGCAGCAGCAGCGATTTGCCAATTCAGATTAGCACCATCAACAATCACTATTGGGGAATTTGATTGATCGCACAAACTATCTACGGCTTGGTGGGGAAGCAGAATCTGATGCTGAAGCAATTTATTTCTTCAGGATCTAGAAGTGGACCTAATTATTCTTACTTGACTAAGCCAAAAACTTTAAACAGCTTTGATTTGAGGTCCATGCCACTTTGAGATTCTTGCTTGTGCTTACTTTTGTTTCCCCGTCAGTCGACTACGACAGCTATCTCTAAGGAGAGGACTCAGTCTTGGAATGTGGTTGAGAATAGACGTTGATTAACTGTGAAGTGAGATCCGACGCATGAATTGCCTGCTTAAGAGGAGCTAAACCAAATCTCTAAAGTCCTCATAAATAGGTGGACAGACTGAGTACAGCTTTGGTGGCTTTACTCAGCTACCCCAGTTCTGTATGTCTGGTTCATGAGAAGGTGGTCGGTCCCATATTCATGCCAAGGTTGAGGTTGATGAGACTCATCAATCCAAACCTGAATGGGTCGGATGCGAATAGATCAAATGGGAAATGGCATTGGGATAGATTTCCCTGCCCTTTTGACGGGAAAGGTCCATAATGGCTGAGCAGAATTAGGTGCTTCAGACATTAAAAGCTGCAGTCCTCTTCCCTCAGTTTCAGGTATTGCCAGTCATTGGGAAGATAACTGAAACAAGAGGCAACTCTGTGTCCTGCTTACACTTAGCAAAGCAATTCCAGCTTCTTGTTCAAATCTGCTAATTATCAGATGCATCGAGATCCAAAGGACCCTGGCTTGGCTTTTAAGTCATGCGAAAGAGAGACAGATGGAGAAAGAAAGACGAGCCTGAGATACTCGAGGCAATGAATCCAAGCACCTGTTGACACCAAGCTCCAATCAAACGAAAGAGGAGTGGGGTATGAGTCTACTTTCACTCAGCAGCCCCCCTTTCCTCTATAAATTAGCAATCTTTTCTTCAAAGGTAGCAGTTTGGGTCCACCTCCATGGAGCTCATCATCCATGTTATTCCACCCCCGTCATCGGCACTATCCCATGCTGAAGCAGTGTCGAATGGTGCCTGAACTGTTGCAGTTACCTTGTTTTCTGAATTAAAAATCGCTTCTTTATCAGCTTGATTTGCAATCAACATCACAGGATGAATAGATATCGACAGAGGAGAATTCTGCCCCCGGTAGCTTTTACTCTACGGTCAATCTCCCAATCATCTCAGCAGAAGAGAAGGAAGAAGAATCAAAAGACGTGATCATTCATTCGGTCTCATGCTGCTGGAATTGCATTACAGAAGGAGGACTCAAACCTTACAAATAAAGATAAAAGAAGCACAGGATTTGAACATAATTCTGGAGTCAAACTTCTCTGGTGGAAGATCGAGGTATGGCAAGAGATAAATCAGAAGAGACCCCGGGAGATGTCACCGGGAATAGCGGCAGCAGCCGTGGAGGGTCTTCTTCCGCCGAAGCCCGCGGCGAAGGATGCAGGTAGAACCCCTTCTCTGCGATCGCCCGGTCCTCCGCCCATTTAGCGGCCTCTGAGTTCGGGTGCGGCGGCCGGTTGAAGGGGTCAGGGATCAAGGGCGTGACCGGACTCAGCACTAGCGAAGGGAAGTCCAGAATACTGGGCGACAGGATCTCCGGCTGCTTCCGAGGAGAGAATCCGGCAGCGGTGAAAGGGGAGTTGGGGTTGGAGTTGAAGAATGTTGGTACGAGTGGGCTAAGAATCTTGAGATTCTTGAGGCTGTTGCGTCGCTCGTAGAGCTTGAAAGCAGGCTTCTTTGGGCCGGTAGCCTTGGCGGCCGGAGCAACCGGTGCCTTCCGTGCAGTCGAGTTAGCGGCAGCAGCAGCGGCGGCGGTGGCGGTGGCGGCGACGGTCTCGGCTGAGCCTGTGAGCATCTGGACCACTTGTTTGAAGGAGGAAGTGTCAGCCTGGACGAAGGTCGTCTGGTACGGATTCACCTCGCCATCTCTCGCAACGGATTTGGGAGTCAGAGGTGGTGGAGCTGGTGGCGACGACGACGGCGGAGCAGCAGCTGTCGTTGTTCCATTGGTGCAGCTGTAATTGCTGCTACTGCTGCTGAAGGTTTCTCGAGCTTTTGGATGGCTTTCCATTTCATCCGGTGGAGGAAAAGCTCATCTCTGAAGAATATAAGTAGAGGAAAGGAAGGCTGACAGACGGAAAAGAGTTGCAGAAAGGAGAGAGGACGGTAATGGGGAGGAGCGAAAGCTAAAGGGTCTGTGAAGGGTGGAGGAGAAAGATAGCAAGAAAACTGAAAGCTCTCAGTTGGCTTCTCTTTTTCGAAACAAAGCTATTATGGTAGAGTAGAATCTGTCTGTTCTTTTTGATTGGCTGATGCTATTTGACTCCTCGCCGCCTCAAACAAAAAAAAAAAAAAAGAAAGGAAAAAAGAAGACATAAAGAGACCAATCACTGAGCTTTTATTATATTCCAGAAATATTTATGAAGGCATAAATGGGCCATTGGTCCACCTCCTCTCCTCGAGCTCCTTTTAGTCGTCTCCACTGTAATCTACCATAACTCAAAGTTAGATATTACGTTGCATCGACTCGAGAGAATCCTTTGTTTATTTCTCTTTGGAACCCACCAACCTCGAGTGCCAATGTGACTGTACAGATTGGTGGGGTGGCAGATCCATGGATCGGACTTACTCATGAGTCATCCTTACTCATCGTGCTCTTCATCTTTTCGTTATCTGATCTCGCGTTCAAGAGCTTGACGAGGGAGGAGGACGGGAGGAACTGATTGATTGCCTTTCGAACCATGTCGAGTTGACGGCCGTTCTGTGGGTGAGGGAGAGAGAAGGAAGTCATGAGGGGAAGAGCATCCAATTCGCATTTAATGGTCACGTGACTCCCTCTACAAACCACGCATCCATTTCTCATTTATTGGTCATGTGATCTCATCTGATGAAAGATGCTGACTAGTTTTTATGAGGAACTCAGCATCAGCAGAGTTAGAACTCGCAGCCTCCTTAACAAATGAAGCCCTCGCACCTCCTTAGAACACCATGTATAAATGCTCTCTCTCTCTCTCTCTAGTAAAGTCATGGCAGAAACGATTATGAAATATATGGAGGCCACGTTTTCATATCTATATCTCAGACCCTTACTGGCTGCAGTAATTAATTTAGGTAGCTCATGGGCTTTGCCGATTCTAACGAGGCAAGATTCAGATCCCCCACATCACTCCTCATGAATACGCCAAGCTTGCGATCATTGCTGTGGGGGGAAAGGACCAAAAGTGCACACCACTCTGCTGAGCGATCGAAACATCATATATTGGTGGTAGGTGGACTTGTGACTTTGCTTGTAGGAATCAGGCACTTGTTTCAACACAAGGATGCAGGCAAGCTAAATCATATACAGCTGAAATGTGACCGTCTTGTTGCTCCTTTTACTGACAGGGTGAATCGTGTTCGGCATCTGTTGTCATCTTGTGGCTTGTGAGGACTTCGTTTCTACTGCAGGACTTGATGCTCATTTTTTCATCTCATCGGGAGTTGCTAATAATTCGACTGTCGAATGAGTTGACTATGTGTTCTTATGGATGAGGAGGAGAGTGATCGCCGCAAATAACTACAGGATGCAGCAACATCTAAACCATGACTATCTGCACCAACCATGTCCATTTCCTACGTTACTGCGTGCGAGACTTGGAAACAGGCTTATTAGTCATCAATAGACAAAAGACGTTCTCAAGCTTGTTTACAAAGGCTTCCTGTACCGCCTGGCCTGCCTTTCACAGAAGCAACAGGTAACAGAGAGCAGAGTGCCATGCCATCCTCCTTTCACTTCCCAGTTCCCACACCAGACCCTATCCATCTACGTACATATACTCCAACGACTCGAAACAATCAGAAGAACACGGTCAGGCATAGCCACAGCTGCCATACTCGCAGCGCAGCCCCGGCTGGCACACCGTCCCGCACTTGCCGCAGTTGTCGACGTCGTAGGCCACCGCGGTGCACTTCCCCTTGCAGCACAGCTGCCCGAATCCGCACCTGACGCCGCAGGCGCCGCAGTTGTTGCGGTCGTTGAGCACGTTGCGGCAGTGGCTCTTGCAGCAGTACAGCAGCTGGGTGCCGTCCTTGGCCTGCACCCCGGAGCAGACGTTGTTGGCGACGGGATCGCACCGGTCTCCTTTCTTCACGCCCTGCGCCAAGAACCGACTCCCTGCGCGTGGACTCAACCCCATGAAGTGGTTCCCCACCACGGCAGCGTACTCCTCCTCCATCGCCGAGGCAATGCGGCATGGAGGAGCGATGGGCGAGATCATGAGCAAGAGAAGGGAGACGAGGAGTCTCCGAGAAGGGAGGCAGGTGGTGGCCATTCTCTCCTCCCTCTCTCTTGCTCGATCAATCTCTCTTTACAGCAAGGATCGTGGCCTTATATATGCATGGTTAGCCAGGTTGATATTCGAACGAGAGAGACCAACAATAAAAAAACCATGCATTCACGTTCACGAACCGCAACCTCGCACTCCCCGGTCTCAGACCCTTTAATTGCACTGCCAGCTTTGGCTCATAGTATTGCGGGATGATTAAGAAGAAGCACATGAGTCGGTTGTTCAAGTTATTCCCTCCTACCAAGTCTGAGAGCTTCACCTGCTGCCCATTGGATCCCAGTCAAACAGCCTGTTTCTATTCCATGATCGCTTGATGTTCCACACCGCACCGCCTCACTTGGTGCAAGGTGACGTGAGACATATGTATATTTATATATATAAGCGTTGACAAGTCAAAGTTATTAATAGTTGACAGTAATACTGGAAGAGTTCTCCCGAAGTAAACGTATTAGACACCGACTCTCCTTCAGTATCAGAAAGATATGAGAACTTGCGATTGTGATCTGCATCTCCGGCGGGAATAGCGTCAGAGACATGCGAGGGAGGAGTCGCACGTCGGCCTCCGCGTTTTTGACTTTGCTGCTTCGGATCATTAAATCTGGGGATTCCTTTCCACGAGTATGCGAGCTGGACATTGCTTTGTTCTTCAGCGTCCTCTATGGAGGAACAGGACATGGTTCTCAAGATCTATGCAAGTATAATGGACTCAGATTTTGAGCTCTCGATAGCATCCATGACGGACAAAGTAAAGTGAAAATCGAGGGATGCAGGTTTTTGGACTGCATTCTGAGTTAGCATGCATGACCATCCACAAGCAGTGAATCACCTAGGAAATCATAATCTGTGCTGTTTTGTTCTGATGCAGTGAATCACATAGGGAGCAAACTGTTTGCATGAGTCTTAAATGTGAAGTATTCAGCACTCCACAGGTGATGCAGATTTTATGCGTAATATACGTGACAAATAGGGTGAACATAGCCCTAAAAAACCTATGGGCATTAATGAGTAAAGAGAGTGAACACACACTCAATAGGGTCTTGCTCATGGCCTAACGAGGGTAAGGCTAAATTGCTAGGTTGCCATAAAACTAGGGCTGTCAGGATTACTAGCAGTACTAATCAATCAAACTCGACATAGAGAGGAAGTTTACTAGTTAAAGGTTCAACATATGTATCAATTATAAGACACACGATCAATCATTTGATAATTTGGTTCTTAAATCTCATCAAAGTGGCTGTAGCTAGTGGCTCAAAGTAAGGACCATCGTTTTAGATGTCGAACCTGTTTCAATAATCTATCAGACCGGTTCATACTAATTAATGTCGGTATACTAACATATGATACACCAATAATACTGATATTTTATAGATGAAGAAAAGGAGAGAAAAGAAAAAGAGACTCTAGAGGAACAAAGGAGAAAAAAGGGATAAAAAAAGAAGAGGTAAAAGAAAGAACAATAACAATGACAAAACAAACATGCGGGTAGGGGTAACAGTGACATGACAATAGCACCGTTTGTGAGAAGAAGACTCACGAATTTATTTTTTATTTTTTAACATTGAGTTAGACGAATCACACCATTTTTTTATTTTTTTTATTATTTTAATAAAATTAACTGAAACAAGGATGGTCCACACATCGGCTCACACATCGTCAGTTTTGTATCATTTCAGGTGGTACATGATCTTAATCATTTCAATCGATGACATAATGAGAAAGTCTTCTTGTGACAAACATGATCTATATTGAAGCTTAATCCAAACATGATCTTAATCTTAGCAGAAGGATCTTGATCCACGTGGATCAAGATCCGATCCAACTTTGCAAGAACTCGTTGATGTGAAGCTGGTTGAGCCTTCTTGCATCGGGCACCAATCTTAGTCTATCTATTGACAGGCTTCCGTTTTCTGGCCCAAGTTTTCCATGCTGAGCCCAAATCCGGCCCATGCACAAGTTTTAGGCCAACCCAACAAGGGTTGGTTTCTCTTTATTAAATAATGGTCATCAAAAATTCATTCCACGTACAAAAATAACATTAAGAAAAAGATATAATATTAAGCTAAGAACGAGGTTAAAGTGCTTCCGTGGATATTAGATTACATGGAACAGGAACACTAAGCTGTGCATTGCAAGTTGCCAATATCATCCATACACGTATTTGTTTTCCTGGTGAAGGGCGAGTACGGGCGTCATCACCTTCCTTTGGCAACACCGCTGAGGTTGGCACACTGATTAGCCCCTTCACGGACGCCCTCCATTTCAGGATACCACCTAATTAAGTCTCATTATGCATCCAATATCGTATGCTGTGTTAGCCATCTTTCGGTGGAGCTGATAGAGACCCTTCTCCAAACTCATGATGGATGGGAAAAAGCCTCGGCAGCAACAAAGAAGCATCATTTTGAGCACAAAGAAGTGGATTTCACCGATAGGACAAAAGCATTAAACCGGATGAATCATGAAAGGAATTATGATTCCACTCAACTACTCTCAGCTACTTCCCACTTGCACTGATTCGGCCAGTTTGTGGGATGAACCTGTGATGTAATAATGTGTGTCCGAGTGGGATTATGAAGCAATAGATGTTGTTGGCAGATCAGACATCCTTTTTATTTTTATTTTTCTCCTCTCTTTCTCTCTCATAATACAAGACTTGCAATCTACTCTACCTTTTGTACAATGAAAGAAGGACTAGTTGTTTATCTGACTTCAAAGGCAAAGCAGGAATGATCGCCTCAGTCAACACAAGTTTGTCTCTAGTCTACTCATGTGTTCTTGACAGTTCAACGAGTGATGAGCAGGTCCCTTGATTTGGATTGTTGCTATCAGACACCAAACAAGATCTTTGGGTCACCACCTACTCGGATCTCATGATGACATATGAAAGTTACAGCAGCTTGCATGGCCATCGCTATCTTCAAATTTCTGCAGATGGTTGGATCGAAGCTCCTGTCTATTTGTTTTCTCCAACTTCTCATTTCAATATTTCATGTTTGCAATAAAAAAATTTCATTAATATATGTTTCATCTAAGTCCGCAATGATACGTTGAATAATCTTCACAAGTTTTGTACGTTAACTTAATAAAAATTTATCTTCGCGGTAAGCTTCCGATGAATAATTATTTGCGGTAACTATTCATTCACTTTTTTAAAATCATTATTTTCTCATTTCTCTATTGTACTCAAGGTGTTTGCTGAATTGCTTGTAAAATTTTTTTCTTTACTAAACGTTAGAATTTGTTCGTCACTCATTTTCAAACTAATCAACTCACTATTTTATATGTGCTTCGAGACCTGTATAAGGTTGCAACTAGATTATCCCTTTACAGATGCATATATCATAAAGATGCTTCATAGTTTAGGTAATTATAACTAGATCCGAGAAATTAGTATAATGATACTTCACAATTTAAATAACTCCAACTAAATTTATGACTTTGTCATAAGGATGTCTTACACAATTTTAATTACATCCGTGACATTATATATATATATATATATATAATTGATTGTTGAAATGAGAAAAAAAAAAATCATCTGCATATAGAACAAATCAAGAGAAGAAAAATAATATTCACACCAAGAGATTCTAGAAAACAAAAAGCTTCCTCTTTCCTGTGGCATGCATCATCAAGACCAACCGGTACAAAAATAAATGGATGCTTGTCCCACTCTCCTTCCATTTGCTTTCCAACATGACATGTAGAGAGAGGAAATGATGCATAGGAGGCTAAAGCACAACCCATCAGCCTTTGGCTGAATTGTTCTCGACGCTGGACAAGGGATTTGATGCCTGACTCATGCACACTGAGATATCAAAATGGTAAACCCTACTTCGACTTGACCTTAAAGAAACTGATCCAGAACGTCGTTCGACATCAAGTTAAAGATCGCTGAACATCTCAGTGATCAAATGGCCACCCACACCTACAGATTCGTGCCACGAACTTGCAGACCTTTATCATTTGTTTTTTTCTGCAAGAGCAGCAGAGGAGACCTAGTCCTCGACCTCTCTCCATAAGATATAATGCAAGAGGGATGGGTGTCCCAAGGTGTTTCAGATGGTGGCTCCGTGTTGCAGAAGACTTAAGATATATTAAACTTTAGCTACGGTGGATGATATAATAGCAGACATGATCCGCCCTTGTCGGCTGAGCTCACAGATGGCTGACACCACCACCATGGCCTTGGAGTCAAACTGCTTCGATTCGGCTTGTGAGCGCACACTCAAATTCCAACGGCATCCCACTTAACACAAGGTTACATGCCATCCTGACAGAAACCAGCCTCGGTGAACGGAGGAAGGAGACTTGCTGCGGTCAACAACCAATGGAGCGAAGAACCTGGACGCCTCGTTCGCTCCCGATTTGCAGCTCCCTCTGCCGAAGGCCATGCCGGTGACTTCATGCATTTACTTCAGAGTGGGTTGTCATGGGGGCCATCAGATATGCATTGGCTTCGACCTACGAAAGCCTTCCGGTTTGGCAGTGTCTTTTGCTCATGCAGGAGGAAGTGATGATTGCATGAAAGGAAAACAAAAAAATGCAGAAAAGAAAATAACACTTGCATGGCTGATGGAGGAGATGAATTCTGCTCTCTGACCGCAATTTATGGACAACGTCGCAGAATGGAGCCATGCTGATTAATTGATAGGGGGACCTCTGTCCTTACTGTTCTTATTCACTGTTTAATCTGTACTTTGTCGTCGACATTTACGAGATAACCTTTTCTTTCTACTCGTCGGTTCAACCAGTCTCATGAACGACTCCAGCCTTGCTCTTGGATTTCTGATTGATCGTAGTGGTGCTTTAGAAAACAGTAAGACACTTAATGATAGATGGTCAAATGGAGCACTGTCAAGTCATTGGGAATCTCTCAAGCCACAAACAAGGAATTGACTGTTCCTTTCTGAGCGTATAATTGAGTAGGTCCTATTTTCTCTGAGAATTCCTTGAATAAGTATCAGCCAATAAAAAAATAGTTTATTTCTTTATTATTATTATTTTTATGTTGATCCGATCGAACAGATCGAGACATGAACTGCTATGGGATCATGCAGTAAAGGAAAAGTAGATCTCAATTAAGGTTATGAGACTAATAATTCCAGAATACTGGCACATGACTCGACCTTTGCTTGAAGTTAAGATCTGAGATTAGCAAACTAAAACACAAAAGCTAAAAGAAAAATAAAAGAACATCTTTTGTTATTATAATCTAAAGACCCTCATCCAACCACCATATAATTCATGTCCTTTTTTTTCGTTATTTTTTTTATACCGATCTCATCAAACTATACATGTTCTTGCGACAAAGGCAAGTGCAGCTCACCACCAATCGATAGCCCTTCTCCATTGCCTTCTTTACACCACCGACCCCTCTCTCTCTCTCTCTCTCTCTCTCTCTCTCTCTATGTTCCATCTACGGTAGCAATTATTAATGAACAATAAAGGAAACGGGATTTCACGTTTTCCCCCTTCCAATGTCTCCATTATTCAAGTTGTTATATGTATTGTACGGAGAATATCATCGATTGTGAGTTATTTGATTTGAACTTGTAGACATAGAGGCAATCAAAGAACTAGTGTGGCATTTCTATTAGACGAGTGATGCAACACCGAGATATCCAAAGTGCTTAAGGTGGTCTCGACGTTGAGTCGAGATAGAGTATGATCTCCTTGATATATCTTGACTTTTGGAGAGAGTTTCCTGACTCTTTCGATACTCAAGTTAACTTCGTATAAACGTTGTCGTGCTAGATTTTTTGGAAAGAGGTTCGATCCTTAAGTTAGGGTCAACTTTTTTTGAGAGAATCGTATGTAACAATTGTAACACTCTATCTTTAATATTTTATCTTATGAGGTAATAGGCTCAATCGACGTACCGTGAATCGTAACCTTCCCCATGTCATCAACCCAATAAAGGACTAATTCAGTTCTTTTCTACACATCAATGCCCCTACAATACCAAATCGATACATGGGAATTGGTTGTTAAAATATTTTTTTATTATTATTATACGAGAAATTAATGATTATTGATGAGGAAATTGCGTTCGCATTTGTTACTCCTTCGTTTAAGTTATTAGTTCTTTGGAAATTTATGAGAGAAGTTGGTTGGTAATTAATTGTTAATGAACATTTACATTTGAGACTGCTTTCACATTTCTTTCCGTTTCTACCCTTTTTTTCTTCTTCTGCTTTATTATTTCGGTATTTATGTCCGAAGCTTGTGCTATGACCGAAAATTGCCATATTATTCATTTGGTTGTGATTAATTTGGAGCTCATTTCAATTGGTGTGACTAAATGGAGACGGGGTCGATAAAAGGTATCCCGTCCTTAGGATTCGAGTACCTTTTGCTTTGCTTTTCTTCTCGTTCCTTCAAAGATGAAGTTTATTTTTGTAGCATGAAATGGTGCCTTTTTATCTGATTTCTTTGTAGTGATTGATCAAGTAAGGATATTTTAAAAACCTTTATAAAAAGGGATGCATTTAGCAGATAAAATGACATGAGAGACTTGTTAACCTAGTGAAGGGGGTTGGTGGACTGCATGTCTACCACGAGTTGGTGAGGAGTTATTTGGTTGGTTTCAACTTTCAACCATATTTTTTTCTGGCTATAGATTCCACGGAAGAGGTTGCATGATAGTGCATGATTTGCTAAATCCATCACTGTTTTTCTCTCAAAAATGAAATTTTAAAGAGAGATAAACAAGAGAAGTGCAATATTAAAAGAATGTTTCCTGACAAAAATATATTCTGCAGAATGTTGAACTTGTTAATGGCGTCTGCTAAGTTATTAAATGCATCATTTGTCAATACCTGGCCTTTGGACACTGATGCCAAGGACTAGTCTGCATCAGTTCGATGCATAATGATTTTCTCTTAATGGGTGTTCATTTAGTTCTTATTTGAACAATCATACTCGAGATTGATTTTCTCTTGCTCATTGTTTTAGATTTGTTATGGATTGTACGGAGAATATCATCGATTGTGAGTTATTTGATTTGAACTTGTAGACATAGAGGCAATCAAAGAACTAGTGTGGCATTTCTATTAGACGAGTGATGCAACACCGAGATATCCAAAGTGCTTAAGGTGGTCTCGACGTTGAGTCGAGATAGAGTATGATCTCCTTGATATATCTTGACTTTTGGAGAGAGTTTCCTGACTCTTTCGATACTCAAGTTAACTTCGTATAAACGTTGTCGTGCTAGATTTTTTGGAAAGAGGTTCGATCCTACAATACCAAATCGATACATGGAATTGGTTGTTAAATATTTTTTATTATTATTATACGAGAAATTAAGATTATTGATGAGGAAATTGCGTTCGCATTTGTTACTCCTTCGTTTAAGTTATTAGTTCTTTGGAAATTTATGAGAGAAGTTGGTTGGTAATTAATTGTTAATGAACATTTACATTTGAGACTGCTTCACATTTCTTTCCGTTTCTACCCTTTTTTTTCTTCTTCTGCTTATTATTTCGGTATTTATGTCCGAAGCTTGTGCTATGGACCGAAAAGTCCCACCTTTTTATATGCCGAGGCCACATAAAAATGGCTCTTTGCTAACTCGAGAGACTTGGCAAATGCCTTGTGGAGACGGCAATCTTGGCAGGGAATGTGTGTGTTTGTGTGAGAGACCGCGGAATCCGACAGTGGAGCCGTCACCCTCGTCGCCGTCGCCGTCATTTCAGCGCCGTCCCGGCACACCGCCCGCCCTCGGCCCCCTCCATAAGCCGCTTCGCCGAGTGACGACGGAGGAGAGGGAGAAGGGCGGAGGTGGAGGAGGATGCCGCTGGTGCGGTTGGAGGTGAGGAACGAGTACGGATTGGGAGATCCGGAGCTGTATAGGGCCGCGGTCAGGAAGGAGGACCCGAAGGCGATCTTGGATGGCGTCGCCGTCGCCGGCCTCGTGGGGATCTTGCGGCAGCTGGGCGATCTCGCCGAGTGAGTTGTGCTCGCCCTGCTTAATCCTTTTAGTTATTTCTTGTGGTTGGCACATTTAAATCTTTCTCCTATTTGCTGCTAATTTCTCTTTCCGTTTCTTGATCTTGGGTTCCTCGAAGCCCTATCGTTCTTGCTGTTCATGTTGGCTTTCGACTTTGTATGATAGTGCTTTTTGAATTTTTGTTCTTGAAATTCGCCTAGAAATTGCCATATTATTCATTTGGTTGTGATTAATTTGGAGCTCATTTCAATTGGTGTGACTAAATGGAGACGGGGTCGATAAAAGGTATCCCGTCCTTAGGATTCGAGTACCTTTTGCTTTGCTTTTCTTCTCGTTCCTTCAAAGATGAAGTTTATTTTTGTAGCATGAAATGGTGCCTTTTTATCTGATTTCTTTGTAGTGATTGATCAAGTAAGGATATTTTAAAAACCTTTATAAAAAGGGATGCATTTAGCAGATAAAATGACATGAGAGACTTGTTAACCTAGTGAAGGGGGTTGGTGGACTGCATGTCTACCACGAGTTGGTGAGGAGTTATTTGGTTGGTTTCAACTTTCAACCATATTTTTTTCTGGCTATAGATTCCACGGAAGAGGTTGCATGATAGTGCATGATTTTGCTAAATCCATCACTGTTTTTCTCTCAAAAATGAAATTTTAAAGAGAGATAAACAAGAGAAGTGCAATATTAAAAGAATGTTTCCTGACAAAAATATATTCTGCAGAATGTTGAACTTGTTAATGGCGTCTGCTAAGTTATTAAATGCATCATTTGTCAATACCTGGCCTTTGGACACTGATGCCAAGGACTAGTCTGCATCAGTTCGATGCATAATGATTTTCTCTTAATGGGTGTTCATTTAGTTCTTATTTGAACAATCATACTCGAGATTGATTTTCTCTTGCTCATTGTTTTAGATTTGTTATGATTGTTATCAGTTTGTGTCAATTTTTGTTTTTATTTCTGTTGTATTGTTTTTACAGCAATTCCTACTAGTATTGCCAGTTTTTCCTCATGATCCTGTGTACTATATTATATGTTGAGTATCTTGCCTGTCGTACCTGTACTGAGATGAATTGGTCAATATCATAGATTTGCTGCAGATGTTTTCCATGACTTGCATGAACAAATAACAGCTACAGCTGGAAGAGGGCGTAAATTGATGACTCGAGTAAGGAACATACAATCAGCACTTCCATCTGTTGAGAAGGCCTTTAAAGAACAAACAAGCCACATACATTTTGCATATGTAGCAGGTATCAGTTACTGACTATCTTCTTGTTCACTATTCCTAACATTTCTAATGCCTTGATGAAAATTGTTTATTTTAGGTTCCGACTGGCACGCTCGCATTCGAGTTGAGCAAAGTCTCCTCCTTTCCAGTGAATTGCCTGGCTTCATGATGGATTCATATGAGGAATGCCGTGATCCACCTCGTTTGTTCCTGCTTGACAAGTAAGTTCCATTTTTTATCAAGACTGATGATGGTTTTCTTTTATGCTTCAGATATGTTCAAGTTGTTTCCTCCTATTCAGATTTGACCATGCTGGCACTGGTGCTTGTCTAAAGAGGTATTCAGATCCATCCTATTTCAAGAGGACATGGGCTGCATCACAAATGCAAAGATCTGAAACTGTTCGAAAAGAGAAGAAATTTCATACAATCAAGGTACTTTTTGTTTTGAATTTTATTACTTCCTTCCATAAGAAACAAAATGCTTAAATAACCTTAGAAAGCAATACTAGAAAGGATCTACAGACGTGTTGATTATCATATACATCTTAGTCAATCTAGATCCACCACCTAGATCAACATGTGTTGGACAAATGCGATCAATAAGAATTAGGATGAAAATCCAGAACGTGAAAAATCATTTACTGGTTCTTACATAATCTGATGACGGTTTCTCTTTGACATCGTGATAGCATTGCATACTTGTAATGGTGGCAGAGTGTATTTACTAATCAGACAATGGTAATAAGTCAACTGCTCTTTGTAGCTGGAGGTCCCTAGTATTTCAGAGAGAAAACATCTCTCTGCTACATGGAACAAGATTCAGACAAATTTTTATTCCTTTAGAATTAAGGAACTGGAATTTCAATCTTTTGCCATCCTTGTGGTTTTGTACCTGTCCTGACAAAAGGGGTTTTACTTTGACATGACACTGCAGTTAATTTTGTACTTCTCTTTTTTGCATCATGTCACATGTTGACCGGATTTCTTAGATGTTTCTTGTATTTGATGGCAAAGAATTTTGATTTAGGAATAATATCCTGAAGATTCTTTGCTATATGTAAATATCTGAACAGAGGAAAGGATCAAGACTTAGAAATGGAAAAGTTCAACATTCAGTCTACATGTCCCAGCGTGATTGCAGGTAATTTTTTAGACTTTTGTTTTAAGTTTCAGGCTAGTGAATGATCCATTGGAAAAAAGATACTGGTTTTCCTTGTCTTGATCTATTTTGATTATTACAAATTCTTCATGTGCATAGAACTACGAATTCTGATGGCTGCACAAGATTCACATCCCCAAGCATCGATGGGCAAAGCTTATCTGCTGAGAATATATCTATAGCTGATACGAAGTTAAACCCTGAATTTTCAAGTAGATCTACATCTTTCGGTTCAAAGACTAAGGAAAGCTATGTTGAACAAACCTCATATGTTAATCCTCCAGTTGTACCTGATGAGCTAGACTATAATGAAGTACCTATTCCTAATTTGCATAGCAAAGACGGTAGTCTGTGTGTTTCTGTTCTACATGATGAGCCAACTGCAGATTGTCTGGATGATGTCTCTCAGCATGATTCGCTGCAAGAACAAAGTATTCCTAGATCATCTTCTGTTACATGGGATGAGAAAATTGAAATATTTAAGCCTACAAGTCCAGTTTCATATGATGACATTCTTGTTGATAGAGTTCAAGATTCAGAGGATATTGTCAGGGTTGAAGATCTAGAGCCTCTGCAAGTGAACTCCATACCAGAAAATACTGAACATGCTGAAATCGAATCATTAAATCAAGAAGACATCTTATTTCATCCTAGTAAAAGTCCAGTAGCATTATCTGATGTCAATCACTTTGATGAAGTTACCAGTGAGACAGATAACTATGTGGATGCACCGAACACATTGGATTCTGAGACAGAGACAGAAACTGAGTGTCACACCAAAAGAGAAGTGGAGTCATTGTCTAACTTCAGCTCACAAGGAATGGAATCTAGAACAGAAATGAATCGAGTCATAGCTGTACAAAATCCAGATTTCTCTGATGTTGAAGCACCAGATTCATCACATAGTTCCCTGAATCAAGATGTGACCCCAAATTTTTTGCATTTGAGCTCTTCGGATGGCTCAGAACTTGTGCAATCACCATATGACACGGAATTTGTGCAAAACCAAGAACATTCTGTTGTAAATGACTTTTGCGAAAGCAATGCTCTTGATACCTCTGAAACAAAAGATCATGAATGTGAGTGTATTGACAGTAGTCACTCTCCTAAATCAGGCACTTCCAGTTCTCCGACAATGATGCTAGCTGAAACCACAGCTGAGAAATCTATATTGAGATGTTCTACTTTTACTGATGTGTCAAATGCTCCTTCCATCCAGCTTTGGACAAATGGCGGTCTTTTTGGAGTTGAACCTTCAAAACCACCAGAGCTTGGAGTATTGAATACACAAAGTAAGAATTCTATGTCTAATTCTAGAAACTTTGCATCAGAACTGGATGCCAAATCGGATGCAGAAGTTATGCAAAATGAACCTTCATCAGTAGATTTAAGCTCTGAAATGAAGGTGGATGGGGAACATTATAATTTACATTCCTCAATTCAAGGCAGTTCAGCTGATGATCAATGTTCTGCAAGGGGATATAGTGCTGTTCAAAAATCCAAGGGTTCTCCATCCTTCCATCACAGCAAATATGACAGTGGTGTCAAACAGGACTCACATATATCTGCTGAAACTACTTCACAGCAGGAGTTTGAACATAATCCTGAAAGTACTTGTATTAGTAGTGGTGCTCGCTCCAGTGAACTTTACATGACAAGAAATAGTGCCACTAGAGAAGCTCCTTTAAGAGCTAATTATAGTACTGGATCAAGACAAGATGGACCTAGTCAAAGCTCAATGGGAGTCTCATCCAGTTTTTCTGAGCTTGCCCAAAGGTTTCTTGCAAATACCATCCAAAGAAAAGCATTACTTTCCACACCTTTGGGAAATACAAGCACTGAAATAAGGAAACCAGATGGGACTTCCTGTCTAAATGATGGTAAAGAAGCATCAAATGGAGTTGTATCCCAGGCATCCCATGAACAAAGTACCAATGAAAAGGTTGCTAGTATATCAGCAAAAGAGCCAGTCTCTTTGACTTCACGTTACTCTGAGCAATCTTCTCCACCACTTGAATATATGAGAATTTCTTTTCATCCTATGAATGGCCTGGAAAATCCTAAATTGAAGCTGGAATTTTCTAATGGCAGTCTCCACGACAATAGTGAAGATTTTGTCTTTCCATCATTTCAATTGCTTCAGGGCCCTGTTGATTCTTTGCCAGATGCTTGCTCTGACTCAGATGATGACACCTTCTGTAGATCTTGTCCATATTCTTCGGAGGATCTTCTCAGTCCTCGCTCATATTCAATCTCAGAACAGTGGGAACAAGATGAAAGAAGTGAATATATAGACCATGAGTTAAATGGTGTTTTGGACAAGTTTCAATCCTCAGTTATATCCATCTCTAGATCTGTGGAATTTGAGCAATTGAATGACTCCAACATGAACAAACCAGGTGGATTGGAGAAATTTGATACTATTGTTGACAACAGCAAAGTTCCTTTTCATTCTGGATCTACCATGGAGCTTCCTGGTCTTGATTCTGTTTTATCTTTAAGAAACCAACAAGAAAGAATATGCTATTCTACACCAGAAAATCTTGCGAAAGTTGAAGTACAATCAAAAGATGAGATGCCGCCACCCCCACCTCTGCCCCCTGTGCAATGGAGAACATCTAAGTCATCAGTTACAGATGTTACTGATGCTAGTACTGCCAGAAATTTCAATAATTTGGATGGTTTACAAGCACTAAGATGTGCTCCTTCCGAGAAAAAGGAGCAACATGTACCAATATCTCCGTTTATCATTGGAGCAACTTCACCGCATTGCAATGAGAAAGTAATTACATAGTGTCTATTTGCTCAGTTGTTCTCTTATAAAAAAAAAAAGAGTAGGATGATATTCTTGTTGTTGCCTCATTTTGATCCTTGAACTATGTCTGCAGCAAGATCAGCAGAAATTGAATGGGCCGAAAAGGGCAACTCATTGTGTTAGTCACAAAGAAGTGGATACAAGGGAGGACTTGCTTCACCAGATCAGGAATAAGGTTGGCTTTAATCTTATTATAGATGAATAATTTATAGTTAGCATCCTCTGCAGATATTTAGCTCAGCTTCAAACTGAGTATTACATTAGAAGCAAAACTTGCTCAATTTTCTTCATTTTCCTCATATTAAAGTGTATGAAACATGTGACTTTTGTGCAAAATATCAAAGTTCCAGAACAATGGTTTTTTAGCAGTACCATGTCATTAGCATGATTTTAGTGATGAGATAATAAAAGATCATTCATGAATTGGTGAGTTCATTGCTTGCAATATAACAAGCACATATAATGGTTTTTGAATAATGGTTTAAAAGATGAAAACTAAATATCTATACAATCTCATTGCTTAGTTTAGTTGATATCTATCTTTGATAAAATTTCTGATATTTTTGACTTTTAGAGCAGATTAAATTTACTTGTTTCATGCATATGAAATATGGACACTGATGTTTCTCATGCTTGTTTTTAATCGCTGAAAGTAGCATGATCAGCATAAATTAAATGGAACAACTAACTGAAGATGGCGATCATAGTGTGTGGTCACCCAAGGACAATAATTAACCTTAGGACCTACAGGTTTTCCTGAATGGCATCATATGTGCACCTACAATTGCACGATGATATAGAAACTTGTTATTGTATGCCAATAACGGATATCCTTGCATTCAATATTTGTATATTTGCTCGTAACTAGGATACTATGATGTATGCGAAGATTTTCCTTGTTTATATCTCGTCAATGTTTCCATTGATTTTGCAATTAGAAAATATCTTTTTAGGATTTCAAAAATTATATCCATCCTTTAAGAGCTTTTATGTAGTAAACTTCTAATTTCTAAAGATAGTAGTGGCCTATTAATAGAAAGTAACATACATGATGGTACATGGTATTAAGTTTGCCTGCAGTGTTGTTAATAACGAACCTAGCCAACCACTTGAATTATGGTTGATTTCATTGCTCAACGTCACTTCATCAAATTAAGAACTAGGTGCAAAGTTGTATCTGTAGTTTCCTGATCTCATTACTTTGGTTCACCGATTAAGTTGCCTGTTTGCAAGATATTGTAAATACACCACAGGTCTCTATTTCTTGAGAAGATGAAATATTTGCTCATATACTCGAATCCATTTTTGAGATGTACTTTGCTATTTTCATGATGAGTTTTCTTTTTGACATGTTATGAGTGAATTTTAGAACCACCATTTGGACAATTCAGTATCCAGTGATTATTCTAGATTTCACTGCTAATATTGGAAAAAGGACCCTTGCTTCTTGATTATGCTTGTTAACCACATTCACCAAGCTGGTCCTTCCATTTATGGTGGTAATCTGCAGTCATTTAATCTGCGACGAACTGCGAAATCGACACCAAGCGACATTCCACGGCCCACAACCGATGCTACCAGTGGTAATGTTGCTGCGATCTTGAAGAAGGCGAGCGCTATTCGCCAGGTCAGGGCTTTTCTAATTTTCTTTCAAAAATATATTTTCCTAACCTCTGTTTTAGTTTTGTCTGATGTCTGCTTATTTTATTTTATCAGGCATTTGTGAGCAGTGATGAGGGTGGTGATGATGACAGCTGGAGTGATGCTTGATATCCCAAACCTTGCAGGAACTCATGTGAATGCTTACTTGTGCTCAGTATACCCCAAGCTAGAGCATGCTTTTAGGATATGATATGTCAATATGATCAGCTCCTATAGGGTTATAGTTGGCAGGTCTCATGTTTAATCTTCATCCTTTTAGGTGATCAGAAGCCTGTTTAAGGAATATGTCAATATTATCATCTGCTTTGGTGCAAGCATAGTTCACATGCCTCGGTATTTCTGGCTGATCTTATACTAGAGGTTCAAATCACCATGCAAAAAAAGCTAGTTTGTTAAAATATATGATCGATGCAGATCAAATAAGAATAGTAGCTACAAATAAATGTTGAATTCATGTTCCTATGTACATCACATGCTTCCACCTTCATCCTCCCAATTATTATTACCATGTACAAAGAACCCTCTCCCAGCTGTTGGAGATGACCCGCTGCATATTGCTTCATCTTCATCCGAATAAAGAAGCTCAACTTCATGTAACGAGAGGCAAATAAATGGCACAGCAGCCCTTCATCCACTTGGACCTGAATGAACATTGGACTGCAATCCACTAAAGGTTTACCACCACATCTTGCTTTCTTTCCTTTTTCCCTTGTCTTAGCATATGTATATAAGAAAACAACCAGCAATGAAGGGACAAAACAACAGCCAATATAAAGAAAAACAAAAGCAGAAGGGCCCAAAACAAATGCCAAAGGGATGCTGGTCGTGACAGCCGACCGCTAGCTAACAACTATAGCAAGCTGACTCCATGGTTGCTCATTCTCGCTCGAGCCTCTGCTAGTGAAACAGCCATGGCCAGCATCATTTGCTCTTCAAAGCTTTCCGGAACAAAATGTCCTGGAGGGATGCTTATACCATCTGAGAGTGGGCCTGTCATAGCCCCTGTTTCGCCGTTATAGCTGGTTCCTGCTTCAGCCACCTCTGACTGGTGGTCGGCCAAACACTCACCAAATTCCTGTCCATGTACTTCCCTCCCATTGTCGGGTGATATCTCGGTCCAGCGCCCTGAAGGATTATCGTGTACAAACCTTGAAATTCCAGGAGGTGAACTGCCCGACCGCTGGAGAATATCACAACCTGCAGCATTATCGATAGCCATATGAACAGCAGAATTGCCATGCATATGCTGACGTTCGGCCAAGGCTGCAGCAGCACAAGCCAACCCACCAGACGACGATGATCTCATAGGAGCTGTTCCATGGGAACTGTGCCATTCTCCTGAGGAGGATGGTCTAGGCAAATAGCTGCCAACATGACTTGGATTACCTTGAGATCCCTGCTCCTGTTCATAAGAATAAGAATAATAATAAATAATAATAATCAGGGTTCTATTAGAAGAAAGAAATCAGCAGCAGATCATGCTACAGGTTCTGCGAACGGAGATAACCTAGTAGGCATCGATGCAAACAAGAGATGTCTTTTCCACAATAACATCATGGAAAAAATTGAACTGCTAGTATGTACATATAACCCCTGGATCTATGCATGCTTCCACATACGGCTATCCTCAGGTATCTCTAAGGTGTGAATGCAAGTGGCTATGCTTATAGCCTCGGAAACAAGTAGTGTGGTCAAAACATGGTCCCTAAACACACAATAGGTACATGCTTTGCAATTTAAAGAGATGAATTTTTCACTTTAGTTAAATTCTTTGGACTGTTGTAATTCTTTTCAAAATGTTGGGTAGTTCAACCAGTAATTATATTTAGGAGTAATTTGAAGTTCCTCATGTATAGATCTCTGATGAACTATGTGGGACATAAATTCTAATTAAGACAGCCATAAAGCAGAAATTACTGCACTTAATCTATCATTACATAAAAGTAACAAGTTTTATCCAAATGACTACTTCAAAACTCAGAAATGTGTAAAGTTATTGATAAAATAATAAAGCATCAACTATAAGTTACAGACTTGATGTAGCCTTTAACTACCAAACATTTAGTTCAAAATTCTTCAAGTTCAAAATATCAGATAGCATTACCTGAATTGAGAGCCAAATTGCTTCCATGACCATTACATCCTCAAGATCCAGGTCCAAGTTATTATCCCTGTATTTTACAGAGATCTACAATAAGAGATGAGATGGACAGATAAGAACATCCCAATAACATAAAAAAGGGCACCTTGAATGGTATGTGCATAAAAAAAAAAGAATCCTTAATAGACATAAGCAGTACTCACTAAGACATTGCACATTGCAAGTAGACCATTAGAATCTAACAAACCAGATGATCCAACAAAAGAGTAAAATGAGCATTTCATGGATGACAACAATCAACAAGGGAAAAGAGAGAGAGAGAGAGGATAGAAACATGGACATATCAACTAGATACTACTATTTTGGATCAAATTTTGAAGAACCTGCTACAAATTTGTTATGAAGTATAACATTTAACAATAGCCATGCCTTGGAGTCTGCAAGTTCTGTTGTTGATGCTAAACGACTAAGACAAAATTTAACCTTTGGGCGAAGCAAAATAACAGTACTCTCTATAACTTCAATAGTAAACAGGATTTTTCTTCTACAAACAAAGCCGTAATGGCAATCACATCCTGCATAAAGGTCAACTTTTCACTTGACCATCAAGAGCGAACCAAAATTATCTTATCTCTTAACATTTTCACATTATTGACTGCAGCATATTATAAGCATTAATTTTTTTTTTAAAAGTTGAGATATATTTAAGAAAAGAAATTTTCTGAAAGCAAGTTACTGTCCAGACTAGACTATATTAGTTTTCTTCAATAGCAAACTCAGGTTACCTTGCCTCCAAAGATTTCGGTCAAACACCATAATTGGCAAAAGGTTCTGGAAAAATAGCATTAAAGTGAAATTCTGTTTATATATATATATATATATATATATATGTGTGTGTGTGTATATATATGTGTATATATATATGTGTGTGTGTATATATATGTGTGTGTATATATATATATATATATATATATATATATATATATATATAAACAACTAAGTTAAAAAGGAGGAGAAGAAAGAGAGGCACCAATCCATTAAAGGTTTTTACAGGTGAACCTGTATAGAAGAGAGTGAAAACTCACACCTTTTTATCATTCTGCTTTGTACCATTGGATCAGTAGCAGATCAACAGTAGATAAGGCAATCTATCTCCTTTTCTTTATTTGAAGGCACAACCTTTTTTCCCCTTATTCATGATTTTTTTAAGAAAACTTAATTTGCATCTATCAATGAAGTTAAGATCGGTAAGCACCTGCAGTGCATACACTAGACAATAATGGATGAAATTATGGTCCATACTGAGTGGCGCTGGACTAACAATGGACATAGAACTAGTTGATGAGGGATGATATCAAGCTCCTGTACTCAGAACTGAAGATCAGGAAAAACCCTTGAGGATATAAACACAGACAGACGCATGGTTTATGTAGCAACCCAACATCCAAGTTTCGCATAGGGAAACTTTCATCTTTAGGATATGCAAAGGGAAGGCAAAATCTTGACTATTTGGAAGAACGAAGGGCTCTTGGGCAAAAGCATGGTCTCTAGAAGTAAATTTCTTATACCAAGGCCAACCAATGAGGTGTGGATGCATGATTGTAAGTCTTTGTCAATTACTTCAGTCAAAAAAGTAGGATTTAAGAAATAGAAGCCTGAGAAACATGCAACTGCACTTGTGTGTACCTATTCTGCCTTATCTGTGAAGGGCGTGTGCCAGCCGGTGCAGAGCATGAGGCTTGACATGAACCAAGATCACTCGATTGTATTGAGCATTTCATAGATGGGACTGTTGAGTAAACAATACAGAATAATTAAAGGGAAACATCTCCTGATAAACATATACAGCACAGTCAAACAATGCAAAAGCACAATTTAGCGCATAGCAGACTTGAAGTTGAAGTATTACTTATATCATGGTGTCCCACATCTGTTGGAGTCATTGTTCTGCTTGATGAACTTAAGTTTTGTCTCTTCTTCATCCTTTCTGCTTCATCTTGCAACTCTTGCTGTCGAATCCTTATCTGCGCTTCTATAACCTTCTGCTCTTCCTGCACATAGGCATAACCAATGGTAAAGAAGACCTATTTTACAACAAGGAACAGAACACTAGCAAATTTCAAGATGTATGTCAGGCTAATATGGTAAAGAACTTACGACTTGCTCCATGCCCTTTTCCTCTTTCGTCTTTGCACCATGGTATTCCACCGCATAGTTTGAAGTTTTACAGAAGGGGCATCTTTTATGTTAAGTAGAAATCATTTAGAAGGGTTAATTAAGGATAGGCTACAATAAGAATCAGGTCCATCAACAAATGAGACAAAGGATACTGTGATGGGCGAGCTGAATGTGGTGGTTTCATCTGAAGAAAGCACTCTGCAGAAGAATCCAGCTCGAGAGATGGAACGAAAAAGACATGGATACAGACAATCCAGAAATCTGAAAGAAAATATTCTTCGACATAAAAAAAGAGAAGAGGGAAAAGGGAAAACTGAAGTACCTGTGCATATGCCCTTCATGCAACACCTTGAGCGGTTAAGACTTGGGTAATACTGAAAACAAAACAACAAAATGTCATCAAGATATCCGAGTTTTCATCAAGCACGCCAGTAGATGAGGCTTCTGGAACTAAAATTCTCGACAGTTATCAATCAAGAAACAAAGAAGCACAGTGATGGTAGTGGTACAAGCAGAGGACACGAACCAGAAAGCAGATGGGACACTCTTCGAGATCGTAAGCATACTCCTCGAGGCCTGGGTAGCAAGGTGCCAACTTGGACTCAAGAATGAGCCTCCTCAGCTTCTTATAATCGATCTCCCTATGCCGAAACATCCCCTGCGGCCTCGTGTACTTCTCATCCACCATCTGCCTCCTCCCTCTTATGTTATTCCCCATCAAATCCCCCACCGACAGAAGAGATACCAACAAAAAGTTAAAGAGAGCTCCCCAGAAGTAATCCCTTTTTCCCTTTCGCTTATTCCTCAAATCTCTCAGCCGTACGGAAATCCTATGATAGAACAGTAACGATAAATTCTAATTCCACTCCAAGAATGCATCTTTCTCCGAGATATGCCAAATCACAACAATCCAATCTCCCAAACCCTAGCTCTTCACTCAGGATCGCAGAGGGAAACTCCAGCGAGCTTCCATCCCACTTCCGAGATTCCAATGTGCATCACGAATCCCCAAAGCCTGCATATCGAAATGGAACACCTTTCTAAGATAGAAAAAGAAAGAAAATAACAGAAAAGGAACCCTGAATCGCCTCTCCGGGCATCAAAACCCGCATCGATCCCACGTCAAACCCTCTCCGATGAACTAATCAATGAATAGGCACGAAGCCAAGAACGAGAAACAACCCGTCAATCAAAATCACCCCTCTGCCTCACTGACTCCATCCTCCATCCTCCAGCTTCCCGGTCACTTGGCCCGGGTCCCGAAAGCTAAAATTCGACAACGAAAAAACGTACCTTTGTAGCCAGGGAGAACCGGAGAGTGAGAGCGGGAGAGAGCACCACCACGAGGAGAGGAGCGCAAAGAGGACAGGGGAGGCGAGAGGAGAACTGAGGCAAAAAGACAGGTGGAAGGAGGGGTAAGCCAAAAAAAAAAAGGGGCCGGACCGAGGAGTCGGGTCGTACGATCCCCTTGGAAGAACGAGAAAGGATTCAGGGAATGATTGCGAAAGGGGAGAGAGATGAATAGCTTTGCTTGTATGTATATATATATTATTGTTGATCCCGTGTCGCCATCGACGCAGGATACATTCTCCAATAGGGAGTCCACCACACTCATTTGCGGTTGTCATTCGCGTGTGTTTCGATCGGTATTGTCAAGTAAGTTGGAACTCGGGAGAAAGGTTTTGTTGAATGAAAAATGTCGAGAACATCTCTAATCTTGCTCGTTGTTTTTGACTCCGTAATTATAACATTGTTTAGTTTGGTCAGTCAACTTTTAACTGCACACCTACACGAATTACACAATATCACTGTCCGTTGGTCAACAGCGTGATCATGTCGTAATGGCATCGATGTCCCCCACTGTGGTTTAACAGAGTGCTCCTGTTAGATAAGCGTTTCGAGCTGGGCTTCCACCTCGATCATCCATGGCCGCGGTGCCGTTGAACAAACGAATACCCAAAGAGTCCACGCAACCCAAGTTTACACGGAACGAGATAGATAAATAGATAGATAAAGAGAGAGAGAGAGAGATTCTCCTATAGTGACAGCTTCTCCTGTCGTGAAGAAGCTCAGACCGATTGGGGTTATACGGTAACTGGATACATTAGCATTCCACTTAGTGAGACTCTTTTATTATGGTTGTGTCAGCTCATAATAAGGTATTAATATACCTCAAAATGACCCACCATCAAGAAGAAAATGTGAGAGGGCAAACAGTACTGCAAATAGAGAGGCTTACATTTGCGTTAGATCAGATCCATTCATTTCATATGGCTGAAAATGAAAGCTATTGACCACAAACAAAGTAGGCGACGCTGCAAGGCAACAATTAAAACACAGCCACATCGATGACAAAGATGGAATCAGCTGCAGATAAGAGTCATTTTCAAGCCATTCCATTGGGATCAACTTCCAACTATGACACAGACAGGCACACCAAAGAAAGCTAGCAAATGAAAATTATCTGCAACGAGGATATGCCACAATTAAGTCCACGGTGACGACTGATCCCTGCTCTCTTAGCCCTGCCGTGGCTCAAACTCTCTGCAAAATTTTGTTTGCCGAGCATTAAATAGTGAAAGAAGATACGTACACTAGAAAGCTTAGCATGAATTTTCTAAAATTACAAATTTGTGCCATAAAATTAAACATAACTACTACCTGTGCATCTTCACCTGCGCCACTCTTTGCATATTCCTCTGCAATGGTCAACAGCAATTCAGGAGATAATTATAGAAGAAAATCAATTATTTTCAGTTTATATATATATATATATATATATATATATATATATATATGGCCGCGGTGCCGTTGAACAAACGAATACCCAAAGAGTCCACGCAACCCAAGTTTACACGGAACGAGATAGATAAATAGATAGATAAAGAGAGAGAGAGAGAGATTCTCCTATAGTGACAGCTTCTCCTGTCGTGAAGAAGCTCAGACCGATTGGGGTTATACGGTAACTGGATACATTAGCATTCCACTTAGTGAGACTCTTTTATTATGGTTGTGTCAGCTCATAATAAGGTATTAATATACCTCAAAATGACCCACCATCAAGAAGAAAATGTGAGAGGGCAAACAGTACTGCAAATAGAGAGGCTTACATTTGCGTTAGATCAGATCCATTCATTTCATATGGCTGAAAATGAAAGCTATTGACCACAAACAAAGTAGGCGACGCTGCAAGGCAACAATTAAAACACAGCCACATCGATGACAAAGATGGAATCAGCTGCAGATAAGAGTCATTTTCAAGCCATTCCATTGGGATCAACTTCCAACTATGACACAGACAGGCACACCAAAGAAAGCTAGCAAATGAAAATTATCTGCAACGAGGATATGCCACAATTAAGTCCACGGTGACGACTGATCCCTGCTCTCTTAGCCCTGCCGTGGCTCAAACTCTCTGCAAAATTTTGTTTGCCGAGCATTAAATAGTGAAAGAAGATACGTACACTAGAAAGCTTAGCATGAATTTTCTAAAATTACAAATTTGTGCCATAAAATTAAACATAACTACTACCTGTGCATCTTCACCTGCGCCACTCTTTGCATATTCCTCTGCAATGGTCAACAGCAATCAGGAGATAATTATAGAAGAAAATCAATTATTTTCAGTTTATATATATATATAATATATATATATAAGTGAATGTTATGATATTTCAGTGAAATAGCAAATGATATACGAAAATAGAGGTTTTTTTTTTGCTTTTGTTAATTCATTTTGGCACCGTAACATTCCAAAAATAGATCAAACATGCATAGAATGTCATGTCATTAAGAATCCACACTTCCCTAAATGATCTCACGAACCAAAAGACCACAGGAATTTTGTATAGTTTCATCTGGTAAAGGTTGAGATATACCTACAGCACCATTAAATATTTGGTATAATAAATCCAAAGAAAATCATCATTTCAAAATAGATCAAACATGCATAGAATGTCATTAAGAATCCACACTTCCCTAAATGATCTCACGAACAAAAAGACCACAAGAATTTTGTATAGTTTCATCTGGTAAAGGTTGAGATATACCTACAGCACCATTAAATATTTGGTATAATAAATCCAAAAATCCATCTTCACTCAAATCCTATCAAATAGCAGGATCTTATCTGTGCTTATCTCACTGCCAAAAGCCATATATATTATGCACAAGTTCCTTTTCTACAGAATGGTACAGAATGGGATAAAGACTTTCATTCAGCCAATGACGAGCAAGCACCTGCATTCGAATCCTCGAAACCCAGTTGACACTATTTCTGAATTTGCTACTTTAAAATAAAAAAAGAGACAACATTGTTTGAGAAACTAAGACAAATACAACTAAATGTGACAGTATGAGATATAAATCATAATATTTTAGCAACAAGTAATAAATGCTTGATGAGAATGTGTCATACAAACATGACTTCACACAATTAGTCATCAAAGAAAAATGATATAATTACTTCAAAACAAAGAGTATTGTTGGCATCGCAATCTTATACAGGAATATGGATAAGTTTGAATAACTTAACGCTTAGTGTTGTAAAGATATCTCACAAAATTGTCCTTATAGACAGCATCTGCTGATGAACTACTGGAAACAAATAGCTACTTCTAAAACAATGAAATTCAACAAAGGAACCAAATATTTCATGATTATGCAACAGATTTAGTTGGATCTAAGAAATTATGGAATTCTACTGGTAGTTTTATGAACCTGAGGTGTTGATTTTCAATATTCCTTTCACAGTTCCGATTCGATCCCAATAATCAATGAGATAGATATGGGGCACCTCTTTTAAGTCAACAGAAGTGCAAAAAGATTTTGTATATCTTGCAAAATCAAGTCATGTCTAATCAGGATGTATTTCCCACATTAACATGAATTCTTAAAATCTAATTAAAGGGTCTAATTTTCCCCCCTCTTTTTGGGGGTGTTATGTGCAACTTTGCTCTGAAATAGCCTATAATATAATTTCATATATAAGAAAGATGATAAATAATGCCACACAGAACAGTTCTATGCCTTAAGCTTATGTATAGCTGTAGACATGCTGATATACCATGCAATAGTGTGAAAAAATAAAATCAGAATGCAACATGATCAGTACGGGAATTGGTCATCACTCCAGCACTAGAATTTCTATTACCTCCATCCTCGGGGATGTCAGCGGTCCACAACGTGAGATTATCTCTCAGAAGTTGCATAATCAATGTGCTGTCTTTGTATGATTCCTCACTCAATGTATCAAGCTCAGAAATTGCTTCATCAAAAGCTTGTTTGGCAAGGTGACATGCCCTGGAAACAGATTTTAACAGAATGAAATCTGCAGCAAAGACAAAAAAAAAAAAGAACAGAAAGATGTCTAATAACCAAAACAGCAGCAGGTCCTACCTACCTTTCAGGTGAGTTCATGATCTCATAATAGAAGACGGAAAAATTCAATGCCAAACCCAATCGAATTGGGTGTGTAGGAGACAAATCTGCCTCAGCTGTACTGGTAGCTGCCTGTTTACAAGTTCAAAATGTTAGTTTAAGATGTTCAGGAAAATCATGACAGCAACACATTGTTTTTCATTTTTAATTTTAATGTGATTAAAAAGAGAACCTACTATAGCACATCTCGATCAGTTGTTCCAGGATAAACACAGGATGCACTAACTAAACGTATAGTCGAGACTGACAAACAACCAAATTGGTTTCCCATCAACTAGTATTGAATAGCAATAAACCATGGAAAAAAAGACAAACTTGTAAAATATAAATCAAACCAATCAACCAGTAGCAGCTTAAATCTGAATAATAGAATGGATATAGGTTGATATGCTAACCTTATATATCGAAGTAACTTAATTCTCTAGAATCATTTCTCTAAGCATAATTTTAGGAACCAAAATATGACATTGTCAAAATGGCACATGATAATAAGATAGGTGTCCCAAGCAAAGATCCATATAACTTCGATCGTGCTAAATATTTGTGCAACTTCCCAACGGTACAATTCTAGATTGATGAACAACATTTCATAGAATATACAATTTTTGAGACAGGTTAAAATAGGATAAGATTCTTCAATATACATATAATTTTCCATGTCAAAAGTTTCACTCTGGGAAAGTTAACTTCTATCATGACTCGGTTTACGTCAGTATTGTGTTTCAGTCAAACCCTAGTAGATTTTATAGCATTGCACCCCAAGTGATACATGTTCAAATTATGAAAGCAGCCCCTCTATACACGAGGGAGTTTGCATGCTGCATGCGCTGAGCTACCTTTCCGTTGGTTGGTAACCAATAAATTATATACCATATATTTTGAATTTCAATATTAGTATCATGCCACCTTTTTGCAACTTGAACAATAGCATGACAAGGAGCAGCATGAGATTCAGGTCTTGATTATATGAATCAATGGATATGACACACATCGGCGCTATGATATCTCTTTGCACATGTGGCTTTTGCATATAGTTACATGGTGAGAGAACCGTATATTTTGGGGATCCAGTACCATTCTTATATCACCTCTATTTTAGAGAACATCTCATTATGCGTCTTCACCTGGGCATAGGACTATTTATCAGACCACAAAAAAGTTGAGTTCTGCGAGCACTCTTTCTCTTATCTCATAACCCTGGGGATTTTATAAATAAGGTTAGATCATTTTCTTCAACAAGAGGTTCATCAAATGCGATTTTCATTAATCCCAACAAGAAAGTTCAAGAGAATGAAGAGACACAAAGGAAGAGAACGGATGGCACTAGATAGAAACTTATCTAACTATAAGAAAGCTAGAAGATAACAGAATTGAAACAAGTTCTGCTTCTATAATGAACAAGATAAATTCATTTATCTAACATCAACCAGAAGATCACAAGAGAACAGAACATAATATTCTCTGAAAACACAAGATCAAGTCAGTTAACTAATATCAATTGCATAAGAATGGATATCAAACACTGTAGATAGATGACTCTGACATAGAAGAATAACAAAATATGATTTTACGAACAGAAAATAAAATTATCGATACTTAAAGCAGTGAATTTCACAGGAACCAGATCTAGGGTCAAAAAGCAAAACTAAAAATTTAACAGTCCAATCTAAAAGAAAGTACCACCTCATATGCTTTCAGGGAGTTATCTGCAGCCTCCTTCCTCTCATTTCCGGTCATAAATTCTGCCAAGTAGCGATAATAATCTCCCTTCCTATAGTCAAGCCAAAAACAGAAAAGGTCAATCGCCAGAAACTTCCGCAGGTTCACACAAAATCTCAGATGTGGCGCACATCTTATAGTAGAAGACCGACGACTCCCCAGCGGACGAAGATGGGATGAGATGCTCGTCGATCAGAGTCATAATGTCGCTACAGACGCCGGAGAGCTCTGTCTCCACCTTATGTCTGTACTCTTTGATATTTTTGACATGCTGCTCATTCCCCCTGGCCTCCTCCTTCTGCTCTATCGAGGAGAGGATCCTCCACGAGGCCCGCCGCGCCGCGATCACGTTCTTGTACCCCACCGACAGCAGGTTTCGCTCCTCCACGGTCAGCTCGACATCGAGCTTCGCCACCTTCTTCATAGCGTCCACCATATCTGCGCCAGAAAACATCACCAAGGCCCTAATTTGAGGATCCGATCGCGCCTCTACAGACCTAGGGTTTGGAGACATGGAAAGGGGAGGGGGAATGCGATCCGTACCATCGTAGCGCTCGGCCTGCTCAGCGAGCCTGGCGATGAAGACGAAGCTCTCGCGATCTCCCTGCGACGCCATGGGAGGCCGGATCGAATCGATCTCCTCTTCCTCTGGGGGGCTTTAGCAGGCTTGGAGGTTTTTTTTACGACAAAAGCGGACGAAAACGAGGGGAAAACCGAGAGACTACTTTTAAACCTCTCGGCCGGCAGGCCAACGGGTGCGCCAAGATTCGGAAAGCCTCGGGGAGGGTCTCTGGTGTCCGTTGGATCTGCGGCTCTGATGTCTCAATTCAATTCAACGGCACGCGAAGCGATATAAAGGTTTGTCCGTGCCGTAAAATTACGAGCGAAAATTGCTTCGAGCTGTTCCCATATTTGTTCATGTTCGTATACATCCTTATTTCTACCAAATTCAAAATATTATTGATATGATATCATAATCAATGCTCATTGATTATGATATTTGCAAGACATATTTGCAGGAGAGAGAGAGAGAGAGAGAGAACTACAAACAAAGACACATTTGCAAGGGTTTGTCTTGCCAAAATACACAGCGATAAGATGCATAATCATCGAGTAATCACTTGATGGTTGCCACTGTTCCTAAACTCTATGAAATCACCGCCCCAGCCGACCCTTTCCCCGTTCATGCTTCGTTTCCACGCTACTACTTGTTCTGTGTCGAGGGGCCATCATCGGCCACTTCGATGCCCTGTGTGGCTCTACACAAGTGTTGAATGCTTTTGACTTAATTTTGACGCCTCGTTTCTCACGCGAATCCGGCAGTAGAAGAAGCTGAAAGTGGTCACTGCCTTGGAACAGCGATGGCAAGGATCATTGAAAGCTTTTACGAACCGTAAGCCTCGGGGCATGACGATAGGTCAAGGTCACCATGGAAGGTAAGAAGTCCATCTGAATGCTGCCAAACGTGTAACATGCATTCGAGACCTACCTGAAACCGATCCAAAGGTCAAGATGGTAGCTGCTAGTTTTAAAGGATTAAGCTACGTGGCTCATACTCCCAAGTAGAATCTGAATGCTACAGGACAGTTTCCAGCTTCATGAACGTGGCTTGTTCCTCCTGGTCGGGTTGCAAGGAAGGACAAACCCCACCATCTATTATTTTCAGCACTCCGAGGCGAAGAATGATATGAGCTTAGAATTCAAATAGCACAAGATTAATTTTCTTCTTTGTCTTGATGGGAGACCCCCGATTTAATGTCCCAAGCCATGCTATAGTTAATAAAGATTAGGTAGAGTTCATTTTGTCCGGCATATGATCCATTAGTTCAACCCATAATAATGTGTACTTTCATAACCCATAACCCATATTAATATTAAAATCATAATTCTTTTAACTTAGACTTATAGTGACTAGGATGGAAAAAGATGATAACGACCGTCGATGTGATTAAGAAACAAAAGAAATCACATTAATGACAGTTAAGGGTAGAAAAATAAGAAAATGGAAAAGAAAAAAAGACGAGGATAACATAGAGACCGTTCTCAATCATTCAAACAGTGTTCTCATTTCATGTTACATGGTTAATTTTTACTGTACTCACTTGAGAAGTTTTTTTTTATATTATATATGGTTATGTAATTCTTATATCAATATTATTTCTTTGTGAGTGTTGTTTGGGTTTTGAATAAGAGAATTTGATATTTATACGCTCATTATTTTTATAGTGGATCTGTTTCTTTGACGATGATTTTTACCATTGAGTTGGAGAGATTTTTTCACACAAATCTTTGTGTTCTATATGATTATAATTTTTATTAAATTTGATTACGTGTGTTACGGTTGCTCCATGATGTCAACTATTTGAATCAACTATATAATTTTTTTATTATCATTAAGATATGTAAAAAAATTATTATATAAGACCACAACACACATGATAATTAATTATTTAATCAGATGTACTACTTTCTCACTCTACATAACAATTACTTAATAAGATATACCATTTTCTTAGTCTACATACGAGTAAAGATGGAAGATGATCAGGATGTGTACAGCATTACCAGCCATGCTAAGTCGTCGATCGATCGATCGCAGGGATCAACTGCTCTCGTACAAGCCATGATATGGCTAACCATCGATGCTGCCATCCTAAAGTTGCTGGTCGCTCATTAATATTTCTACAGGTGGGGACTGTACTTGACGGTTTACTATGTTGGGTTTGTTAGTATTCATCGTTGAATCGATGCCATTCTATCCGGCTTTTCTTCTATCTCGAACTGTGACGACTTGCAAATTTTCCCACGTCACACAAGATATGGCACAAAGACAGATTCTTTACTTGTGATGCACGACACGCTCCAACCGATAGATTGACTGGTGGAAAGCAGTTTGGATAACACCAGTAGGACGAGCTGAGCCTTCTATGATTGTGATTATGATTGTGATTGCAACGTATCGATCAGCCCCAAATTAAAAGTGACTGAAAATTTTATATTTTTTTATAAAATAGATTCTGCAAGTAAGTATGATTGTGATTCTAAAATTGATTTGGATTGCGACAACTAAAATTAGAGGATGAATTTTTTTTTTTATCTGAGTTGGAAAGGGTGCAAACACTTTGCAGTGTCAACTATTTACTCATTTAACTTAGATTTAGCATATGTGTCCTTGCAAGTTCTACGGATGTATCATTTTAGTTAGTATATTATTAATGTAATATCGTTAAATTTTCAATTTATATTAATATCCTTTAGGATTGAATGGAGTTATTGGAGAAATATAGTTAGTTGAGTTTGTTCTGATTATTATTATTATTATATATATATATATATATATATATATATATATATATATATATATATATATATATATATATATATATATAATCTGAACATGATTATATATATTGGAGAAATATAATTAGTTAAGTTTGTTCAAGGCAAACATTTTAAACATAAATCTCCTAGTCGCATGCGTCTTTATATATAGGTTGATTTGTGTAACTAACTATGTCGATTGTTTGTATGTAGGTGGGTTAAATCATGGTCCCCTCTTTTCTCGTTTCTTATAAATGTGATCGAGTTGGTATAGTTAATATATAGAATAGTCCAATGGTGAAGATAGATAAAGACAACATAGCTAACTCGTTGACCAATGATGAAGATGGCAAGAGGCATAATTATTATTTATAAAAAAAATTATGAGAATTTTTGAATATTGAACGAAAAATTTTAAAAATTATAAACTATTTAGAATCGAATTTTTTACCTTATATTAAATATAATATATATATATATATATAAAATTAAATTTAAAAAATAATATATACTTAATAAATTTGGGACAATAAGGAAATGAGTTTGATCTGAAAGGATAGTGAGTACAAAACGTGGCACAAGAACACCGACAACAACTCTTCCCTTGAAACCAAGTATCCGTGCAGATTAAACTCGTTCCCTGTTGTTTCAGATTTAGACTCCACTTGCGTGCAGAACGGACGTCGAAGTTGATAGGAGAAACCGGTGAGGAGCGCTTGCGGCAAAAGGGCACAGCGTGGAGAGATCAACTGCATTGGGCATCGGTTTCCACGTTGCGACAGCGAGAAGCGGTCCACGGGCAGCTGGCCGATGCCACACCAGCGCCCTGTGACACGCTGCCATGTCTTGTCCTCTTCTCGCTTCTCCCAACCACCATTGTTCTGTTCTATCTTTTTGTATAGCTCCCTCCCCATCCGTTCTCGTGCTGCTGCCACCACGACCTCTCTTGCCTCCCCTCTTGATCCCTCCATCGTCACGTCTTCCTGCTCCCCCCTGTCAGCCTTTTCCCATTTGATGCCGAGCTCTCACATCTCCTTTTGACCGCCCCCAAAGCTGACCATTCTCCATCCGTTGAATAGTAAACCTTGTCTTCGTCTCTCTCTCTGCTTTCCTGCGCCAGCGAGCCGCTGCCCAACGTTTCCACAACTCCAGAAGGTCATCCTTTAGACATCGATCATTCCGCCCGCTGTCCCGAACGCGGCTGCTTTTGCCGTTGCCAATTCCAGCCCGATTTCTTCTCTAATCCCAGTCTCCAAATCCTTCAATTCGTCTGCCGTGTCAAATCTGGAAACCTGGCTATAAAAGCCCGCGTCGCTATTGCATGGCTGGCAAAACCATGCAGAGCAGCTCTGCTGTGGCGGGCATAGCAATGTGACGTTGTTTC
Source organism: Musa balbisiana (assembly GCA_004837865.1). Taxonomy (NCBI): domain Eukaryota; kingdom Viridiplantae; phylum Streptophyta; class Magnoliopsida; order Zingiberales; family Musaceae; genus Musa; species Musa balbisiana. The sequence continues at coordinate 34,842,076 of CM017195.1, forward strand.
TACGGTGAGCCAAGCGCGAATTGTAGTACCATCGACACCCCCAAGCCGTACTACTGCAGTGACGACGCACAAGAGCAGATGGATCGATTGGAGTACTACTGGCTAGGCTGTGATCGCCCCGGGGATGCGCTCCGCCGGGCCCTCGCGGTTTCCGGCCCTTACCTCCTGTGCTCGGTCGCCTTCTTCCTGCTGTGGGAGCAGCTATCCTACCTCCGCAAGAAGGGCTCGCTCCCGGGGCCTCACTTTGTCGTTCCCTTCCTCGGCAGCGCCATTCCCATGATCATGAACCCGACGCAGTTCTGGGAGCGGCAGGCGGCACTCGCCCGCGATTCCGGACTTGGTGTCTCCGCCAACTTCCTCGTCGGCCGCTTCATCGTATTCGTCCGCTCCACCGAGCTCTCCCACAAGGTGTTCGCCAACGTCCGCCCCGACGCCTTCCATCTCATCGGCCACCCCTTTGGCAAGAAGCTCTTCGGCGAGCACAACCTCATCTACATGTTCGACCAGCGGCATAAGGACCTCCGCAGACGCATCGCCCCCAACTTCACCCCCCGCGCCCTCTCCACCTACATCGACATCCAGCAGGGCGTCATCCTCGCCCACCTACACACGTGGTTGGCTCTGGCCGCTTCTTCTCCTAAACCCATCGCTCTCCGGCTCCTTTGCAGGGACCTCAACCTCGAGACTTCACAGACCGTCTTCGCGGGGCCGTATCTCACTCCCGCCGCGCGCGAACAGTTCAACCGGGACTACAACCTCTTCAACGTGGGCCTCATGGCCATCCCGTTTGACCTCCCAGGGTTCGCCTTCCGGCGGGCACGGCTTGCCGTCTCCCGCCTGATCCGTACCCTCTCCGGCTGCGTCGCCATGAGCAAAGAGCGCATGCGCGGCGGCGGCGAGCCGTGCTGCCTCGTCGACTTCTGGATGCAGGACACCTTGCGCGAGATCGCCGAGGCGGAGGCGGCGGGCGTTCCTCCGCCGCCTGAGACGGGGGACGCTGAGATCGGAGGTCACCTGTTCGACTTCCTCTTCGCGGCGCAGGACGCCTCCACCTCCTCCCTTCTGTGGGCGGTGGCGATGCTGGACGCCCACCCGGAGGTGCTCGCGCGGGTGCGGGCGGAGGTGGCGGCGCTATGGATGCCGGAGTCGGGCCGGGCCATCACAGCGGAGCAGGTGCGCGAAATGCGGTACACGGAGGCGGTGGCACGGGAGGTGGTGCGGTACCGGCCGCCGGCGACGATGGTGCCTCACATCGCCGGGGAGTCATTCCCGCTGACGGAGTGGTACACGGTGCCCAAGGGGGCGATCGTGTTCCCGTCGGCGTACGAGTCGTCGTTCCAGGGGTTCACGGAGCCGGACCGGTTCGACCCGGACCGGTTCTCGGAGGAGCGGGCGGAGGACCGGGTCCACAAGCGCCACTTCCTGGCCTTCGGCGCGGGGGCGCACCAGTGCGTGGGCCAGCGCTACGCCATCAACCACCTCGTCCTCTTCATAGCGCTCTTCGCGTCGCTGGTGGACTTCAAGCGCCACCACACGGACGGCTGCGACGAGATCGCGTACGTGCCTACCATCGTGCCCAAGGACGATTGCACCGTCTACCTCTCCAGGCGGCTCGCTTCCTCGTGATCTCATCCGAGGCCCGAGCTGGGCCCGGGTGGGTGCTACCCGTTTCTTACTCCAGTGTGGTGTGTCCAATGTGGGATACGGTCCATTTATTCCCTGGTCCTCCTCCTCCTCCTCTTCTTCTTTCTTCTTCTTCTTGGTGAACAGAGGAGGATTGCATCCGGCATTGTTGGGGGTCTGGTAATTTAGATAATGGAAGGTGCGGAACAAGAGGTGGTAAATACTGTGTGTCGTCGGTCTCCTCGGTCCTGGTCATCTGGTTTGGTGGGTCTATTAGCTTCCATATGCGTGTGTGCCACAGTACATGAAGGATTCCTGTGTACCAAGATTTCATGCTGTTGCATATCTGGAAGGTTGAAGTACGCTATTTCATCCCAGGAAACTCGATGCATCTCTTTGGGAGTTCCTGTGTGCTTAATGGAGCGACGCGATCCACCGTTCCATAGTTTCACTAACCCTAATGTTCCGGTTTAATTTAGATAAAAATTGAATTATGGTGCTTCATGTTCGACCAAATTAATGGAACATCACAGATGTAAACATTTCGATCTCACTCTTCTACTCTAAAGTAGATTACCTGCCGATAGCTAATCCCGGTTATTCAGGCTTTGGTTTGCGGATTAGGCTGCCACCTATTCAGGCCCACATCAGCGAAGCTTTGTGCACTTGGCATTGTTCGAGTGGCAGAAATCTCAGTTGTCTTTGTCGAGAGCAGATGTCATATATTTCCTCCACAAACCACAGCCATGACAAGGATGTTCAGAGCATTTTTTGCTTTGTTTAGAATCGTGTACATGTATAGAATAACCTTTGCAAACGTGTGATAGTCAAATACAGATAGTGAATGCCCTTTCGAAGCCCCAAGAGGCACCACCAGGCCCCGCCTACACCATCAGCAGAGGCTGAGGGCCGGGATCTCTGCGCAATTCCACCTTCTCGGCCGGCGCCGGTGGCTTGGCTTCGGCCCGGCACAGCGGGCACAGCGAGTGCGAGTGCAACCACATGTCGATGCACTCGACGTGGAAGGCATGTCTGCAGCCGGGCAGCAGCCTCACCATCTCCCCTTCCATCACCGGATTCAAGCAGACTGCACAGTGGGTCGTGGGGCAGGTGTCTTTGCAATCCACATGGTGTGCGAAGGCCGGCAGCGCGTCGATGGCCAACTGGCTGAGACCGGCATCGTGAGGCAAGTCGCGTGTCGCAGCTCCGCTGGCGGACATGGCAAGAGCAGCCTGCGGCGGCCGATCGGCGCGGTTGCGGTGGCGACGGCATCTGCTGCATATGAGGCAGTAGAGGACGCAGACGATCATGCAGAGGCTGAAGATGATGCTGCCGCTGTTGTCTCGCAGGAACATCCGGGTGTTGGACATGCTGAATTAGGCACTATGGAGATTAATGGAAAAACGATCCATTCCTGGCCAAATAAATCTTGAGAATTTATATTGCCCAGTTGATCCGGACACTATCAACATTCTCCCCACCGTTGACTTTGTTTTGACAACATCTAATGTTTTCCTGGTGAGAAGAATTTACGGTAAACGTTTAATGATTTTATAGAAATATAATATAAATTTATACAGATTTAAGGAATACTTTTTTTAATTATACACTTAAATGAGATATATTCTGATTATTTATTCTCAAATCATATATTGATTGTGGATTAAAACATATAAGGAATGTAAAATTATCATTATATATTTGTCTTTGTCATAATATTCTATTATGCCCAAATAAAATTGAAATTCTATTAAGAATATCAATCCACGAAGGTGATGACTTAGTATTTAGCTTCAATGGTAGATCTTATTGTTTTGTTCTATTTTTTGAAACTTCAATTGATCAAGTTTATTCTATGAAAGATGATGTAAGCTGATATAGATATTTTATCATCACTATTATCTATCCAATTAGTATCGACAAAGGTATAGAGGTGAAAAGATGAGTACCTATAAAGAAATAGTCCGTGATTGAAAGTCCTTTTAAAATATCAGAAGATATATTTTAGTGCAAACTAATGCACAATGGAGGGATGATGCATAAATTGTAATTATTTGTTGACTTCAAATGAAATGTTTGGATGCGTAAGAGCTAAATATTGTAAGGAACCAAGTGCTTGTCGGCATTGTGTAAGATCCATAGTAAGACTATCATCGTATAACTTGAGTAACTCAATAAAAGAGAAAGAGTGGGGCGATAACTTTTTTAGTATTTTGCATGTTCATCTTTGATAATCTATTTCGAATGTACTTCTTTAAAGATGAGAAAAGTTTAGAAAATATAAACATTGCTTCTATTCTTAAAAAATAACTTAAGGTCCTTAGGTCTTTGATGAAAAATTGATCGACTAATTATTTAAGAAATTACTTGATCTCCGTAGAATTATTGTCTACGATGATAATATCATTCAAATAAACTAATAGATATATAGTACTTTTCTTTTGTTATTGTAAGAATAAAGAGATTTAGAGTTGACAAGATCGATCGACATAAAAAAACAAGCCAAGTTCAATATGGAGCTTAACAAAATCCATAAATAACTTTTCATAGTTTACAAATATTATTTAGATATTGAGAGATGAAGCTAAGGGGTTATTATATAAAGACATCTTTTGTTAGTGTCTTTTGTAAAAAATTGTTGTTAACATTTAGTTAGCATATATGTCAACCTTGAGTGATAGTTAAACTTGAGATGAGTCAAATTATTATTAATTTAACAACCGGACTAAATGTCCTTGTAAAATAAAAGCTTGATTATTGGTGAAACCCTTTTGGCCATTAGATGTGCTTAGCAATATATCCATCTAGGTTCTATTTAATTCGAAAGATTCATTTATATTCGATGATGTTTTATGTAAGATGAGATGGTATAAAAGTTCATGTGATATTATGGAGTAGGGCATTATTGTTAAATAATAAATAGATAAACAGATTGTAGAAGTTGTTGATCTTATTAACATATCCCTCTCCTATTTATACAGGTTAGAAGGGAGAATTATCCTCAACAGTTTAGAGGATTTCCCTCAACAGAGTAGAGAGATTTCCTCAAACAGTTAGGGAAATCTCATCTACTATCATGCCCCCGCAAGATGGTGCTCCGATCAAGGAGGCCAATCTTGGACTGATGTAATGCAAAAAGTTTACGAGCTAGAGGCTTTGTGAGTGAGTCGGCCAATTGATCAGCCGTATGAACATGAGAAACACGAAGTCGACGACGGACAACTTGATCGCGTACAAAGTGGAAGTCGATAGCAATATGTTTCATGCGGGAGTGAAATACCGGATTAGCGCAGAGATAGGTAGCTCCAACATTATCACAATATATTGTAGGAGTGGAAGTGATGTTGAGTTCCTGGAGTAGATTCGTGATCCAATTGAGTTCTGCAGTGGTAGCGGCAATGGCACGGTATTCAGCTTCAGTTGTAGACCGGGCGACTGTCTTTTGCTTCTTAGAACTCCAACTGATTGGATGAGCACCAAGGAAGATAATGTACCCCGATGTGGATGTTCGATCATCAAGGTTGCCTGCCCAATCAGCATCGGCAAAGGCATGAAGATGAAGTGGAGAGTGTTTACGAAGAAAGAGTCCATGATTGAGGGTCCCTTTAAGATATCGTAGAAGTCTCTTGACCGCAGACCAGTGTAGAGTAGATGGTTGCTGCATAAACTGTGATAATTTGTTGACAGCAAAGGAAATGTCTGGACGTGTGAGAGCTAAGTATTGTAAGGAGCCAACAACTTGGCGGTATTGAGTGGGTTCCGTAGCAGGACTTCCATCCGATAATTTGAGAGAACCATTAGTAGAGATGGGAGTTGTAACTGCATTTGCATCCTGCATGTTTGTCTTCAATAACAAATCTTGAATATACTTTCGTTGTGATAAAAAGAGGCCGGAAGATGTGAAGGTAGCTTCAACGCCCAGAAAGTAGTGCAAGGGTCCAAGATCTTTAAGCGAGAATCGAGCTGCCAGCTGTTTGATGAACGCTTGGATTCTGATAGGATCATTTCCTGTGACAATAATGTCATCCACATATACCAGAATATATATTGTGTTTCCATGATGATGTCGCAAAAACAACGAAGTGTCAGATTTGGAGTTAAGAAAGCCGACGGAAGTCAAAAATGAGCTAAGTTCAGTGTACCAAGCTCTTGGAGCCTGACGAAGTCCATAAATGGCTTTCCGAAGTTTGCAAACATGCTGGGGAAACTGAGGATGAGTAAAGCCTGGAGGTTGTTGCATAAAAACATCTTCGGTTAGAGATCCCTGTAGAAATGCATTATTAACATCCAATTGTCGTAATTGCCAGCCTTTAGTGGTAGCCAGACTCAAGATAAGCCTGATTGTAGTGGATTTAACAACAGGACTAAACGTCTCAGTGAAATCAACTCCAGGTCGTTGATGAAACCCTTTGGCGACGAGACGTGCTTTATATCTGGCAACAGAGCCATCTGGGTTCCGCTTAATTCTAAATACCCATTTACACCCGATGATGTTTTGTGAAGGATGGAAGGGTATGAGATCCCACGTTGAGTTATGGAGAAGGGCATTATATTCCTCACTCATGGCAGTACGCCAATGCGAACATTTTTGGGCTTGAGTGAAAGTGGTGGGTTCAACGTTGGGGGATGAGGAATCCATGACAGCGTGTAGGTTAAGTACTTGACGTGGTTTAAAAATACCACTCTTAGAGCGAGTGGTCATAGGATGGTTGGAGACGACAGGATTGAGAGGTGATGGGGGGTGAGGATCAGTGGCACAAGCTGGGTCAAGTGGAGATACGTCAGGGGCACGTGGGCGAGAAGGAGGTAAAGAGGACGGTTGTGTTTCGGAACACATTGCCTCATCAATTCGGGAAGAGTGGAGTGGAGTAGAAACAGAGGAAACGGGCAAGTGATGAACTGGAGTGATATAGTGCGGATCAGGAGGAGAAGAAGTAGATGAAGTCATAAGAGGCTCGTACGATTGGTCCGAAGGTATACTCCAGTGAGATAGTGAAGTGGTCCTTGTGGCAGGATATGGAAGGTGTTGGAAAGGAAAGTGAGACTCAACAAAAACAACATGACGTGAGATGAAGATTTTGTGAGTGTGAAGATTATAGCAGCGGAAAGCATTATGTTCAAGTGAATAACCAATAAAGACGCAAGGAGTAGATCGAGATTGTAACTTATGAGAGGCATAAGGACGTAACCAAGGATAACATAAACAGCCGAACACTCGGAGTTTACGAAGGTTAGGGGGTTTGTGAAATAGTGTGTCAAAGGGGGACTGGTATTGTAGGACTGGTGTAGGCATACGATTAATAAGGTAGACAGCAGTTTGAAAGGCTGCTGTCCAAAAAGTCGAAGGCATGGAAGCCTGATGGAGAAGTGTGAGTCCAGTTTCTACTATATGCCGATGTTTGCGTTCGGCGGAACCAACCAGTTGAGGAGTATGGGGGGGTGACTTGAGGTGTTGAATGCCACAAGCTGAGAGATGGGATGCCAGGGCTTGATATTCACCGCCACCATCAGAGTAGACCGTTTTGATGGTAGACTGAAAATAGTTTTCGACCAATTTCTGAAAAGCGAAAAATATACGAGAAACATCAGACTTATGGTGAAGAGGATATATCCATATGTATTTAGAGAAGTGATCTACAAAAATAACATAAAATCGAAACTTATCAAAAGATAAAATTGGAGCAGGACCCCAAACATCAGTATATATAATTTCAAAAGGTTTGGAGGAGGAAATGGAAGAGGAGCCAAAAGGCTGCCAATGACTCTTATTACTAAGACATGCATCACAATGCATCCGAGAATCAGTGGACTTAAAAAGAGGAAGAGAGTGACGAGAAAATAATTTCTGCTGAATAAGGTTCGAAGGATGACCAAGCCGACGATGCCACACATCAACTGGAGCTGCAACAGAAGAATGAATAGTGGGCTGGGTTATTCGAGAAGCTGACGGCCATTCGTAAATGTTGTCTTTATTCGGGCCTTGGACCAATGATGCCCCCGTGCTCAAGTCCTTAACAAGAAATGAATCAGGAAAAAATTCAATGGAAGTGTTGTTATGTTTGCAGAATTGAGAAACAGAAATGAGGTTGCGTTTAATATGAGGGGCGCATAAAACATCATCGAGGGTAAATGTAGTAAAGTCAGAATTAAGCGTTGTGGAACCAGTATGAGTTATAGGAAGTCCTTTACCATCATCGATGATGATGTCGTCATCGCCGCCATAGGGATTGTGAAGAGACAAATTCTGAAGATCAGCAGTGATGTGATGAGAGGCACCAGAGTCGACAACCCAGTTGGAATGGCTAGGTGTCGAAGTAGTGAGAAGATTCGCCTGAGGCCAGTGTGACGGAGCAGGAAGGCGGGGACGAGACCGGCAAACTTTAGCGGAGTGGCCGAGTTTGTCACACAGTTGGCAAACGACCCGTCGTTGTTGGTTCAGTAGGGCAGGATGCCAAGACGGATGATGGTTGGAGTTGCCACGATGCGAAAAATGATGACCAGGAGGATAGGAGGGGGGTTGTATGGAACTCATAGAATCAAGAGGCACATTTGCCAAACCTTGGGTGATGGTCGGCGAGTACCGAGTGCTCTTCCGTTTAGACTTATGACTGACTTGAGCTGTGATAGGCGGTCCAGGCAGTTTGTCAGGCAGTTTGTCCGCACGCTTCAAGTACATCTCATAGTCAGTCAGCTTGTCATAGAGATCTTCAAAGGAGACCGGAGAGTCACGTGCCCGAATTGCAGCAGCCAATTCCTTGTAGTCGGTGTCGAGACCGTTGAGGGTATGAATGACAACCTCTTCGTCACATAGGGAATGACCTATCAAAGCTAAGTCATCGATGATAACCTTGATATGTTAAATAATAAATAGATAAACAGATTGTAGAAGTTGTTGATCTTATTAACATATCCCTCTCCTATTTATACAGGTTAGAAGGGAGAATTATCCTCAACAGTTTAGAGGATTTCCCTCAACAGAGTAGAGAGATTTCCTCAAACAGTTAGGGAAATCTCATCTACTATCAATTATATTCTTAACACATGACTTTGTGTTAGTAAGGAGATTTTTGGGTTTAAGTGATACTTTATGAGTTTAGTAGGACCAAGTGGAGATCTTGTGGTAGTGTGAAAGATCAAGGATTTGGCGTAATTTGAAGACGCCATTTTGGAGTGTATTGTTATATGATATTATTTTTCGATGGTATTATTAGGTTATATTGATGGTTTGATGTACATGATATATACATGATTTGATGTACTTTGGTGTCACTTGATCGAGGAAAGGACAAAGACATCATTTATGATGTCAAGAGTACTGATTTATCTAACATTACAGAGTGAATTGAGTAAGAGATAGATGAAGAATCTATAAAAGGGGTTTGAGGTGTACTCAATCAAATGATAGATGATTGTTATAGTGACTCGTATTACCGAAGGAGCAAAATTTTGAAAAGAAAAAAATGAACTCAATAAAAATAACATAACATACTATAAAACTATTTTAAGTTTGAAAATCAAAGCACCGAAAGCATTATTGTCAAGGGGTTACCCGATGAAGATTCACAATTTTAATTTTGGTCTTAACTTGTGTAAATCATAAGGGCATAATATAAATAACCAAATGCTTTAAGTTTTTAAAGATTTAAAATTTTATAAAATAGTTTTTTAAATAGTGATTAATATTATAAAATTATGATCATGAGCAGTTAATGAGATAGATTATAGTTTGAATGGTTACTAATTAAAAAGTTAGTGACATGAAGGCTTAGTGTAGGAGGGTGAGATTAGTTTCAATTATATATTTGTGCTTTCATTCGATAAAATTAATTAGTTGAGATTTGTATAACGGTGATTTGAGATGTTATATCCCATATGATGATAGATAATTTGTTAGAGTTTGGTATTCAGCTTTTCTATCAAGTAAATTATTTTAATGGTAGATTGAAAAAAATTCTAGATCATCTTTCTAAAATTAGTAAAGACTATAATAATTTTATAATTTATGTTTGAGAGAATAGAGTCATGTATTTTTAGCAAAGTAATATTTGAAAATAATATAAAATCTAATTTTTTTTTCAAAGAAAGTGATTAAAGTAGTACCTTAGATATCAGTATAAATGATTTTAAGTGGTTAATACAAAAAAATTCCAAAAGATAGTTTGTGACTTTTATTACTAAGATAAGTATCACAATAAGTAGCATTTCTATTTGATTTAAAAGTTGGAAGGGAGTAACAAAAAATTAGCTATCGTTGAATGGAGAATGACATATGACTAAAATAATAATATCACACATCGATTGAAGCACTAACTAAAACAAGAACAATTAGCTAGAAGATTTGTGAAGTTGATGGTTGCTCGTATATATTATCTTTATTCTGTCCTCGAGCTAAAGATGTTAACATGCTTAGATTTATAAAAACAAAGTTATGAAAGAACTTAATAGAATTGTTATTTTGTTTAATATATTGAAAGATAAAACATCATCGAGCTTAAAAATATTTGTGTAAATTAAGTGTTATAGAATTTGTATAAATAATAGGGATTCTATTATCATTACCAATGATAAAGTCTTCATTGTCTCCATCGATATGAATGGATAAATTTTATATATGAAAAGTAATATAATAGGAAGCACCATAGTGAATAATCCAATTGCTTGAATAAATAATTAAAGTAATCATGATATTTGTTTAAGGCCAATTGGGTGTGGTTGAAATCGATAAATTTTTATTGTGTATCCAATTTTATCGTAGAATTAACATATAAATTTTTATTGATTATTATTATTATTAGGATATCGGAACTATTATAGTTGGAAAGTTATAATATAATGGAGGATGAAAGGTAAGGATTATTGTTTTCCATGTGTTTAGAATAATAAGGATAAACGAAATTCAAATCAAAACCTAGCGATAAACTATTAAAATTTTTTACCGGCTAAGTGAGTTGAGACTTCAAAACAATCGTTACTTATGAAACAGTAATTAGTTTATAAAATATTAAGAATAAGAATCATAATAACGAGACAAACCATTTTTTACTTCCTCAATTAATGGCTTTATTTTTTTCACTAAAATAACAACAAATAATAAAGACAGAACACAACATATTCACAAATTACTCTCCAAGTCTGGCATTCCATTTCCCTGCGGTAGCGGCCTTCTCCCAGACCGCACCCCTTGCAACAACGACGACGATGATCCCAACGCCTCCTCCTTCGCACCCGACGTCTCTGCTGTCGTCTTCCCTGATGAGGCAGCACTTCCATGCACCTCGAGCGTCATCGCTTCCCTCCTCTCCTCCGAGTTCGCCTTCTCCGCCATCCTTTCTGGCCTGGCATCGGCCCTGCAGATCGGGCAAGTGGAGTTGGAGAGTAACCACACGTCGATGCACTCGGCATGAAACAAGTGCTGACAAGCCGACAGCAACCTCACTGTCTCCCCTTCCTCCACCATGCTCAGGCACACCGCGCACTCCACCGTACAGGTGTGCTCGCCACGACGGCCTTCGGCGGTGGAAGCACGCCGGTAGGAGAAGGACTGGAGAGCAGCGATGGCGGAGGGATCGAGCCCGGCCTTGGGTCGCTCGTGGGGAGGGTCTGCAGGAGGTCGATGCCGTAGGAGAAGGTAGCGGACGCAGAGAAAGACTCCAAGGAAGACGAGGAAGACGGTGAAAGAGAGGCCAACGATCTCCAGGTTGTTCAAATCGCAACAGATAGTTTGGTCTGCCATGTTAAAGGAGATTATAAGTCACCTTCTCTCGGCGTGCATATTGATGCGATCAGAAAGCTGAACTCGTGACTTTTGCTGCACTGAGATGACACCAACTCCACCTCCTTAAGACTCTGGTAGAATGACAGGCATGGATGCATAGGTTCGGTGAGAAAGTCCGATACATTAAGTGTAGCTATATATTTTAATCTTATGGCACCGAAACGACACAATCTGACACGCCAAAAACGATGGGCTAAGGAGATAGATTTACCTGGCGGTTTGACTATAGAATTCTAGTGACATATTTACTTTCATGACACACAGCCTCTTTTTTTCGCCTTTCGGGCTTGTGGAAAGCATAAAATCTAGCGAATAAGATACACTTTAGGAGGCGATCATGCCGACCACGTTCATAGTATCTTTCGCCCCTTGGTTTCTAAGTCCACATGGAAGGCTCAAGTTATGCTGGTCTCGATCAAGCTTGAACAATGACTCACTTCGTTTGACCTCGGATCCAACTCAATATGAACTTAATTTTCAGTCGAGCTGACACAAACAATCTCGTCTTGAGCTCCGATCTCCCACGGTCAAGGTTGAGATAGGTCAACAGAAGGCGCACGACATCAAGCGGACTTCTTTCCGGAGAAATATATACTCGTGTCGGTTTCTCGTCGGTGCAATAATTCGGGTCGTATGTGTAATGCTTAGTCGGTGACGTAGGCTGCTTCTTTTTGGCGGAGTTCCGTAGATTATGATTGCCACCTACGCACTGTGGTCCTTACGATACAAATCGAATGGTCACAGGATGTAACCCTTTGAGAGGCCCCGTGCGTAAGCGTCGACGAAAAAGGAACAACGATAATAATTGCATGAAGCAATATAACAACAAGCTTTCAGGAGGAGGAGGGAGGACACAGCACGAGGATGTGCAGGTGCATCTGCTTCCATGAAGTGCAGCGCTGCGGGTGTTTGCTTGTCCTTGTCGTGCTTTTTCACTTGGAAGGGGGAAATGATGTTGCTAATTAGTTGGCAGTCGCTGGTAATCATCTGTGGCAGAAATCTCCGCGTTTTCTGCTCCCCTGTCGCTCCGGGGGCTCATGCCATGGGCACGATGAACTGGAGTTTACTGTGGTAGAAACAACACCGTCCGGGAGACATTGGTAGAACCTGATGGTAATCGAGTTTTAAGAACATGCCCTGCTCAGTGCTTTTCATGTTTTGTCGCGTGACAACCGAAGAGCCTCGCCGAGAATTGGTTCTGTGATTCCGATGCAGTTCGGAAAGCATATATTAGCGTACATAGCACAGGCGTCAGATCCAAACCGCAACGGAGGGCATCTCTGATCGGCTTTAACGCTACAAAGATCACCGAGGAGATGTTGCACACCAGTAGCGGGACTTTCTTTGACTTTTTAGCCTGCCAATCTTTGTGAGTTACAGCAATGTTCCTTTGCTTCTTAAATAAGAACTTGCCGGGTGACATAATAGAGGAACGAGGTGACCGATAAGAATAGCAGTGGGTGGAAGAGGAAGCTGCTACTGTCTGCAGAAAGAGACCTACGCTGGGAATCTTCGACCGAGATGGGGATGCGCAATCATTTGAAGTGCATTCCAAATCCATCTCTTTGGGTTACTTCCCCTCTTCGGGTTGTTCGAGGAAGTCGAAGCCCCAATTGCGGCTTCTTTTGCACGATTCAAAACACAATATTACCCCAAAAAAAAAAAGTGGGAAATAGACCACTCATTCATTCCCCAGAGTAGCAAGCACACATCTTGCCGGTCCGCATGAGAAGCGATCATTGCATAATCCAATCGGAAAACCACAGAGTTTATTCCTGAAAGTTGAAGCAGAAACACATTTCCACGGGCGTTTCCAGACACTTGCATTCCGTAAGGAAAGAAGAACATGCGATAAGCAAACTCAACGGTGACGACTACTACAACGACAACAACTGCAAGTACTCGTGATAGAACAACAGAGCAGGCTTCGAAGCCCGTCGAAGCAGAAACCAAGTGACGGAGAGAAGAGAAGCACCAACCAACCTCGGGGAATCAAAGCAGATGGCTTGTAGATAGGAACGGGCAGCGTTGCTCCTAGCATCACCCTCATCCGCAGAAACCAGGCAATCCTAAAAGGAAACATAGGATGTTACGATCGACTTTTTGGGATGAAAGAAGCCGAGAGGAACATGGAACGGTTGGCATGAGAATTACCGGGGTGGTCAAAGATTGGTGGTGATCACTTCTCCTCTGATCAATTGCGAGAAGCAGAGGGCGGCTTGCTGGTGATGCCGTCGTGCTCCTCTTCACCCTGGAAACGTGCCGGGATGCGGAACCCTGAGAAACCGGCGCCGGATGTGAATCCAATAGTCGATATTGACGGATGGAGCGCAGGTTGCATCCGGTGATCGGTTGTGGCGTCGACAGGGTCGGCCCAAGCACGGATCGCGGGTGAGTTACTGGACTGAAGGGGTCCCCTCTGACAGAAAAACTGGCTTTGGCCGAGCACAGAGTGCAGCGGCACCGCCTGCGGTGGTGGAAAGCTGAACACGTAGCCTCCGCCGCCGCCGCTCGAATCCACCACATTCCACGGAACAATCCGCTGGCCCTGTTCGGCCCAGCCGGCTGGGCCAGCATCGAAGGCGACCTGCGCGGAGCTCGGGAAGTGAGCATTGTGCGTGGGAGGAGCTGGGCTCTGATGATATTGGATGTGGTGGTGGTGATGGTGGCCGGATTCAGGATTGGGAAAGATCGGGTCTTGGAAGGATTGGAGGGATAGACGGAGGTCCTTAACTTGGCTACTGGTTCGCGACGGCACGTCCGGCGAGTAGGTCTGGAATCCAACGGAAGGGCTGGAAGATGGTGAAGTCGCAGCAGCACCCGCCGCTGCCACTGGGAAGAACAACTTGATAGTATCAGCGATGGAGTCGGTGTCCAAAGATGGTGGCAGAAAACTCGGACTTTCGTTGCCGCCGCCGAAGCCAAAACGAGCAGAGACAACTGATTCAGCTGCTGAAATTGGTCCCTTGCCTGGCTCCCCAGCGCCCTGCTCGGTCGAGAGGGACTGACTGGAAGGCGGAGGAGGAGGACGGGAGGAAGACGCGGCGTGGGCGGCGGCGATGGTAGCGGAGGGGCTCCAGGGAGGGAGCTCCGCGAGCTGGTCGATGGCGGCCTTGGCGTTCTTGATGAGCCAGTCGACGGCCTTGCTGGGGCGGTCGTAGCCGAGGCGGTCCTGGACGTCGTAGAACTGGATGGCGGTGTGGGCGGCGAGGCGGACGCGACGGTCGCGGGGGCCCTTGGCGGTGCACACCTTGCTGTGGCGGTCCTTGCGGCCGGTGGACCGCACAATGTGGCCTCCCTGAACCTCCACGATCTCCCCGATTACGCCGCCCCTCATCCCGCCACCATACCTTGGACGCGGCTGCGGCCGCTGCAACTGCTGCTGATGGTGGTGGTGGTGGAGAGAAAGCTGGTTGTAGCCGAGGCTGTGATGGTTGTGCCCCTCCCCCATCCTCTCGGGAAGGCGTGCATACTCGGAGGAGGAAGCCGTGGCAGCTGAAGAAGAAGAAAAGAAATAAGAGCTCCTGTTATGGTGGTGGATTTGATGAAGCTGGAATCCTTGAAGGGACCGTGCTTCTTCTTCTTCTTCTTCTTCACCTTGTTCGAGTTCTCGTGGCTCTACTCCTCCTCTTCCTCTTCCTCTTCCTCCTCCTCTTTCGCTTTCTTTTGGGTCTGCTGAATTTGGAAGATAGAGAGCCCTTCGCGGATCCAGATCCTTGTCCCTCTCCTTGCTTCCCTGTTCCAGTTTTGGATCTTACGAGCTTTTGGCTACTGCTACTAGATCTTGTTTCTCTCTGCTTCCTCTTGCCACTTGTTTCCCTCCTGCTGCTGAACTGGTAGCATCCGCTGCCGCTTCGAAAAGGTTTGGCCATCCAAGTTGCAGAATTCCATCATCAAACACCACCACCTCAGCTCTTGAACAACCACCGCAGACCTCGGAATAAAAACCAATACAAGAAGCAAAGGGAAGGGGAGGCAAGTGCTCCTGATGCTTGGATCCCAAGCGGATCAACAACAACACAGGCGAAGAAAATGGGCTCTTCCTTTATCTCGGAGCCAGGAGACCAGACACAGGTTTGCGATCCCCAGCCATCACATTGTTTCAGCACAGAGGAAGAGGAGCACAAGCTTGTTGTGGAACAGCTGCAAGGACGAGGCAGGCAGACATCGGAAAAGAGGGTTTGGGTTTTAGTTGGAGGGAACGCAGAGAGCGAGGGGGAGAGAGAGAGAGAGAGAGGATGCTTCATGTGGCCTTGGGCCCCCACCCTGTCGATCCCAGTCTTGGGCAGAGGGTAGAGAAGAGAGAGACGGAAGAGACAGACAAGCGGCGGAGATTAATCATGCCTCCGATCTCTACCCACCATCTCATCTCGCCTGGCCAAAACCCCAGCAGCCTGCACCCTGCACGCTGCACCCTGCACCCTGCAGCCTTGTTGTGAGGAGAAAAAGCAAAATCTTCCTCATTACAACCCCCCCAACTCTTTTCTCTCTCCTTCTCCCTCTTCCCATCACTTTCTCCTCTCTTTTGAGCTCGGACGACAATGACTCTTGCACCTTTTGGTTTGCTCACTGATTTCTTTAAACGCTATAGCAAAAGAGACGCCACCTTTTCCCCTCCGCCTCTCCTCCCTTCTCTCTTCTCCCTCCGACTCACTGCGACCAACTGTAAACTGGCGTTTAACCCTTTTGCTGCCTTCTCATCCATCTCGACAGCGACGTCCATCGAACCACGCCATCTCCTTCACATGCCAACGATAACATTACCTTGTCCGGTGTGTCCAGAACACAAGTGCGGGCAAATTTGTGGCCGAAGAAACCGTGCGCAAGTAGCATGGTCTAGTCACTAAATGCCAAGACAACGACAGCACACCATTCGACCCGACGATGACGACGATGGCTTCTCTTCAGGATTACCTTATTATCCTCCCTTCCTCCGCCTCTGGAATCCACTTCTCCTCCTCCTTTCACCTCAGCAATTGTTAACGTGCTATAACCTTGCGATCATGAGCCATTATCCCGAGTCGTCATTCTGAGCCGGGTTTTGATCTGCCCAATGTTGACCCCCACTCCCTGACATGCATGCACGCACATCTTCCTTTCTGTCGACTCTCTTCCGCAATCCATGACGACATTCCCCGAGCCGTAGTAAATGAACAACACAGTCAAGGCTTTAACCCCAGCACAGCGCATTCACGTTCCTCTCAAGGGGCCCAGATTAAGTTTGATGTTGACGTTTGGACATGTGATCATGCCATCAACACTGCATGATCATACAAGATTAAAGTAAGCTGATCGAAATAATTAAGCGTACACAATCTTAACTCTAAGCGAACAGATTATTGCTGTGAGTTAAATTCTGATCACATCACCTCATCAAGAACGGTCTTCGACCGACGGCAGAACGTTTAAATTACATAAACAATCTACTTGCGTTGACTGCCCTCGAATCCTATGTTCATTAACAACAAGCTTCCGAAAGAAAAGAATTCAATATATATATATAAATATATTATCATGGGCAGTACCGAATTGAATTATTGTATCGAGCATCCTGCTTCTTTTGTCGATCTATATGGGTGAAGAAAAGGAGCACAAAACTAGGTGGAGGAATCAGTGGATTTCTGACTCGGAAGAAAAAGGAAAAAGGAATGATTTGTGAATGTGCTGCATGCCGTCCCATTCTTTTTCTTGTCGCCTCCCAAGCACAAAATATCAGCTGCCAAATCCAGCAGAAATGGAATCAGATGCCGAGGCTACCCCTCTTTACACTACGTTGGGTCTGGTCTATCACAGGCCTATGTGCATTCCTTATTCCTTCATCCACACCTCTGTTCCCGGTTCTCGCCTCCAAACCAAAGCCATTTCATCCCAGCCCATCCTGTCCCCAAGCTCGATTTTGCTTCTTTTTCCATCTTTGTTGCCTATTTCGAACTCAAGGAGTCAAGCACCGGAGGATTATAATATTAGGAGGGGAGACATATACTGCAAGAATGTAAGAAGACATGTAAGAACCCTTTAAGGTATCCTATCTGGGACTAGATTTAATATGAATCAACACGAACGATTTGAATGCATGTTCTTTCTATTAAAAAGTAGAGCTCAGAGGAACCTTGGCCGGTAGCGAACATATTCCTCGACCAGAACAACGTAGTTCAACTTGATTCCTTGCTCATTGTACCACAAGCCTGGTTTCCACTCCCCACGTTCTCACCTTTTCTCCCACTGACAAGTGATCTTATGGTCCTGTCGTCAAGTTGCGTGGATGAAAGGAGAGTGCTATGAAAAAAGAGAAGGAAGAACCAGTTCTCGAGATGCATTTGCTCCTTACCATGTACTCCGCTATAAATTTCGACAGCTACTCCGAACTGTACAATTTAATGGTCATCATGGTATCGAGTGAGCATTATCACAAACTAGAGCTTGTGTCGCCCCTAATGCCTAGAGGCATGGCGTTCATAGTCCAGTGCTCATTATCCACGCCAAACTCCGTGTGCCTTCCCGTTGAATTCTTCCGGCAAGAAGTGTCCAATTTAATGGTCACCATGGTATCGAGTGAGCATGATAAAAAACTCGACCTTGTGTCACATCTAATGCCTAGAGGCGTGGCGTTCATACTCCGGTGCTCATTATCTGATAGCCGCTATCATTATCTACGCCATCTCCTTGTGCCTCCCTGTTGAATTCTTCCGGCAAGTCATATATATATATATATATATATATATATATATATATATATATATATATATATATGGAACTCGATAGATTTATTATCTTTAGTTTAGACTTAGAAACACTTTCGATCAGTCGATTTTAATATGTCCAAGACCTCATGTCTCATCTTCTATACTATAAAATCTCGGGCGTCCCGATGACAGGTCTCAAATCTTCAAATTATTCGTCAGTGATCTTAATAAGATTGACCATAATAAGCCATGTTATGATGATAATATATAATACAAAAATCTTATGATCTTAATCTTCATATCCATTGTGATAAAAGTTGTTAGTTTGGCAAGTCTCATATAGTCCCACATCACAAAAATCAAACTTGTTATTTCCTTTTTAAACTATAAATAAGGGTCTGGGCTTTAAAGTTAGTGGCACCAAAATCTGATTGTTTGCTTTGGTTTTTCTTGTTTAGTAGTTTCATATGTTTTATGGCCTAGGAACATCTACCTGCATTTGTAATAGTTGCTTTTTTTATAGTAGTGATTTGCTCCTCATTCGTTCATGGATGTAGGTCAATTGACCGAACCACGTAAATTTGGTGTTCTTGTCTCTTTTATTTTTTTGCTTTATTGTCTGTATTGGGTTGCCAAATTACCTTTTAGGTAAATATCTTGGGGCCAACTCTAACAAATTGGTATCAGAGCTTGGTTTCGGGATCTTTTGATAACGATGAAAATAATAAAGATCGTTGTCGAGAAATTCGATAGAAATATCACCTTCGGAATGTGGCAGCTTAAGATGGAGGCCATTTTGGTTCAAGACGGAGTTGATTTGGTACTATAGAGAGCTGAGAACATTCCAGATGATATGTCAAAGGAAGATCTTATGGTTATGGATAAGAAGGCCTGATCAAGTATTATTCTAAATCTCTCCGACGAGGTTTTACGAGAGGTAGCTACGGAGACTACGGCTAAGAGCATGTGGGACAAGTTTAAAGCCTTGTATATGAAGAGGATAGTGCAGAATCGTCTCTACTTGAATCAGAGTTTGTATATGCTTCGGATGACTGAAGGTATATCTATACTCTCACATCTTGATAAATTTAATTCCTTAGTTATGGATTTGGAGAATATAGATGCAAAAATTGATGACGAGGATAAGGCCCTATTACTTTTGTATTCTCTTCCCCAATCCTTTAAGTATTTTCGTGATACAATGATTTATGGAAAAGAAATAATTTCGTATTAGGAAATTAAATCTGCACTAAAATCTAAGGAGCAGATAGACAAGGATATCACTAGGGAAAGTAGAGGGAATCAGGCTGAGGGTCTGGTTGTTAGGGGTAGAATGGATAAAAGAGAATTTAACAGTAGTAGATCTAAATCTAGATCTAAATCCAGACATAAAAATTTGGAGTGCAGATATTATCATAAAATGAGGCACATTAAGGTTGATTGCTTTAAATTAAAAAATAAATTAAAGCAAAATGGAAAACTTGTTGAGAAAACTTTTGAGTCTGCTGAAGCTAGTGTAGCAGTTGATGAAAATGCCAGAAATATTTTCTTTACTACTGATGACAGGACAAGGTCTAAAAGTGAATGAATTTTAGATTCAGGTTGTTCTTATTACATGTGTCCCAATAGAGATTTGTTTTTCACATATGAATCTTGTAATGGTGGAATTGTTTTGATGGACAATAATACAACGTATGATGTTGTTGGTAGAGGCACAATCTGAATTAAAATGTATGATGGTATTGCGAGAATGCTCACTAATGTTAGATATATTCCTGATTTAAAAAAGAATCTCATCTCTTTAGGTACCCTAGAGGCTCTTGGGTGTAAATACACAGCTGAAGGTGGAGTTATGAAAGTTTCTAGAAGTGCCTTTGTTGTTATAAAAGCTTGTAGGTCTGGTAGCTTGTATATTTTGCAGGGAACTACTGTCACAGACTCGGTTGCAGTCTCATCATCATCATTGTCTGATTCTGACATCACCAAATTATGACATATGTGTTTGAGTCATATGAGTGAAAAAGGTTTGAGCATATTGAGCAAAAGGGGTCTTCTTTGCTGACAGAATACTGGGCCACTGGATTTCTATGAACATTACATTTTTGGAAAGCAGAAGAGAGTCAGCTTCAATTCTCTGACAGTTCACAAAACGAAAGGTACTCTTGACTATATTCATTCAGACCTTTGGGGTCTAGCTCGTGTTCAGTCTAAGGGTGGTGCTAGGTATATGTTGATTTTCATTGACAATTATTCCAGAAAAATTTGGGTTTATTTTCTGAATCATAAAAATGATGTTTTTTGAACATTTAAACAATGGAAGACTTTGATTGAGAAGCAAACAAGTAAATAGATAAAGCGGCTTCGAATAGATAATGATATGAAATTTTGTGAATGTGACTTTGATGAATTCTGTAAAAATGAAGGAATTGTTCGGCATCGCACTGTTAGGATGACACTTTAGCAAAATGGTGTGGCCGAACGTATGAACAGAACACTCTTGGAGAGAGCAAGGTGTATGATCTCAAATGTAGGGTTGACAAAGGACTTTTGGGTAGAGGCGATTAATATGGTTTGTTACGTTGTCAACCACGCTCCTTCTGCAGCACTTAATTTTAAAACTCCGGAGGAATTTTGGTCAGGTACTCCTGCTAATTACTCTGATTTAAAAATTTTTGGGTGTCCAACATATATGCATGTAAATGAAGAAAAATTAGAACCTTAAGCTAAAAAATGCATTTTCCTTGGGTATGCTTCTGGGGTGAAAGGATACAGATTATGGTGTTCTGATCCTAAATCTTCAAAATTTGTAATAAGTAGAGATATTACTTTTGATGAATTGTCTATGTTATCTTCCAAAGAGGAATCTACTAGTTGTACAAATGATAGTGTGCAGAAGCAGGTGGAGCTTGAGATTGGTAGTTCTAATTTTTTTCAGTCGAACTCTTCTACTCAAAGAATACTAGTAGATGGTCCCGAGTTTACTGACGAAGATGATCCAGAGGAAAAACAATATTCCATAGCCAATGATAGACCACAGAGAGATATTCGACCACCACAAAGATATGCAAATTTGGTTGCATATGCTTTGTCTGTTGCAGAAGAAACAAGTGAAGTTGGTGAGCCTACTACCTACTCAGATGCAGTTTTTTATGATAATTCTGCTAAGTGGTTGATTGCGATGAATGAAGAAATTGAATCTCTCCATCAGAATAGAACTTAGGATCTTATGAAGTCGCCTTCGGGTAAGAAAATTGTTGGATGCAAATGAGTCTTCAAAAGGAAGGAAAGTATTCCAGGGGTTGAAGACGCAATGTATAAAGCATGATTGGTTGCAAAGGGCTATAGTTAGGTACATGGTGTTGATTTTAATGACGTATTTTTACCTGTTATTAAACATAGCTCTATTCGTGTTTTGCTTGCTTTAGTTGCCATGTATGATTTGAAATTGAAGCAACTTGATGTCAAGATAGCTTTCTTACATGGTGAACTTGAAGAACAAATTTATATGGAGCAATCTCATGGTTTTGAAGTTGACGGTAAAGAAGACCATGTTTGCTTGTTAAAGAAATCTTTATACGGATTGAAGTAGTCTCCAAGACAGTGGTATAAGAGGTTTGATTCTTTTATGTTAGGTCATAGTTACACGAGGAGCATATATGATAGCTGTGTCTACTTCCGGAAGTTAACTGATGGCTCTTTTGTGTATTTGTTGCTTTATGTTGATGACATGCTTATTGTAGCTAAGAATTTATCAGAAATTCATACTTTGAAAATGCAGTTGAGTAGTGAATTTGAAATGAAAGATTTAGGAGCAGCTAAGAAAATTCTTGGCATAGAGATCAAAAGAGAACGAGGCGTTGGAAAATTATTTCTGACCTAGAAAAATTACCTTAAGAAAGTCTTGAAGAGGTGTGACATGAAAAATGCTAAGCCAATGAGTACTCCTCTTGCTAGCCATTTTCGGCTATCTGTTGCTCAGTCACCACAGTCAATTGAAGAGGAAGAATATATGGTGCAAGTTCCATATTCCAGTGCCATCAGCAGTATTATATATGCAATGGTTTGTACTCGTTCATATATTTCATAAGTCGTCAGTGTGGTTAGCAGATATATATCTCGCCCGGGTAAAACATATTGGCGGACTGTGAAGTGGATTCTCAGATATTTGCAAGGGACTTCAAATGCTTCTTTAGAGTTTGAGAAAAATCGTGACACTTTGGTTGGTTTCGTCGACTCTGATTATACTACGGATCTTAATAAACGAAGATCTTTGACAGGCTATGTTTTTTACGTTAGCAGTTGTGCAGTTAGTTGGAAAGCTTCCTTACAACCTATCATGGCTTTAT
The DNA here is from genome assembly GCA_004837865.1 of Musa balbisiana. Taxonomy (NCBI): domain Eukaryota; kingdom Viridiplantae; phylum Streptophyta; class Magnoliopsida; order Zingiberales; family Musaceae; genus Musa; species Musa balbisiana. Next base: position 34,864,503 of record CM017195.1, read on the forward strand.
CTACTATAGAGGCAGAATATATGGTGCAAGTTCCATATTCCAGTGCCATCAGCAGTATTATATATGCAATGGTTTGTACTCGTTCATATATTTCATAAGTCGTCAGTGTGGTTAGCAGATATATATCTCGCCCGGGTAAAACATATTGGCCCTACTACGGATCTTAATAAACGAAGATCTTTGACAGGCTATGTTTTTTACGTTAGCAGTTGTGCAGTTAGTTGGAAAGCTTCCTTACAACCTATCATGGCTTTATCTACTATAGAGGCAGAATATATGGTAATAATATAGGCGATCAAAGAAGTTTTATGGTTAAGAGGTTTGTTCAGCGAATTATGTCTACATCAAGATGTTATTATAATTTACTGTGATAGTTAAGTGCTATTCATTTGACTAAAGACCAGATGTATCATGAGAGGATGAAACACATCGATGTGAAGTTTTATTTTATCCGGGACACCATTGCTGAGGGAAAGGTCTTTGTTCAAAAAATTCATACGAAGGACAATCCAGTTGATATGCTTATGAAGCATCTTTCGGTTTACAAGTTCAAGCAATGCTTAGACTTAGTTAGTGTTCATTGTTGGTGATTGCCCGTTGGGGCTTTTGCGAAGAAGGTGAAGCAAGTTTTGTTAATTATCAATATTGGGACATGCCAAGGTGGAGATTTGTTAGTTTGACAAGTCTCACATATTCCCACATCAGGAAAATCAAGCTTATTGTCTCCTATTTAAACTATAAATAAGGGTCTGGGTTTTGAAATCAGTGGTACCATAAGAAAACTTGATTGTTTGCTTTGGACTTTTCTTGTTTAGTAGTTTCAGTTGTTTTATGGTCTAGGAATATTTTCCTAAGACATTTTTATTAGTCTCTTTTTTTTATAATAGTGATTTGCTCCTTCTTCGTCCGAGAGCCGGCTCTAACAAAAGTACTTAAGCCGGTTCGTCACTTCCTATATAAGCAGCTCTAACTTGCAATCAAGAAACAAATATGCAAATAATCGTATGTGGTGTTTGCTGAATTGGGCCGCGGGACTGCTTTTATGACATTGTAGCTGTGGGCCGAGCTGTTGGGACTGTGAAACCTTGGGATGGAAGTCGAGATGATTGTTCCTCAGCTTACATACGAAGTTTCCTGTTCCAAAAATGCCTCAGGGCTTGTTATCGTGATAGGGGGCGACCCAAAGTCCATGCTATTGCCATGTCTCATGTCTCGTTAGTCAAGACACAAAACCGAAAATTTTGGATCCTCACCGCCCGCAACAGTGGAAGTGGAAGTGAGATTTCTGCAGCAGAACGAGCGGCTGAAGAACAACAGATCACCAGCACATCCTGTTCATGGTTTGCCGGCATATCACTGAGGTTCTTATGTCGAGACCTATGTTTTTCTTTAATCTTTGGGTTCAAGTTTATAGCTTGTTCGGGGTTTGCATCCTTACATGGGACATCTGCAGACGGTCCATTCAATGCAAGGTTGTAGAGAAATGCTTGTTCGATTATTCAGCAGGTGATGAAGCAGGGATTCACGTTGAAGAGCGAGCTTGCAGAGAAGGCACGGCATGGTTTTACCGGTGTGTAGGGAGGGGTACGTTGCCATCATGGCTGGAAAGAGAAGTCGAGATGGCCGGCTAATCTCTACGCCCTCTCTCTCTCCCGTCTTCGAAATCGTCTTCTGCTCAACCAGTGCTTTCATCGCCTTCCGTTACCTACCTTGTTTCACCGGTGTCATTGTCCACCTAGCTAGCTAACCACCGCTGCTGTTACGAAGCGTCCATCCGTCGTTTTAACCTGGCGTGCACCATGTTTCACCTGCGACTATTCAAGCCTGAGCCTCCGCTACTTTTGGGTGGTGGTGGAGTTGGTTCGCCTGGTCTTTTCCATTACAGCTGGATCGAACCTAAAGTTTCCTGCAACGACTGATGTGTAGCTAATGCAACCTTCCATACATTCTTATTTTTCTTTCTCGTCTGAGCGATTAAGATTTGAATTATGAAACTTTTTTTTTTATTTTATTTTTTTATCTTAGGATTCCCACCTCAAGTGTTTCGTTTTGTTCCTTCTTTCTTTTAAAGTTGAAGTATACATTGGAATATATAACGACACAACAAAAAAGTTAGAATGTAGCGAAACAAGTACGTTAAGAGAGGTAGCCGTGTGTGAAGGGTTAGGTGCAGCAACCAAAATTATTATGGTAAGCCATCACTTCGCACACGCCAAGGAGACTTGTGTAGTGGCCTTGAAGAAAAATCCCATGAATTATAAGACAATGAGTTGTCTGTGTGTGGGGATGAGATAGAGCGGATTAATTCTCATCACCGGCTCTCCCCTGCCTCTTCTTCCTCTCCTCTAACAATGAAGCTCTCGATCTTCTTCTCCTTCCTCCTCATCTCCTCCTTCCATCTATCTTCCTCCCAACGCTACAATGCCCTTTTCAACTTCGGCGACTCCATCTCTGACACCGGCAATGTCGTCCTCGCCGGCCTCCCTTATGGCATGACCTACTTCGGCCGCCCCACCGGCCGCTGCTCCGACGGCCGACTCGTCATCGATTTCATCGGTACAGCTCCCTCCACCCTTTCCGCATTTTGTGTGTACCGATCTGCTCCCGAGAGCTGCTGCTTCTCAGTCTACCATCTTCTTGTCGCAGCTGAGGGCATCGGGCTGCCGCACCTACCGCCCAACACCGCCAAGGACGCGGACTTCCACCAGGGCGCTAACTTCGCCTTCATCGCCGCCACAACCCTCCCGTTCGACTTCTTCCACCAGCGTGGCCTCAGCAAGGGCCTCTGGGTGAACGCCTCCATCCACGAACAGGTGGATCGGTTCGAGAACCTGCTGCCCTCCATCTGCGGCACGCCTCAAGGTCGCAACGGAGGCCTTGTCCTTCTCCCCCAATTCCATCTGCGCTTCGCTGTCCGATCTTGACATCTGTGGGTGCAGAATGTAGGGACTTCTTGGGCAAATCTCTGCTAGTAGTCGGCGAGTTCGGAGGAAACGACTACAGCACCGGGCTCTTCGCCAGCAGGAACGTATCGGAAGTGAGAACCTTCGTGCCCCCTGTCACCCAAGCCATTGCGGAGGGACTTGAGGTAATTGAACTGCGGATCTGGTAAGAAAAGAATCGTTGGCCATAATACGATGAGGGTTGTTGATGGGGTTCCCTGTCGGCGCAGAGATTGATCGGCCTCGGCGCGGTGGATATCATCGTGCCAGCGCTGCTGCCGGTGGGTTGCTTCCCGCTGTACCTGACACTCTACAACACCTCCGATCCGGAGGACTACGGCCCCAGGACCGGGTGCATGAGGCGGCACAACGCCTTGTCCTGGTACCACAACACGCTGCTCCGCCGTCAGCTCGACCGTCTCCGGCCGAAGTACCCGGCGGTGTCGATCCGGTTCGCCGACTTCTATGCCCAGGTCTTCGATTTCGCCATCAATCCTCTCAAATACGGTTAGTCTGCTCTGCTTCCTCTCGCCCTTACAAGATCATCATTCTTCTCATCATCATACATATCACAGATCCTATGATCATTCTCCTTTGCAATCGTATGATCATAATGATGCATAGTAATCTATTCAGACGTCGAAGAAACCACTGATTAAGATAGTCCAAACAGCCTTAACCGATCGCTCTTATGCCGTTCGATCAAATGTCTATTAAAAAACAAGGAAAACGTCGGGATAGTTTATGTACTTCTCAAACAGGGAGCTTAAATAAGCAATACGTGGGTTCGGATTGTTATTGGTAGTGGTACATGACTTAGCCCTGTTATAATATGGTCCACCTAATTAAAGGATCTATGGATCCATTTATAATGTAAATGTACACATTCAAAAGGAATTATGGTTGGATCCCACTGGTCCATATCAATATACGGGCAATGGGAAGGTTCAAATCGATAGCACAATTGTGTCAGATCCGACCCTGCTTTACAAAGACCCGGTAACCAGGTGGCACGCAGCACTCCGCGGCAGCGTCCACTTGCTTCCCTCCATCACTTGGCTGAAGGTCCCAGTGGCCTGTTATTGTTTCATCATGGAACCCCTTTCTCTTTTCTACGAGGTGCTACATGCATGATTGGTTGAGTTCAGTAACAAATCATGTCTTTCCCATCCCATTCACGCATACACCCCACAGTATTACACGAGTTTGATAGGACAGTTATTACTGCTCCAAAATAATTGATTAGATTGTAGGGTGTCCTATCAAAATAGTTTGATTGGGTAATTCTTATGTCATATAACCAAACATAAGAAATTTGCATTTGGGATGGTGTTGGAAGCATATGTATCCATCCACAAAGAATAGGATTCTAATGGCATCCTGCGATGGAACACGAACGGTGGTGAGATGGTCCACAAGGCACTGTTTGTACGTTTTGGTGGCGGTACTTCTTATTCGGATTGAGCTTCTGGTCTGTCTTGCGTTTGGCTAGGTCTTATCCTTTGATAGCCACCTACTGTGGAAGTGACTGGTGGTGACTCCGCTTTTAACATACCAGAAATGATAAAATATTACTTGTTGCGAGCCTCTTCTATTTATGCATTGGATTGCTAATCCAATGGCCTGATAGATTTACATGGCATGAGGCTGTAGAGCAGGCTGATTGAATAACGATCAGAGGTATAGGTTAACATGTATGCAATCAATTTAGTATTAGAATGATAGATGATGATGATACGTGCTTTGTTACTGCAACAACCGAATATATATGATGATATATTGGACTAGATAGATTTTCATTAAATTGGTAGAAAGTGTCTTAAATATAAATGATATCTGAATGAATTTAGTGTTATGCATATGATGTAGGCTTTCATTATGAAACAGAAATTATTGATGGATGAAATTGGAAGCAAATTATTGTATGGAGTTACCATAGGGCTCTTGTTAGATTCTGGCATGATCTGTCTCGATAGAATAACCGATCCAACCTAGAACAGCATGTCTCAAGATTGTTTGGTTTACCAAGTGCAAATGGATGGATCTTTTAACTCTGGAACTTACAGGATTTAAAGATGGAGCCCTAAGAACCTGTTGTGGGGCTCCCGGGTTGCGTGATTACAACTTCAATCTGCACGCCAAGTGCGATCAGAACGGGTCGAGCGTGTGCCCAGATCCGACAACTCATGTGAGCTGGGATGGAATCCATATGACAGAAGCCTCTCACCGCATCATCGCCCAAGGTTGGCTTCACGGCCCCTACGTCGATCCACCCATTGTGAGCTCTAGCAACAATTAAGACCTTGTCATGGCAAACTAATGACCAAAAGAGTTTTACGAGTAGAGTGCATTGTTGTCATTAATTTCCTGCCCCCGTTGTGCGGCGGGAAGAAGAGGTACTGCCTGTGGTATCATCCCATGCTCCGAATTTATTTCTTGTAGTCGAGCTTTCATCTGACACTAGGTTCTTCGTTTATTAGTGGTATAGATTATTTTTGTTCAGAAGAGAGTTGAATTGGGAAAATGGGTTTGTGCTACTCTGGTACTCATTGTGTTCTAACCTGGACAGCGGCACGTGAGTAGGTCACTTGACATTGCATATGTGGACGGCGGCACGGAAGACGCAACACGTGCGATACATGAACACTCTTTTAACCTTTGGTAATTACTGAATAGTCACGACAATTGTGGGTGGCATGGGCTAAACTAGAATCAAACGATAGATGTGGAACTTGTCAGTGACTTTGAAATCACTGCAGCGATCGATACAACGATCATAAATCATGATAAAATTGATCATTGGACGCAAACAAAATTTGCAAGTGCCTGGGTACACATGTCACACATACACGTACAGATATGTTACGTGGACTTGGCAAGTGTTGGTCAAATACATATCTTAATGCAGGCCATCAATGCATGAATAGTTGGCTTTCTTTTCCGTGCATATGGATCATCAGCTTCCATGTGTAAGTTCGTTCTGACGTGAAGCATGCAAACAATCTTCTAAAATGAAGAAAAGAACTACAAATGCTTAGTGCTTTTGTTTGGAGTATTAAGATGTTTGCCTGGTTATTAACACTGACATATCTACGCAGCATCAGGATGATGTTGGTTATAACAATGATCAAAATTTCCTATTCACTGATTAATAATCTTAAGGCCAGAGGAGAAAATAAATTGATTATGGTAAAACATTATTTTATTTGAGGTGGCGCATACGCTACATAACAGGTCTGCATTGGCAGCGCTTATGCAACCTCATTCACCAGCATTAGTCCTCCATGTCTTTCCAGCCATTAACTAATACTCGTGTTTACTGAAAAACCAGCTACAACTACGAAGACGCCACCTTCACATGCATGCAACAGCTGCAGCGCAAGGAGACAGTGAAGAACAATGCGACAAGGTGGTGGCTTAAAAGGCAGTGCAGCACGGCGGACGGTGGGAGAACACATGGCTTTGCCTTCCACATCTCCAACAATGAGCTTTTCCACAATGTTCCTCGTCCTCTTCTGGCTCTTCCCTTCTTCCCGGTCTCTGCACTACGACGCAATCTTCAGCTTCGGCGACTCGCTTTCCGACACCGGCAACGTCCAGGTCGCCGGCCTGCCCTACGGTATGACCTTCTTCGGCCGCCCCACCGGCCGCTGCTCCAATGGCCGCCTGGTCATCGACTTCATTGGTACGGAGAACACACACACACACACACACACTCTCTCTCTCTACCCTCTTGTAAATTAGCTTGCCAACTTCACGATGACTTGCGTTTGTGTTATTGTAATTATACAGCTGAGGCAGTGGGGCTGCCATTGCTTCCGGCGTCGACGACGAAGGGCAACAGCTTCCGGCAAGGTGCCAATTTCGCCTACACGGCCGCCACGGCCCTCGATTTCCACTTCTTCAACCGCCGAGGACTAGGAGGCAAACTCTGGGTCAATGCCTCCTTGAGCAGCCAGATCGAGTGGTTCGAGAAGACGATGCCTTCACTCTGCAATTCAACCCCAGGTGCTAATATCCATCCACAGGTTTTCTCACCACTTCCATCTTCGTGCAGCTCGGTACGTCTCCGATGTTGAACTCTATGAAACCGCTTGCAGCTTGCAAGAACTACTTCGGCAGGTCCTTTTTCGTGATGGGGGAGTTTGGAGGCAATGACTACAACGCAGCAATCTTCGCCGGCAGAAGCATGGCAGAAGTGAATTCTTACGTGCCCATAGTCATCCGTGCCATTAGATTGGGTGTTGAGGTACATATACGATGTAGATCATTTCACACCTTAGCAATCAAGTAGCTGTCTGTGTTGTTGATCATGTCACTACGTGCAGAGGTTGGTAGGCCATGGTGCAGTGGATATACTGGTACCAGGGATGCTACCGATTGGATGCTTTCCCGTTTACTTAACATTGTATGGTAGCTCTAACAAAAATATGACTACACTGGCATTGGATGCCTGAGGAAGTACAACAATTCGGCGATGCATCACAATGCGCTTCTCCGACGAGCGATCTATGGGCTTCAGAGAAAGCATTCTGGGACGAGGATCAGATATGCTGATTACTATAGCCCGGCCCTTGGGTTTGCAGCTGATCCAGCAAAATATGGTGAGTTTTCCTTCGACTGCTCAGTGCTGTGATTCATCCCGTTTGATGATCGTATCGTTCAACATTAGGATTCAGATTATTTTTTCTTATGCTGCACAGTGGTGATTCGTAGTTCCTGTCAACGGAACGGTAGCAGACATAATATATATAGCTTCTTCTTGGCTGCATGTTTCGTATATTCAATTAGGCAGACCTCTGAGAAACTAACTGCACATCAAACCTCGGAGTCAAGAGTCGTCACTTCTTTTCTTCTGCCTACGTTATCTGATTCTATTTCCTTTTAATCTAAAACAATGATTTTAGGGAAGTCAATGGTTACATGATCATATTTCCGTTGTTGAGGAAAAAGACTTATCATCATCGTCATGTATCTCGTTGCTCAGCAATGATTACCTGCCTTTTCAAAAATGGAGACTCTCATGATCGACGCCTCCTGGTCGAAGTTTGTTGCTGGAAGAGGACAGTATGAATAGTTCTCGAACCAGAAGTCAACGCCAAAAAGAGGAACACCGAGGGAGCAAGTTGGTCGTCGGTCTCTGTGGCCACCTATTTACTGGACTGGGGAAACTATAAAGATGATGTGGTGGGCCAAATATGCAAGTGCCTGGTTTCTTCTTGAACTTTACACGGACATGGCCCTGATGTGTGTGGCAGGAGACAGATCCAATTACTTAAAAGTGTGTTCAAGGGGAAAACAAAAATCAATTTTAAGCGGATGTAGTTTCTACGGTCTTTGAGATAGAAAAAAAATCACTTCAATGCATTAACATGTCCCTTAGGAGAAAGGATTTCCCTCAATATAATAGAGAATTTTTCTCAACAGAGTAGAGAGATTTTCTCATATAGTTGAGAAATCTTATCTGTTATCATGCCCCCGCAAGATGGTGCTCCTATCAAGGACATCAATTTTGGATCAATGTAATATAAATAGTTGGTGAGTGAGAGGCTTCGTGAGTGAGTCGGCTAACTGATCAGTCAAATGAACATGAGAAACTTATAGTTGACGACGGACAACTTGATCTCACACAAAATGAAAGTCGATAGTAATATATTTCATGCGGGAGTGAAACACTGGATTAGTGCATAGATAGGTAGTTTCGATATTATCACAATATATTATAGGAGTGGCATTCATGTTGAGTTCCTTGAGCAGATTTGTGACCCAATTGAGTTCTGTAGTGGCAATGGTGATGTCACAGTATTCAGCTTCAGTTGTAGACCGTGCAGTTGTCCTTTACTTTTTAGAATTCCAACTGATTGGATTAGCGCCAAGGAAGACAATTTACCTCGATGTGGATGTTCTATCATCATAGTTGTGTGCCCAATTAGCATCGGTAAAGACATGAAGTTGAAGTGGATAATGTTTATGAAGAAAGAGACTATAATTGAGGGTCCCCTTAAGATATCGTAGGATTCGTTTGACCGCAGACTAGTGCATAGTAGACGACCTCTGCATAAACTGTGATAGTTTGTTGACTATAAATGAGATGTCGGGATGGGTGAGAGCTAAGTACTGTAGGGAACCAACGACTTGTCGGTATTGAGTGGGTTCTGTAGCAGGACTTCCATTAGATAATTTAAGAGAACTATTAGCAGATAGAGGAGTGGTAACCATATTTGCATTCAGCATGTTTGTTTTGGACAATAAATCTTGAATGTACTTTCTTTGTGACAGAAAGAGATCGAAAGATATGAATGTAGCCTCGACACCCAAAAAGTAGTTCAGGGGTCCTAGATCTTTGAGCGAGAATCGAACTACCAACTATTCGATGAACGCTTGGATTTCTACGAGGTTGTTATCTATGACAATGATGTCATCCACATATACCAAAATATATATTGTGTCACTATGGTGTTGTCGTAAGAATAACGATGAATCAGATTTGGAGTTGAGAAAGCCAACTGAAGTTAGAAAAGAGCCAAGTTCAGTGTACCAAGCTCTTGGAGCTTAACGAAGTCCATAAATAGCTTTTCGAAGTTTGCAAACATGTCTTGGATACTGAGGATGAGTGAAACTAGGAGGTTGGTGCATAAATACATCTTCAGTTAGAGTCCCCTGTAAAAAGACATTATTAACATCAAATTGGCGTAATTGCTAATCCTTAGTGGTGGCCAGACTCAGGATAAGTCTGATCGTAGTGGGCTTAACAACGTTGGCGACGAGGCATGCCTTATATCGGGCAATAGAGCCATCCAGGTCTTTGATGAAACCCGTTGACAACGAGGCGTGCCTTATATCAGACAATAGAGCCATCGGGGTTCCGCTTAACTCGAAAAACCCACTTACACCCGATAATATTTTGTGTATAATGAAAGGTTACAGAGGAGGGCATTATATTCCTCACATATGGCGGTACGCCAATGCAGAGATTTTTGGGCTTGAGTAAAGGTGGTGGGTTCAACGGTGGTGGATGAGAAATCCACTATAACATGAATATCAAGGACTTGACGCGATTTAAAAATATCACTCTTAGAGCGCGTGGTCATAGGATGGTTGGAGACTATGGGACCGTGAGGTTGTATTGTTGGAAGAAGCGGTTGAGAGTCATTAACACAGGCCGGGTCAGGTGAAGGTATGTCAGGGTCACTTGGCCGAGAAGGAGGTAAAGATAATGATTATGATCCTGAACCAAATACCCCAATAGTCGAAGAAGAGAGAAGTGGAGTAGGAATGGGCAATTGCTAAACCAGAGGAGTGGAATAGTGTGGATCATGAGAGGAGGGACTGGACGATGTCATGGGAGGCTCGTCTGGTTGGATCGGAGGTATACCCTAATGAGAAATGGTTAATGAGGTGATTTGCATGGTAGGAGAGATATGGTTGTGAAAAGAAAAGACAAACTCAACAAAAATAACATGACGCGATATAAAAATTTTGTGAGTGTGGAGATTATAGTAGCAGAAAGCATTATATTCAAGAGAGTAATATATAAAAACGCAAGGATTAAATCGTGATGTTAATTTGTGAGAGGCATAGAGACTCAACCATGGATAACATAGACAACTAAATACTTTGAGTTTACGAAGGTTTGGGGGTTTGTGAAATAGTGTATTAAAGAGGGATTGGTATTGTAGGACTAGCGTAAGCATTCTATTAATAAGGTAGACGACAGTTTGAAAGTCTGTCATCCAAAAGTTTGAAGGCATGGAGGACTGATGGAGAAGTGTGAGCCTAGTTTATACTATATGTCGATGTTCACGTTCAATAGAGCCAACAAGTTGAGGAGTATGCGGGGGAGACTTGAGGTGTTGGATACTACAAGCTGAGAGATAGGATGCCAAGGCTTGATATTCACTGCCACCATCAGAGTAAACCATTTTGAAGTGGAACTTAGCCATTCTCGGGAATTCCTCATCTATCACATTCGTGGGAGCATAAAAAAATAAAGCAGAAAGAATTATGGCAGATTCATCCTTATCCTCGTAAGGGAGGACGAGGCTTGCTTCAAAGGCATTAGAGAACTCACGGTCGAAGCAAGCAGTAAGGCCCCTCCATGCACTATCAACCACAATGCTCCGGCCATCGTATTATCCACTAGTGGGTATGCTAGTAACCTCCTCGATGACTTCAGCAACTTGCTCGTTCTCCTCTTCCTAACCACTCGTCCATTCGATGGAGAGGTGCAGTTCATGATGACCGACTTCAAGAACTGGTGGATCACCAGGTAAAGGTACTACATCACCCTCCTTATTACGCCACCTTTGGTGATGTTGATCAGATCAAAGCTTTTCTCCTCGACGAACTATGACTGTCTTTTCCCGTTGTCGCTCTATGCTAGCGTCTGCTCATTGTAGCCGTGAAGTGCACTCTGTCAGCAACATAGGATTTCATCTACTGCATTCCCTCCCGCTGTGGTGCCTCTAGTGCTGCGCTCACCAGCATTGCCCCCCCTTCTCCCTCATTGACCGCCATCCCCTGATTTGTAGCAAGCAGCTGACCGCCTCCCCTCCTCATAATGAAGAGCTCTTCACTAATAGATCTCGATTGAGATATATTCTTGCTTCTCTTCCTCTACCGACTACGATCCTCTGGTCGTAGGTAGCTCTATGCTTGTCCCCATCACTCTGCTACCCTTTAGAGATAGCCTATCCACGCCAAGCAAACACAATTATGGCAGCACTCTAAGAGGTCGAGACTCAATCCCTCCAGCATAAAGAAGATACAAATAAAGGCTGGACATCAACATAGTGCATTTCGACAGATGCCATGATCAGTTGGGCTAACTAAGAAGAGGCTACCATGGTTTGAGCATTGGATCTAATGTCACAATTTGTACATCCATCGTCATGCTGTTGAACTCCTCCATGAAGCATACTAAAGAGTTCATAGATTTCAACTTCTCTATCGACTCCCTCACTTGGTTCTTGAGAACTGCTTGGGTTGTCAAATCTTTTAGGTGCTACTACTTCTTTCGTGACCTTCATGCCAACTCCTTGCTGGAGAACATCCTCTTTTGCTTCCTCTAGCCCACACCAAAGCACATCGAGGTGCATCAACAAGGTGTCGCTGCTCCAGTAATTGATGCTCCTACCTATAGTCTTCCGCTTGTTCTATAGCACCCAGATTTAGTGCCCGCTACCTAGTGTCATCCGTCATGCCTTCCTCTTCCCCATCGCCACGGTCTACATACAATAAATTTCACAACCGACCGATGCCATCACATCTACACCGTCCGATTGCCCATGGCAACAACAACCTATGTCTTTGACAGTGCCACTTTCACTGCCACTACAGCCCTTATTACCAAATCAATCTGCTTCATTCTTCGACAAAACACTGAGGAGTTCCTTCCTCAAGTCTCTCTCCTCCAATAGAAGAGCACTCCCCTCACCGCAAAGCACTCTACTTGTCTCAAGCAACCCTTCCCACCTTTCTTCTCATTGCTACCTCCATCTTCGATAACACTATCTCCATCCCTGATCTTACGATCTAAGAACTCATATAGTCATAGCAAACGAGCTTATAGCAGCCAACTTTCTGGTGAATCCAACGTGATGACGAATTCTTCACTGCTCAGATCTGCAGAATTATAGTAACTTTGCCTTGCTCGATATAGCAATCGTGCCTTTGGAAGAAGCACTGCTCCTCGTTGCAGCTCTCTTCCACCTCCTTTCCATAACTGACGACTCCCAACTTGCTCCCTCAGATATGTACCCTCAAATGTCTTCATCGTCTACCTTTGACACCCTAATTATTATCCTTGCAAGGAACCATAGCACTTCTCAACCTACAAGCCTTGTCACCATCAATGCTACCACACTCATTCACTTCAAATTATCCAAAGGTGGTAACTGTTGAATCTTGTATTTTGATGATGAAACCATTTGATATGTGTTTATGATTTTATCTGCTTTTTGAGTGACGTAGGATGCTTCGATCAGGATGAGACAATTAAAGCAGGAAAATCATGTTGGGCCGGAGGAACATGTCACAAGATTGGATGTCGGGCCAGTGCATCGGTCAACGTATTGACAGAAGGCTTCGGGCCGTGGATTCGGGCATCAGGCCAAGAAGAGCGGGTATTGCGCCAAGGATATCGAAGTTGCGGAGTCAACTGGCCGATTGGGCAATAGGCCGCAAGAGAGGATGATGCGCCAAAGAGTCGGACGAAGCGTCGTAAGACCAATGACATGCCGGACAACTTGACTATTGCTTTGTATTAATTGTCTCGATCGAAGTTTTGTTTTAAGTATGCAGGATTAACTACGAAAGCTTGAAAACATAAAGTAAGTCTACCAGAGTCAAGTTCGATGGGTGTTCGAGAGTCCGTCGAGAGTTCGAAGATTCATCGGAAGTGCCGCCGGAACCAACCGAGAAGAAATCTGGGACTTGCTGAAGTTTTCGGAAGTCCGCCGAAGAGATCGTTGGAGGTTCACGGAGATCATTGAGAAGCTTCGGCTACTTGCCAAAGACTCACTTAACTCGCCACAAGACCGGGAGCATGCTGGGAGTCCGTCGGAAGAAATCCGAGGGTGTATCGGAAGCCCGCTGGAAGTTCGCCGAAAAGCTCGCTGGAAGGAAACTCAACGTTGCCGGTTAAAAACTTACTTAGGACTATGTTTTTAATTATATAGTTTACATGTAATTAGGGATTAGGATTAAGGGATAATCCTATATCCTGGTTAGGGGCCAATTGGGCCCGAATATGACTTGGTTTGGACCGGATTTAAAGCCTAACCAGTGACCCGTAAGGTCGAACAGTGGCACCGCCCAGAACCCGATGGTCGGGCGGTGGCACCGCCAGACCCAAGCAGTGGCACCGCCCAAATCCCAAGAGGGCAAGCGGTGGCATCGATGCCTTGGGCGGTGACACCGCTAGTACACTGTCAGTGTCGGATACTGACAGGCGGTGGCACCGCCATTGACAGGCGATGGCACCGCTAGTTTCGGGAATCCAAGAGAATTCGAATTTGGAGCTCAAATTTGAATCCTCTTGGGGCCTATAAATACCCCTCATTTCTTAGCAGAGAAGACAACTTTTGAGAAGCAATAGATTGAGATAAAAGCCTTAGCAAAGTCTTTAGTAAGTCTTGTTTTCAGTTGATTGAGTGTTCACCTCCTTCTTTCTCGTTGAAAATTTGTAAGAGTGTGAACCACTTGTAAAATATTGTAAGAGGGGTATTTATCCTTCCCCTTCAAAATGATTTGCTAGTGGAAGTTGGGAGCCTCATCGAAGAAGGCTTCGCAAGTGGATGTAGGTCATTTTGACCGAACCATTTTAAATTGGTATGTTCCTTGAATGTGTGAGTTCTTACTTTCCTGGATATAGGTTATTAAACTTACAAGTTGTAATCCGCTGTACTAATTCACCCCCCCTCTTAGTGCTGCTCCGATCCTAACAGTAACTATGTATCTTGGTGTGAATAACTTTCTAATCTCCTATTTGAATATGATCTACTAGGCTACTTCGATGGCTCTCTCCGTTGTCCACCTGTAATGGTCAACATCCTAAGAGAACCAAGTCTAATACCAAATCCAGCTTATAAACTATAGTTACATTAAGATATCTCATCCTTCAAGTTATTCAAGCATTGGTTGCTGGGTTCGTCACCCTACTGATATCTTTATGTACGACTATTGTAAAAGCATGGTACAAGTTGCAAATCACATTGGCAAATCGCTCGCATACTTACAGGACTTATATCCAATCTGATGAAAACAAAATAAGAGAAAACTACTATTGCTGATTATCTACAAAATACCAAAGTTATCATCGATGACTTGACTTTGATAAGTCATTCTCTCAGTGATTAAGAAGTCTTAGTTCATACCCTTACTGGCCTAGAAGGCAAGTATAAAGAACTAGCAACAACAATTCAAGCATACGACTCACCAAAATCATTTGAAATGCTCTATGACAGGTTGACTAACCATGAAACATACTTAAAGCATGATGATAAGTTGCCTGGGCCACCTATCATAGCTCAAGTCGATCAAAAATCTAAGAGAAAGAGCAACCAATATAATAAGCACATCAACAAAGGTATGGCTAAGCTGCCTCATAACCTTATGGGTCCAAAACCAAACCCCCCTTATCCACATCATTAACACTTCAATCATTACTATCAAGATGGGAATTTATAGAATCATTAGTTGTGGTGTCCTGACCTCACAAGCCAACAAATAGTTATTTGCCAACTATGTGATAAAGTTGGATACTTCACGAAATTTTGTCGGTCTCGATCTAGACTCCCTACTCTATCACAGTGGCCTTAGGAAAATCTCATGACTACTCTAACTACTAGCCAACCTAATTGGATTGTAGACTCTAGTGCCTCTCATCACATCATCCCTAATATTCAGAACTTATTCATCCATAATAACTATAGTGGAAATAAAGATATCATCATTGGTGATGATAGAAGAATTTTCATTACTCATACTGGTTCCATAATGTTTAATTCACTTACTACAACATTTACACTCGATGATGTTTTGTGTGCCCTCACATTAAATAAAATCTCAATTTTATTTTTTAATTCTATAAACAAAATAATACCTCAATTGAATTCTTTCCTCTCTTTTCTTATTAAGGATTTGAGCACTAGGGCATCTTTAGTTTGAGGCCATAACAAATATAACATTTATGAGTTCGTAAATTACCCAACATACTATTCATTCTTCAGTTACAGCTCTAGTTGACGTGTGACATTGTCGTCTTAGTCACCCCTCGTTCTTTATCTAGCAAAAATTAATTTATTATTATTCTCTTCTTACCATTAAAATTAATATCACTATTACTCATTGTGATGCTTGTCTTAACAATAAAAGTCAGAAACTACCTTTTGGAACATCCTCTATTTCTTACTCTAAACTGTTTGAAATTATTTTTATAAACGTTTGGGGCTTTACCCCAACCCCATAAGTTCAGATTTTATGTCATTTTTGTAGACTATTTCACTAAGTACATATAGTAATATCATCTCCGTCATAAATATGATGTTTCAGCAATCTTTACCAACTTTAGAAAGTTGGTCGAGAATTTCTTTCAATCTTCCATTAGAATAGTTTACTTTGATGGCGGAGACGAATATTAAGCCCTCACGTCCTGCCTCTCAGCTTATGGTATACAACACCTCAAGTCTCCCCCATATACTCCCCAATTAGTTGGCTCCACTGAACGTAAATATCGGCATATAGTTAAAACTGATTTCTCACTTTTACATCAAGCATCCTTGTCACCAACTTTTTGATCAACAACTTTTCAAACTACAATTTATCTCACTAATCATATGCTCACTATAGTCATACAATGTCAGTCATCATTTTAAAAACTATTTCACAAACTTTCAAACCTTCAGAAACTCAAAGTCTTTAGCTATTTATGTTATCCATGACTATATCCTTATGCCTCACATAAGCTAACAGCATGATCTAAACCTTGCACTTTTATAGAATACTCTCTTGAACATAATGTTTTCCGATACTACGAATCCCAAACTCAAAAAGTCTTTATATTACATTATATTATATTTATGGAGTCTATCTTTTCTTTTCAAAACCATCATATCGTGCAAGCTACTTCGATAAACATACATCACCGGAATATCCTTCGATCCTATCACACGAACCTCCCATGACACCATCTAGTCCTTACCCTCAAGATCCGCATATGACTATTACTCCAGTTCAACAGGTCCTCACTCTCTTCATTATTTCTCCACTCCGTTCCTCACAAGTTTTTCTTATTGATGAAGAAATACCCTCGACAACACTGCTACTAGCTTTACTTTCTCCTAAACCTAGTGACATTGAAGTGCCATAGGTTGGCCTGGCCTATGTTAGTGACTCACCACCGGCTATACCAACAACACAATCTATCACTTTCATAGCCCTTAGGCATCCAATGACAACACGCTTCAAAAGTGTTATTTTCAAACCACGTCAAGTCCTTGACCTATATGCTATAACAAACTCCTCCCTTACGGTCAACGAACCCACTACAATCACTCAAGCTCAAAAATCTCCTTACTGGCGTAAAGCTATGTGTGAAGAATATGATGCTC
This sequence comes from Musa balbisiana, assembly GCA_004837865.1. Classification (NCBI taxonomy): domain Eukaryota; kingdom Viridiplantae; phylum Streptophyta; class Magnoliopsida; order Zingiberales; family Musaceae; genus Musa; species Musa balbisiana. The sequence goes on from CM017195.1 coordinate 34,881,556, forward strand.
TCCTCCATAACTATATATAGACCCTAGTGCTCTTTCATCACACACAAAATATCATCGAGTGTAAATTATTCTTTTGAATTAAGCGGAACCCAAACGAATCCGTTATTAGATATAATCCACGTTTAATAGCCAAAGGATTTCATCAACGATCTGGTGTCGACTTTACAAAGACATTTGATCCCGTTATTAAACCCATAATAATTTGACTTATCTTGAGTTTGATCATCTTAAAAGGCTGTCACCTACGATAACAATATATTAACAATGCATTTTTATAAGGGTCTTTGACTGAAGATGTCTTCATGCAGCAACCTCCTTATTTTATTCATCCTCAGTATCCAAGGCATATCTACAAACTATAAAAAGCTATTTATGGACTTTGTCAATCTCCAAGGGCTTGATATAATGAACTTGGCTCGTTTTTTATATTAACTAGCTTTATCAATTCCAAGTCTGATATCTCGTTATTTCTATGCCAACAAAATGGAGGCACAATATATCTTCTAGTGTATATGAATGATATTATTATCATGGACAATGATCTTTTGGAGACTCAAGCATTCATAAAGCAATTGGCTGATTGATTCTCCCTCAAAGATCTAGGAACCTTGAGCTATTTTTTGGGAGAGGAAGCAACATTTACATCTTCAGGTCTCTTCTTATCATAAAGAAAGGATATTCAAGATTTATTATCAGAGATAAATATGTTGAATGTAAAAGAGGTTATAACTCCCCTCTCTATTAGTGAATCATTCAAATTATATGATGGAAGCTTTACTACAGATTATACTCAATAACGACAAGTACTTGGCTCTCACCCGTCAAGATATCTCATTTGCAGTCAATAAATTATCACAATTTATGCATCGGTCATCGTCTATGCATTGGTCTACGGTTAAACAAATTTTGTGGTATCTTAAAGGGACACTCAATCATTACCTCTTTCTCTGTAAACATGCTCCACTCTATCTACATGCCTTTGTTGATGCTGATTGGGTAGAAAATTTTGATGATAAAATATCCATGTCAGGGTATATTATCTTCCTTAGAGCTAATCCAATCAGTTGAATTTCTAAATAACAAAAGATAATCGTACGATTTACAACGAAAGCTGAATACCGTGTCATCGCCACTGCTGAATTTAATTGGGTCACAAATTAGTCAAGGAACTTAACATCAACTCCACCATTACTCCTATAATATATTGAGATAATGTTGGAGCTATATACTTATGTGTCAATCTAGTGTTCCACTCACACATGAAATATATTGTCATCAACTTTCACTTCATGTAAGATCAAATTGTCAAACATAAACTACGTGTTTCTCATATGCATACGATTGATCAATTAACAAACTCATTCACGAAGCCTCTTGTTTGTAAACTATTTTTATTGTATCAATCCAAGATCGACATCTTCGATAGAAGTTTAATCTTAGGGGGCATGATAGCAGATAAGATTTTCTCAACTACACGAGAAAATCTCGCTGATCAGTTGAAAACAAGGTTCGCCGTATCGTACCGTACCGACGTTTCGATCAGGGCTCGGTATGGTACGGTACCGGTGTACCGAGCGGTACATCAGGGCATACCGAGCGGTACACCCTGGTGTACCAAATAATTTTATATATTTTTCATACTGTAGCAGTGCTACAGTAAAATACTTTAACACTGTAGCGGTACAGGGCGGTCCGTGTACCGGTAATCTGTCGGACCGATACGTACCGCTCGTATCGGGCGGTACGCTTCGGTACGACAGACCTTGGTTGAAAATTTTTTTCTCTTCTAACATATATAAATAACCATTACATTCAACTAATTCTTTGTAATTACATTTCACTCTATCAATTAGACTAATCTGAACTGGGATCAAATTACACCATCCTCTCCCCGTAAGGGGAAATAGTAGCTAGAGCATAATAGGAGGCAGCTGTTTGATTTGTCCCACGATACAATACAGAGCACAAAAGAGAGCCCAAACCAGAAAGACGACCCAGTCCTTATAAAAGGAACTCCCTCCTCGAGCACAGAAGCTCGAGTGCTGCCCCTCTTCCTCTGCCTCCTCTGGCTCTAACCATGAAGCAGCTCCCACTTCTCATCTTCCTTCTCCCTCCCCTCTTCCGCCTTTCCTGCTCTCAACGGTACAACGCCATCTTTAGCTTCGGGGACTCCCTCTCCGACACCGGCAACGTCCTCGTTGCCGGCCTCCCTTATGGCATGACATTCTTCGGCCGTGCCACCGGTCGCTGCTCCAATGGACGCTTGGTCATTGATTTCATCGGTACATTCCCGCCCCCCCCCCTACCCCGGTCGTCCATCACCGTCACGATAAATGCTAAATATCACTATAGACTAATAACAACAGCGAGTGTGTTGTTGTTGCATCATGCAGCCGAGGCCACCGGACTGCCGTTGCTTCCACCCTCCACAGCGAAGGGCCAAAGCTTCGGTCAAGGCGCCAATTTCGCTTTCACCGCGGCCACCACACTCGACTTCGACTTCTTCTACCAGAGGAACCTCAGCGGCGGTTTATGGGTCAATGCTTCTTTGAGCAAGCAGATCGGGTGGTTCGAGCAAATGCTGCCTTCTCTGTGCGGCCAAACACGAGGTGGCAACTGACGCATTTTGTTGCCCAATTCATCGTCGATCTCTCTCCATCAGAAATTTGCCTGACCATGCGAAATTGGATGCAGAATGCAACGACTACTTGGGTAAGTCGCTCTTCGTCGTCGGCGAGTTCGGAGGGAACGACTACAGCACCCCCATATTCGCCGGTAGGAACATGTGGGAGGTGTACACCTTCGTTCCCCGAGTCGTGCAGGCCATAGCGCACGGCGTCGAGGTCTGTAGGTGAACGTAGCTCTGTAGCTTGACCGTTGCATCCTTTGGTCGTCGGAATCAAACATGTGTTGTGTTCTTGTCTGTCTCAGAGATTAATCGGGCATGGGGCGGTGGATCTTGTTGTGCCGGGGATGCTACCGATTGGGTGCTTTCCAGTGTACCTGACACTGTATGCAACCTCAAATCCGAGCGACTACAGCAGCATTGGATGCTTGAGGAAGTTCAACGACTTGACATCCTACCACAATTCATTGCTTCAGGCTGCATTATACCAACTGCAGTTCAAGTATCCCTCCACCAGGATCAGATACGGCAACTATTATACTCCTGCCATTCAATATGTTGCCTATCCAAGCAAATATGGTCAGCTTTCCTCCACCTTCATCCATAATTTTGTCCTGAGAAGTTACAGTATCTTTTAGTTCAGCTCTGTTTTTTCTATTACATGTTTGATGAAGATGAACCATATTTACCAACAAAAAGAAAGTTCGTGGCTAGATATGATCTTTAGCAACAATAGCTTTACATGACAGATACCTATACAGAATCATCAAAGATGGATCAGACACAGATGCGTGTTTGCCACTTTGATATATATGATAAGGTTTGATGAACAGGGATAGAAGTTATGCAGTGACATCACACACCAAATGACCAAAGCTGCAGTGCTAATCGGCAAATTCGATGGCCATTTCCAGAGGAGTCTTGGTTGAAAATGACAACCAAATAAATCACTACTCCCGATGATGTGACGATCACTTAGACTGTGGCCGTCGATGCTGCTAATTGGATGGGTTTTCATGTCTCTCTCATACCCAACTAAATACATGGCTCAAAAATGTCACTGTAACCGAGGTAATGCATGCACATCCAGAATCGCACCCACTGCTTTCCTGCATCCACGATGATGCCTGATGCCCATCACATCGATCGCCCGCCTTAATTCTTCTAATCTCACAGACCGTGGTTACCCTTTCAGATTTCAGAGACTAAAGATGTCTTTTTGCTGCACGCGTCTTGTTCGGCAGGATTCAGCGGTGGAGGTCTGAAGGCGTGCTGTGGAGCAGCAGGCAGTGGGCAATACAACATCAATCTCAAAGCCATGTGCGCTAAAGCAGGCTCCAGCGTCTGCAGTGATCCTGATACGTACGTGAGTTGGGATGGCATTCACCTCACCGAAGCTGCCTATCGACTCATAGCCAATGGCTGGTTGAATGGCCCTTATGCAAACCCTCCCATCGTGAGCTAGGACGGCGTATGGCCCCTGTGCATCCCCGCTACTGCAACCAGCTTCCGTTACATTCTACTCTGTGGTGGTCAGCCGAATACTGGCGTTGCATGATGTGGTAATCAATAATCACTCTTCCTGTAGAGAAGAGAGTGCTGTGCGGACGATTAATTAGTCAACTGTGAATGCTACGATACTCGCCTGCGCTGGAAGTTCTATCTCACGCATACCATACTCCCTTCCTCGCACCGCTCCCCCCATCTCTAAGCTCACAGACCCCGAGTGATTGTGTAAAGCAAAGATGGCCTCTCCATGTCCCTCTTCCTCGAACGTACGGCATCTTCTTCGTGCGCTTCATCATCCTTGGGCTCCAAGCAAAGTGCACCGCTCCGAATCACGGGACCTCATCACCACCTGCATCTCTCACTGGTGCCTTCTTCATCATTAACTATTAACGCCTGCTTTACCTACTCCGTTTCTGCAGCAGGAAACGAAAGGAAGAAAAGGGCGGATAAAGAGACACCATCCATCGAGCGGTGTGGCCTGGTCCGGTGCCCACTATGATCGCCATTAAAATCTGCAGTGCACCCATGCCGTGGCCTTTGAGCTTACAGTACGTGCTGCTTGTGATACGAAGGCCCAGCCCAAAGAACGTGCACCCTGTTCGTCTTAAAACACATAAGATAAAAGAAGAAACAAAGATGAGAAAATAATATAAATTGCGTGTAAATTTCCAGGAAAAAAATATATATAAACCCATTACATGATAAATTCGTCGATTCAGTAGAGACAAGTACGAGTCGGGAAAATGTTGGGAGTGATCATTCATTTCCTCTGGAATAATTTCTTTTCTCTTTTTTTTTTTGAAAAAGAATAAAAAAGAAAAATCGAAAGACCAACATTTTGGAAGGATGAGCGTGAATCGAAAGAATGATTGCAATCATTCGCTCGAGACCACCACCTTTGTACTATTTCACTTCTGGATCAATCAAATCAAAAAGCTGGAACATGGCCACCTCTCCACTGCCACCGCACGTCAGGATTGTCGACTCACCAGTCCCTAATTGGTCGTCAAGCTGGGAAGGCGGTGTCTGCTGGCTTAGCTCGCTATCCCATCCACACACCTTTCTGAAAGGGAAAGGGCAATCAATGGCAATGGGCAGGAGACTAATATGAACCATATTTATCGTGGTTGAACGAAGCTGGCAGACACCTGAGTCGGATTCCCCTCCCCTGTTTCGGCTTACACGGAGCCTCATGCCATTGCCGCGGCCACCGCCCATTTTTCACTGCTTTTAAGATGTGTGCCGTTCTGCTGTTAGTGCAGACTCAGAGCGCCCCCAACACACACCCACCGTTCCAACCCCCAAGCGAGGGCACATACGAGACGCATACATATGCAACACACAATACACGATGAAGAAAAGTTTCCAAGTAATTAAATACACCGAAATATTGCCAATTGACCACATCCTGGTGTCAGCGTAAACCTGTGGATCTCGTTAACGCATAGCGAGGAGAAGAGACAACCGAACGCGAAACTCTTCCCACCTTCCTCTTTCTTTAATCCTATCCCATTCATTGTATCCTCAATAAAACCAAACACAGCAGGAGCAGAAGAGAGAAGTGCGCACTTGTTCGCCACCATTACACACTTCCCACCCAGCACTGCTTTGAGCAATGCAAGGCTTAGTTTAGAGTGCAAGAGAAAGCTCAGAGATCGAGAGAGAGAGAGAGAGAGAGAGAGAGAGAGAGAGGCGAGAACTCATCACGAAGGATGGTCGCGGGCAAGGTGAAGGCCGCCATGGGGTTCCAACGCAGCCCGGCCGCGCCCAAGACGGACGCGCCCCGCCGTTCATCCTCCTCCCCGGCCTCACACCACCAGACTCCGCCGCATTCATCCTCTAAAGACAAGGCCGCAGCCGCCTTCGCCCGGTCCTTCGGCGTCTACTTCCCCCGCGCCTCCGCCCAGGTACGGTCCCGCTCGCCCAACGTCGCCGAGCTGCTCCGCCTGGTAGAGGAGCTCCAGGAAAAGGAGTCCCTGCTCCGCGTCCAGCTCCTGGAGCAGAAGCTTCTCAAGGAGACCGTCGCCATCGTCCCCTTCCTCGAGAAGGAGATCGCGACCAAGAGCGAGGAGCTCGCGCGGGCCGGCGACTGGATAGAGCGCCTGGAGGCGGAGAACCGAGCGCTGCGGGACGGAGTCGAGGGCTTGAGCTCCAAGATACGGGTCGGCGAAGAGGAAGGCCAGCGCAGCGAGAGGAGGATAAGGGAGCTCGAGACAGAGTTGGACGAGCTGAGGAAGGCGTTGTCCGAGCAGGGCAATGGCGACTCGACGCAGTTTTGCGCCGGGCCAGAGAAGGTCGACGAGTGCTCGTCAGCCCAGAGGTTCCAAGGGCTCAGCGACGCCTCCGCGAGATCGAATCTCCTCAAAAGCTTGCTAAAACACCCCAAATCCGCCGACATTGGTCCTGATCAAGAATTCCAAAAGCCGGAGTGCAGATTTCCTAAGGCGGAAGTAGGGAAGGCCGAAGGGGAGCATCAACAGCCACGCAACGGCGAAAAAGAAGAGTTCTTGGAACCCCGAGCTCCTAGAGTTCCGAAGCCACCTCCCATGCCGTCGGCCTGGTCTTCGTCGTCCTCCTCGTCATCGGAGACCGCGTCCGCCGTTGCGACGAGCAAAGGCCCAAAATTATCGTGCCTCCCACCGATTCCGCCGCCGGCTCCATTGGCGGTGCCCGCTCCATCAAGCGGAGCGCGGCCTCCTCCGCCTCCACCGCCGCCCCCGCCGATGGGGTCCAGGTCGGTGGCGGGAAGCGTGCGGCGAGTGCCGGAGGTGGTGGAGTTTTACCACTCCCTGATGCGGCGGGAGACCAAGAGGGAGTCCTGCGGTGGAGTGCAGGACGCGCCCCCAGCCGCCGCCGCGAACCCCCGCGACATGATCGGGGAGATCGAAAACCGCTCCGCCCACCTCCTCGCCGTAAGTATTCTTCTCTCCCTCCAATTTCGCCGCCGCCGCCTCTGTGTACTCCAAATTGCCAAGGTCCTGTGACCTCCTTCGATCGACGCATTTGCCCCCTCTCAGCCTGCCGTCGATACGTATCGTGTTCTGACGTGGCAGGAACCGATTGACGCCTCTTAATTAACTCTTTTGTTGTCAGTTAAAGAAACACCGGATCCGAATCATAAGGATTTCTTTGTTCTTAATCGCTTCATTAATGGCAGATAAAGACAGACGTGGAGACGCAGGGCGACTTCATTAGATTCTTAATAAAGGAGGTGGAGCAGGCGGCCTTCGCCGGCATCCAAGACGTGGTCGCCTTCGTCAAGTGGCTCGACGAGGAGCTCTCCATCCTGGTACTCTTCTTTAGATCTCAATCTCTCTTTCTTTCTTAGCCAATCCTTGGGGCTGTACGTTTATTGGGATATCGGGTGATGGGCGTCGCAGGTGGACGAGAGAGCGGTGCTGAAGCACTTCGAGTGGCCGGAGCAAAAGGCGGACGCCATGCGCGAGGCGGCCTTCGGCTACTGCGATCTCAAGAAGTTGGAATCGGAGGCGTCGTCGTTCCGCGACGACCCTCGCCAGCCCTGCGCTTCCGCTCTCAAGAAGATGCAGTCGCTGCTGGACAAGTATTCAACATCTTTTCTCCGTCCCGTTTCTAAGTTGGGTGGTATCTGACGGTGTCACTGTGGGCTGCTGATACAGATTGGAGCATAGGGTATACGAGCTGTCGCGCGTGCGAGAGGGTGCGACTAAGCGGTACAAGGCGTTTGGTATTCCCTGGGAATGGATGGTGGAGAGCGGAGACGTCAGCCAGGTACCTCACCAGCCTTGTTCTTTTCTTTCATCCTTGTGGTCTGGCGTGGGATGTCATTCTCCGGTGGCGCCGGGGAGGGCGTCGTCGCCTGGTGACAAAGGACAAACTTAGATCAGCGGTGGGCCAATTTGCCAAAGCAAAAGCAGCTGCAGCAGCTCTCGATCCACGTGAGCGCGGGCTCACGTGAATCGGGATGGTAGAGTCCATTATCACCTTGGAGCTAGCTATTTAACCGGAAATCATAGAACAATGGTCACGTGAATGGGAATAGGAGAGTCCATCCTTAACCTTGGAGCTATTTTACTGAAATCATAGAACAATAATGATGAACAACCTGGTTCGTACGCTCACGTTACCGCGGCAACCATCATGGATGGGGCCATCGCCCATCGGGAGAGGACACACACTGATTGCACTGTAGAATACCGTGTTTTTATTCCTATCGGTGCTTGTAAACGCTAAGATGGTTGACAGTAAGGCACTTGTACTCGTCTTCTCAGGCCATCGTTGTTCATTTGTCGTAAAGCCATGCCTTGGCGCCCTTCTTAGTTTGATGTATTTTACCCATGTGACCTTCATTAGCATTTCATTATCTTGTACTTCTGCACCCTGTCATCACGCTTAAGGTCGATAGTAGCTGAGTGGGAGCTGATGTTTGGTGTTGACAGTGAATCTATTTTGTTCTCTCCTTGAGCATGTTGTTCATTTTCCTATGGAAACTCGTGTCGCAGGAGAGTCGGCTTAGAGTTTTGGTACCTCATCTTTTCTGTTAGTGAAGTACATACACCATGGGAACTGGTGTCATGTATCATCTTTACAGGAAAGAATCGAACCAAGTCGTGTATCAACTAGAGCATTTTGTTCCCATTCGTTTGTACTCGATGCGAAGAGGTGATTAGATATGAGAAATACTCGTGCAGATCAAGCTAGCATCGGTGAAGTTGGGGATGAAGTACATGAAAAGGGTTTGCTCTGAACTGGAGATGATGGCAGGAAGCCCCGAAGAAGAAGAGCTGATGCTTCAGGGTGTCAGATTTGCCTTCAGAGTCCACCAGGTACTTGCTGCTGTCGTACGTTACATTAGATTAGCACGTACAACACCTTTAACTCGTTGTCATCACCAGTTTGCCGGAGGTTTTGACGTCGAAACAATGCGAGCCTTCCTGGAGCTGAGGGACAAAGCACGGTGCCACCGCCTCCAGAGCAAAAGTCACAGCCAGCAGAAGCTCTATTGCAGGTCGACGTCTTGCCAGCCGCCTACTTCTGTGAAGGTAGCGTAAACCCATTCGGAGTCGACCATTTTATTTAATGACCACCGGACGCAGCACACGAAAGGCGAAGACTAATCGATTCAACTTGTAGCATGGGTTGGTCATAGCTTGTCTTGAACGTTAAGATCTGTGTTGGTTGCTGTATCTATTTTTTGTCTTTAATTGTTTATCTCGGTCCTTCTCATTTGGCTGATAATTAAATACTTTACATTTCATTAAAAAAAAAAAGATCGAATCCAATCTCTTATTTGCATCGATGTGAATACTTGTTATACCAGACATCGTAAATAGAACACAGCTTATGCAACCACCTCTGCGTGATGAAAGCTCATGACTTTGTGGTGGTCTTTAGAACGAACAAGAAGCTTCCTTTCCAACAAAAAATCCTGGATCAAAGCATGCGTTTCGACAAATTTTACAGTCATCAGGATTTTATTGATATACCGGCATGATGAACCGCGTTATTACTTCATCACAAAGATCAATCAAGCTGACCGGTGCAGTGAAGGCCTTCACGGAGATGCTAACTCTACAGCAGCTCCCAATCAGACTCCAATGAATCGTGAACAGAAGACAATTTTGGATTCTTTAATAGCTCATTTCCCTGTCTGTCTTGCTCTCTGCCGACGATATCGCAGCATGAATTTTTCACCTTATGGCCCTTGAACTGCCGTAATTTTGTGATAAGCGAGGTGCCAAGTTTTTTCTGCAAGATAACAACCAACATATGATAGTACGTGCTTATAACAAAAAAACAGTTCAGTGCAGATTAGAACACAAAATAATACTCTGAAGAAATAGGGTGCAAGTAACATGCCTTAGCGTAATAAATTATTGTCCACAAAACCCAACTTGTGTCCAGGAATAGACTGATAGGAGACAAATAATTTTCACTATTTAATTTTTTTTTAAAAGAAACATGGTTGAAAACGAAAATTTCTGTCTCAGAAATTATGGTTCTGAGACAATCCTATTTGGTTATTTTACTTCAGGGCAAGTTTCACATTTCAGATCTTTCTCAATAACTGTAAGAACAGGACAGGATAAGAAAAGGAGAATTTGTGGGAGTAATAGGTAACTCCAGCATTTCCCTATACAACAATAGGGATTTGAAGGAGTATGCTATATACCTTGTATGATGCCCTTGATTTCTGATATGAGATCATGGCAAGTTCATAATCTTCATTGTCCTCCCAGTTATCATTAATATCCAGATCCTGAGATACTTCCGTTGGTTCTGCTTTCACGTCAATAACGTCATCACCGTTGAATTTGTCATCCCCACTAAGGCAAACTGATAAATCTCAAGAAGCAACATAAAAACAAACATAAGATTTTAGATTAGGATGAGATATTAAGTTTTTTATCCTGCATGTCTTCTTTGAACTGAGTTCCATGTAAAGTCAATTGATGATCTATCTACATATGTAGCAAATGACTGTGAACAATTGGTTACAGAGGTACAATCAGATGAGGTCAAAATTGGAAAATAAATGAATAACAACAAGAAAGACTTTCTGATACGATAACAATTTGTTTAAAAAATATATGACAAAATATTGCCAGCGAAAGATGGACATTTTAACAAAGAAAGTGACACAGAAAAGGTAGAACGACTAGATTTTGAACAATAAGAAAACAAATTACTTGTTCTGGATTAGTTCACTGATTTGTACGAGTCTATCCAGAATAATTTCAAGATTCTATCAACCAATAAGATTCATATGCTACTCGAGGTAGATGTATCAGGGAGCAATGATTAGAAACGTACATAACTACCATGACTTCAAATGAATATCATTGGTCCCAGTGGGTGGTCATTTAAGACTGGCATGTCGGAAGAATACATGTGTCTAAAATTTACAAAAAGACTGTGATAAGTGATGCATCACAAAAATCATAAATATCTTCAGCTGAGGAAAATGTACAGACCATATGTCTTGAAGAGATGTGACACATCATGACGGAGGCTTGAAAGCCGTGATTTCAATAGTTTGTTGCAATTGATCATACAGAATGGGATGTTAAGCCCGACCACCTTTTTTTTTATATGTGTTAATATCCTTCAGATGCAACAACGTTCAGAAGAGACGGTCCTAAGTGTCCTTGAAAGTATGACCAGCACCGCAACAAAATTTGACCTTTATTCTAAACGAACAAGGGGGCTAGCGGCAATTTTTCATATATGTTATGATCCACAAAATAACTGATTTGTGAAATGCTGATCTCGCATGTCAGATATAAAAAACTGCTAACTTTTGCTTGCTGGTGTGAATAGTTTTCTTAGGACAAGAATCATAGTCATCATACAGACAAAAGGAAAACAAGTTGATGTTCTCGATCTTCGTAAGAAATTTGAACATATACCTTCAGTTTCTCGCAGAGAAGCCCGTGAATTGTCTTGTTTAATTTGCAGCTCATGTTCATTTACAAGGCACCCTCTAGGATAGATGAATTCTTGTGATGTATGGATACCTCTGGCAGCATCTGTCAGAAAATAACATAGATGAATTGTTGCTGTGCTGAACCAGCAATCATAGAAAAGTCACACAATATAGCAGCACATACCACATGTTTCAGCAGGCGGTCTATCTTCAACAGATCTACTTTCACAAGGTTCCAATTTAAGGCTTTCATCTACTAAAGTACATATTTTTGGAAGGCCAGAAAGAGATGCAACAGAAGGTAAGAAGTTTTCAGGATTTCCATCTATCACATCTGAGCAATTAGCTGCTTTGGTCGGAAGAGTTTCCTCCTGGTATTCATCAGACTCATTGTTGTAACTTGAGTCTTGGTTCAGATCAGAGGGTGCGATCAGACTTGAACTTCCCACAGATGAAGAATTTGGCTCCCATTTAACACAAATAGATACATTGTCATCCGAAAAGGATTCATCGAGTTCTTCCTTTAAAACTCCATCTATCTTACTGGCTATATCACCATCTAGTGAATTTTTTGTATCAAGTCCTTCAGCACAATCACCGGCAGGATCGAGCCAATCACCCACAACCTCATCAATTATATCTCTAAACTGTTTACCAACCACATCAACATACTTGCGTGGGATCTGTCCAAAACAGTTTTTTCTTTGTTATGAAAAGCGAATAAATGGTGCATAAGAGAACTTCAACTGCACAGATTAAATGCCCACAATGTTAAACTATAAACTGCACAGAAATTAAAAGCATGTATTTTTATTGAAAAATTCAATAACACAAACCTGTACCAAATCATTACTCTTGTATGCTTTCTCAAATGTTTGGCATACGTTGTCCCAGGATAGTCCTTCAAATGTAAAATCCATGCCTCAATCATTAGCAACCTGAGAGATAAAGAGGATCGACAAACTATGAATCCACATCCTTTTACGTGTACACTAAGTAAGATATTGTTTCACTTAATATCTACTCCATTTTTCACATAAAATTTGTGATTAGCTAACAACATCGACAAAGACAAGAAACATACACGCTAAGTGAAATCAGGGTTATTTTTTTCTTTTTTCTTTTGGATGTTTACGGAAACACTCGATGCAGTTCTACTACAATAAACTATAAACAGAAAATTGCAACATAAAATCAACATCGAAGAATCACTCATGCGTCAACTAATAATAGTTGGACACGAGTACCATGGTGTTTGCAAATTAATTTTCAACACACATGTCATATCTTGTATTTATCTTCAGAATCAGATTCCAATAGCGTATCAACACTACACTGGTAAGACCATAGAAGGTAAAAAGATGATGAATACAGATATATGGCTCATATCAGGACCTTACATGCCTCGTCACTAGTGTTATCTGCGGAAATTCCATTTCCACATGGTATGCATAATGAATAGTTCCAGCAGAATTTTGGATTGCAGAGGAAATAAATACCAGATAACAACACTATTAAGAAAAGATAAGAACGAACTGCCCAAATCTCTCTTTCGAGAATGAAAACGCATAATCAAGAAATCATAGGACTAATTTTATACATAGATTAGTCGAATTCTCCACCCCCACCCCCCCCCCCCCCCCCCCCCCCCCCACACACACACACAAAAAAAAAAGAACAATCTCCTACCGAAAAAACGAATAACGAGTTTGACGGCTGAAAGGTAAAGTAGAAAACTGATTACTTCGCAACAGATTACACCAACAGTGCATAGAGCAACAAAAACCTACTTCCAAAAATCGAAAGAAGAAGAGGCAAGGAAACGAAAAAAAACAGAAGATCAAGAGAGGAGGACTTCAAACAAATAGGCCTAAGAGATAACCGGAAGAAGAAACCACATGCATGACGAAGCTCAAGGCACACGGGTACCTACGAGAATCGGGCGACCTCACGAGAGACGGACGAAAGCCGCAAGGGGGGAGATGATTTTGATCGCGAAACGGCGAGAAAGATGGATGACCGGTGCGGAGGCGGGGGCGATTAGAGGGACTCCGAAAAGTGGCGAAAGGTGGGACCCGCCTCGAAGAAATGTGTGGGCGAAAGAATAGTGTGTACATGTGGCAACGGTACGCCATCAACAGCTTGCGTTGAGATGAGACCAACGTCCTTTCGAGTCAGTAAAAGCTTCCGGTTTAGGAAGAAATTATCTGTCACAGAATTATATGGCCTAAAGAGTTTTCTGAAAACCATAATAATCATTTTCAAATTGTGTAGACTCGTGGCTACAAGCCGATATCGTGAGCCAGACGACGTGAAGCACGCGACTTCGTAGGTAGCAGTAAAGGTCGAAGGAAAATAATATTCATTCATATAGCCGCCATCGAATCGAGAAATAACAGCTGGTTTAACCCCAACAGATCGACAACAATGGATGCCTACTATTTCAGATCAAGCCAAAACCACAGGAGATCCGTCATTCAAGATGATAATTTGCCATAAAAGGCCTTGATATTGGCATGCCACTCTTCATCCGCAACAGACAACACTCTTCTTTATTTGGAACCTCGAACCCTACACGGTGGAAAGGAAACGACAAGAAGCAGGTCCAGAAAGCATTACAGGAATCCTCGACCTCTGATCGTATCTCTTCTTGTGCTGCCTTCTTACCAGAAAACTGCAAGCTTTCGGTCCAATTACATCGCCCAACTGAGTTCAAAGGTCGGCAAACAACCGTAGCACACGCACGTACTTAAAAAGGATTATTCTCGAGGGGCAATTGTCTGACCCTTGCAAAACATTCACTTAAACGTAATAGACCCAGTGATCATACGAAAACCATACTTTTTGCAAGGTCGAGAGACTTTTGGCGACCAAATAGCTTTTCAACAATGGCCAATGCAAACTCCAACGACGTCCCTGGGCCTCTGCTTGTGATCAGGTTCCCATCGACCACGACTCTGTTCTCACAGTAGCTTTGGTCCGAAAGCTTGTCGCACATTGCTGGATATGCTGTTGCCTTCTTACCCTAAAGCAGGAAGAACATGAAAGGGTTAGAGAATCTTTCCAAATTTTGACGACTTTGGATGAACATATGATGTCTAAGCTACGTGACCCTGTGTATGTTTTAATATTTTTCATAGTTCCTCTGTGGTGCGGTGTGTAGACAAAGATTTCGTTGGTCTTTACTTTAAGCAGACCATGGGTCTCCAAGACTATCGCTGGTGACGCACATATTGCTCCATAAAGTTTACTAGATTCTGCCTGCTTTCTGAGTAAATTGACCAGCTTCTCTGAATTTGAAAATGCTTGAGCACCAGGAAGGCCACCCTATAAAATTAAAATTAAAGCGACTGAGAGTAGAGACAAAAATCATTTGCAAGACCAAACAGCCAAAAAGCACTGCTTACCGGCAGAACAATGAGATCGTATTGCAACTTAACGGCCTCATCTAGAAGCATGTCAGCTATCAGCTTCACTTTCCTAGATGCCACGATTTCTAGCTTATCTTCAACTGATGCTACCACAACATTGGCCTTTGCTCTGCGCAAAGTGTCAATTATCATCACGGCCTCCATTTCCTCTGAGCCATTTGCAATCGGAACAAGAATCTTGACCACACAAGGGACAAATGTTAATAAGTTTGCTCTAGCTAGAAATAAAAGGCATAAAATACCAATTACTGGTTCTAAGATGGCCATGACCATAAGGTACTCTAGAATGAGATGAATATGGAAGCCAGCATACTTCAATTTCTTCTTCCAGCAAAAATGCTGTTGACAAATTAAATGTGTCCTAATCGCAATTTTCTGTAATAGTACTACAATCGACTACTAGTTTCTTTAAACAACTGCACCAAAAACATCTAATGCTTTTTTTTTTAATAATAGTCCAGCGAAAAATGTCAGGAAAAACATCCGTAAAATCAGAGCTTGACACAAAAATGATTTTGAAACCACAATCATAGCTGAAGCTTCAAAGAACATGCATAAGCACAGAATAACATCAATTTCCAACTATAATATAAAAATGATAACTAATATTCCAGCAAACTACTTGACATCTGGAATCTGCAGCAGCAGTTCAAGACTAGCAGATGATCCATTCTCTTCCAGCCACACATTTGACTCATGCTTGGTCAGCATGCATAACAAAGGCATGCCTCGAGGTTGCAAATTGTAGTATAAACAACAACAAAGTAATCCGTGATAGCTTATCAGGTAGGTAGTTCATGAGACTAAAAAATGAAGCTAACAAAAACCTGGCTACACAATAGAACAACAAACAAGAAAGACTGCAAAACTCTGAAGCATACTATGTAAAACTAATAGTGCTCTATGGAAATATCATCTTACCTGAGGTGTAGAATCAAACTTCCATGATGTAGAGTTTATCTCAGTCATGGCAAACTCAACTCCATGATGTGGACGCATGACCTAAACAAACAATTAATTTATTTGCACATAAAAGAAGTACCAAAGATACACATGGATTTGAAAAAACCAACTGATTTTTACTAATGCACTGAGTACATTACCCAATGACGATTACTGTAAAGGATCATATATATCATGTAACTCATTAAACACATCATATAAGCTGTTGGTTTCAACCAGATAAAAGTCATTACCATGCATATGGCATTTTTGTTAAGGCTTGCTAGAACATTTCAGACAATACTTCTATATATTCCATTAAAACATCAAAAGGTCCACATACTGGAAGCTAGATACACAATCTACGTTACTTGGAATTGAGGTGACCATGGAATGTAGCCAGTTTATGGAAAAAGTGACCTAAATTACCCATTTAAGAATCTTTCTTTCCCTCAATCAACCATAATTTATCACCATCACCAATGATTTATTTCTCAGGCCCGGCACATCCATTTCTGAATTCTGACATCCCATAGTCTTTGCAATTCATTGTCACTAGCTCAAAATTTTCCCTCTTCCTCTTTGTATCACCATCATCGACAACCCAGACTCACTCTAATGACCAAATTCATCCCCAACGTCACATAATGTTAAGTCATCATGTTTTTCAGTTGATTCCTCTTTTTCCTCTCACCAGTTACTATACCATTCAACCATTCCCATCCCGTACCCTCTTCTTCGCATAGGTGTTTCATCCTCTTGGCTAATTAGAGAGGAAGAAGTATATCTCTTCAGTTAAAAAAAGGGATTGGGTGCAGTATACCCAAAGAGGAGGACCACACGGATTGTTAGACCTTATTCTTTACGAATTCAACAATGAAATAAAGGTTACGATTAGAAATGTTTGTGGACATTACCCACCAGACAGTCAGATTCCAATCAAAGACAATTGAAGGCTTATAATTACATAATAAATTCAGAATGAGTATGCAGTGGTGGAAAGATTATCATGGCCAATCATACCACATAAGAGCAAAGAGAATGGGTGCATGGGGAGCCTTGAACAAATTGTAGGGTCAGCTATCAAGCATGGTAAGTTGAGAATGCATAATTTGACTAGACTTCTAAGGAATGGTACGATCTAATGTTGTATAGAAGCCTTACCACTAAATGTAGGACAGTTTAGGGGCAATATACTTGTAGGCAGTGAACACTAACCAAGAACTTGCATCATTCTTTGAGCAATATATAGAAATCATGTAAAACATATTTAGCCTCATACCAGTCCATTGTATGCATCTACATGTACACATAATCAGGTCGTACATCATTCCCGATTGGTCAGTGGTGGTAAAAATCTCAAGGTAGCTTTACATTGATCATCTTTTGCTTCATTACAGTTAGAAGTTACAAATTTGGAAAACAATCACTTCGATGCCGTAACTCCTAGTGGTGACATCATGTCACCACAAAATTAGAACAACAAAATGGTAAATTGTTCAAAGAAAATGATAGAATTTGCTTTTACATCCAAAGGTTCATGTTATCATTACGCAGACCTAAAATACAATTTTCAAATCAAGGATGGATTAGCCATTTAATTTGGTTCACGATTCAGGTTATGGATCAAAAGCCTAAGAGTAATTATAAGTTTAAACAATTTCAACTCAATTTTACCAGAAGCATAATAACAACAAGAAAGTATCAGAAGTAAATCAAATAATAGTGTTTACCATGGGCCCTGCGACTTCATCCGCTTTATCTTTCCCATAAAGTTTTTCAACCAAAGCCACAGAATACTCCATAGCTGTTCCTGGTCCACGGCTTGTGACAACTTGACCTTCAACTTGGACCCTCGACTCCACTGCGGTTGCATCTGAGGGCAGTTTGTCCATGAATGAAGGATAACAAGTCGCCTGTTGACGGCAAAAGAGAGAAAAAAAAGACACTTCTTAGGAATCCAGCACTGACAAAGAGCTCTTACAATAAGAAGCATACATAAAGAGTCCATTCACTGACATGAAAGGAATATGAAGGCCGAAGAATAAGCTAATAATCACGTCATTGTTTATAACTAAATCATTGTCAAGCCTTGAGTTTAAAAAATGATTTGATAAATCATGAATCTGAAAGTATACATCGAGCAACTACACGTCTAACTAATGACCGAGATATGGGACATCTAAGATAAGGAAAGCAAATTACCCAAAAATTCTCACCTTTAGACCTTTAAGCAAGCCCCATGATCCAAGGGCAACAGCAGGCGCAGCACAGATCGCCGCGTAAAGCCCACCTTTTTCAGCCTGCTTCTTCACTATACTCTCCAACACTCCACAATCCCTGAGAGTATCCGAGCCCGGGATCCCCCCCTACTCAAGTCACAGTTCAAATCAGAATAGAAAGGAACCCTAAAAAACTGAGATACTAAAAGCTCGAAGCAAAACCCCACGGGAAGGGAGATGAGGTCGAAGGAAGCGGTGGCGACGTCGGCCACGAGGGCGTCAGCGACCAGCTTGACCCCCCAGCAGGCGTCCACGCGGAGGTCTTTCTCGGCGGAAGCGACGGTGACGTCGGCACCGGCGCGGCGTAGGACGTCGATCGTGATCACCGCCTCCATCGGCTCCGTGCCATTGGCAATGGGAACGAGGACCTGATCCGATTCGAGAGATTAGGAAAAGAAGAATCAAACGCACCAGAGGAGAGGAAAAGGACATTTTTGTACCTTCTTCGGAGTCGACGCCATGGATGAGTAAAAGGAGGAGGAAGCGGCCGAGGAGCAGAGCGTGCGCGGATGAGGGGCGAGTGGTTTGCTGGGGAAACGGAGAAGGGTTTTGTAGACGAGGGGAATGGGAAGAAGAGGAAGAGGGAGGAGGTGACGCGTGGCCATTTTTTTGGGTTTCGGTAGGGCGTGTTTGGGTTTGGCTTTGGGATGGGGAGAACGGCGGTCGAGTCCGTGTGCAAGAGAAGCTGGGCGATATGGGGACGTTTACTTGGCGTGGATTTGGAGTTGCACGTGTCAACCTGTTTGGACTTGTTTCGGGATAGCTTTATCTCCTTTCTTTCTTAAAAAATATCAATCCTATTTTTATAATTTGCAAACTAAGTTTTAAAAAATCTATTTTTCCTGTATAAGATTTTTTTTAATCACGCATATCGTTTCTTATTATTTAAAAAATAAAATTTCGATATGAGTTTTATTAATCATCATCATTCCTTGTTCATTGTCAGTTCACTCGTTATTATCCTCATCATTTTTTTTATTTTCACTCAATGATATATTCCTTGTATGTTATTCTAATGGTCTAAGAGTATTTATCTATGATGATAAAAATATAATTATTAATTTTATAAGAGTTAATAATATCGAGATTCGATAGCTTGACTCTATTGATAAAAAAGTCGAATTCTAAGATAACAAATGAAGACATTAAAACTTCTTAATGAGACATGTGTAAGAAGTAATCTCATCATTTAAAAAAATTTAAAAAATATTTTATGAAAAAAAAAGACAAAAAGGATCGTTTTTTTCATATAACGTTTAAGATGGTCAAAAGGTGTATATCTACCTATCCATTACGTTACTATGGCTAAGTTCGAAAGTACACATAATATAAGTTTCTAGGCATAATTTTTTTACTATTCCACTTCCGAGGGCTGGACTTTTAGATGGATCTCTTCACAAGAAGCCCATCCTGAATTAACTTCACGAGACCACCCATAGTTGAATCTCGAGCCATTCTCATGGATATAATTACATTCTAAAACAGATCAAGATGAAATTATTGCAAATCTCGGAGAACCATATTCCTTAACCATGCACCCGAGGACCAATGGGAAGAGATCCTCCATGCTGGTTCCTGCGTAATGGGAAGAACACACACAAGCCATATGCATCGACGCCGCTCAGGTTCTCTGAAAAGGTACGCATGACTTTATCGATCTCATGGAACATCAAGAATACTAGGTTGATGAACAGTCATGGTGACTCTCGTGATTGGCATTCATTCCAAGCCTTCATGCCTCTCCCGCTGGCGACGTCCTCATTGCTGAACCTCGAGAAAATGAAGATATACATAGCTACCGGAAACAATGGCTTAATCTTCTTCAACGATCACCGGTTCTTATAGCAACCGTGCGCCATTAACAATTTGGTGCAATCACCTGTGACACATCTGCCGTTCTTTTAGAAGCTCCACGTTGCAGCCATTCGATTAAGTGATCCGCCAACTTCTTCATGCACTACATAATTAGATCAAGTTCATTCATTCTTCGTTTTCTTCTTTTTCTTATCACGAGCTTCCCATTTTACTCTTCCGAAAGGAAAAAATCTCGCCTTTCCTTCTTCCTACTCTCCTCCCCTGTCTGCACCCGCCCGCTGCTTCCCTCAGAACTCGTTCATCCGCAAAAGCTGCAATCTCGGGAGCTTTTCGAAGAGATCTGCAGCTACAATGTCCCAACTTGTCGATACCTCTGTGGCCAGGTATCAGAAGCCGATCAGCGGACTGGCTTGGGACTCCATCTCGGATCGTTTCCTCTCCGCTTTGAGCTTCGAGGCCAACAAGCCCGACACCAAGGAGTTACCCGACATCAGCTCCCCTGTTTCTCCCCTCCTAACCCGCCCCACCGCCACCGCGGTCACCAACATCAGCAGCTCCGGATCCTTGGGCTTCGTCACTGCGAAGCCCACATCTCACGCTGAATCGAAAAGATCCGGCCTTGGCCTTGCTGGGAGGCGTTCCACTCCGGCGAGCTCCTTTTCGGCCCCGATGGGCCCATCCCCGGTGCTATGGCGAACAAGGACTCGAAGCCTGGGCACCGCCGTTCCGGTTCGGTTCCTCTTATCGATCCAGCACCACTTCCAGTTCCACCTCCGGTAGCAACTCCGCGACCTCTCCGGCGACCGGCATAGTCCCGGCAGGGAACATATGTCCGTCGGGAAAGATCTCCAAGACAGGCATGACGAGCCGGAGTGCGCCAAGGACCGACGTGCTGGGTCCTGGAACTGGGAATCACGGCCACGGGAGTATAGCGAAGGGCGGGCGGCACCAGCGTTGCCATGGTCTTTTATGTTGCACACTTGATAATACTCTTTTTTTGGTTTCTAATTTTACGTATCTAAATTCCCTGATATTTCTAAGTCATATATTCGTGCAAACCCTCATCATGCTCGTTCCTTGACAGCGTTATGATGTTATCTGCATCACCCCCGTTTACAACTTACCGCTCGCCCATCCAGCTGGTATCTGAGGCACAATTGTGGGTCCCTTGCTGCCCAATCAGAAAGGTGAAATCAGAAAGGTATTGACCTTTTGAGATGACTTCTTGCCGCACGCTTGATGGAGCATGTTAAATAGTCCGACATCCGGAATCCGAATAGAAATATTGGATCCACACGAAATTATTTGGGTCCGATTCACCACATAAACCTTCCATTGATGGGCAAGGAGTGTTGGGGCGGCACAATTTTAGGGTGGCCAGTGACCGCAACGGGGTAAGGAGCATGTGGGTTTTGGTGCCGATTTCGGTGGCCGGAAGCACATACGGAAGGAGGGCAAGCGATGGCCGCGAGGATGAGCCTGTTGACGGCGGCGGCGCTGCAGGGGATGGTGGAGGCGCGGGCGAGGATCTTCGGACACGTTCTGAACCCGTAGGGGAAGGGCTCCATTCACAAGATGCTCGGTAGAAGCTCATCGGAAATAAGATCGCCCGGTGGTGCCCCTACGACATCAAGAACGACGACCCCCTCGTCCTCGCCCGCAAGGAGAAAGAGTACGTCGACGCCCGCCCTCGTCTCTCCCTTTTTTTGTACTGAACTAATTTGGATGTTTTTCGATGCACGCTACATGTTTGGATTTTTGCTTCTGCGACCCAATGGTGTCGCGACGTGGTGTTTCGCAAGAGTGAGTTTGTTTTTCATGTGTGATATAACCTCTGCAAAATCACACAGGTTACAGGGAAAAACACATATGAGTTGGTGCATCGCGGATATAACAGCTGTCTGTATAATTTCTCAGATATAATAACACGATTCTAGGAAGACGAAAGGTGAGAAGGAAAAGGTGATATATATTTGTTGCTTTGTATTTACGCAGGTTGATGGGCTCCTTTAATGCACGGGGATACCTTCCAAACTTTTATGGGGAGGAGCAACAGAGATCCCTGTCTTGGCCGAGATACGAAACAGCGTATCCGTACTCGTGATGTTCCAGGAATGGGTTAATGGCATCAGGCGCGGTGGGGTTGCCGTGCTCATGAGATACGAAGCTGTTTGCTGAATCGGGCGAGTCAGGGGAGCTACGTTCGCATCACCACGATCGCATCGGCCCCAAACATAGTCACCGACCACCACGTGCGCACAACAAATCGGTGAATCTAAACCGTCCGTGGTGGTCGTGTGGATATGCTCGAGGCGCATCCTGACTAAAACGTTGCCGACGAACAGTACCGTCGGATCGGAAAGAGAAGGTATCATAGGGTTGATTCGATGATGACGATGCGATGAGCCCGAGTGCACGGTATGCATCAAGAAGCATATTAGACTGTAACTAACTCTCCTCCCCCGTTCATGTACTGCTTATTTCCGCTCTCGTTGGCGAGGAGTGATCGGAAGAGAAGGCAATGGTGGAAGCGGCAACTGAGAACGGGGAGAGGAAGGCGATAAGGCGTTCCGATGGGTGGTGAGGTACGCGTCCGGCCTCTTCTCTCCCTTCGCCTTCTCCCGGAGGTGGGTTCCCCCTTCCCTTTTCTCTCGATTCGCGCCTTTCTCGCCCTTTTATTTCTCTTATCTCATCATCACCTCGCTCTCCGTTTTCTCTCGATTCATGCTTTTCTCGATCTTTTCTTTCTTTGATATCGTCATCACCACCCTCTCCGTTTTCTCTCGATTCACGTCTCGCCCTTCCTGTTCTTTCTTTGCTTCTCGCCCTTCCGGAGCAGACTCGCTTGATGCAACGCTCTCATCCTCTGTTTCTTTTTCGGTCACTTGATCTTCGATTTGTTCTTACGTTTTTTTCACGAACTGTGTAGATCGAATCGACTTTTGTGTATCTGTATATCTTTCGGAATGTGGGGAGGCATGAAGGAAAGTAAAACAAAATTAAAGTGATGGGATTCTCGTTTGTGTTATTTATATTCCTTTTTTGGGGTAAATTCCCCCCTCTTTGTTCGCTGGTTTTCTTCTCTTCCTTTTTGTTTCTGGCCATCTTTTTTTCCTTTATTTTGGTTGTTTTCTCTTGCGTGTTCTTGAACTGTTGTTTCCTTATGAACCTTCTTTGGCTAGCTTCTTCGTGTTCTTTCCTACGTTATTAGTTCACGAGTTCAAAGTCTGCAGAACACGTAAATAGGCAAAAGAAAAGGTTAGATGGCAGATGTGTTGTATACTGTCATTCATTATTATATACATGTTTATTCGGATTTTTTTTTTTTTTGATCCGATGCTTATTGTTTTTTATTGTCATTCATTAATTATATGCATGTTTCTTCAGGTCTTTTTCCTGGTCTTTTTGTCTTCTGATTGGATGCATATAACGAGATCATAGAAATCCAGTTCCTGATCGATGTTTCTTTTTGTTAATATAATAACAAGATCATTCATCATTATATACACGTTTCTTTTTTGTTTTGTGATTTGATGCATGCTCACGGACACATATTAGAGACATATAGCGAGAGGTGTGGGCGGGGTATTACTCGTTGATGTTTATGGAGTCCTTCAGGGAGGTAATTGGTGAAGAAAATGCATATTAATATGACAAGATTTGCTTCTCCTACAAAAGATGTTATTCTTTGAGGGTAGAAGGTAGGTATACCAAGACAGCTAAAAGGAACACATGGAGAGTAGAGAAGAAGAGATGTGCTAATCTACATGGTATTTACAAAATTTGTTGTTTAAAGATCTTAACCTCTTCGTTCTTGTTTTTAGACAACGTTGGACTAATCATAGAGCACACAAGTTTAGGGACTGGAATTGAAGTTATGAGTTTGAAGTTGCTACAAAGTGGTCCATGAAAATAACAAGGTGGAAAACACGTTTTCTTAATTCAAGTAAGACTAGGACTTAGGAATTCATAATGATCTGTCAGTCAGGCCAGATTTGCATCATAGCATAACACAAGAATAAAAGGATGATATATTTTAAAATGTAATCTTTGCTATTGCTAGACACAAGTATCCAACATGTGCTACCTCCTACATCTGTTAGTGGTTATTGGATATAACATTTGGTTGTGATAGATAGTTGATGTGTGTCCTGTCACAGTTGTTTTTTCTGTCTGTTATCTGATGTTCCTTCTTACTCAGATGCAATTATTGATGTAAATTTATTTTTGAAAAAGATTTCAGATCTTTTAATTCACTGTATAACAACAGCCCATTTAAGAACGCAGGACCTATGAAATTATTGCCTTTTTTTTCTTCACTGTTATTAAGCTGTTCTTCGACATAAATGTCATCACAGGTTTTGTCCTACTTCCATTTGGTTTCATTCATATGGGATAGGAAAGGTACCGATAAATTGGTAGAGAGGTCACATAAAAAGCATTAAAAGTAACGTATACAATGATTCTGTCCTGCTGTCAAGTTGGATCATGTTGTTGGTATGGTTGTATTTATCAAAGAAAAGACGTAAAGTCCCAAACAATCTGATATCTTTAGTTTAGACACTTTCTACTGGTCTTCCCTGTAAGCATTAGGTACCTTGATAGTTGCATCTTCCAGAACTTTGGTTCACACACAGCTGTTTCTTTTCCTTTATGACAAAGCCTATGTGCTTTTTTAATTTAATTTTTGGCCCTTTTTCTGTATCTGTTGAATGTTGTGCTCATGAACCCTGCATGCAAATGAAACTAGGAATTGTGTTAATAACGTTTAGCTCATATTATAACATTTACAATTAGGAACCTCTTACATGATCGAACAAAATTTTTGTAACTTGTATTTTAAAATATTTTTTATTTTAATTTAGAACTACTTTATAGGTCTAACCACTATAAAGGAACCTAAAAGCTTTGGTAGCAACCACAAAGTAGTGGATAAGTTGTTTAACAGAAGATGCTTGTGATGTTTTTTGACTGGCTTACAAATCAAGGTATATGGAAATAACAAGTTTAAGAACTTAGTTGCATGGGGAAAACTAGTGTTCAGAGTACTTTCTTAGTACACTTTTGTGAATGTTGAGGAGTATTAACAAATTTAAGCTTCAATAACATGGATGCATGGCGGAAACACTATTCCGAGTCCTTTCTTCGTCCACCTTTAAGAATGTTAGGGAGTGAGGATGAAGTTTTGAAGGAGGATCTGAATTACTTTATAGGTCTAACCACTAATTCAGATTTGTTAAGAATAACGATAATACAATGTCATAGAATTACATCTCTTGTTACTATATAGAGAATGTGAATGGAACCAAACAGCACGAGGTTCTTTTTCGTTTTGTAAAAGAGTTTGCTTTCCTATAAACACACGCAAAAAGCATCCTTTCTGAGGCTTTAGTTTCATCTTTGAGTACCAGTCGGACATGCACGAGGGAAGTACATATTCGGCCAGCAGAAGTGAAGCTGTCCATCGTTGGATGGATATGCTGCATCCATTCCTTGGCTTCTTTGCTGACTAGGTTCTGTTTTCTTCGAGGGCAGTGTTTAACAACTTCTATGAGGCACCGTCGTCTCGTTCACCCTTTCTCGAATATACTAAAAAATATCTAACATAAGTATTTTAAAAATATTAAAAGTTCACTTTAAACTTTTTGGTTTTTAATTTAAAAAATAAATTATTTCAACTTTGTAACTTAAAAAATATTAAAAATTACTTAATTTTTCGAAAATTAAAATATATGAAATTAATTTATTTACAAAAATAAAGCTAGGATCCAAAATTGACGGGTTAGTGTGAGCTTAATCATGTGATTATGCACTCTTCAAATAGGAATTCATTCTTTCGTGCTTTAGTGGGTGGGTCGTCCGAGATATTTTCGATGACCTATGTTGTGTTGAAAGGATATTCATATGATTCGATCGATTGCGTAAGGCCCACGGTATCAAACCCGAATAAATTAATATGTTTGCTCGTGGTAATTTATGGCTCATCGGGAAAATCGATGACTACATCTTTGATGCATTGAGAATTTTGAATTGGCTAAGTACAAGGGATTTTCCCGGATCTTTGATGAGATAGAATGCAATAGAAACAAAGACAACAGGTCAAAGCGAGCCCTGTAATTCCATTCTTCATTCTTTAATTAAGAATGAATCAAATCTCCCCAAGTAGGATTCGAACCTATGACCAATTAGTTAACAACCGACCGCTCTACCACTGAGCTACTGAGGAACAACGGGAGATTCAACCTCATAGAGTTCAATCCCCGTTCTCAACCCATGAACAATATGAGTCCGAAGCTTCCTTCGTAACCCTCGGAACTTCTTCGTAGTGGCTTCGTTCCATGCCTCATTTCATAGGCTCTATTTCATTATATTCCATCTATATCCCAATTCCATTCATTTAATATCCCTTTGGTGTCATTGACATAAGAGATGTCATTTATAGTCTATCCGTTTCTATATATGGAAAGTTAAGAAAT
The DNA here is from genome assembly GCA_004837865.1 of Musa balbisiana. Classification (NCBI taxonomy): domain Eukaryota; kingdom Viridiplantae; phylum Streptophyta; class Magnoliopsida; order Zingiberales; family Musaceae; genus Musa; species Musa balbisiana. The sequence continues at coordinate 34,908,042 of CM017195.1, forward strand.
CATCATATAATAATCAAGAAATTGTAATAGAAAAGAAAAGGGGGGTTTGTGATGATTTTTAAATCTTTTCTACTGGGTAATTTATTATACTTATACATGAAGAGAGGTCGTTTGGTTGGACTCTATTATGGATTTCTGACCACATTCTCCATAGGGCCCTCTTATCTCTTCCTTCTTCTAGCTTGGGTTATGGAAGAAGGAACCGAGAAGGAGGTATCAGCAACAATTTGTTTTATTACAAGACAGCTCATAATGTTCATATCGATCTATTATGCACCTCTGCATCTAGCATTGGGTAGACCTCATACAATAACTTTCCTAGTTCTACCCTATCTTTTGTTTCATTTCTTCTAGAACAATCACAAAAACTTTTTTGATTATGGGTCTACTACTAGAAATTCAATGTATAATCTTAGCTAGATTAGTCAACATTTATATGTTTCGATGCAACAACAAGATGTTATTTGTTGGTTAATTGGTTACATTTTCTTCATGAAATGGGTTGGATTGGTATTATTCTGGCAAAATCATTCTATTCGATCTAAATCTAATAGGTACCTTGTGTTAGAATTGAGAAATTCTATGGCTCGAATTTTTAGTATTCTCTTATTTATCTCTTGTGTCTACTATTTAGGTAGAATGTCATCGCCTATTGTCATTAAAAAATTGAAAGAAACCTCAGAAAAGGAAGAAAGAGGAGAAAGTGAGGAAGAAAGCGATGTAGAAATAACTTTCGAAAGGAAGGAGACTAAACAGGAACAAAAGGGATCTACCGAAAAAGACCCTTCCCTTTATTCGGAAGAAAAAGAAGATCCAGACAAAATAGATGAAATGAAAGAGATTCGAGTGAATGGAAAGGAAAAAACAAAGTATGAATTTCACTTTCACTTTAAAGACACATGCGATAAAGATAGCCTAGTTTACGAAGATTCTTATCTTGATACCTATCAAGATAATTGGGAATTGGGAAGACTTGAAGAAGAGAAAAATGAAAATACTTTTTTCTGCTTTGACTTTAAAAAACCTATTGTAACATTTCTTTTTGATTATAAGCGGTGGAATTGTCCATTGCGATATATAAAAAATAATCGATTTGAAAATAGTGTACAAAATGAAATGTCACAATATTTTTTTTATACGTGTCCAAGTGATAGAAATGATAGAACGCAAAATGTCTTTGTACATGACAGAAAAATTTTCCCATGAAGACCTATATGATTATTGGGTTTCTACCAATGAGCAAAAAAAAATACAACTTGAGCAATGAATTGATAAATCGAATAAAAACTCTATAAGAAGAAGAAGAAAGGATATCTCGTGCTCTAGATATACTTCATAAAAGGACCAGATTATGCAACGATAAGAATGAGCAAGAATACTTGCCAAAAGCGTATGATCCTTTTTTGAACGAACCGTATCATGGAACAATATAAAAATTCTATTCACATACAATCATGAATGATTTAATTACTTCCACAAATGATTTAATTACTTCTACAAATGATTTAATTACTTCTATAGGAGAAGATGTAGATTCCATAGAAACATTTTGGATAAATAAGATTCATGAGCTCTTTCCTATTTCTAAAAATTCTCGAGAATTTGAACATGAAAAGAATTCACTTGATGAGAAATCATCATTTAATTATATTGTTAGTTTCTTAATGTCAATCGATGAATCATCTTTATTTTTATTGGAAGAAGAAAGAAGAATTAATTCAAAAAGTAAAGCAAAATCCTTGAGATTTTTATTCGACATAATTACAACCAATCCAAATGATCAAACAACAACTGAAAAAAAATTTATTGGAATAGAAGAAATCAGTAAAAAGGTTTCTCGATGGTCATACAAATTGATCGATGAAGTAGAAGGACTAGATCAAGAAAATGGAGAAGAACAGAAGGAAGATTATGAAATTAGTTCAAGAAAAACGAAACGGGTGATGATCTATACTGATAACAATCTGGATCCGAATACCGATACTAATAATATTGATCAAGCAAAAGAGGTGGCTTTGATACATTATTCGCAACAACCAGATTTTAATCGGGGTATAATCCAAGGATCTATGCATGCTCAAAGACGTAAAACAATTATTTGAGAAATATTTCAAACAAATGTTCATTCTCCACTTTTTTTGGATTGAATAGTCAAAGTCTTTTTTTTCTTTTTTTGATAGATTTTTTTCCTTTTTTGATAGATATAGATATCGAATAATTAATCTTACTTTTAGGAATTTCGTGGGGGGAAACCTAGAATCCGAAACTTTCGACTTTGAGGAGGAAGTGGAAGAGACGAGGAGAAAAAAAAAAGAGGAAGATGAACAGATAACAATATCAGAAATTTGGGATAGCATTATATTTGCTGAAGCAATAAGAGATTTGTTGTTGATAACCTAATCTTTTTTTAGAAAAAACATTGTATTGCCTTCATTGATAATAGCTAAAAATATTGAACGTATTGTCACGACCTTAGCTGGAATTGCCTAAGGCGTGAGGCACCCTTGCGGCCAAGACGCGAACTTAGCTTGCGTTGCCTAAGTCGCGCTTCGCCCTTGCGATATTGCTCCGCAAAGATCAGCCCACTTGCAACCTCTTGCAAGTTCGAAAGAACGAGCAAAAGAGAAAGTTGATTAGTTCGAAAGAACGAGCGACGGACAAGTCCCGACGTCTCGCGAAAAGGGGAAGCTTTACAAGCAATTCAGCGAGCACCTTGCGTGCACAAGAGAAAAGAGGGAGAGGGGGAAAAAAAGGGCTTTAGAAGGTTGAACGAACAGCTGCAAGCCCACAAACAGCTGCTCACCGGGTGCCGAGCGCGACAACAAGTTCCCGTCAACTCCTCACACCATGGCCATTAGATATACTGGGAGTAGCCCGTAAGCCCGTCAGCTTACCATTTCGCAAAGGAGTGGCACCGAAATGCAGATATTGCGCGGGCTTACTTGAAGAAGGCGGCAAGAAGAATGAAGAAGTGGGCAGACTTGGGAAGGCGACCACAAGAGTTCAAGGTCGGCGATTTGGTGTTGGTAAAGCTTCAACCAACATCACTCCAATTCTTCAGGAACAAAATCCACAAAGGATTGGTGCGCAAATATGAAGGGCCCTTCCCAATTATCAGCAGGGTAGGCAATGTCTCCTACAAGTTGCAGCTGCTGGCGTGGTTCAAAATTCACAATGTTCTTCACGCCAACAACCTAAAAGCCTACCACTCGGATCCGCAAGATGCTTCCCGAAGTATTCCAACTCGGCTACCCCCCACCACTGCCTCCTACGAGAAGCGAGTTGAAACCATCCTGGCAGACCGTAAGATAAAGCTACCCAATGGAGCTGAACAGACAGAGTATTTGGTGAAGTGGCGAAAGCTTCCCCGAACCGAAGCCAGCTAGGAGCCAGAAGACGCCCTACGACATGAAGAGGCAATCATCAACAACTATCAACAAGCGTTGACGAGGGCGTTGACAGTTTAAGTGGGGGAGAATGTCACGAACAGTCTTTGCGCACCCACAACAACTTCGTTCAACGAACCGTTCGTCGCTCACACCTACATGTACAGCTGCTTGGCAACATGTTTTGTCTTGGTTTTGGGTCATTTTGCTTGTAAAAATGTAAGTTCGAACACGCTGTAGCATTACAAAGCGATCGCTCACCGAACCGAGCAAAACATTATTATATTATATCAATTTTTTAATATAATTATTATTATATTAAAAAATTGACATAATATAATAATAATTATTTTATTTTTCATGATTGATAAAATCCATAGTATGGAAAAGATAAAAAAAAATTTATGGTCAAAAATTCATTCATTTCACTTCTTCCACAAGAAGAAAAAGAAGAAAACAAGGGTTCTATTGAATTTCAAGTATTAAGTTTCACCAATAAACTATTGAATTTCAAGTATTAAGTTTCACCCAGATACGAAGACTTACTGCACATTTGGAATTGCACAAAAGAGATTTTTTATCACAAAGAGGTCTACAAAAAATTCGGAGAAAACGTTTGGCTTATTTGTCAAAGAAAAATAGAGCACATTATAAGAAATTAATTGACCAGTTGGATATTTGAGAGCCAAAAAATCATTAATTAAATCATTTGTATTAGTATAGTAGTTATTAGATTTTTTATTTTGATGAACCTCCTCCTTTATTTAAGGAATTCATGAAATAATGAATTAAGAAAGAAAAGATATGACTGTACCGGCTACAAAAAAAAGATTTCGATTGGGAAGAAGTAATAAATTGGGGTTTATTACTTCTGGAACACAATGAGATCTTCGTAAACTTGATAATTATGAGTGTGACAATGAATTCGATTGGAAAATCCAATGGCAAAAAAAAGGAGATTTGTTAGCTCGTTATTTAGTACGAACCAATGAAATGAGGAAATTTATAAAAATAATTCAATAGGCTCTAGAAGGAATTCCTGGAGGACCCTGTGAGAATTTAAAAATAATTCAAGACGCTTTGATTGAGCAAAAAATTTCGAATGGAATGATTTTGAATATAAATTTATTAGTAAAAAACCTTCACCCAATTTTTAATTGTCGGAATAAGAACTTTACGTGAGAGTAGAAGCCCCAAAAGAGGAATTAAGAATTTATTTGATAGGAGATGATAGTGTTTTCCCTTGGAGAAAATTCGTCCACCCGGCTTCATAAATTTACAAATTTTTCCTCAACTAGTTAAAAGAATGAAATTGGCTAATATCATGACGATACTATGTAGTATAGATATCATTATGGGAGAGGTTGATCGTTGAAATGATAATTGATACGATAGAAGTACAAACTATCAATTCTTTTTCTATATCGAAATCCTTAAAAGAAGTATATGGACTCGTATGGATCTTTGTACCCATTTTGACCCTTATATTGGGAATTACAATAGGGGTACTAGTAATTGTGTGGTTAGAAAGAAAAATATCTACAGTGATACAAGGTATTGGGCCTGAATATGCCGACCCCTTGGGTATTCTTTAAGCACTAGCAGATGAAACTAAATTACTTTTTAAAGAAAACCTTCTCTCATCTAGAGGAGATGTTCGTCTGTTTAGTATTGGACCGTCTATAGTGGTCATATCAATTCTACTAAGTTATTTAGAAATTCCTTTTGAGTATTATCTCATTTTAGCCGATCTCAGTATAGGTGTTTTTTTATGGGTCGTCATTTCAAGTATTGCTCCTATTGGGCTTCTTATGTTAGGATACGAATCGAATAATTAATATTCCTTTTCAGGTAGTCTACGAGCTACTGCTCAATCAATTAGTTATGAAATACCATTAACTCTATGTGTTATCAATATCTTTACGTGTGATTCGTTGAACATGAACTTTATATTTCTTTCCTAGAAGTAAAGGAAAGAAGTTAAATGTAATGTATTGAATAGATATTTTATTTTTTATTCATCATTCGGGTTAATGAGTTAAACCAGATAGTTATATGAGTGAAACAAAACAACTTAAAAGTTTGTAGTAAGAAGATAAAATCTCATTTTATATGTATAAGAATAAAGTTGAAGTAAACATAAGCAGTGTAAACTGTTTACCTAAGATTAAGATTCTTTCATTAGTCATCATATCTTGAAGCGGGTGTAAAAGATCAACTGTATAGAGTTTTTATTACTATCTTGTGTTTATTATCATACCATAGATCAATAAAAAATCAGTGGACAGTTAGGAACACCAAAGTGCACAACTTTTATACAACCCAAATAATGAAGTTTGTGAAAGCCAAACAACTTTTATACAACCCAAATAATGAAGTTTCAGTTTAAATTGTTGGACGTTCACAAAAGACATGAAAAAAAATTTGTAATGCGCTAGCTAGAAAACAAAATTTAAATTTCACTACAATTATGCGATAGATTCAGACTTTGTTGCAAAGGAACTTTAGTCTTAAAAACAACAAAAAAGTTGACGTTTAACGATGCATTTAAAGAAATAAACGTTTGAGGATGTTTGAGCATTGTTCATAAAGAAGTGAAAAACGAAATGATCGTTAACCTAAAAGTCGAACATGCCTTTTCATATCGCATTTTCTTATTCTTATGAAAAAGCCCACAGGTAAAATTAATAGCAATTAACTTACGAAATATATTTTGTTCATTCGTGATATTTTGTATATATGCCAATAAGTTAATTGCTATAAATGATCTACCTTAGCTATAAATGCCAATAAGTTTATTGCTATTTTGCATTTCTAATCTACCTTTTTTCTAGAGAGAGAGAATCTATCGACAATTTATTTACACAAAGAAAAGCCAAAAGAAAATCAAACTTTTCATAGCAGAATATTCTGCCCCAAATCCCTAGAATACGCTTCATTTCCTTCTACACAAAGAAAAGCCAGTGTACAGAAAAGAAAAAAAAAAGCTAGAAAATTCTTTTTCCTAAAGTTTGCTTGATAGGAAGGCAGCTATTACAGTCATGGAGCACTTACTGGGGCACAAGACTTACCTAATTTTTCCATTGCTTACAAGATGAATTAACATGCTTGGATAATATTATAAGATATCATCTGAAATTAATTAACATAATTGCAGACTAAATATATTTTCTAGGGCACATCCTCTCTTACACGAATATATTTCTACCTATGAACTATTAATTTACTTAGTCTGCAGCATCTTTCCTAATTATTTTACATGAATATATTTCTACCTATGAACAATATAATCCTCTCTTACACGAATATATTTCTACCAGGTCTCCAGTAATCTTTCAGAATATCCATTTTTCATCTCTTTCATGCATGCTTCCTCGTGCATCCAACATTAAGAACTAATGATAAATTTCATTTCTAACCGCATGTAATAATCCACGGATATATGAATTATCAAATATATTCATAACACTCAAAGAGTCAGTAAGGCAGCAGTACAACAGAAGGCTCCTATAGCATTTCTCAAGAATAACAGGATATTTGACTACGTAACAGCAAGATGCATTAAGGCTATACCAAAACCCACTGATCCTACAACTCACAACCTAAGCGCACTGCACTAGAATTAGCCTGAAAGCTAACCTCAACATTAATAACTTGTACAATAAGCCATGTTGTGGCCAATCACACAATTATCTTCTGGCCATACACGACCTGGTAGAAAACAGAGTTAGGTGATAATAAATTGTAAACACACTTTGTTGCCCATATAGAACAGAACTACACGAGTTGCACTAGAACTACCTGAAAATAGTTATCTCACTGGAATTCTCAACATCAATGGCCCACAAAGTGGGCCATGTTGTAACCAGTCACACGTATATCTTTGGCTCTTACTACTCCTAGTCCCACAATGTACTGCATATATTATTCATATGGAAAACATAGTGTTAGATGAGTATAAACTGGAATAACTCTGAAAATAATTTGAATCCCTTGTGCAACAACTCCTTCAAGCTCTTTTTTATTTTATCTTCCATTTCAATTTTTAGCATAAGCAATGCAAAATTCATTTCCTCCATACAAGAAATTTTCACAGGTCGCATTAATTTATTATTAACACCAATTTCTTTCAGATAACATCTCTTCACGCAGATCCAAATCCAAACCGCATTTTCTATCAATTCAAGATCCAGGATAACAAACTAAACTTAAAAAGGAAGCTACACAACATATCACGAACTATTAGTTCAAGATCTAGAACTAATACAAGAAGAGGGGATCCAAGGTCCCAAATAATAACAAAGAAAAAATAGACAACTCGATCAATTCAAGATTGAACATCACGAATAAAAATTTAGAAAAGAACTTCAAGATCCAAGATCGTAAAAGAAAACTCAGAAAAGTAAGGGACCCAGAACACCACAGGTTACCAATCTTACGACGGAAATTGATCTAGAAAATAGACAAGAAATTGATAACTCGATCAATTGAAGATTCGACATCAGGAACAAAAATTCAGAAAAGAACTTCATGATCCAAGATCGGAATAGAATTCTAAGGAAAGAAAGGGATCAAGAACATCGATCTTACAACGAAAATTGATCGAGAAAATAGATAACAAATTGATAACTCGATCAATTGAAGATTCGACATCAGGAACAAAAATTTAGAAAAGAACTTCAAGATCAAAGATCGGAATAGAATACTCAGGAAAGAAAGGGATCAAGAACATCACAGATTACCGATCTTACGACGAAAATTGATCGAGAAAACAGACAACAAAATTGACAACTCGATCAACTCAAGATTGAACATCAGGAACAAAAATTCAGAAAAGAACTTCAAGATCCAAGATCGTAATAGAATACTCACAAAAGAAAGGGATCACGAACATCACAGATTACGGATCTTACGACGGAAAGGAAGCTCGATCCGGACCCAACGAAGCCCAACGGTTTACGCTTCACAACGGGAACCTCCTGGAAGCTTGCAGCGGCGGCGACGACGGACTCGGATGGGAAGTTCGAAACGTGCTTGTCATCGGAAGAGGGTAGAGGAAGAGGGGGAGGGGATGGGAGAGGCAGAAGAAGGGACTACGGAGAAGGCGGAGGAGGAACGGGTGGAGGGGAGGAGATGGGAGAGGCAGAAGAAGGGAAGACGGAGAAGAAGGCGGAGGGAGGGACGGGAGGACGAAACAAGAGGGCGTAATCACGGGAAGAAGAAGATGCAAGAGAAAAGTTCTCCGACTCGAGAACGAAACAAGAGTGCGCAATCACGCGAAGAAGCAAGAACTGTCATCATCTCTCGATATTTATAGGGTGGCACCAATCACGACTTATGATGGTCGGTGGTAGTATACAGGCATGCACGAATCACGAGAAGGTCAGTCCTGCAACGTAGACCGAAAATTCCTGCGAGTGTAAAAAATAGAGCTTCATCAGAAATATGTACCAAGAATTTTCTGGAGCCGACCTCGATTGATATATTAATCGGGTTGAACTCAGTATAATGTGAATCAATCTGGCCACCTCGTTATGTTTACGTCAGCTTGGTGATCACAAAATGGCACCCTTGCTGGTATTTGTATAATTTAAGTCATATTGTTTAGACTTGCAGATCCACACAGACTGTGAGCATGAGCCTAAACCCACTCTTTGTCAACCCATACCGATTCTAGGCGTCGCATGTTGCAATTTGGGCCATTACGGAAATGAGAGATTTGATTGCATCCGATCATGCATTTGGGATATGTCCAGAGATGTAATTTCAACCATCAGGAAATATGTCCAAAGATAACGCAAGTATAAGAATCAAAAGAGCATGCCTTTTGTGTTATCAGTTAAGGTTTGCATTGTTAATCCTGTGAATCCTTACTGATTAACTGTAAAGCAATGATATGCAGTTCAAAACTGCCAACATAAGGCATGTTCTTTCGTAGAGCAACAGACACGATTTGACTTCTAACATATGTTTATCCGAAGAATGATCGATGTAAGTCTGTCACACATGAAGGTCGAACACTTCAAATGGAAGAGTTTCTTACGTGTTAGTTTAGATAGTAACCTTATAAACAAAGTTTAGATAGTTAAGGCACTGCCTACAAAAGTGCAAACAACTATAGAGAAAAGAAAATAGACATTGCCTTCATTAATCTGATATTTATAGAATGATGGTATTAACCATCTTTCTCAAACGAGGTGTACAATCACGTCCTTGCATTAGCCTTCATTAACCATCTCACTTAGTCCCTAAAACTAGACGAGTGACGCTTTGTTTATACGGATACGTATCCTCCTTCCGTCAGGTCCTTCTAATTTAAAACTGTCGAGTAATCGTCATTAAATAGCACGTTCATCTCTCATCATCTATGCCACATTTAACCCTCAACAAACATAATATACTAGGCATATCCGTTGTCAACACCAATTAACCACAAACATAATTTACTATGTTTCGATTCTATATATCATACGACCTTTGCTTTGGATAAAAGATATGTTGTGAGGCCTTCAACCGTATCGTAAATCATAAATGAGACCTTCGTTTTACTATCTCATGAACAAAACCGAAGCAATTATTATCAACAAAGCAGATTGGGGGCTAAGAAAATTCCTATTGTCTTATTCAGACAAGCTCCTAATTCTCTCATATAACAAACACTCCAAGTCAGACAACCATTGCTGATTTCAAGAATCTCTATGTATCAAATTCACAACATATATATATATATATATATATATATATATATATATATATATATATATATATATATGATAACAAGAAGAATAAATTTCAGGTCAAATTAACCTCGTAACAAAAACTACTTCACACTCATCGATTCTTTGATCGAAAGGCATCAAACTGTAGGAAACAGGAAAACAGAACGTCCTAGATTCAAGAAACGTGACACCAGCAGCAGATTTCGAAGATCTCACAAGTAGGAACCAAGAAAGGAGAGGAGGAAGAGAAAGAAAGGAGTGAGGGGCAGGAAGCGAGAGACCTGTGATCTTGGGTGGATGCCGCCGAGGGAATCTGCTCCATGGTGTCCTCTTCATCGATCTCGTCGCGATCGTCCGTCTCTTTCCCTCTCCCTCTCTCTCTCTCGCATTGGGTATTCTCTCCCATCTGGTTCTCGGCATATCCGGAAACGAGAGATGAAATGGGGTGCCAACGGAGCTCGGATGCCAAGTTATCTCCCAATCAAGTTGATGTCTTCGACTCTTACAAAAGAAAGGAATCAATTATTTTGATAAAGGCATTAATTAAATGATGATGCAACAAAGTCGGTGCGGCTCCTATGTCTCAGCCGAGCGACCAAACAAGGGAGGCCCTGCTCTCATCGGCTGCCCTACCTGGGTCCCACAAGAACTAACTACGATCTCATCAAGCATTGGCGACCGAGTACAACATGGACACCGTGTATGGCGGAAACGGTAGCCGGGAACCAATAAGATGTGTCCCTTGCTACGGACGCTGCTTTTAATGTTGGTCATCGTTGTTAGTTCCACTATGGTTGGGTACTGCAGTTACATGAGATCAAGAGTTTAAGCTGACTGTCCACTTGTTTGCGAGCTCCACCGATCACACGAAAGTAACGCAACATTCTTTCTTGTCCTCGTCAATCTCAAGTGCTTCTGGCACCCGTGGTGTCTTGGAATCTTGCTTTGAGCATGACAAGTCCTTTTCCTGCTGCTGCTCCCGACGTGTCGTCACATGTTAGGCCGGGTTTGCCAGGCAAATGCGGGTAGGTATCTTTTCATCCCGTCCTGCACACTTTACTGGTTCATTAAATGACTCTCTTCTCATCGGAGAACGTCACGCGCGGATCGGTCGCTCCCAAAATTTTCGTGGAATCCTTATCGCAAGTTCCATGCGTGGCCCAATGAGAATCTTATACCAGCATTCATCACTATAGACTAATCTGATTTTATTTTATTTTTTATTATTTAGAGAAGAGACTTGGGGTTTTTGACGCACGTGCGAAGGCACGCCCTCTGTTCTAGAGAGCACCGAAAGCGAGGCAATATATGCATACAATAAGAAAATTCTGCTCTTATCTCGATCAACCCGAAACAATAAACAAAAAAAAAGGACGGTCCTCTTGTCGTGATATCGATGGACACGTGTGAACGCTTCAACCGTCAATTACTCGACGTACAGAACCACCGGAATATTAACGAGGAGAGCGATGCTTGTGATGAGCTGGATTTTGACTGGAGCAGGCTGCGGGACCCACGATTGGACCCGCTCGAGAAGGCTGGTGGGTGCGTCGAAGTATCAGCACAGCTCTTCTGCGATCACTGGCAGTAGTGGCCGAACGACTCGATCTTGGCAGAAATTTACGCATCTGCCACCGCCAGCATGGCGTGTTACGACGTCCGCGTCATGTACAGATGCGTCGCGGCCGAGTATGAACGCCGGCAAACTGATGGCACAGTGGCAGTACCGTTATACGATCCGAGGACCGAGGCTAGTTTGATAGGAGTTCCATTATTAAATGGATTAGCCGGTGCACAGCGCAGCCGGGCATAATAGCATCATCACGAAGGTGCGCGGAGAGGCGGAGGGACCAAAGCATTCATCGTCTCAGTTGGATCGGGAGATGGTTCGAGCGCGAGCAGTAGGAAGGAGCGGCAACGGCAGCGGTGGGCTGTGGCGGCTCGCTGACGAGTTGAATCCACCGGAGGTCGGTTGCAGGGCCATGGAGGCGGAGTGCATCCGGCGGTTCCATCGACATGAGCCCATGGAGAACCAGTGTAGCTCTTGCGTGCTCAAGCACATCAAAGCCCCCGTCCAACTCGTAAGGGTCTCTTTCCTATGCTTGGATCGGATACCGATGCGGTTTCGGTTGAATTTGGACGGGTCTTTCGCTATGGGCTTTTCTTTTGGGAGCCTGGTGGTTCCACTCAGCTGTTCTTGAACAGATGCCAAGAGCTTTGAAGTGTAAAACACTGGATTTTGCGTGCCATTGTATTCACCAAATGCAGAAAACGAGTCGGTTCAAATGTATTGTGCTCTAAAAACTGGGGTTTTTTTTCCTCCTTTTTAGATATTTTTTGATGGAAGAGATGATCGTCTTGCATGCATGCTGCTCATGATTAAAAGCTGTGTGGTTGGTAGTGATTTGAGGTGGCCTCTGTGTCAGGTGTGGTCTCTGGTGAGGCGATTCGATCAGCCGCAGAGGTACAAGCCTTTCGTGAGCAGGTGCATCGTGCAAGGAGATTTCGCGGTGGGGTGTTTGCGAGAGGTGAACATCAAATCGGGGCTGCCCGCCACCACCAGCACCGAAAGGCTGGAACAGCTCGATGACAATGAGCACATCCTCAGCATCAAGATTGTCGGAGGAGACCACAGGCTTCAGGTCTTCTGTTCTTGTCATCTCCGTCTTCTGTTCCTGGTTTTTGCTTAATTGTTGCGGAGATGTTGGCCTTCGATTGTAGTCCCAAACATTCCTCTCGAAACACTGGGTTTATGGTAACCCCTGCATCAGCTGATCATGACTGCAACTCCTCAGATTGGGAAGTTGTATTGCATAAGATCTGATGGCTTCACCTTTCAACGGATGTAACTTCCTGACTTCATTTTTTACTCGGGATCAATAGTCATAGTAAATTCTCCTCCTTTGTTATCGATTGGATACGTATAGAAAAAAAGGGTATTTAACCTTTAACCTGAGAAACAGTTAAGAGAGACGAAAACTAATATCCAGCAAACAGCTTTTGGTGTTTCAGCGTCCATCTTTGATTTATCGGCGGTAGTATTGTGATCCTCGTTTGATTCATCACCTCTCACCTTTGTTTATGTGAATTCAGAGAAGCTTGCTTGACAAGGCTGCATCATAACTAGACCGGTTTCCACTATTTTGTCTTTCCTTTCTTCTGTTTTAATCTGCTTCATGATAACATGGTAATGTTATTAAGTGCTACGCATCCGAATCTATTTTGAGCCTAAATTTTCGGTATCGGTGCTCATCGATCTTCATCCTTATTTCTCCACAGAACTACTCATCGGTTATTACTGCTCATCCTGAGATGATCGATGGTGAAGAAGGGACATTGGTGATAGAGTCATTCGTGGTGGATGTACCCGATGGGAACACCAAAGATGATACTTGCTTTTTCGTGGAGGCCCTGATCAAGTGCAACCTCAAATCACTGGCTGTGATATCAGAGCGTTTGGCAGATCAGGATCTAGCAGAGTCGATGGCCCTCTGATCCACCAATACTTTTGGATCTTCGGAACGTCCGAGCTTTTGATGTAGTCAGCCTTGCCTTTCTTTCCCATGTCTTCTTCTTCCATCCCTCGCCCTGCAGGTATTGTTAGCTTGAACATTGCACGTCTCTGATGAGGTTTACTCGCCTGTGAATGAATGGCTGTGATGTTTCGTGGTCACAGCGATGCGTACGGCAGCAATGCACCAAAAGGTCGAATGAAGGTGTATTTTGAATGAACTTTCTGTAAATATTTTTAACTATCTTCTCGTTTTTTAGAGAGAGAGAGAGACAGAGAGAGAGAGTTCTGCAAAGAGCTTCGAGATGTCATGAATTTTGTTTTGAACCTAATGGAATAGCTGTGTTGGGTGATTCCTCTCATGACTTTAGGATTAACTAAATAACTCTGACATTAATCTTATACGAGTTAAATAGAAAAATCTAGAAGGTGAAAAGACTTTCATCTAGAGAGAAAAATTATTTTCATCTAAAAAAAGAAAGATTCGACTATTGGTTTGTGAAATTTGTTTTGATTATTATGCTGGTTAGTGAAAAAAGAGGATCGCTGAATTGATTATTATGATTAACTTTTAACTTTTGATGATGGGATTTTTTTTTATGTTATGATAATTTTATTTAGGACCAATGTTTTCTTGTGTGTGATGTGCCACAGTCTCCATGTGCCAAAAGGAGCCGGTGACTGCCTCCTGTTTCTTCCTGCATGCATGGGACTGAGGGAAATAACTCTCAGTGTATCATTAGTGGATGCGAGCAGATCATTTCGGTTCTTGGCAGTTCTCAGGCTAGTGGCCTTTCGTAAGCCACGAGACCTTATGAATGGGTGGATCATGGTGATCCGATCCAACAGGGGCAAATTCTTCTTCGGATGTTCGTTCTCCAGGCAGCTTGACGACGAGATGTGGGATGTGATACCGTAAACACAATGCAATTAATGCGATGCAGCAGTCAGAAAGATGAGGTGACTACGAATCAGTGACGAGCTACGGAGGTAAAAAAGCCCGAAGGGATAAGCTCAAGGATAGATTCGTTTATATTTTTATATTATCTTGCGTGTGCATTGTGGTTCAGATGGCTTGCTTGGGTTTTCTTTGCCAATTCTCTCTGTTTTTCCTCGCCGGGATATGAGGAAGATTTCTGTCTGACGTCTTCGCGCATGCTTTTCGTATCACAAGTAATTGGTAGGAAGAGTTCATCAAAGGGTATGGCTGCATGAGCAACACTGCAGCGAGGAAGATGATCGCGATAAGGGATGCAACTCAAACGTACACGCCACTTGGGGCTTTCTTTGGTTGAATTGTCCGGGAGCGTTCACGGGTTCACGGGTCCAGCATGGAACAAAACACGCAGCTTGGGAAAGTGGAGAAGCGAACACGCAAGTATTGTCAGCTTATTCTTCGCGTCAACTCCAACCTCAAAATGAACCGCGGACAACTCGCTTGTCTAATGTTAGAATTCTCTAGACCTGCAGGATAACCTACAGCCATTTTTGCAGGCTTTCTGATGCAGCAGGGGATGAATATGAATGAGGTCTGAGACAGAGGAAAGGACGGAAGAGCAAAAGCAGAAACGAGGTCTCGTCCCCTTGGGGAACACGCAGTGAAGATTGTTGAGATGATGATTCAGTTTGGCGTCAAAATGAACTCGGATCCATGTTCTTTTGGCTTCGAGGTTAAAGCGACTTTGGTAGCCAGTGATGTGTTGGCTGCACGCTTTGCACCATCGAGCATGTGATGTGTTGGTGCCAGTGCGGCACTGCTTTAGAGGCACTGAGTTCACGAGCTCTCCGTGATGTGATACAACCTTCTTCACCATCACATTATAATAACATTAGCTGCTCAGTACGACCAAACTTACTTGTATGTCACAGTAATCATATGACTATCGATTGACAGATGCCACAAGGACAGCATTATCCATTTCAGCATCCCTCGCTCCGAAGCACAATTCACGCTGGCTGGATCGTGGAAGGCTTCTGTTCCTCGTAAACTTTTGCTCGTTAGTGTCCGCCACCGCTTGCTGACGATGAAAGTTCAACGGCGAAAGATTCCCAGCACATTCAATGGCTGTGGCAAAGCCAATCATCGAGGAAGCACCATCCCCTGCAAAGGCCTCACCTTTCCTGCAGGGTTAAATTGCATGCTCCAATGTAGGCGCATGCAATGCAATGCCCCCCATACAATTCGCACTCCATTCCTCGATCTAAGAGCTGACTTAAAGCCGGAATGGGAAAAGAGATTCCCAACTCCCCGCCACCATCCCCCCACTTTGCTCCCCTCTATCTCTCTTGCGAACTCATATGAAGCCATGAAACGAAAGATAATATCTAAACAAATGGCGTCTTCTATTAATTACACATTCACTACGGTGGAGGAATAGCTGTCTGCTTCTGTGAGAGGCCACAAACGGGAGGCACCCGAAAGACTGTTATCTCTTGCGCTGGAGCTTTGTGCTTGGATCGATGTAGCCTTTCTCTCAGCTCCAGGTTTCCCTGCTCTGGATTCTTTCTCTTGGAGTCTCTTTGCATCCCACATTGAGGCTCTGGGGATCCAAATTCAGATCCTGGTCTGTAAAAGCTGTGCTTGGAGCCCTCTTCTCGAACTCCTCTGCTTCCTATCTTCACTTCCTACTTGTTTCCTTCCTGAAGACCTTGACTTTGGCTTCCCAGAAATCTTTTGGCTCCAAATTCTTGGTTTTCTCTGTCCGAATTCGACTCTTACCAAAAGCCTCGTCTAGCACCAATTCTTTAGCGTATCGTGGAAGATTCTTTAGGTCGAGACCTTGTTAGCTGAAAAAGATGGTTGCTTCTCGAGCTTCGGTGTTGATGGCGGCCCTGCTGCCTCTCCTGCTGCAATGCAGCTTGGCGGTGACGGAGGCGTCGTGCTCCGACGTCGTTCCGATGAAGCGGCGAAGGGAGGTGATTTCGATCACGGACTTCGGAGCTGTGGGAGACGGGAAGACGCTCAACACTTGGCCTTTCAAGAAGGCCATCTATCGGATTCAGCACCTTCGACGCAGAGGTGGTACTCTTCTCTACGTCCCCCCCGGCGTTTGGCTCACAGGGAGCGTCAGCCTAACCAGCCATATGACGCTTTACCTGGCCCGAGGAGCCGTCATCAAGGCCACCCAGGCGTGTCTTCTCGTCACCTTTAACCTTCTCTTCTAACCACAGTAGACCAAGTTATGAAGTGGACTAAACTTGGGGTTACATATCCTTCAATGGCTGTACCTTCATTTTTGTACAAGGATGCCAGAGGATACTGCTGTGGGTTCCGCTGACACTCGCAAAGTTGAGCTGTGCAGGATACACGGAGGTGGCCTTTGGTGGATCCTTTACCGTCGTACGGAAGAGGGCGGGAGCTGCCGGGCCGTAGATACATGAGCTTCATTCAGGGAGACGGCATCAGTGATGTGATCATAACAGGTGACTTGCTATCACATCGCTCTTTAGGTCTTGCGATTGCATTCTGCAGAGGCAGCATGTTTGTCGTCTGCTGCACTCTTTTGAATTCTACATTCTTTTGTGGAGATCTATTAACGAAACATGCACCATAGGCGACACACAGTGGTTTCCATGTCCAATTCCAACATGGGCGCTGTTTCCTGGGCAACATTAGCGGAAGCACAGAAAGGTCTTTCACCCGACGGCGACGAATCTATATGCCCTACAGTTGAAACGATAAATAATAAGAACAAACAAAAGGGCATACATGCATGATTATTTGTAGAAAAAGGATATGATAATGGAAACATTCAAATTTAATGATTTTTTCGCCAAGCGGACGATGTTCATCTGTCGAGAAGGGCATGCCTCGCCTGCGCAGCAGCAATAAAACAGAGAGAAGCTCTTCATACATCAAGAATCTAGTTTGTGTTCTTCTAGGCTTTTGTAATCACAAATCTTCGTATTTTAAATGATATTAGTCTGAATAGCAAACACAGGATGTTATTCACGGTGCAGAGGATTCGAAGTTAGGTCTCAGCTCAGGCAGATTTCTTTTATCCTTGCAGTCCACTCTGGTTTGCAGAAGTCCCATCTTTGGTGAACCTACGATGTGTACATATTTCAAGCAGCTTGTTTTTGCTTTCTTCCTCGCACAAATGAATTACCTGGTTCAAATACTAAGATGATCAAGGATGGTCTATGTTTGTTTGGATGATTCACATTTTGCTTCCGCAGGTGAGAATGGAACAATCGATGGTCAAGGCGAGGTGTGGTGGAACATGTGGAGGCGGAGATCTCTCCATTTCACAAGACCGAATCTTGTGGAGTTCAAGAATTCTAGAGATATTATCATTTCTAATGTGGTCTTTCAGAACTCTCCTTTTTGGAACATTCACCCTGTTTACTGCAGGTAGCTGCATGCTCTTCCTTTTTCTTCTTTTCGACCATCTGTTGATCTAGCGTTTAAGGAAGACGACGATCTGCATCTCTGTTGCAGCAACGTGGTGATAAAGTACGTGACCGTGTTGGCTCCGCATGACTCCCCTAACACGGATGGAATAGATCCAGGTATACTGGTTCCTTCGAATGCTCTTTTGAGCATGCAACCGCGTCATGTGTGGTGATCGAAGAAGAAACTCGTTTGATTCAGATTCCAGCTCGAACGTCTGCATCGAGGATACCCACATCTCAACTGGGGATGATCTGGTGGCCATAAAGAGCGGGTGGGACGAGTATGGAATCGCTTATGGGCGTCCCAGCTCTGGCATCACGATCCGAAGGCTCACAGGCTCCTCGCCCTTCTCTGGCGTCGCCATCGGAAGCGAAACCTCGGGCGGGGTGGAGAACGTCCTGGTGGAGAACGTCAACCTCTACGACACCGGCATCGGCATCCACATCAAGACCAACGTGGGGAGGGGCGGGTTCGTAAGGAACATCACGGTGGTCAACGTGAGCATGAACAAGGTGCGCAAGGGGATCCGGATCGTAGGCGACGTCGGCGACCACCCCGACGAGTACTTCGACCGACGCGCCATCCCCACCGTGGACGGGATCACCATCAAGAACGTGTGGGGCGTGGACGTGCAGCAGCCTGGATCGATCCAAGGCATCAAGAACTCACCCTTCACTCGGATATGCCTCTCCAACGTCAAGCTGTGGGGCGTCGCCAAGCGCTCGGCGCCGTGGAAGTGCGTGGACGTCAGTGGAGCTGCTCTCGGAGTCCAGCCATGGCCATGCTCGGCCCTCGCTCGGACCATCAGCTCAGGATACTGCTCCACCGCATTCTAGTTTCGTTCTTTCTTTGCCCATGGATTGGTTTTCGTAAAGCATCAAACTCGAGTTCAGATCCACATTAAATTAGTTGATTTGATGCACCTAAATCTTAATCAATTGAACTTTAGGGGAACTTAATTGATTAGAGCCGCACGTGTGACGTATGTGTGGTGCGATTTCCCGCGCTCGGTGGGATGAAAACATTTCCTACGCTCTCTGTTTCTTTTTTGTGCCCTACTTTGTCGGGTGTTTCCAGAATCAGCATATAGGGTTTAGGTTTTGAGCGGCTCCGCCTCCATGGCTGCTGCGCCTCCTCCGTCGAAGCGCCGCCGGACGAACCGGATCGAGGGGGGCGCCGCCGAGGGGTCTCCTGGAAAGGAGAGCGCGCCCCTCGTGGTCTTGGCCCATGGCGCCGGGGCTCCATCCACCTCCGAGTGGATGCTCAGGTGAGCGGCTTCGTTTCTAGCTGCTCTTTTCCGAATGAAATCCCCCGCCTCAGGGTGGTGCTGTGAGCAGTTTCTCATAGAGGGTTGGTTGCATAAGATTTATTAACGATTCATCGGCTGTGGATCCAATGCTCCTTGGTGTGTTTGGATTGAAATTATAAACCTACAAACCTCCTCCTCCAACTCCGCTTCCTCTTCCTCTTTCATTCTATCTAAACATCCCAAATCACCCTTGCGAAAAAAAAGGTACTTTTTTTTTTCTTTTTCATTAATATGAATGCATGTTCCAGTTACTCTTTCACAAGGTAAAATAATAATAAAAAAATCTTTGGTGCTTATCAGCTAAAGAATGAATGGTGCCATTTTCAGATGGAAGGAAAAGTTAGGGGAAGAACTGGATGCTGTCGAAGTAGTCACTTTCGACTATCCCTGTGAGTATCTTCGGGATGATGCATGAGGTGATGATTGATTGGTTTGATTAAACAATGGAAAACAAAGCGTTCGCTTTCAGAATACCGGTCTGATCTGCAAAGCAAGGAATCTTATATTCTACTTACAGAATAGTGCTTCGTTGATGAGGATATGTTCACCGGCAGGAGAAATGGGTGGCGTTGTTAGTTGATTGTACATGACACTTAACTGGCTTAATTGCCTTGCAGATATCTCTGGCGGAAAACGCAAAGCTCCTCCCAAAGCAGAAAAGCTAGTTGATCATCACCTGGATGTTGTGAAACGTGCTATTGAAGAATATCCTGGGCATCCTCTTATTCTGGTCGGGAAGTCCATGGGATCAAGGTAATAGTCAGTTTATTCGACTAATATGTAATTCTTGTATGTTTGGTTAATTGTCATCTTCGATAATGCATAATTTCCGATTTCAACAGAGTCAGTTGCATGGTAGCTGGTAAGGAAGATATCAATGTTGCAGCAATCGTATGCTTGGGTTATCCACTAAAGGTACTAATCTGTTGATTGTGTTCTTCGTTTAGATCTGCTTACATTTATTAGATTTTGTAAATTTGTGTATGGCTAATGTATTGAAACCTGATAACGGAATATGAGAAAAACTGGAGTAGCTTGCAGGAAGGCCAAAAAGCTATTTTGAGGAGTGACTCGTAAAGAAGGTTAGAACGAAACTGATTTGGGATGAGTTGTGAGGTAGCTTCATCGTTTGTTTTTTTCTTCTAAGAAACACAAATGAGGTACAAGATACGTCCATCTTGTCCGTTGTGAAGGCTGAAACTGAAGCAGCACCATTGTGATACAATAGGTGCTCCACCAATCGAATACATGGGATCAATCCTGATAGATCAATGAACCAGTGGATGCATGGTGGAATGGACTTGGATCAGCCGATACAATGGTCCAGACCTGTTGGATTACGAATCTCCTTTTTTTATCATAATTTATGTGTCATTGTTTGTCATAGGATCAGACTGGGTGGTTTGGCATAATGTATGGCCTCTATCATAAGCGATTACCATAGGTTATTTTGGTTTTGCCAGGGAACATGTTTCCTGGTTTCCTACTATATTTTATTTTTTATTTTGTTTCCAATTTATGATCCACTTTTAGAGAAAATATTAACCCACAGTCCTGGTTGATTGCCATCCAGGTCCCAAATTTTCTTCACTCATAAGTGTATTATTAAAGCTCG
Organism: Musa balbisiana; assembly: GCA_004837865.1. Lineage (NCBI taxonomy): Eukaryota > Viridiplantae > Streptophyta > Magnoliopsida > Zingiberales > Musaceae > Musa > Musa balbisiana. Next base: position 34,928,978 of record CM017195.1, read on the forward strand.
TAAGAACTATGACCTGTCTGCTTCAGAAAACCTTCTTTTGTAAAGCATCAGATCAACTAACTTAACATGTGAGAGTAACGTGCAACATAAATGTTTTTATCTGCATAGTTTTGTTTCTCTTGCAAAGTCAGCATGAGATACCGAACCCTTCATTGCTTGTGACATCTTTCTGCCACACTCATCCTACATTTTATTTTGACTTGAAATAATCTTCTGCAAATAATCTGATGGAAGAAATTGAGAAGTTATAATTCTATGCTAATCTATCTTGTTCAAGAACTTGCAAAATCCATGTGGAAGTTGTATATGATGGTCATAAAAGTTGATGAGGAATGCACTGAATGCATGGAGATTAATTGGTCACTGTTTCATATTGATATAGGGCACGAACGGAGTAGTACGCGATGAGACATTATTGCAGCTAAAGGCTCCAACTATGTTTGTGCAGGTTAGGATTCATGTACTAATCATTGTGTTATCTGAGCTTGTAGCCTTGTTATTCCAACATGGACTTTCTTCTTTTATGTTATGATTGCAAACTCATAAGTGAACTTTGGTATAGGGAAGCAAAGATAGTTTGTGTCCTCTGGATAAGCTGGAAAGCACCCGCAAGAAAATGAAATGTGCCAATGAGCTGCATGTGATCGATGGCGGTGATCACTCATTCAAAATTGGAAAGAAGCACCAACAGTCCACCGGGATAGATCAGGACGAAGCCGAAGCAAGAGCTCTGAAGGCAATAGCTGACTTCGTCAACAGATCTATCCTAGAACAGAGGTGATATGCGAAAAGCACGAGTCAACCTGAAGGTTGCTAATTCCAACACCGTCTGAGTCTCCTCCTTTGGAACGCTAGGATCCTAATTTATAATGGACTCTGGCACGGGTGTTTGGGGTCCTGTGATGTTTGATAGTTTTAAGGTGTAAGATTTTGTAAATCAATGCTGTGTGCTTGAAATACACAAACACTTGCATCTTATTGTGCTGACTTTCCACTCTTAACGCATGTATTTGCTTTGTCCTTTTATCTTATTGTGGAAACGCCTTAAATCTTGAATTGACTTTTGGCTTGAAAATTAAGAAGAAAGGATGTCTGAAGTGATGCGGATCGTCGATCGAATCGTAATTACAGGTTTTGACTTGTTGATCGTCCCTTGTTATCCAGCGGTTGTTGTGACCTTTTCTACTAGCGAAAGTCAAAGTTAAAAATGGTTGGGAGTTGAAAGTCAAAATTCTAGATTTGATTTGGTTGGTGAAAAAAGTGACAGCCTTTCTCGAGGGCGAAACATTTTCCGGTGGCTCATGATGTGGACATGACACCTATGTTCATGAGGTGACGTGACATGATTCTTATCCTTTCCAATTTCAAGATAATCCATTCAGTGTAACTACATATTAGTCCTTCCATGGATTAAATAATATAATTATGATTTACAAATTAAAATTAAATTAAAAACACCAAAACGTCAGGAATCATATCCACCACCCAATAATTATGTGCGATCCTCTCTCCACATCACCCAGAAACACTCGCGGGGTGATTCAGTCAATCCGAGCATTTTGATGGCCACGCAAGTCTCGCGGATATGAGGCCCCATCGCGGGGGCCCCGCCAAATCAACTCAGCGATCGAGAGACAGCATCACCACGGAAAGGTCACAGGGGTCACTCACTCGGTCTCCCCGTAAGAGTCCTGCAACTCTTCTTCACCTTCACCCGGTGATTGATTACAGCACGGCAAAAGGACAAAGCATCATCTACTTCTTCTTCTTCTTTCATTTTTCTTGGTTTCACACGTAATTTGATCCAATATCCGGTCCCTGGTAGGACCAACAAACAGATAAGCCTCTTTGAGACTTCCCAAGAAAGATACAACCTTGTCATTATTCCCAGCCTTAAATCTCTCTCTCTCTCTCTCTCTGCCACGCGCACAGAAGAGGATGATACAATAACAGCTGCGTTTGGACCAGCCGTTTAAGAGCCTCAGGCTTGACTATTATTATTCTCTGGAGACGCAGCGCCTGCCGCTTTCATGGATTCTGAGGCCACTTTGTCTCCTTTCCTTGTCCCTTCTATTGGAGAGAGGGACCAGCTTCTGGCTTTCCCATATATATGAACCAAAAGGCATCACATGCATCTTATGCAGCAGGGGGGAGCACTCGAGAGATGTGAATTCAAGTTCATTGAATATTTTGGATACAAAATATGTCTACATATGGATGGATTGGATCGGACATCTCCACTCACGCTTCAACCAAACTCAAGCGCACAACATGCATCGACTCAGGAAACTCTCCAAACCGAGGACCAAGGACCAAGAAGAGAAGGAACGCAAAGAATAGAATGTAGAGAGCAGCCTCATCATCCTAATCCGGAACAAAAAGCCCACATCCCCTCAGCGGTATTTGCCATGTCGCCTGGCAGCAGCAAAGCCTTCACCGTGCCTCATTATCCAGAACCTCTCTATTTCCTCCGGCTTACGCCCCGGAATCCGGCCAGCTATTAGATCCCATCTGCAAAAAAGCCCCACATCAGATTAAAAGTAGTAGACATTGGCAGTGCAGCCGATACATTACCAAGTACCAATTCGTAGAATAAAGTTGGTACGACTTTTACCGACTTTCTTTGTATTAGATTTCATGTGCAGAGTGCTGCACCCTTTCCTTATAGGTTTGACAACTAAAACATACTTTATTGACATGACAGAGATTGCAAAGCAATAGTATTTGACGAGGCTGGACTGATCACACCATACTAGAATCCACCGGTCGGTTTATCCGGCAGACATGAACATTTTCCATCATCGCTGATTGTCGTCCATGCTCTCATCTTCGCTAAATCTTTCGTTATGTGCACTTCATATATGGCATGCAACGGACAGAATGAAGAGAATTATGTCGACCTTCTGAATCAGGAGCAGGGGCTCACCTATCGCCGACGAGCCTGTACATTCTATAGATGAGATCTTCCTCTTGCTCCGTCATGTTGATGAACTGCCACTCCACGCTGCTGACCTCTGCCATCCACCAACAACATCAGCGTTACCCTCTAACAAAACCAACCTGCCAAGGCCATCACGGGGGCGGCCACACAAGCTCCTCACCTTGCGACTCCCGTCTGCCGGATGCCCTGCGCTGCTTCTTACGGCGGTTGTCCATGGCCTCCCGTTCGTCCGCCTGTGTCAGATGGCAAAAGATGGAACAGCCCCGACCGACCAAGGTACGAGAGAACAGAGGCGGCAACTGCGTGGTTATATAGCGGCGACACTTTGGGCAAGGTGGGGAGGAAGAAGAGGTAGTTGGAGAGGCAGAAGGAGAAAGGCTAAGAACAACGATCTCTTAGCCTTTCAACAAAGAAGGAAAGGTGTGGATGCCATAAAGCGTTCAAGCAGCTTGCGGTCGAGTGAAGTAAAGAACGGCAGGTGAGAGCGGCTTCCATCCCGACAACGCCAAAACCCCCAGCTGACGAGTAGTTGTCGATCTCCTCCCCGCGACCGCGTCGCAAAGCGCGACCGAGTCACCCTCGAAACTCCACGAGGGGATGGCCCCACCCTCCCCTCTCGCATGCCTGCCGAGAGGGCCCCTCACGCCTCGTCAGCCCTGGAAAAAAAAAACAAACAGAAAGAAAGAAGGATCCCACCGGGCATGGCCTCCCACCTAAAACAGCATATTTAGGTGGTGCTTGATGGGGAAAAGGGGAAATCTAGTACCGCTCGCTCATGTCCATCTCCCCCCGTGTCTCTTCTGCGACGAAGTTTTGATCTCGCGACCAGGAAGTACACCGCCTTTTCTTTCGTCCGTGGCAACAAAATGCGTTGGGTTCTGTATTGCCATAAACCAAGAAATTAACGCAATCACGGACGGGCCTCGAGTTACAGTGGCGTCACCTAACTTGAGGTGAGGAGGTGGGGGCGGCAGTATCCTGTCAGGGCTTTGATACCAACCAAGAAGAAAGCCATCCTTCGGTGATGGGCAGCACAACCACAAGTCTACCATCAAACTATAACACCATATCATATAATTACAAGGGGTTCGTACCAGTGACTCGGACAAACAGGTGGCGCTGCATAAAGACATCTTAAACCTTGTCGGGGTTTAGACAAGCGAGCTGCAATGGGCGACTCATCTCGGAATCCAAGTGCTCGGACCAATCGATAAGCTCGCAGATGCTTTTCTTTACCAGCACAACCGAAGCAAACCCCTTAGGAGTTTGGGTACGTCTGCTTTCTCGTATAATTAATGACCATTGTCTCTTGAGGCTTATCAATTCGCAGGTAAAAGGCTGCTGCAGTCCACATTGAAGAGACCTAACCGTGGCGGTGAGTTACGAGCAAACTACTCGAAGGAGGAGAGAGAGAGAGAGCGTTGACTGGTTGGTTTGATTCTGTCCAGGAGCCCAAGTCGGTCCTTACTCTGACTGTTCACCATCAGAAGAATGGCAGACCGGAATACACTCGGTCCTTCTGCTCTTGTCCGGCTGGCTCTATCCGGTATGCAACGTCGGGACAGTTCCCTTCAGGAAATCGTATGGCCATGGCGGTTTCCAGGCATCGGGTTAAGGTGGCCATGCATGCAGGAATCGATAAGAACGAACTAATGAGAATATGAGATGGGAGTCCACACGAAAGACGCGACGAGGAAATGTCACTTGAGATGATGGATTCGAATGATTATTATAGGCACATGCTTCTGTATATGAGAGGAAAATGGGGGGGAATCCAATGCCAAGCTTGCGTTGAGCATCAATCAGGTCAGATTTGGTCCATCCAAAAGCTCACTCTCCGGTTATGTTCCCTATCCACAAATGAACTTATTATTACTATCACAAAAACTGCATTAAACGATTTGACTTTAGAAAGAAGAAAAGAACACCATAAAACTCGGATGGGTTTGTCTTAATATCAGCTTGGTCTAAAGCCTTAAATTGCCACCAAATAGTTTCCCTTTCTTCATGTCAAAATGGCACAGCACACAAAGATCGTACTGAATCGGTCATAGAGTTGCAATAATTGAACTCAAAATACGTTTGCCGGTGGTGCTTATTCTTCCATTCCTCGCATCCAACAGTGATCATGTTGATGTAGGAAGCTGAATATTGAATTAGCACAGGTCTCGAAATTAGGCTCATGTGCTACTGCTGCACCCATTTTAATTTGACGTACAAGACATGTTTATGTTCCCCGACATGCCTCGGGAGATGGATGAACAGACATACTAATAGAATACTGGACTGTGTTTAATTACTGGCTAGCTAGGGAGCTAGAAGAAGGCAACACCCACCCCGAGGCATGCATTTTGGCTTGCCTCAATGAAGTTTTGGTTATTAAATTCTTTAGTCTTTTATTAATTTATAGATAATTATTTGGAAATTACAACAGTCTAATCAACTCGACAACAAGTGTACATCCACGAGTGTTGATGACATACATGCAGAGATTCCATCTCGTCGTGATTGTTCATCTAGTCAAAACGATGTCAAACAAACCTACCCTTTTCATATGGCAAGCTATCATTGTCATCCATGTATAGCTCTGCCTTTTTTTTTTTTTTTTCTCTGTGACTCTCAATGATTATTATCTGTTAGAGCTTGTCCCAAGAAATTTATGAAAGGATAATTTAGTAATTTAATAAAAATAAAAAATAAAAAAATAAAAAAGATAAGGATATCATATTTACGTGATTCGATCAATTTACCTATATCCATGTACGAAGGAGGAGCAAATCACTGCTATAAAATAGATAATTATAAATACTTTAGAAAAATGTTCCTAGGTCATAAAACACATAAAACTACTAAACAAGAAAAATCCAAAGTAAATAATTAGGTTTTTTTGTGATGCGTCTGGTTTCAAAGTCCAAGCCCTTATTTAAGTTGCAATAAAAGATAACAAGCTTGATTTTCCAGATGTGGGACTATGTGGGACTTGCCAAACTAACAAATCTCCATCTTGACGTGTCCCAGTATTGACAATTACCAAAACTTATCTTCTTCATAAAAGCCCCAATGGGCAATCATCAACAATGAACACCAACCAAGTCTAAGCACTACTTGAACTTGAAAATCGGAAGAGGCTTCGTAAGCATATCAGCTGGATTGTCCATCGTATGAATTTTCTGAACAAGGACCTTTCCCTTAGTAATGATATCCCGAATAAAATAAAACTTCACATCAATGTGTTTCGTCCTCTCATGATACATCTAGTCTTTAGCCAAATGAATAGCACTTTGACTATCACAGTAAATTGTAGTAACACCTTGATGTAGACATAATTCGCTGAACAAACCTCTTAACCATAAAACTTCTTTGATCGCCTCTATCACTGCCATATATTCTGCCTTTGTAGTAGATAAAGTCATGACAGGTTGTAAGGAAGCTTTCCAACTAACTGCACAACTGCCAATGCAAAAAACATAGCCTATCAAAGATCTTTGTTTATCAAGATGCGCAGCATAATCAAAGTTGACAAAACCAACCAAAGTGTCATGATTTTTCCCAAACTCCAAACAAGCATCTGAAGTCCCTTGCAAGTATTTGAGAATCCACTTCACAACTTGCCAATGTGTTTTACCCAGGCGAGACATATATCTACTAACCACACTAAATGCTTGTGAAATATCTGGACGAGTACAAACCATTGCATACATAATACTACCGATGACACTGGAATATGAAACTTGCACCATATATTTTTCCTCTTCAACTGATTGTGGTGATTGAGCAACAGATAGCCGAAAATGGCTACTAAAAGGAGTACTCACTGGCTTAGCGTTTTTCATGCCAAACCTCTCCAAGACTTTCTCGATGTAATTTTTCTGGGTCAGAAATAATTTTTCAACTCCTCGTTCTCTTTTGATCTACATGCCAAGAATATTCTTAACTGCTCTCAAATCTTTCATTTCAAATTCACTACCTAGCTACATTTTAAAAGTGTGAATTTCTGACAAATTCTTAGCTGCAATAAGCATATCATCAACATAAAGTAACAAATACACAAAAAAACCATCCGTTAACTTTCGGAATTAGACACAACTATCATACATGCTCCTCGTGTAACCATGACCCAACATAAAAAAATCAAACCTCTTATACCACTGTCTTAGAGACTGTTTTAATCCGTACAAGGATTTCTTTAACAAGAAAACATGGTCTTCCTTACCGTCAACTTCAAATCCATGAGGTTACTCAATGTAAATTTGTTCTTCAAATTCACCATATAAGAAAGCTGTCTTGACAACAAGTTGCTCTAATTCTAAATCATACATGGCAACTAAAGCAAGCAAAACACGAATAGAGCTATGTTTAACAATAAGTGAAAATACGTCATTAAAATCAACACCATGTACCTGACTATAGCCCTTTGCAACCAATCGTGCTTTGTACCTTGCATCTTCAACCTCTGGAATACCTTCTTACCTTTTGAAGACCTATTTGCATCCAACAATTTTCTTACCCAAAGGCGGCTTCACAAGATCCCAAGTTCTATTCTGATGGAGAGATTCAATTTCTTCATTCATCGCAATCAACCACTTAGCGGAATTATCACAAGAAACTACATCTGAGTAGATAGTAGGCTCACCAACTTCACTTATTTCTTCTGCAACAGACAAAGCATATGCAACCAAATTTGTATATTTTTGTGGTGGTCGAATATCTCTTTGTGGTCTATCCTTGGCTATGGAATATTGCTCTTCCTCTGGATCATCTTCGTTAGTAGACTTGGGACCATCAACTGGCATTCTTTGAGTAGAAGAGTTCGACTGAAAAGAATTAGAACTACCAATCTCAAGCTCCACCTACTTCTGTGCACTATCATTTGTACAACTAGTAGATTCCTCTTTGGAAGATAACATAGACAATTCATCAAAAATAACATCTCTACTGATTACAAATTTTGGGGATTTGGGATCAGAACACCATAATCTATATCCTTTCACTTCAGAAGCATACCCAAGGAAAATACACTTTTTAGCTCGAGGCTCTAATTTTCCTTCATTTATATGTATGTATGCTAGACACCCAAAAAATTTTAAATCACAGTAATCAACAGGAGTACCTGACCAAACTTCCTTCGGAGTTTTAAAATTAAGTGCTGCAAAAGGAGCACTATTGACAACGTAACAGGCCATATTAATCGTCTCTACCCAAAAGTTCTTTGTCAACCATGCATTTGAGATCATACATCTTACTCTCTCCAAGAGTGTTCTCTTCATACGTTCAGCCACACCATTTTGCTGAGGCGTCATCCTAACAGTGTGATGCCAAACAATTCCTTTATTTTTGTAGAATTCATCAAAGACACTTTCACAAAATTCCATGCCATTATCTGTTTGAAGCCGCTTAATCCGTTTACTTGTTTGCTTCTCAATCAAAGCCTTCCATTGTTTAAAGGTTAGAAAAACATCATTTTTATACTTCAGAAAATAAACCCAAACTTTTCTGGAATAATCATCAATGAAAGTCAATATATACCTGGCACCACGCTTAAACTGAACACGAGCTGGACCCCAAAGGTCTGAATGAATATAGTCAAAAGTACCTTTCATTTTGTGAACTACCGGAGAATTGAAGATGACTCTTTTCTGCTTTCAAAAAATGTAGTGTTTACAGAAATCTAGTGGCCTAGTACTTTGTCCGCAAAGAAGACCCCTTTTGCTCAATATGCTCAAACCTTTTTCGCTCATATGACCCAAACGTATATGCCATAATTTGATGATGTCAGAATCAATGAATGATGATGATGAGACTGCAACCGAGCCTGTGACAGTAGTTCCCTGCAAAATATATAAGTTACCTAACCTACAAGCTTTCATAACAATAAGGGCACTTCTAGAAACTTTCATAACTCCACCTTCATCTGTGTATTTACACCCGAGAGCCTCTAGGATGCCTAAAGGGATGAGATTCTTTTTTAAATCAGGAACATGTCTAACATTAGTGAGCATCCTCACAATACCATCATGCATTTTAATTCGGATTGTGCCTCTACCAACAAGATCACACGCAGCATTATTGCCCATCAAAACAATTCTACAATTACAAGATTCCTATGTGGAAAACAAATCTCTATTGGGACACATGTGATAAGAATAACCCGAATCTAAAATCTATTCATTTTTAGACCTCGTCCTGTCATTAATAGCAAAGAAAATATTTCCAACATTTTCATTAGCTGCTACACTAGCTTCAGCGGACTCAGTAGTTTTCTCAACAATTTTTCCCTTTTACTTTAACTTTTTTTCAATTTAAAGCAATTAGCCATAATATGCCTCATTTTATGACAATATTTGCACTCCAAATTTCTATATCTGGATTTAGATATAGATTTAGATCTACTACTGTCAAATTTCCTTTTATCTGTTATACCCTTGACAACCAGACCCTCAGCCTGATTCCCTCTACTTTCCTTAGTGATATCCCTATATATCTGCTCCTTAGATTTTAGTGCGGATTTAATTTCCTGATACGAAATTATTATTATTTCCATAAATCATACTATCACGGAAATACTTAAAGGATTGGGAAAGAGAACACAAAAGTAACAATGCCATATCCTCGTCATCAATTTTCGCATCTATATTCTCCAAATCCATAACTAAGGAATCAAATTTATCAAGATGTGAGAGTATAGATGTACCTTTAGTCATCCGAAGCATATAAAAACTATGCTTCAAGTAGAGATGATTCTCCACTGTCCTCTTCATATATAAGGCTTTAAACTTGTCCCACATGCTCTTAGCCATAGTTTCCATAACTACCTCCCGTAAAACTTCGTCAGAGAGATTTAGAATAATGCTTGATCGGGCCTTCTTATTCATAACCGTAAGATCTTCCTTTGACGTATCATCTGGAATGTTCTCAGCTCTCTGTAGTGCCAAATCAACTCCGTCTTGAACCAAAATGACCTCCATCTTGAGCTGCCACATGTCGAAGTTAACATTTCTGTCAAATTTCTCGACAACGATCTTTGTTATTGTCATTATTGCCAAAAGATCCCGAAACCAAGCTCTGATACTAGTTTGTTAGAGTTGGCCCCAAGAAATTTACCAAAGGGTAATTTAGCAACCGAATAAAGATAATAAAGCAGAAAAATAAAAGAGACAAGGACACCAGATTTACGTAGTTTGGTTAATTGACCTACATCCATGGACAAAGGAAGAGCAAATCACTACCATAAAACACCTGAAACTACTAAACAAGAAAAACCCAAAGCAAACAATTAGGTTTTCTTGTGGTGCTTCTGGCTTCAAAGCCCAGACCCTTATTTATAGTTGCAATAGGAGATAACAAGCTTGATTTTTCATATGTGGGACTTGCCAAACTAACATTATCTTTGTGATATCTCGATGACCCAAGGCATGGGGACGGACACACCTGAAATATTTGAGCATATGATTCAGTTTAGTTTTATTGCATGTCATCACAAAGTCACATGACGGACCATGTCGGTACCATGACCCATGGGTACAACGTGCGTCGATCAAGTATGATGCTATGCCGTAAAGATCGGGATAGTGCCGATCAAGTACGATACCACCCTGCAAAGATCGAGACAACGCTGATCAAGTACAACATCGCCTCGTAAAGATTGGGATAGTGTCGATTGAGTGCGACATCGTCCCACAAAGATCGGGACGACGTCGATCGAGTATAATACCATTGTTCAGCGTCGAGGCACGAAGGACGACCGATGTTTGCATGAAAAGTATAAGTTCGCCACTTAAAGGGTCGACCATGAATGAGTCAGGTACAACTGGTCCCATGCATAGGGTACAAAAACTCATTGCCTGGCTAGTGCCAAGGGGGGGTCCTCGTTTTCACTCAACTCTAACTAAATCTTTGGAGGGGTCAAGTCAAGAAATCCCCCTCCCGACCCCGACCTATGTACAGGAGCCAAGCGATAAAGGAGGCGACTAATCAAAGGGGAACCCCCAAATTCCAAAAGTGAGGTTTAAGCTCGACCCAACCAGACGACGACTTCCACTGCTTGAGTATCCATACGGGTGATCTTACGCATTCGGGACAAGACCAAACTGTACTGACACCTCAGCTACGGTGTAAAAGTTCACCAATATTTTTGGCGCCAGAACGAGGGCACGATGTCGCAAGATCAACCCCAGCCAAGCAATTTGGGCAAGCACCTGAGCAATGAACACCTTCCGACTCACCCAGCTCTCGAGTTTGGGGGACAACTCTCGCCTCCCCCGGGACAAGAGGCAAACGGCTCCGCATCGACCCTAACCCACTATTGGCGGTTGTTCACCGACCCCAAGTTATCACCTCCTGGGATCATAGTCGCCCAACCTCCCATCTCAACAGAGGTGTTCCTTAACCTAGCGCACAAAGTCCAAGCTTTATCAGGGATGATGCAAACTATCGTTTCCCTTGTTCCTCATCTTGCCCAACTCCCAACGCTCTCACAAATGCTGCAATAGAAAGTGCTGCCACCCACTCCTACGTAGCCTCCACCCATTCTGACGTTGCCCCCAGCCCCTCGACGCCCCTTGATGACAAACGACATCCCATCGCCTAAAGAATAGTCGAAAAGTCTGAGGCAGATGTCTGTGCATGACGCACTTAACCTTCGGCACCCCTATGATAGCAGCCTCGAGCCTAACATGTTGTCGACAGACTTAGAGGATTCTCTCTTAGCTCAGCTACGCTCCGTCAATCGTTGCCTAGATGAGATTCAGCGAGAATTTCATAAGTCCAAGGAGGAGCTTGGTGAGGCCCCTCCGAGAGGGTCACCCTTCACACCAGAGATTCAAAACAAACCCATCCCACCAAGCTTTTGTCTTCCCGTGCTCAAGACCTACAATGGAGCCTCCAACTTGACGGAGAATGTGGCTGCTTTCCGAGCCCAAATGGCCCTGTACGGCACCTCAGATGCCCCCACGTGCAGGGCATTCCCCACCAAACATCGAGGCCCAACTCAAGCGTGGTATAGCTGGCTCAGACCGACCTCCATCGCATCCTTCAACCAGCTAGCCAAGGAGCTTGAGCTCAACTTTTTTGCCAATGTGTGACCAAAGCCGTCAATGGCTCTGCTCCTCAGTCTCAGCCAAAAGGACGATGAACCACTCTCTCATTTTGTGACTTGTTTTGTTGTTGAGATCCAAGGACTACCCGACGCTCACCTTTCTTTAATAATCCAGGTGTTTTTGATTAGACTTCGGCCATCCAGGTTCTTCTGGTCGCTGGTCGAGCAGCCACCAACAACTATTCCTAAGATGCTCCAATGTGCGAACCAATACATAGCTACAAAAGCATTGATGGCAGGAAAGCGCGAGGAACATCAAAGGCCCCGGGCGGAATTGTCCCGAGGGCAAGCCTCGGCTCCACTAAGGAGAAGAACTGATCGACCCGAAGCATCACTCCCGAAGCCCTCGCTCCCACCTCTAAATTCCTTCAGGATAGAGACATTTCTCTATATCAAGGAGAAGGGGCTCTTGAAGGCACCCAACCCGATCAAGACCCCACATGAGCTCAGAAGGCACTCCAAGTATTGCTGATTTCAACGCGACTATGGGCATGACACCGAGGAATGTCACGACTTGAAGAACCAGATTGAGTAGCTCATTCATCAAGGTCACTTGGGTCACTATGTTAGAATACCACGGGAATCATCGCCATGCCCTTCGAGCCCGGTCGAAAAACAGATCGATGTGATTAGCGGCGGCTCGACATCGGGAGGGGATAACATGGAATGAAGAAAGGCCTATGCCAGAGTTAACGTAGAAAAGCATGTGAGGCACCCGTAAGTGCTGAACATGATGATGCGTTGGTAATTTCAACTGGAATTGCCAATGTTTGGGTTAAAAGGATCATGGTAGATACCGGGAGCTCCGTCGACGTCTTATATTTCATCACCTTCCGGAAGCTTGGCATCGCTGAGGAGAACCTCACCCCAATGCTGTCAGCACTTACTGGATTTATAGGTGATTCCATTTCACCTCGTGGAACCACCATCTTACTGTTACCTTAGGGGAAGAGCCGAGGTCCAAGACGGTCCTAGTAACCTTTATGGTGGTGGAGCTCTCATCGGCTTACAATGCCATCTTGGGCTGTCGGACCCTCAACAAGCTCAGAGTTGTCATCTCCATGTACCATCGAGCAATAAAATTCCCAACCCGAGCCAGGATCAGGGAAGCCAAGAAGTCAAAACGCAAATAAGTTGTCGACCCCCGAGACGTCACCAAGCCATTGCGGCACTCCAAGCTGACTGAACACACTTAGTACATCTTGTTACATAGCCACCAGCCAAACAGAGTCGTCAAGGTCAGGTTGGGGCTCCTGGAGAGGGAGCGAGAGCAGTGCGTCAACCTGCTAACTGAAAATGCCAACATTTTCGCCTGGTCGCCATTAGACATACTCGGAATTGATCGAAGCATCATGCAGCACTACTTGAACATCAATCCCCAGGCACGACCAGTAAAGCAGCGACCATGGATGCTAGCGCCCGATTGACAGAGAGCAATGGACGATGAGGTGGAACGACTCCTGGTGGCATGCTTCATCGCTGAAGCAAAATACCCCCAATGGCTATCCAATGTATTTCTCGTTAATAAGTCTAATGGTAGCATGCCCGAAGGACTGTTACCCGCTCCCGAGAATCGACCAATTGGTCGATGCTACTTCAGGGCATGAGCTCCTCTCATTTCTAGACTCCTTGGGATACAACCAAATCAAATGGTGCTAGAAGACCAGGAACATACCGTTTTCATCACAAACCGAGGAGTTTACTTCTACACGGTCATGTCATTCGGGTTAAAGGATGCCAGGGCAACCTACCAAAGGATAATGAACAAAATGTTCGCCCACCAGATCGGGAGAAACATGGAGGTGTATGTTGATGACATGATTGTAAAGAGCAAGTTCGCCTAAACTCACCCAACGGACCTTGTTGAAACATTCATATCCCGATCGAGGGACAAATGCCTCCCCTTTTTTCGAATCCTGAAGAACCCGAAGAACTTTGAGTGGACTTTGGAATGTCAAGAGGCCTTTGAGCGACTCAAGGAGCACCTGGCCTGACTCCTTGAGATAGCCACTTAGCCTCCATGTCATAGCTTTTGAACATGTTGTCAGTTCTGTCTTAACTTGGGAAGATTCTAGAGTGTAACAACTAATCTACTACGTGAGCCACATCCTCAGCGGGCCTGAGATACGATATCAACTAGTGGAGAGGTTGGCTTTGGCACTCATTCAAATGGCCAGAAAGCTACAACCTTATTTCTAGGCCCACCCGATCAAAGTAGTGACCGCGACCAGCCACTGCGACAAATCTTGTCTAAATTCGACATGTCCGGACAAATGCTCAAATGGTCAGTCAAGCTGGGAGAATTCGACATATGGTATGTCCTGAGGACTACCATAAAGGCTCAGGCAGTCTCCAACTTCATCTCAGAATTGACTCCCCTCGAAAGCAGTACTAGTGAATATACCGAGCAACGGTGGAGCTTGCACGTTGATGGCATGGCAAACAAAAAAAGGGGTGGGGCTAACCTCGTCCTAAAGAGGCCTTGATGGCCAATTGTTCAAACACGTACTCCGCTTTGGGTTCAAAGCTACCAACAACGAAGCCGAATACAAAGCACTCCTGTCCGGGCTTAGACAAGCCCTCGATCTCCAAGTCAAAAGCATCGAGGTTTTCACTGACTCCCAACTGGTGGTCGATCATATCAACAGAGACTACAGGCTTGGGATGCTACCATGTCAAAATACTTGTTCAAGGCAAGAAGACTCGTCGGCTACTTCCAGCACTTTGTAGTGATAAGGGTGTCGCGGACGCAGAATGCACAAGCAGACGCCCTAACAAAGCTCGCTTCGGGCACAAGCACTAACTTGCCTCTAGAGGTCGAGTAGCTTCCTTGCCGAACTATCGCAACCAAGCAAGTGGTCGCAACAAACTCAGCACCAACTTGGGTGGAGATCCTCTACTACAAGAGGGACGAAATGTTGCCACTCGACAAAAACGCCTCTCGACGGCTTTAGCACACACAAGCATGGAATTGTGAAATGAACTTATGACTCTATCAGAGGTCATTTACCCAGCCACTCTTATGCTACTTGGATCCAGTGGAAGCCTAGGCAGTTTTGACCAAGGTCCATGAGGGGGTCTGTGGAGAGCACATCAGCGGTCGAACTTTAGCCTTCAAAGTCCTTCGAGAAGGCTATTACTGGTCAACCATGCGTCGAGATGCCACAACATATGTACAATGATGTCAGTAGTGCTAGAGGCACTCTCGAACGTATTGTCAACCTGCAGTTCCGTTAAACTCTCTGGATTGTGTGTTGCCCTTCGTGCAGTGGGGAATGTACCTCCTTGACCCATTCCCACCGGCCTCGGGGCAGAGAAGGTTCCTCATCATCGGAGTATACTATTTCACCAAATGAGTAGAGGTCGAGCCACTGGTATCCATTACTGAGAAACAAGTAGAAGGATTTGTATGGTAAAGTATCATTACTTGCTTCGGTATCCCAAGGGTCATCTTCACCGACAACGGGATGCAGTTCAATAATGAAAAGTTCAAAAAAATTTGCTCAAATTACGGAATACAATTGAAGTTCAGCTCAGTAGCTCACCCCCAAACCAACAGCCTTGCCGAAGTAACTAACCGAGCGATACTGGATGTCCTAAAGAAAAGAGTCACCAGATACCACGGGACATGGGTCGATGAACTCCCGAGCATATTGTGGGCATCTCGAACAACACCAAAGACTGCCACGGAGGAATCACCCTTTAGCTTAGCATCCAGCACTGAGGTAGTGCTCCCACCTGAAGTAATCTTTCCAACGCATAAGGTCAAAAACTTCGGCAATGGTGTGTCAGAAAGCGGACTCCGAGCCAGTTTAGATCTCGTCGAAGAACGAAGAGTCCCGCGGATTCATCAACCAGGAAAGGAGCAATTCTCATTGGATAGATATGGTGGTCCCCATGAGTGATAGTGAGGTGGTCAGATTAGCTCCTATCATCGACTAATGGAAATACGATACTTTTCTGCTTTGAGTGTCGGCTACGATACACCAACAAATTTCTTCTCCCACGATTTCTTTGTCGAGCAAATCTCTGTTTCCAGGTTTGAATCGGTCATCGAGAAGTATGACCAAAGACCAGAGTTCTGAACCAGCGGAATCATCGAAAAGTAGAAGAAGATACAGCAAGATCTCGGCGTTCCAAGTCAAACTCGGTGTGCCATTTCTCTCAATACCAGTTCTGAACTGACTTCTGAGTCCCGAAGGCCTAACCATCCTTATCAATTGTCGAATTTAAATTCGGAGGTTTGGAGATCATCTTCTTTCAATCTGGAAGGTGGATTAAGAACAACAACTCTTGATTCTAGGATTAGGCAAATGCTCTCTTGAGAGAGGCGGTCTCGTGGTAATCATAGAGCCTCTTTAGCTGCTTCCAAGTATAGTTTCTGCCATAAATATCAGTTGCAGTACCACTCTAGCTATCATCCTTCTTTGCCATTCTTTGAGCGCAGTGCCTTTGTTTGTTCTACCCCTGCCAACTTCTTGAACTCTTCTGAGTTGCCTCTTTTTCATCCAGCGATGGACAGCTGCGGTACTGCATTGGATCTCAAGCTGCTGCTGTGTTTGCTAGCTCAAGGTGAGGAGCAAACGAGGCAGCTGGAAACTAATCTGGAGGTTGCTTTCCTGGTTCAGCATTGCAAACCATTGGCATGACAGATAAGGTCAGCTTTGAAGGAAGCCATATCCATGGCCAAACCAGTGGATTCCGAAGGGTACTCACGGCAGCTCGCGTGCACCAACCACGACGCAGCTGCATCACACCCGCCTTGATCGAACAACAGGAACCCCAGGCGCTGGAATTCGGGAAGGGTCGTCAAGGAACATGAACGTCGGAAGACGTGCGAGAACAGGTACAAACGAATAGCGTAGTACCTACAGCTAACCATCATGGAATAATGGTTTGTTCGTGAGCATTCTGATCTTTGGGTTGCAGCAAAATTCTACCCAAATGAACGAGCCACGTTCGTGTTTCCAGCAGTGGAGCGATCGAAGCACTAGAAGATGGCTACATCAGGAGGAAGTACGGCCATAAGGAGATCCTTGGATCCAGGCATCCGAGGTTTGTATATGAATGAGAATCCTCTTATGTTCCTCAATCGTCTCTTCCAGGCTTAAGACTGACAGCCAACGTTTGCTCGAACCATGAACGCTTCCCTCAACATTGGTGTCTATATCCTCGCATCCATGCAATAAATAAGATGGAACGTTATCAAACATCTACCGATCAGATCATGTATCTATCGATTACTCTGTCGTCCTCCACATACCTGAACTACTCTTCTCTCAGCAGTTTTGCTATTAGAGATAAGTCTATTGGAATTAAACTTGTGTTACAAAGAGATTAATTTTATTAAAAGAAAAGGTCGATTAGAATTAAACTCGTTCACATTAATTTCATCAAAAGAAAGGTTCATGTTGCATAAAAATTCATTACATTAAAAGAATGATTCATTTTGAATACAATTAATGTAATATATTTTTGAAAATTATATAAACCCCATATGTTGGGTCATAAAACATATAGAGTTTCTGAAATTGTAAAGAGTTTATTTTTAGAGAAATATAGAAGATTGAAGCTTATACTACTCTTACTCTATTTGATAACTCTATCCCTTCTTCCTATTAAATTCAATATTTAGTATCATAGTATAAGTTAGGCTATGGCCTTTTCCTCAAGTACTATCAAAATTCAAATCCCTAGATTGACAAAAAAAAAATTATGATATATGGTGCATCCAAACAAAGGTGGATATGTTAAACCAAGTCCAGCGGAAGAAGGAGCAATAAATGCAGAAGTAAAAAAAGTAACTACAAAATAAAAGAAATGAGAAAAAGGTTTTGTTTACGATCTACCAAGGGTTTGATGATACGATGTTTGAGATCATTGCTCTAGCAAATATTTCAAAGGAGGCTTGGGAAATGCTTCAAAAAGCATTAGTGGTGTTGATAAGGTAAAGAAACTTCATTTACAAGTTTTACGAGTCGAGTTTAAAAAATTACAATAATGTACTTTTGAAACTATTTTTGATTACTTCTAAAAAATCATTTCTATTGTTCATGAGACAAAATAGTGAACAAATAAGTAATCAAAGAGTAATAAAAAAAGTACTAACATATTTAGATCCAAATTTTGATTTTATTTCTATTGCGATCGAAGAATCTAAAGATTTGGAAAAAATATCTTTAGAAGAACTTATGAGTTTCCTTCAAGTTCATGAACAAAGGATTACAAAAAGAGGATAAGACAAAACTATGGAGCAAGCACTATAAACTCTTGAAAATCAAATTCTCAAATAGAAAGATAATGTGGACAAAGAGGAAGAGGAGGCAGAAATCAGACCAATCAAGAATCTCAAAACAATGAAAGTAGTGAAAAAAATTCTAGCTAAAGAGGCTAAGATTATGACCGAGGACATGGCTGAGGTCGTGGACATGGGAGAAATTATAAAATGTCTGAAATACAGTGTTATGTTTGCAAAAGGTATGGACATTACTCCTATAAATATTATTATTATCCTAATAATAAAGGTGATAGGACAAATTTTATTAAGGAAGAAAATAACGAAATCATATGGTATCTAGATACAAGAGCTTTAAATCACATGTGTGGCATCAAAGAGCTATTTTAAGAAATGAATACAAGTTCTTCTGAGAATATTGCATTTAGTGATTTATCTCAAAGACTAGTAAGAGACAAATGTAAATTCTCCTTGAACATAATAATGATAAAAAATTATACATTTCAGATATTTATTATATTTTTTATATAAAAAAATAATATTCTAAGCTTGGAGTAATTATTTGAAAAAGGTTATGATATTGAGATAAAAGATATGATCTCTCAATTCATAACAAGAATAAAACATTGATATCACATGTGAAAATGACAAAGAATAGAATGCTTCCTTTGTATTTATGTATTTTTTATTAGTTAAATTATTTTAAAACTAATATTGAGGATATTTCTACACTATGACATCTTAGATATGCTCACTTAAATTTTGAGGCTTTGAAACTTTTAGAGAAGTATAATATGGTGACAGGAATACCAAGAATTAATCATCCATCAAAATTATGTGAAGTATATGTCATAGATAAGCAAGAAAAAAAAATATTTTAAAGTCAGAAGAACAAAAAGAGCATGACATCGACTTGATCTGGTGTACTTAGATTTTGTAACACTATAAGTCCAATATCACTTTGAGAAAGTAGGCATTTTCTTACCTTCACTAATGATCATAGTGACAAAACTTGGGTTTATATATTAAAAGAAAAGAAAAAAATTTTAAACAAATTTAAATAATTTAAGGATTTGGTTGAAAGATAAAATTATTGTAAGATTAAATGTTTAAGAACAGATAGGGGTGGTGAATATATATCAAATGAATTTAAATTTTTTTTGTAAAAATAATGAAATTCTACATTAATTCACCATGCCATACACACCTCAACAAAATGATGTCTCAGAAAAAAGAAAAAAAGAACTATCCTTAATATGGTTTGATGCATGTTAAAGGAAAAAAAAAATTCTAAAGAATTTTGGGGAGATACTGTTGCTTATGCAGTTTATTTGTTTAACAAATTTTCTACAAAACGAATTAGTAATGTTACACTAGAAGAAGCATGAAGCTTATAGAAACCAAGAGTTGATCATTTGAGAATTTATGAAAGTATTGTATTTGCTAAGATACTAGAAGAAAAGAGAACAAAATTGGAGGATAAAATCATAAATATATTTTGATAGGTTATCTAGAAAATTTTAATGGTTACAAACTCTACAATTCTATCACAAATAAAGTTATGATGTTAAGAGATATTGAGTTTGATGAATAATAGATTTGGAATTGGAAAAGTGATGAGTATTATAAGAAAGCTATAGCTTCAGAAGAAAAAATAAATTAAATATATAAGTCAATTTGATTATTGATTCTTGAAATGATTTCTTGAAAGAGAATGATTGATTTTGAATATAAATAATATAATATATCTTTGAATATTATATAAATTTATTGGGTCATAAAACATATAGAGTTTTTAGAATTATAAAAAAAATAGAGAAATATAGAAAATCGAAGCTTCCTCTGATAATTCGATCTCCCTATTAAATTCAACAAAATCATCCCCAAGATTGCGGTGGCTATGTTATGTTATTTTCTGAATGATAATGTGAGCAATACTGCTACAGCTCGACATTCGAACATATCAGCTATTTGTAGCTATCATGGGTCGACCAATCATGTCAAGCGGAAATCGCTCAGTTAGTGTACGAGATAGTTGGTACAGTTGCTAAATACGTTCGCGCGAAGACTTTTTGCCTAATACGTCACAAATCCTTGTGAGCTTCCCGGACTAGTTGATTTTACCATGACTTCATGCATCGCTTTCCTCACCAATTGCATGTCGACTTGGAAGTCGTAAACCAAGAAGAAATACTATTACCCGAAAGAAGTAGTGGCTTGATGCATGCAGTTCTTTAGGCACTTCAAGATTCCCGTAATTCTCCGGCGACATCCTTGGATACTTGTGCAGGTGCTTACTACAGATGCACCTACCGCAACGGCCTCGGAAGTCTTGCAACAAAGCAAGCGCAAGGATGTGATAAGGACCACACCTGGGTCATCGACATCGCTTGCCTGCAGAGGCCACAACCAGCTGCAGCTTGGGCACCCGTGGAACGATACTTGCAGCGAGACCAGCGTAGACCTCC
Source organism: Musa balbisiana (assembly GCA_004837865.1). Lineage (NCBI taxonomy): Eukaryota > Viridiplantae > Streptophyta > Magnoliopsida > Zingiberales > Musaceae > Musa > Musa balbisiana. The sequence continues at coordinate 34,949,716 of CM017195.1, forward strand.
CGTGAACGAGGCGGCACAGCACCCTCACCAGGATCACCACCTGCACGGCTCGGACATGCAAGATCAAAGCTTGACTTCTTCCTTCTCCTTTCCTTCCACGCCACTCAGCGATTAGAGACCAACTAGCTCGGAGTTGAACCACTTCACGGTGTCTCCATTCTGAATGGGCACCTATCGACGGGGAGTAGCTCTGAATACTTCGGAATCTGACTTCACTGAGATCATCCCCGCTGCGACCTCTACCACCAATTCCCCTAAGTTGGATATATGTCGAACATGTTCGAACACATGGAGTTTGATGACTCCATCTTTTTCTGATATATCCTATAAACATAATTGAGTCACTACGAACATCAAATAGGTACTATGATAAGGCCAAAATAGGCATATGGAGTTGAGTTATTTTTAGTTCAAGCTTCTGCCCAAAAGTGTCAATGTAGCTGAACTCAAATAGTTGGATATCATAGCTTGTTGGTTGTCGTTGTTGTTATTATTATCATCAGTTCTACACCGTTCCCACATGTATGTTGTCTCTTTACGAGCAACTGCCTCTGCGTGCGCCGCAGTAAGTATCACTGGCAAGCATTCATGGAACTAAGAAAATGGATGGAGTCATACTTTAAGGTTCAGATTGACATGAAGAAACCCAGAGATTACATGGAGTAATAAGTAGTATCTTGGTCATATTCAAACTAGGCTTCCCCGTTCTCTTTGCTACAGAAGCTTTGGCCTTGGGAGAGGATAGATACGGCGGATGCAGTGAGAGAAGCTTCACGAGAATGTTTGCTGAATCGCTTGTGCGAGTTCCTCGGCACTGAGCTCGCATTCAATTCCGATCTGCAGAAAGAAACAATATTGCATGGAGAAGTCGAACTAATTATGCTAAAACAAAAATATGATCATTACGGTATTGGTTACATCTTTCCATTTGTTCATTATTGATTTAGATAAGATTTTTAAGGATATGATTCGGATGTTTAAGGGGAAATGAGGTTCAGGTTCAAAAATTTCGACTTGCAATTTTTTTTTCTGTAAAAAGGAAAAATTATCATGACAAGCCTACGTTTGGAATTAGGAAATCATAAAATAGAAGCTATTTCATCTCATAAGAGTATTTAAATGGTTACAAGGAAATAGCATGCATGCCATGTGGTTTTCCCATGGCCTAGAAAGCTAGCTGGTTCCCCGTATGTGTACTTGCGGAAAGCCATGCTAAACGGCAGGTGAGAGCCTTTACTAGCAACTTCGTCATGGTGTGACTATTAAATCTTGTAGCTTGCACTTTTTGGTTTTGTTTCTGTGATCCATGGTGATGGTTGTGAAAGTAGAGTAGTAGCAGAAGAAGATTTGGTAAGCATTTGCTGGGTAAGAGGAAACCCGAATCAGTTAGCATTACCTTGATGGTGAATGAGTTGAGCATGGTGTCATCGGTGGTGCTGATGCTAACATGGAGTATCTCGAGCGCGAGGCCCTCGAGAGCTGCAATTATCTTCAGAACTTGCCCAGGGATGCGGTGAGACGCCGTCTTAAGGATGACATTAGGACCCGAGAACTTCACCTCCACATCGGCGACAGGGGATTTGGAGTTGGCTGCAAGCTCGGAGATGCTGCTGAAAAAAGGAGAAGAGGATTCATGGGACGAAGCCAGCGTGGGGGAGACGTAGTTCTGCTGCATCTTTGGCATGTAAGGGCTTCCTGGCTGCGGCGTCCTCGGACTGATGGGAAGGGTCACTCGAGGGCTTAGAGGTGGAGGCCGGGGGCTCAAGGGCGAAGGCCTGGGGCTGGACAGCGGCCTTGGACTCAGCACTTCGCTGTAAACTTTCCTTTGCTTCTTGGCCTCCAGGGACTGCAGGACTTGTTGCAGCTCCTTGATGTAATCGACGACCCCTCCTATGATGGATGCTTGATCTCCCTTTGATCGAAAGTTGATAGATAGATAGATAGATAGATAGATAGATAGATAGATAGATAGGAAAGACACGAGCATTTAAGGAACGAAGCATGATAAAAGAACAACGAAGGTGGCTGCTCGAATTCATCTTACTCTCTTTGCGTAGAAGCAAGGCATCAAGGAGCGCAGCACCGACAGATGCTCATTCATTTGCTTCCTCCGGTTGCGCTCCACGGCGATGTGCGACGTCTTCTGCTGCCCATCGTGGATTCCTGCTTCGGTAGGAGAAACAGGGGAATCCGACAGCTTCCTCTTCTTCAGAGCTTGGCCGGCTTCCTCCAAAGCGTCGTCGGTCTCCGAAGGCCCGGCAGACCACCCTTGAGATACCAAGCTGGTATTCGGCTGCTCGCCGACCCTGGGGCTAAAGTTACTCCCTTGGAATGGGTCAAACAGGGGTACTTCCTTCGTGATGGCATCCTCGAACGTTTCCAAGATGCTAAAAAGATCCTCCGGCGAGGCGTCTACGGCTAAATCTGTTCGCGTGAACTCTGGGTGCTCAAAAAGCTCGGACAGGCCTTCTCCCATGGTATCTAGAAGAAGTATTGGATAATGCAGCAAGTCACCACTTTTAGGATGAGTTCTATGGACTCGATATTTCAGCTCTCGGTGTCAGTGAGTGAATAGCACGGTAACCTTATGTTCCGCGGCTCCGGTAGGGTTTACATCGAACTACAAGAAGAGCAGCTCTACGAACACGACGAACATGCAGCTGCTGCAGGCCATATTTACCTATATACAAGGAGAGCTCTAAGAACTCGAAAGGTATCGTGGAATGGTGAAGGAATGGGATGCGAGGGGAGAGATGGCAAACGGAGAAGAAGCCGATCGAGAACAAATGGACACACCACCGGCTATAAGACCATTGCATCTGCATGGGCTTTGTAGATGCTCTGCATGCACATTAAATTGAGGTGCTTCAGACACCCGTACACATGCTTTAGTTTCTGAGCTCTGAGGAGATTGGGGACGGGCAAACATCAAGGTGGGGATGGGGCCACGCTTTAACTGCGCCACCAGGCATGGCATCTACATTCTAGTTCATCAACTTCTGATGGACAATAGTGGTCGTGTTCTTCATCGATGGGTGAGAACATGGTCCTTCTCTTCTTTCTCATGTTTCCATTGTATATATCATGCATCGTATATGCTCACTGTTAATCCATGTTTTGTAGATAGCACACCGACGTCACATCGTTCAGGTGGTTCACCGAGTAGTACTGCTAAGGTGCAATCTATGAAATGCTAAGCTGCAAATTGCAACTGTGCATTGTGCATGTAAATGTTAGAATTACGATACACATCATCAGTCTTTTAGCCTTCCCCGAGGGGTGCACAGTATTTATTAAGATTAATAATGAGCAGTACTGCCAGTAAGTAAATCCAAAAGCAATCAAAAAGCATAAATCACAAAAGTCGTGCAATCAAGTGTTACCTTACCATTTAATTTCCGTTTGGCACAGAATGACATCGACTAAAAGGATTTCCACTGCTTGTGAGAGCAGCGCAAGATAACGATGACAGTCGCTGTCAGAAGGCTTGAATGGGATCACCACAAAGACACAGTGCCATGCTAAATGTAATAAATAGGAGGAGGAGACGCAATCGCCCCCTCATTTAGTGACCAGCCGACTTCTGCCTCGTTATGTTCCTCAGGCTGTCAGCCGCTCCACATTTACTGTCACATTTACCGCATCCAACGGCCGGTGAACACAAAACAAAGTCATGCTTTCGCATCGATATCTCTGTAGAGGAAAACGAGGGATTGGCTGTGGAGACATCCATTCGATCTTATCAAGCTCCATGGAGGTGGCATCGAATCGGCTTGCCATGCTTGGGTGATAAATGCTGCTGCCAAATGGTATTCTGACAGCTGCATCACGAGCCCTTGTGTGGTCATTTTAATGGAGGAAACTTCCAACAAATTCCGATGACATGATTCCTACTTTGTTTTAGCAACCAAACTTAAGCCTACCCTGTAGAAGGGCAAGGCAGAAATCTAGACATCATAATAATTGCAACAGCAGAATACTATGGTAGATATGTTTCGAAAAGAAATCATCAGGCAAGCGATAAATGCCTGGCTGTCTCAATCTGATTTGGCGGCCCTCCGCAGATCACACATGGAAGGCCGCAGATATGCATATAACTCACAAGAGACTTGAAGCATCATTGTGTGTGTGTGTGTGTGTGTGTGTGTGTGTCAACATAAAATAATGGTGCCCGTATATGGCAGCTTCAGTACTGATGATACCTCCCTTTCGAGGGCTTCAGCAAAAGCTCCAGTGAGACTCATTCAATGGCACCACGAAAGATGTATGAAAGAGAGAGGAGGGAGAGAATCTTGGCCTGCAAGCAGTGACAGAGGCGATTCAGATTCAGACGCCCATCTGATACCCAGCTTAAAGAGGGCGGGTTACATTCATGAACACGGGGAATGGTGCATGTATGAATGTCCCAACCATGGCGGCCCCCATGGCCTTGAATGCGGCTACAAAGATTACGAGGGCCTCGACCGGTCGACATCAGATGTGTAGCCGTTGGGACTTCGGCTTTGCTGATCTACGATACCATTTGTTGTCTCCGAAGAAGAGGCCTGCGTCATAAGCATCATTCATCTTATTTCAACATGAATGGTAGGGGAGGAAGAAGAAGACTGAAGAACTACAAGGACGAGCGGCCATGCACGTACGACATGCAACAACAGAAAACAAGGTCAATGATTTCAGATCGTTCCAAGCAACACTAACGATTAGTTTAATTGGGTATTTATGGACGAGGAAATGATTTAAGCAAATGAATACAAAAATGAAGCTCTCCAGCTGTCTTCTACAGATTCACTTAGCTCGCTTCCATCTCTATCCTCTGCCTGATGATTATGATACAACTCAAGATGAGTAGGTGATAAACATGCAATTAAACCAAAGGCATCATCATGTATCCGGATCGAAGTATTCCAACGAAGACGGAGAGGGGGAGGGGGAGGGGGAGGAGGTGGAGGTGGAGGTGGAGGTGGAGATTCCGCGTTAAATGAAGGGAGGGCAGGACAGGTAATATGGAAGGGACGAGAAGAAATCTTTGTGGGGATCTCCGAGACCGGCACGACTTTATGGCCGTGGCGTGCAACGCGGGCGAGACGCATACGCTTGCATCGGAGACGCGATACGGCCGGAGATGGTCGGCAGATGGGATCAACATCCTCGGCGGAGATCCAGCCTACTGCCTGCGGTTAGGTTGATGCAGCATAAGAAGCATATCAGGGATGCGCGTGACGGCCGGAAGAGGGTCCACGGAGCACAAAAATTGTCCAAGCAAGCTTGCCCGAATTAGGTTAACATGACCGGCCGGACCCGTCTCCTCCTCCGGGAACTCGGGGTGGGTTAGAGAGGATCGTCCCCATGCTTCAATTAATGCGTAGTCACCATCGGATATCATTAGGTAGACGTGACATTTTTGGTATAAAAAATGGGGCCACATGTGGTCACGATCAGATCGGATCGGTGGGGTCCGACCTGAAAAAATTGTGAACCGGGTTTGAGATCGGACGTGTTATACGGCCGGTTAATTTGCTTGGGATGATTTTGGGCCGAACAGATACTGGAATAGGCCCGGCCTGGTTCTTTTATTTTTGTTTTATTTGGGCTTCTTTCCGTCTATTTTTCGGCCCCTAAGCGGGGGTCCAAACCCTAAACTTCCTTTTCTTCTTGTGGTCGGTGAATTAGGAGATGGAGGATGTGGAAGCCGTGCTGGAGAGCGTCTGTGACCTCCACGACATGATCAACGACGCCATCCACGCCACCTCCCGCGCCCATTTCCTGCGCTCCATCAACGTCCGCCGTGGCGAGCGGGAGCCTGCAGCGGGCCGCAGAGGGGACGCCGGTGATGCAAATGGAGGGTTTATCTTCGTCAAGGAATTTGGGGTCGCGGAGGACGGCGCGGCGGTGGCGGAGGCCAGGAGCCTCGCCGCCATCCGGTCCGCGCTGGAGAACCTCGAGGACCAGCTCGAGTTCTTCCATGTGAGTTCCACTTCTTTTTCCTTCTATTTTTTCCCCCCTCGTCATGGCGTTTTATTCATACATACGATTGAACCAAAATACCATTGTTTTTTTTAATATTTTGATCACATCATGGTGAGACTTCGATCAATTCATATATATATATATATATATATATATATATATATATATATATATATATATATATATATATATATATATATATATATATATATATATATATATGTGTGTGTGTGTGTGTGTGTGTGTGTGTGTGTGTGTGTGTGTGTGTGTGTGTGTGAATAATGGATTGTAGAATGTAATACTTTATGCTCATAAAAAATTTACTCTTGGCTTTGAATCCATTCCATTCATCAGGTTTCTAGCGTTGCTAGAATTTGTATTTACAACTTCAGTGGTCTCTTCTTCTATTTCAACATCTGATGTTCATCGATCTATTTGATGAGTTCCTTTTACGTAAATTATGTAAATTATATACTATCCTTTTTCCTGGAAAGGAGAGTTCAAGGAGGCTTTTGCTAGGCTGGTCTCAAGGCATTACAACTGCCTCCCTGTATGGATTATGTGGTGTTAAGTTCAATTAATTTCTAAAAAATTGTGTTTTTATCCCATTGATTATCCTCTGTAGAGGAACTAAGATTGCTTAATACTTGGGCAACTCTTCAACATAAGTCGATAGTATGAAAATTATAGTTAACATGTTGGAAAATATCAATTAAAGTTCCCAGATTAAGGCAATTGTGGCATGATGCTGTTGTATGACATTTTGGTGGGCTGGCTAGTTGTTAAACAGGCATTGCAGTTTTGGCAGAAGATGACAAGTGAAAGTAAGCCCTGGCTCAGGTTTACTCATACTTTTCTTGATATAGTTGTTGGCTTTAGAATGTGCAGCACTTTTTTAAGAGTTGTGCTTGCTTAGCTTCGTCCATACGTAATTTGATCTTAATGCCAATAATGAATCATAATTGTGTTTGTGATTGTTGTGTGTTTTTTTTTTTTTTTGACAACCACTCTTTGTGTGTTGTAGAATGCTTCCTGCGCTAGACTTATTACATATTAGAAAAAGTTCTGTTTCTTGTTGGTTGCATGATCTTAACCAGCAGCAAACTAACAGAGTTTTCTACTTGTGAAATTGCCTTGTGCTTTTAAGATAACATTTCTTTTGTTAATGTTTGTTTTCAGTTCTGTGTTGGGTTAGATGATTAAGTTTAGGTTGATGGTGATTTTTTAAAATTCTACTGATCATTCATGAAGCCTCTTGGTCTGCTTTGCGGAAAAATCAAATGGATATGTGTGTGTGTATATATATGTATGTATGTATGTATGTATGGACTAATATTGAATGATTGTTTTCCAGGCTAGCATTTTTTCTTGACTTTGCACGATAGATATGTGCTACAATCTACTTAACATGCAAATTGACTCTACAGACTGTACAATCACAACAGCAAGCCGAACGAGATGCTGCTATAGCACGGTTGGAGCAAAGTCATATCATTCTTGCCATGAGATTGGCTGATTATCGGGGAAAGAAGGACAGGGTCATTGACAAAGCTTTATCGTTTGTTGGTAATGTGCATGACATGGGCCGTTCTGTCACACCAGAGACCCTCTCTGAGAACAAGATAACAAGGAGTCAGTCTGGTAAGAATTTGGAAGGCCACGAGGGAAGGAGCTCTAGCATGTTAATACAGATGTTCATATCAGGCTTTGCTGCGGCGAAAAACTCATTCAGATTGGTGAGGATCCATGGTGTTTTAAGGAATGCTGCTGTTTTTGCCATAAGCATGCTTGCTCTCATGCAACTCAATCAAGTTGCTTGTAGTGGTGGAACTGCTCGATCACAATATCAGACATTCTACAAGAAGAGAAATGGAGGAAGATTTTCTTGGTCGGCCAGTGCTTCTTCTTCTCATAGCAGCCAATTGGAGCATCTAGAGGTTGTGTCAGCTAGAGGTTAGGGTTTGGAGGTTGATCCCTTTAAATACTGAAATTAGTAGGAAATATTGCATGTTTTTACTTCTTTGTCAAGTTTTTCTTTTTTCTTTTTTATTGCTTTAATCTTGTCAGATGGTCATGTACATTGTTGTAAATCTAAATAGGTTGTACTCGAACACAGTTCTTGACTGCTTATCAACAAGCTTTCTTATTAGTATGAGCCAAGGGAGTTGTGGACTGATACATTTCTGATTACTTGGCGCTAAACTACGACTCTAATTTAGATCTTTCAGCTCATCAGTTTTCTTTCAAAGGTTTAAGTGATTTGTTCTTGTGGATGTATAGAGTGCAAGCCAGCCATATGGTCATCTAAATCACTTTAATGGGACCCTAATTCTCGACAAATGATCATAAGGAACAAAGATGTCAACCTTTCTTCCATATGCCGCCTAAGGAAAAGTTATATACGATGCATTTGTAGTGGCTCGTAAACTATACATACATACATACATACATATACATACACAGAGAGAGAGAGGCTGCAGTGTCACTATAAATAAATACATACATACATACAGTGGAGTTGTAATTAACCTTGCAACTCCACTCCTTCATCCTTTTCTTTCACCCAAGTTTTAGGCTTTAAGCCATTAAATCAAGTGATGTTGAACTCCACATTATTGAGTTCCAACGACTTGGTTAAGGCCAAATTAGTTCCATCAGATTCCTTTATCTCGATGACCAACAACAGTCCAAACAGGAAAACAAGACCAACATGAACTTTTCCATGGATCGGAATATGCTCCTTTTCTTTAATCCCTAATCTGTTCTTGTCCTCATATCGCTACAAGTTTGGTAATGTTCCTATACATCTGTTGGACTCTTAGGTGAAGCATCAGACTTCCTGGAACCAAAAAGGAAATGTCTTTTGTCCCTACTTCACTACCATAATCATCATCTGCAGACAGTAAATAAATTGGCTAAACAACTATTATACACCTTGTTTTGTTTTACAATTGGCAGCTGCAAATAAGACAACCATCACCTTTGGGGTGTACATAGAACTCTGTGTATATAGAACTCATGATAGCATCTTTTCTTGGTGTCTGGCTTGATTCTTTTACTCAGAGCTCACAGCTTACCCCCACACAAATGCAAATGTTTCCATCATTAATCGTCTCTGATGCCCATAGTTTTGGGCATCAGTATCACGTTGCTTCATGAGGTTTCAAGAACATGCCAACATTGTTGCAACTTTTCAATCTTCAAGCATTTGCATGGTTAAAGAGACGAGACAGTCTTGGGACTGTTGGGAACACAATCACCAAGCTGGCGAGTACCGTAATGACTCTGCTGGAGGAGTTCTCGAGAGGTGCATATGATCACATCATTTAGCAGCTGCAGCGTTCACAAGCATTCGTCCTACACACCGACATCTCTCGTGCCACTCAACTTACTCCAATGATTCAGATTCGGAGACCAAACCACGAAGAACAATGGTCTTCTCATCCCTGACCATTTTATCGACGGAAGAAGGAAGGATGACAGTCGCATGATACAGCGGCATACTCTCATGGCTAAAGTGACACGAAAAAGGAAGGTTTACACATCAAAACGCGGTCTCTGACATATCTGTTGAACTAAACACAGCTATTCGGAGAAGGCCGACGTCCTCCGGTTTCTGTTGATGCTCCGCAGATCTCAGTTAAATGAGCTGATGGGTGTGTGCGGTAAGAACAGAGGCTTCACCCTCGCCTTCACCTTCAATGTTTGTTCGCCCTCAAGGTCATCTTTCAGCACCATAAACGTATAGAAAGTGCCACATTTCTGGACCTCTCAATCATTCCAAGAAGTAGTCAAAAGTTAGGATGCCACAATTATCACAAGACTCCAAATATGGATTTGATAGCGAGTTCCTGTTGTCCTTTCAATTGACTGATAGAAACGTATGATCATGTTCATTGCACCAAAAATACACAGCCTAGAGAGTAAATCCCCAAAAAAACTCGGTGACAGAAAGATTTGCTTCTATAATCATCTATGTTAGATATCTATTTTCTACTTGTAATCGTCCCAAACTCGATTCATACACATCCATCTCTCCCAACTCTCCAACTCCATTTCAAATTCGACTTTGGTGTCATCTCAAATTGATTAACAAGTAGAGACAATTACGCACTATAATTTCTGATACCTGCCAAAATCCTTTTAGTCCCAATAAAGGGCCCCACGTGGGACCGACTCCTGCGACACATCGCAGGCAACACGGCCACGTGTACGGTGTTGACATCCGAAAGTAGACAGCGATACACTATCACGCATCAAGCGTTCAAGTTCGGCAAATAACACGTCCCCACACACACGCAAACACTATATATATATATATATATATATATATATATAACACGCAAAAAACTGGTCTCGGATAATACCATAAGCCTCATATTAATTGTTGTTATTAGTAATTTTCTAGTGACTGCGTTACATCTTCCACTTAAGAGACGGAGTGATTTTAAGAAAGCCACTACGAATAGGGAAACTAAAGAGGAATAAGTAGAAGGAAAATAAAAAGAAAAAGGAAACAGAAGCCCCCCATTTTTTTGGGGCTCCCGAAGAAAAAAATCGACCGACTAATCTCGGCGCGATTTGCGAGCTCGAAAAAGGCTTAGTTTGCGGCGGGAAGGGGCTCGATCGGGAACAAGTCGCCGATGTCTGCGAAAAAATCGTCTCCCGCTGGCCACGTCGACGACGGCTCGAGGAGGTCGAGTCCCGAGCCGTGGATGAAGGCGGCGCTCAAGTCCTCGGCAAGGACGCCGACCGGCGCCGACTCGTCGTCGAAGAAGCTGAGCAAGCCATCGAAGAGCGCCTCCTCCTCGAACTGCAGGAACCCGCCCGGCTCCACCGGTGAGCTGGACGCAATGCCCGTCGCCGGCGGTTTCGGCTTCTCCTCTGTGTCGTTGGCCTTGGCCGCGGAGGTGGAACAGGAGGAGGACGAGGAGAAGCCGCGGAGGACGGAGGTCGGGGAGTAGAGGTTGTGCGACTCCTCGGCGGAATCGTACCCGCCCGATACGGAGGTGAGGTAGTTCTCCGATAGGTTCTTCTTGGGCGGCGGAGGAGGAGAGGGATGGGTCGTGGTGGCGGCGCCGGCCGGGGGGCGGGCGAAGTTGGTGGTGGCGTCGGGGCCGCGGAGTTGGATGGCGGCGGAGTCGTAGACCTTAGCGGCCTCCTCAGCGGTGTCGTACGTGCCTAGCCACACCCGTACGCGCCGCCAAGGGTCCCGGATCTCTGCGGCATACTTCCCCCACGGCCGCCGGCGGACGCCACGGAATCTTTGTACGCTCCCATCGCCGCAGGCAGCCGCAGCGGCACCAGCCTTCCGCTTCTTTCCGGCCTCCGCGGCGTGCGTGGGCCCGACACGGGCAGGGCGGGTATCGAACCGGATCTCCTGGACGTACCGACGGACGCGGCGGCGGGAGTGGCAGCACTCGCCCTCGTCTCCGGAGGAGTCGGTGGCGTCGTAGTCGTCGCAGAAGATACGTACTGTACGCGGCCGTGGCGCCGCGGCGGGCACGTCACTGGGGCGGCGCTTCGGTCGCGACGCAAGGGGCGGCTTGGGCGTCACGACGACGTGCTCTGTCCGCTTCACCGGTACCAGAAACGTAGCATCCATCAAGTTCACTCCACGACTCTACTCTACAGGATTCGCATTCCCCTGCATCCAACACAACGACAACGAGCCAAACCAACCATAAAAATCTAATCTTTGCCATTCCAAACGCTGCAAGAAGAACTGCAGGCAAAGACATAATTGTCACACCCCAAAAGCAAGGCATCCCTCCCTATCCCACACCCACGATCAACTTAGAGAGAGTAAAAGCTGATGCTTTTGCCGACAAATGAATGGAATATCCACTAAAACAGTGACAGCACCAACACACCCTCAAATCTTGGTGGATTCTAGTAATCCCAGGACAAGAGGAAAATAGGGATCGAAAAGAGAAAGAGAGACCTCGATGAAAGGAGAGAGTGTAACTCACAAAGCGAAACACCACCAACCGAGCACGGAGTCGTTGAATCCCGGACGCGCGAGAGCAAGGACAGGCAGCCTTCTAGTTTTGGCACCTCTGCCCTCGACTGCAGAGCACTACCACCAACAACCCCAGAGGATGGTGGAAGAAGGAAGATAACGGACAGAGAGCAGGAAGCGGCAGAAGGAACAGTAGAAGCGGAGAAACTTCGGCTTCATAGCATATTGGGCTGCGATGATGGGAGAGTGAGCAGCGGAAGTCGCAGCACTCTCTTATAGGAAGCCGATGGAAAATCTCGCACCCCAACTCTTGTTATTTCCCAAATAACATCATATTCCAAGATTTTTGATCGCTCACCGGCTGTTCCCTGTAAGCCGGTCCCCATCCGCGGACCGCCGCATCCTTCGAGATGACAGCTGCCAGGTTTCAAACCAACAGCGGGGGTACCCCCCCCCACCCCCGCCCGCCACACCCCCCCAAAATGCTGACTCGGACGGGCCCCACCACGACATCGAATCGAATTCTCGCGGTCAACCTTTGACCCAATCACGAGTCTTAAGTCCTTCCTCCCTTCCTTTCAAGATTTACTTACTTGGCTCCCAAGAAAATAATTACCCGACGCAATCAGTTACCATTTAATCGTAATTATCGTTATGGAACATGTGACCACCCACTCACATCAGACGAGTTGGAATCTCAAGGATCATCATCATCCATGTGAAGGAAGAGGAAGCCAAAATACTTAGGGGCAAGAAATCACTGTAGGACAAAGCATACAACACCTGTCACCACTGCCACGCTCTTAACCCGAGACATTGTTTTTTATCTTTTACAGCTGCGTCGTGTCACGTATTATCGTTACCACGGTAAGCTTTGTGTGTTCTTCCTCGTTACTCCCCCTCATGATCATCTCATCGACGTGTGCAAAACACCCGAATCCCTTTCTTTCATCAACACATTTTCTTTTTTGTTTGACATATTCACATATATCAACTTCTCTTTTTCACCACAAAAAACAATGTAGTTGCTAACCTACTAACAGTCCATTCTTATCGCTTCTCATGCTTGTTCGTAGATCGGAATATCCCAACTCTATACGAGGGAGAAGCACTTTCACTTCGTTATGCCTTCGCAAGAAGGCAGGTGGAAAAGGCAACGATGCACCTAATTACCTAAAACCCAGTCGCAATCATACGAGAGGTTTCCAAAACGCTTTGGGCGAGAAAGAAAATGTAAACTGTACATCTAAAAAGCATTCACTATAGATGTGGTTTTGGTCAACAACGTGACGTGATACAACCTTTGCATTTCGGAGGTGCAATCCATCCACAAAACATATGTAAGAAAATGCTGTTACTCGAGATTCCAACTCATGGAGAGGTGTGTCCACGGGAAGGTTATGTGGCCGTAAATGCATGAATCAATCCCAGGGTGGAAGCAGCAAAGAAAGAGACGAAGGGGGTGCGTATGTGCCGATGAGCAATGAACAAAAGGAAATGGTGGGAGGACAACACCATTTTTAGGAACAAGAAAGGGTGGGTATTAATTGGTCCAACACGATTCACAGTGGCCGTGTTTTGTGGATGACTCCTCAGATCTTTTATTGCTCCTGCTATTTTTAGCTTAATTAATCCGTTTCCTCGCAGCTCCCAACATGTCCCATTAAGGATAAGTCAATGCAGCATCCAACTCCCAGATGTTCTTCCTCACCCGTCACACCAATCCAAATCCCTATCTAGCTTTCTTCTCTTAATTATATTGCCTTTTAATGGTGATTATTATATAATTACTGTCAAAAGACATCATGCATGCTTTGTCTTTCCAGGATCTTTTATCCCACATTTTTTAGTGTGACAATGGCCCAACCCTTGTGATCTTTATACCAAAGAAAAAGGATGAAATTAATATTTTCCAAGGAAAAGATATCGGTATGACACCTATCATAAGGTTATTCTACAACTTCATAGAGCACAAGACACCAGCAACACATGTAGTAGTCATAGCCATGGATTTACAAGGCATTTGTTTACTCGAGCTGCATGAATTCTTATGAGTAAGGTTTCACCTACTGAAACAAAGTGGATGATATGTACATGAAGTATGCATCACCCAGTAACTATGATATCACCAAGTAAAGCGTAGAGTTATGCGCGAGCAGCTCCAAACAACCTGAGTCTTCCCTGAAAGCATGATAGCATAATTTTAATGCGGTCTAGGTCTAATGGAAGCATCATCATTCTCCATCAGGGTTTCATGTAATGGTAGCACTACGTACTGCTGCTGCTACTGTAGGTCAGATCTTAGCTTTAGAATTTGAGAACGAATCTCTTTTAGCAGTTAAATAATGACAAGTGCAATTAATGCTGCTATGTATTCTTTGCTGAATAGCAGACGGTGATTAATGATCTCGAGCAAGAAAAAGATCTCTGTAATTGTCTATTTGATCTAATGCCCATCGTATGAGCATTACAATACACGAATCAAACCGCTTTATTGGCTTGCTTTGTTGAGAAAATCAATGCTGGTGAGAAATAAACCCGTCTCCAGAAAAGAACTCTAACCAATACGAAGGAACAAATCCTAATCGAAAAAAAATGAAGTCTTTCTATTGCTGGAATCGAATTGAAATATACAACAAGGCCTTCATAGAGCTCTCTCTCTCTCTCTCTCTCTCTCTCTCTCTATATATATATATATATATATATATAGAGAGAGAGAGAGAGAGAGAGAGAGTTACTCTTGTCCTATTAATGTGATGAAGCATCATTTGATGTCTCTCCATCGTCAATGAACCGAAAATATCAACTTGAGCAGATCAGTGAGTCAAAATAAGCTGCTTTGTATTATTATTATTATTTTCTTTACCGCCCTTTTCGGCGACGAAAAAAGAGGAGACGTTTATAGAGCCAGGAAGGAAAGGAGACGTTGTCGCAGGAGCCGAGGGGGCCGACCCGGTGTTCCCGGCGGCCGCACCGACTGCCCACTATCGCAGTGGCAGCAGGTGACCCGTTTCGAACTCTCGGCGGCGTTCCTCATCCCCGCCCGCCCGCCCGCATGCGGCCGCGACGTGGCGGCCTGTTTCCCGAGAGAGCCGCAGGATTCTGTCCCCATTCCGCTTTCGAGCGCAACCATCCCGGTCCGACGTGGCTTACTTCAACGGGTTGAAAAAGTGGACCACCCGCTGGTGAGAGGGTCGGTAAGTGTGGCTGACTGACGCGACACGTGAGAGCGTTAAGACGACTCTGACGATGCCCGCGAGGTCATGGACGGTCGTGATCGTATCCGATATCTGATCACGTCAGCAGCACCGAGTTCAGTTTGCGAAATCTCGCCCAATCGTAAAGTATGAGTCGAATCAATACAAGTTCTAAGATGCGTTTAAGTGATCCCGCATGGTCCATCAATTTAAATAAATGAAAAGAAATCTGAGACATGTGGAATCCTTTGAGAAAGATGCATGTGCATGCATTCATGCATTGTTTTAGCTCCATCGAAGGCTGTTCCACACCTGCCACGCCCGATCACTCATAAATGAGCCATGGAAGAACAAGCGGACGTGCCACACACTAACTCTCCACTTGGGAGTTCGAACATTAGAGTTTTCCAGGTGACAGTTCCCAGAAGCAAGAGCATGAACGCAGACAGTCGATCCACGGCCAAACCATCTTCCTCTGAGATCCTCCAATGGAGGAGAGTCGTCGCAGCTTTGCAGCTTTATTCCTTGGTCTTCAACACGAGACAAAAGCTAAAGCTCCAAGCATACATAGGAAGCGAGGCCTGGTTTTGGGGGTTTAGGTCGTCCACTCGTGTGCACGAACCCTAAAAATATTAAGTGGACTCGAGTTCAAGCATGACATTATCGTAGGCATGTGAGCTACAAAACATACATTTGGAATGACTCTCGATGGGTATTAAAAGCAATCAGATGCTCAACGAGTCCTCTCAGAGAATCTGGCTTGGCTACAATACATTAAGGGGTTCGATGGAGGAGGACATGAGTCCTCTTATTTTAAGCATGGCCTCATCTTAGAATCTCAGACCACATTACTGCATGGCCTCTGCACCTGTACATCTTGCAGTATGCGCTCAGGATGGCACATAAATGCACACGCTGTGTGACTTGGTGCCATGCGAGTCTTAGTATAAACTATAAGGTTTACATCTGATACACAAAATCTCTTTTTGTCAGCATTTCCAAGCATTGAATTGATTCCTTGACGAAGTTGTAATGGTATATGCCAACTGCAAGTAGGATAGGCTCAAGAACGCAAAAGAAAAAATAGAAAGGAAAGCAGCGACATAATGACTACTGTTTTCTGCATATGCTGTTTCAATTGCCCATTAATTTTCTCCACTCGTCTTGCGAGCATATTGTTCGGCTTGTGCAGCAGCAAAGTGGTACGACTATGATTAGATCCTCCTATGCGTACATCCCATTTGTTGGAGTTTAAAGTCAACTGACAAATCTAAATTGACTGCCAGACAGAAACTAGCAATTAGTAGCTTTACTATTAACGTGCGCGATGGTGGTAGTGAATGGGTAAAACGCGCAGCTCCTTCTCCGGCCATCATGTAAGTTATAATAGTGCAATAATTGCACTTTAACTCGGAGGGGAAGACTTATTTCCATGGTGGCCGACAGGTGGAGACTTATTTCTAGGTTTATACAGACGTGCTCGAGCTATGACTACTTGTTGAGAGCTCAGTGGAGTTGCTCTCCTGTGGCCGGTTATGTTATCAGCTCTAAATAATTCCACGGGCGATGAGAAGTCGGATCTCTCTCTCTCTCTCTCGTGTTGAATCTGTTGATGGAGGAAAAGAATTCCAAGTGGTGCATGGAACAATGTAGTTTCCAAAGGTCAGCGCCCTTCGATGGCTCTAAGTCACAATGCATGATGACTAGCAGTAACCATTTCGTGATCCATGCATTCGGGAAGAAGGCTCGGAAAGGCTACATAGCATAAAGCACCGGTGTTCTTTTAAGAGCACAAAAAGAGGAAGAAGGATGCTAACAGCTTGAGCTACATCACATCCGGTGAGAAGAGACAAACGAAAGAAGGCATGCTCAAGAGTGGAGAACTCCCCACATTGTTCTGGTGCCCTACTATTTTAATGTTTCTGGAGAAGGAATTAAGAGCCTCGAAGCCCAAAGACCAGTGGTCTGAGTGAAGAAACATTTGTTGTGGCGACCAGGATGGGGCAGAAGTCAAGTGAAGCCAAAATGCCCAGCGCCAATTAGAGCTGAAGGCTCGTAAGCAATTACTGTGTCGCCTCCCCATTAATTTCTGATACGTGATAAAGAGCCAAGAGTCTGGCAAAGCTGCTACTTCTCTGGATGCGTCCTTCCGGCCACAGGTAAGCTTAGAAACATGTCTGAAGGACGCATGCTGTTGCTTGCCGATGGAACATGTCTTAAATACCGATAAATGAATCTGATGAAATCGATGTCAGTATGATACGTACGAAACAAGTCAAATCGAGACAAATTTATCGATCCACATTATTTTCCTCTTTGTGTATTAAAATAATTTTTTCATCAAACTTCATATCAAAAACAAACCCAAACAAGTTTATAAAGTAATAAATTAATCATACAGTAAGATCAAATTTTTAACATGAAAAATTCAATGTGAAAAAAATTACGGGACCGTAGTCCATCTCAAACTTCTACTATCAATAATAATTTTTCTCTAAAATAATCAGAAGATCACAATAACATTAAGATCATATATTTTGACTCAAATAGCATATCTTCATCGTATAAATCGATCTCATCATAAGAGAATTTTATGTCTCACAAAAATAAATATGGTAGAAAAGTACCTCAAAGAAGGTAAATTGTAGATCAACACCGTTATGATTGTATAGCTTACTGTAAGGATTCTTCATAGAAAATTAGGATTAAAACTGACAAAGTTTAACCCCTGATCGTCAAGCAAAAAACTCAAACTCCTAATCTTTCTCTCTCTGTTCTTTTCTCTCTCTCTTCGTGCCGCCATCGCTCGCTGCAGCACGCATGTTAACTCTTCGCTACCCTCATCTCTTTCTATTTCTCCTTTTTCTCTCTCTATTATTTCTTTTCACTGTACATTATTGTTACGTTCGCTACCCTTTTAATCATTGATTTGGACTCAAAAGACCCAACCGTCCAAGCTCATATATGGGTTGGACCCAACACACATTTAACCATTGTAGCCATAACGATCTACTATTAAATCGGTCAGTATTTTTCTCGTCCTTAACTTGATGAAGATCATTTAATCTCATATTAACTGAGGAGTATGAGAATCAAATATTTTTCTTTATTATTTTTCGGAGTTCACATGTTTTAAAAGGATAAAATCGTATGAATACGCTCATCGTTCAAAATATATAATTCCTCGTCAGATCATTTTCCTCGTGGGATCAAATGACCTCTTAGCAAATTGGTGCTAAAAGGAGGCCCGAGACATGAGCGTTAAAGATTATAGCGAAGCCTATGTTGCTTAAATAATGTACAAGCCATTAAATCAAATTAGACCGAATAGTTCAGGAAACAATACATCTCTCAAACTAGACTTCCCTCCTTGAGGGCACAGGGTAATGTGTTCTGCCCCTCGATGATAGACCTACAGATACATCTTCTGCAGAAGCCAAAGAATCTGAACAAAAGTTCTCCTACGATGGAGAATCACACTAATAAGAAGCATTCACGTAAGCGTCAAGACGCTTAGCCTCGCTGTGGAGTTGTTTGGGCTGCTGCATCCTGTACTGGTGTTGGTGTCGAGCTCTCTGATATGGCTTCTGTGGAAGACCGATTCCCGCTATCGAATCTTCTCACCCCCTCGATCATTCCAACCACCTCTGGCATCTTCGGCCTCCGCACCGGCGTCCTCGCCACGCAATTCATGGCGATCTGAAGCATCTCCACCATCTCCTCCTCGATGTTGGGATACCTCAGCAGCTCCACGTCGAACACCTCTGCAGTCCATTCCTCGCGGAGAACAGAGTGAACCCAGCGGACCAAATGGACCACCTCATCACCACCACCGCCGCCGCCGCCGCCCGTTATCTGAATGGGGGACTTCCCGGTGAGCAGCTCGAGCATGAGAACGCCAAAACTATAGACGTCGGAAGGTTGTGACGCTTTCCTTGTGTCGACAACCTCGGGTGCACGGTAACCTGCGGTGCGGGACAGGGGTGGGAGCATCGGGTTGATGAGGGATGGCAAGCCCAGGTCGGAGACGCAGCCGTAGTGCTGGTCGTTGAGGAAGACATTGGACGATTTGATGTTGCCATGGACGAGCTTTCCATTGTTCTCCACGTGAATGTGTGCGACTCCTCTTGCAGCTCCTAGCGCTATCTTGAGCCTGGTTTCCCAGTCCAGAGGTGTCCTCTCCTGCCCTCTTTTCCCTGCAAATTATGGGGTAGATATTACCACATATTAGGGTAATCAACTGTTGATTGAAAAGACAGTGTGGTGAATCATTAGTAGCTCATCAACGAGAACAGAATTGAAAGTGAAGAGGTACCGTACCATGCAGCATGGAAGAGACACTCCCCCGGCTGTAATGGTCATACACCACGAGCTTTTCGTCTTTGGAGTAGTAATACGCCCTCAGCTCCACCACGTTCTCATGCTTTACCATGCCCACCATCTCCATCTGCTGCTCGAACTCTCTCTTCCCCACGCCGACCTCCTTCAGCCGCTTTACCACCACCGTCGTCGCGTCCTCCAGCACTGCTTTGTATGCCGTCCCAAACGTTCCCTTCCCTAAAACCTCTGCAGAAGCCCTCAGCAGATCCTCTAAATCAAATGCAAACGTGCAGCCCTCGAAGAAGACGAGCCGGTTGTTCGCATCCTGACTTCCAGCGACAGCTTTCTCTGGTGACCGGTCCCTTCTCCTCCCCTTACCAGAGACAAAAATCTCGTCTTTCCTGGAGCAGCAAAGGAAGAGAAATAGCGCAAGCATGGCGAATAGCAAAGCACATCCGCCGACTATGATTCCTAGGATGGTGGATTCGCTCATCTTCCTCGTGGTTATAGAGCTTGGAAACAGCGGAGGAGAAGGCGGCAGCGAAGATGGAGTTGATGACAAAGCATTGCCAGAAAATGATGAATTTGGAAAACTACGGAGGGATTTGGGAATCGGGCCATTAAGATTGTTATCGGAGAGATCAATAAATCGGAGGTTTGGGAGCTCAAGATCTGGAATTTGGCCGGAGAACGAGTTGCTAGAGAGGTTCAGCGCGGTGAGCTGAGTTAAGCCGGAGATGGAAGCTGGGATTTCCCCGTTGAAGTCATTGAAGGAGAGATCGAGAGAGGTGAGACTCTTCCACGGCGAGAAATCCGACGGCAGGGGTCCGGAGAAGCTGTTGAGATGGAGATGGAGGCCGGTGAGGGTGGTGAGGTTGGCGAAATCTGCGGGAAAGGGACCCGTGAGGTTGTTAGAGTTGAGGCTCAGGTTCTGGAGGGCCGAGAGGCGGCTGAGGGTGTTGGGCGGGATCGGGCCGCCGAATCCGATCTCCGGGAGCCGGACGGCGACGACGCGGGAGCCGTCGATGCTACAGGTAACGCCGGTCCAGCGGCCGCAGACGGCAGTGGACGGACTCCAATTGAGGCCGCGTCTGAGGGGGATGGCAGCGAGGAAATCTATCAATGCCTGCTTGTCCTCCGCCAGTCTGCCAGCGCCCACTCCGAGACAGGACATCGCTAACCAGAGTGCAGAAGCAGCCAAGAACACTAATCTGGGACTCATTTCTTGCCGTAGATTCCGAAATCCCACGAAAGCACAATAAAAATCTCAACTTTTTGGCATTTTGCTCTTCCAACTCTCGGATTAAAATTCACGAACCAGCACAAAAGGAGAAGCGATCTCTAACTCTGCAACACCATCTTCTGAGTCAAACAAGTGACGATCACTTCAAAGTTTCCTCTTTTCCTCTGAGACCGCCGCACGCAAACAAACCGAGCCGGGGACCGAAATGAGAGATCTAAGAATAGAAGACGGGAGACAAGGGGAAGCACGTAGCCGCCAAAAGAAAGAAAAGAAGCCTCGGAGATGAAAGCAACAAGTGCTATCTCCGGATTTTGCTTAAACGAAGGGCATCCAAATCGCTCCCCTCCCAGCTCGGCCGCCACTAAACGCAATCATTTACTCACCGAACTGCAAGCACCGAGGAAGACAGAGAGCCGGGGAGCAGACGTTACTGTCGAACATCTTCATTCATGAAGTGAAGAGTGACAAAGGAGGAGGAGGAGAGAGGAAGAAGGGAGAAAGAAACCTTGCGAAATTTGTCTGGAGATCCGCCATTGCCGAGCTCGAGGAGCACCTGCAGAGCATCGAAGCCATCGAGCTCTTCGATCTTTTTATCTACATGTTCGAGGGCGGTAAACGGGGGAGGGGGGAGTGTCGATTGTTCGCACAAAGGTTTACCACGATTTTGAAGGTCGGGACCACCACGGGTGCACCTCTACTTGGGTATATCTTGAGCCGTACTTTTCATCTACCCTTGCGTGATTGACGTAGATATATATATCTTTCTGACAAGAAAAGGAGTAATAAATCATTAAATAATGAACAAACATGATAATAATGTTATTATAAATCGACGAAAAATCAATACTTATTTTAATTGAACAAAACATAAATGAAAATTATATTAGATTTTCAAGTAATGACACCGAGAATAAACTAGCCCAGCGGGACCCACCGTTACCCAAGGACTCATGGTGTGCCCGTGGGCCCAGTCGTGCAGAGGCAGGAGAAATCTTGATGACGATGAGCTGGCGGCGAGGGGTCTACGCGAGTGGTGGCTGGGGGTGGCTTTGCTGTGGCTCCGGTGGACTGTTTTGTTTGGCCGTGGAAGTGATTGCCGTCTCTTCTGCCGCCCATCATGCTTTTCTCACCAGTCGAGAGAGAGAGAGAGAGAGAGACCATGATGACCTCGTTGATTCTGATTCAAATCGAACTGTCATCGTCTGCTGAATTCATCTAAATTATCATATAATTTTTGTCTAAAAATTAAGTAGAGATATCTTATAATAGTACACTGAAATCATAAATATAAATGTAAATATAAGAAGTACTAATGCAGTATAACAAATTGATTCGAATTACGCCTCTTCACATTAGCCGAATGATTGATCCTTGAAATCTAGTATTTTCTATCAGACGACAAGCACAGCATCGACTCTGGACCAGTCTCTGTTAGACAGCGATCTCACTGCTTTTCTCATACTGTGAAGCATATAATTGATGCCGCTGGTTCACTCGGCTCCATAATTGCTCGGACACATCCGTTCGGCGGATTGCATCGAACGAGGACACAATAATCGAGACCAAAAGCTCAAGATCCAAATTTTAGTTGCATCCCCTGCAGTTCTTCGTTGCCTTGCGTGAATGGAAGCAGAGGAAGAAAGACAGATCAGTTCATTCCAGACAGACTGCATCCACTGGGAATAGAAGGGTTACTTTACTCTCTCTCTCTCCGAGCAACACCTGCTCCTGAGACGACGCCCGTAGACAACCAGTGGTTTTCTGTCTCTCTGAATTAGCCGGCGCACAGCATTCAGGATTTCGAGAATCTGTTCCCCTGTCGAAAGACGAGTGTGGATAGTTGTTTGGTGTGATGTGGAGTGGGATGCAGACAGATGCATTGATACAGCGACAATGACTCTCGTCTTTTGATACATCGATGCTACATGAACCCCCAGCATGCGGAAGGTGTCAATGTGCGTGCCATCCGTGTGATGGACTGTTGGATGCCTGTCACTGCATTGTTTTCAGGAAGCACTACCCATCGCAACAAAGTTATTGGTGGAAACTCCAAATCTCACAATTAATAACGTGTCACCTCCTTCCGATCTTATCCATTGATATCAGACTTTGCCCAATATAATGAACTCAAGCTAATCAGGTACAGGAGAATTGCATTGAGCTAACCACTCGGGTTTGTCTATAGAGATTGTCGTTTCTAATCTGATTGGGATTGCTGAGTTCATTTCCTCATCAATCTCTAGCTTGATCCGACCCGATCATGGAATCGGATGCGGATCAATAGATAAACCGGGCCCTATCACTATCGGCCGCCCACAGTGAGGCCCAAAAGCTCAAGCGGGGGAGAAAGCCCGGATCAGATCGCCAATTAATCGTCTGCCGCTCACTCATCGTCAATTGAACACCAATTCCAACCCATTTATATCTCTAACCAATCACCACCTCGTTCGTAAATGAAGCCAAAACTGGGCCCCTTATGACGTGGTAAAGAAGACGGTCAGGTGAACAGTGTCAATTACGAGGGGGGCGTGGGGAGACATCAGGAACGGATCATCCATCCACGTGGCAGTAAATCTCGCCAAGTTCTCGCCGTGTAAAAAATAGTAATACGCACAAAAGAAGACGGACACTAAACGCGATCGGCCGCACCGAAGAGAGAGGCGAGTCAGTAAACCCTAAAAGAAGAGAGAGAGAGAGAGAGAGAGAGAGAGAGCGAAGGTGGGGGGAGAGAGCGCGTCGGCGAGATCTCATCTCGCGATAATTGAGTGGGATCGGATAGGTTTCCGCTTCCTTTGGGTGGGAATTGGAGGCGAAACCCGGAGACGAAGGCTGCGGGTGGCGATAAATTAACCCCAGGCGATATATTCTCCTCCTCAGGTCCGTCTCTCTCTCTCTCTCTCGTTCTTCTCTCTCATCTCCCTTCCTCCTCTTATATTTCCCTTCCTCTTCTTATATTTCGCACACACCAACTGGCCGATCTGGGAGATATATACCTAAATGTGCTCGGGGTATAGTGATCCCAGTCCAAGAAAGTGAGAAGTTTGCGGTTGGCTTTTTGATCCGTTCTCGAGTCAGCTCGAATGTCGACTGGGTTTGGATTTCTGACGCACGTGCACACGGATTTCTTCTCACAGTCACCTCCTTGTTCCTCCCAGCTCGAGCATAGTCTTCTGGTCATGGCTCTGATGCGCGTCATCCACTGCCCCATGAGGATATCAGTCACACTTGTCCGTGACACCGGCTAATTGGCTTGTTTTGTGGAATGTATCGTATAAAGGCCAGAGAGTGAGTGAAGAGAGAGACTCAAGCAGTGGAGCTGCATCCGTAAATGGCTGCTTAATCTTTCTCACCTGGACAGCCGGCTATCGAAACGTTGCTCGACATGGTTGGTGGAAGCTCGATATTGTAGCTTTTAATGTCCACGTCTTTCGAAGCATGCTCTTCTCACGATCGATTCAGGCATTCATGCATTAGGTTGATTTCTGTGTGGTATCTTTTTGTCACTTAGGTGCTGGGTTGCTTGGATCTGGTATCATTTTCATGTACCACTGTCATACCTGAGACTGATATCTAATTTGAAAGCCGAGTGAGAAATATGAAATACTGATGTTCATGGGGAAATTTGTGAAGCTAAGGAATCGGTGGATATTAAGTAAAATTATTTTAAATCTTTACTTCTTGTGTTGAGGTTGTCTTTCAATGTCGTTAATTTTATTCTTTTTTGGGTTCTTTCTTTCATTCTTTATGTCATGAGTACTTATGTAGTTTTTTTATCTGAATTCCCTGTTCTTTGTTTTACGTAATTAATTTTTTGAAATCCTTGATCGATGATGTTCTTCTCTGCTTTTTTTCTTGTCCTGCAGATAGAGCTGTTGGATGACCGGTCCATTCTCATCAGTAAGTATAATTAGTCAATTCTACTGCTTGTACTTTGTTCAATTTGATGAGGTGCATTGTTATTATTTGCAGCAGACTTGCGACCACTATGTATTGTGGATTTGACACGCAATTGAATCATTTTTGGGATTAATATTTTGCATGTCATTTATTTGATCTTGCATCTATTTATTGGTTCAAACAATCCGTGAATTGCTTTTTTTTTTGTCTTTGCAACTAAGATGTAAAATTAGTTTGACCCTGATAATTATCTGCCTCAGTGGTTCGAGAGAAAGATGTTTGCTGGGAATATTGTGACAAGATGGATGGAAACAAAGTTAGATGCAAGTTCTGCCTCAAAGTACTGAATGGGGGCATTAGCAGATTGAAGTTTCACCTTTCTCGCTTGCCAAGGAAAGGTGTCCATCCATGCACAAAAGTCAGAGATGAAGTTACTGATAGGGTGAAAGCTATTATAGCAATGAAAGAAGAGGGGAAGGAAGTTTCTGTTGTTAAAAAACAAAGATTGGTTGAAACAAAATCTCCGGGAATAGTTTCAAATACAAAAGTGCATATGCCCTCACCAGAGAGTACACCTCCTGTCGTGAAGCTTCTTACTGGATGCACGGCAATCAGGCCTCAGTCTTCTCTGGATGCAGAGAGATGCATTGCTGAGTTCTTTTTTGAAAACAAGTTGGATTTCAGTGTTGCACACTCTCCCTCGTATCAGCTTATGCTCGAGGCACTTGGTGGTGCAGGATTTAGAGGGCCGTCGCCAGAAGCCTTGAGGACGACATGGTTGCAGAAGCTCAAGTCAGAGGTCACGCTGCAGATAAAAGAGATTGAAAAAGACTGGGCAACAAGTGGTTGTACCATCATAGCTGATACATGGACAGACCTTAAGTCGAGAGCCTTAATCAACTTTTTTGTCTCATCTCCATTGGGAACCTTCTTCCACAAATCTGTTGATGCATCTACGTACTTCAAAAATTCTAAATGCCTCTATGATTTGTTTGATTCTATCATTCAAGATTTTGGCCCAGAGAATGTTGTTCAAGTGATAACTGATAGTTCTTTAAATTATGTCAGTGTGGGGAATCACATCATGCAAAACTACAACACCATCTTCTGGTCCACTTGTGCTTCTCACTGCCTGAATTTGATTCTGGAGGACTTTTCCAAGATTGATTGGGTAAATAGATGTATCTTGCAAGCACAGTCTATCACAAGATTTATCTATAACCATACCTGGGTGCTTGATCTGATGAGAAAGTTCACTGGGGGTCAGCAGCTTGTTCGCTCAGGCATTACAAGGTCTACATCAAATTTCCTCACCTTGCAATCGATGTTGAGGCACAAATCAAGGTTGAAACATATGTTCAATAGTCCAGAATATTCATCTTCTCCTTATGCAAATAGACCTCACAGTATATCTTGCATGGATATTCTCGATGACAGTGAACTTTGGAGAGCAGTTGAAGAAATTGCAGCTGTTTCTGAACCTCTTCTGAAAGTATTGAGGGATGTTTCTGGGGGTAAACCTGCAATTGGTTCTATATACGAATCTATGACAAGGGCCAAGGAGTCCATAAGGACTTACTACATAATGGACGAAGGGAAGTGCAAGACTTTTCTTGACATAGTCGATAGAAGGTGGCAAAACCAGTTTCACTCACCTCTGCATGCAGCTGCAGCATATTTAAACCCGAGCATACAGTATAATCCAGAAGTTAAATTTCTTGGGATTATTAAGGAACAATTCCTCACCGTCCTAGACAAACTACTGCCGATGCCTGAATTGAGACACGATATCACAGAGCAAATTTATATATTTAGAAAGGCGCAAGGGATGTTTGGGTCCAACTTAGCTAGGGAAGCACGCAATACCACCTCTCCTGGTATGTAATTAAAAGCTTAGCTTTTTCTTTTTTTGCAGCATTTTTTTGTAATGGTTAAAATGTTAACTTCACTATATTTTATGCCATAGGAATGTGGTGGGAGCAGTATGGTGATTCAGCTCCTGGACTGCAACGAGTTGCAGTAAGAATACTCAGTCAGGTCTGCAGCACTTCTACCTTCGAGAGAAACTGGAGCGCAATTCAGCAGATTCACTCTGAAAAGCGTAATAGGCTGGAAAAGGAGACTTTGAGTGACCTTCTCTTCGTTCACTACAATCTCAAGCTAGGATCCAAGGGAAAGGTAGCAGATATGGATCCTATCATACTTGATGACATTGATATGACCTCGGATTGGGTGGAGGAGACAGAAAACCCAAATCCAACGCAATGGCTCGACCGATTTAGTTCTGCCTTGGATGGTGGAGACTTGAATACTAGACAGTTTAGTACTACATCAATCTTTAATTCAAATGATCACATATTTGGTTTGTGACTGTAAAGACATAGGTCATGTTTAGTGTTAGATCACCCCTAAGAAAAGCTCACTGCTAGAAAAAAAAAAAAAAAAAAGGCTGTATCAAACAGTTTTTTCCTGTACCAATTGCTTTCATATGCAAGGGATCTTCTGGGCAGATTGCCCAAGTAATCATGCATTATATCACCTTAGAGACAGCATAAATATGCAGGATGAGTTAGATGTTGTACTCACAGTGGAGACAAAACAAAGCAGAACTAATCAGGGGAAAAAGTCCAAGTTGGTGATAGTCCTATCATGACATTGAATCCTTGCATGTAAAACCCGTTGTGATCAACACAGTTGTGGATCATTGCCTCTCGGAAGCCCATCTTCTTCTTCTTCTTCATCTGACCAAGTGTGTTTTGCTCCCTTGTAAAGTCAGTCAATGCCTATATGTGTGTACATGTTGGAATTATTACTTTCTGCATCTTACCATTTTTTGTGTCATTATTTATAAAAGAAAATAATCGATGAGAATTCGTAATTGATCCTCGAATTTTCTGAGGTTAATACATGCCTATTTAAGGTTATGGATTTTTAGAGGGTATTTATGAAATTATCGGCAATGATGGAGGGCTGCATTAGCTATTATGACACTCTCCTGTCTTCCGACCTATTATTCCATTATCCATCTCGTTATCCCCAACCCATCCCCGACCCACAGCGCGACGCAAGGCAATGGCTTCCACCCTGGGCGCCACCGCGCTGTCCCCCGTAGCCGCCCGCTTCTCTCTCCCCCTCCGAACCCCAATTGCCGCTCTCTCCACTAAGGTTCGGCCCCTCTGTCTTCCCTCCACCGAGGTCTCCTCCTCTCCGACCCCTCTCCTCCCCCTTCGTCCTCCGTCTACTCGTACTCGTGTAACCCGCAAATGGAAACTATGCGCGGCTTCAGACGAGACCTTGGAGCCCGAGGAGGCTCCGCCGGCGGTGCCAGAGCCCGTCGAGGAACAGTTAGCTGCTTCGACCGCCACCGAGGCTGCCAAGGGGGAAGACGTCTTCGCAGTCGTAATGGTGAGCCGAAAACTGCATCTAGGTTAGGGTTTCTTTTGGGGAGAATTTTCTTATTTTCTGGATCGTCGAATTTGTTTGTTCTGGTTTCTTTTATTGACGAATTTCTTAATTAGCATATATTTATTTTGAGTTTCAAAGTTTGATCTTTCTGGGTAAAATTTTCAGGTCGGCTCGCGGCAATACATTGTTTTTCCTGGACGGTTCATCTATACCCAGAGGTTGAAAGATGCCAATGTCGATGATAAGGTCAGAGGTTTAGTTCTTTATTAAGATTCATTCAGCCAAATTGTGTTATAATTTGATATGAGTTTCGTGTCACATTCATGGACGTTTTATAATTGCTTTCTTTGAAATTGGTTGATTTCTCCTCTTAAGGAGATTAGTCTGTTTGATTGGCATTCCGTGGTTGCTCCTCTCTTAACATTAATGCTTTTTTGGATTCGATCACCGATTTGGGGTCATATTCAAGAGCCTCAAGCAAGCAATATAGGAAACAGGGTACCAGCACAGGAAATGCTTCTCGAGTGTGAGGACAATCGATCGTTTGAGCGGGATTCTCACAAGTTTGAATGAAATTAAGCCTTAAATCAGCTAAGATGTAGTGTTACTGAGTGTGCAAATTTTTGTATGTCAGTGACACAAACCTTCTTAAACGACCTCATAGGTAATTTCTGACAAGAAATAATACTGAAGGTTGAATCCACATGTTAGTACTCCAAGTTATCATTTGTGAATTGCTAAGCTGTAATCTGGGAGTGGAGTGATTGCTTCGAATCTGTGGATTTTAGTATTCCATACGACATGCTCACTGATCATGTCAACAAGATCTTATTGCTAGTCACATATGACATGCTCATTTTCTTTGAGCTCACTAAAAAGGCTATGTTGCTTGAATGTGGGCATGAGAATCTGATATGGATGTATATCCAACTGTTTGATCTCGAGTGCGGGAAAAAAATGAAGATACAGGAACGCCTAGGAGCAGAGTATTAAAAAAAGAGAGAATGAAAAGATGTGTATACTTAAATTTTGGAAATCAAGTTCATAAAGTCTTGAATAACATAGAAGCATTGGTCTTTGTACAACGTTATAGTGTTTGATATTGGAATAGTGTAAGTATGCGTATCCATCGTATCAGATTTTTGTCTGTTCAATTTCTTTTTTCCTATCTTTCTAACTGGTCAGTGTGCCCATATTAAAATTCCTATGTAGATTATTCTAAACAAAGTATTGTTGGTTGGAACTCGAACGAAGGCATATATTGGACAGCCAGTCGTGACTAATGCTGCTGTACATGCTGTTGTTGAAGAACAGGTACTTTTCTTTCTCAGCTGCTAACGAGACTTAATATGAACTGCCTTAGTCTGCATCTTTTCCTCTGATTTCATGCAGGGGTTAGATCGTAAAGTTATTGTTTTCAAGTACAAGAAGAAAAAGAATTATCGTCGCAACATTGGTCACCGACAGGTACCTTGTTCTCCCGCATTAGCATTCTTGTCTTTCCTGTGGCCAATACAGCACTCTTCCTAGAAAGTTTTTTATCAGCTCTATTTGTGTATGCTGAGGGCAATGAAATGTTAAAAATCTTGTGTGCAGCCAAGAACACGGATAAGAATAACTGGCATTACAGGATATCAAGACTTCCCTGCTGAAACTATGCCCGAGACATTTCCTGCATAATGTGGCAGGGATATAGGGCACCAGGCCCATCACACAAGACTCATCATTTGAAGTTGGATGCTAGAATTTGTCATTGCTTGTAATCTTTTTGTGAGGTTCTCTCAGTTGCAGATGTTTTACAGATCAAACTGCTTGCACTTTTGTAGCCATAAAGGATCGAAAATTTTCAATCCATATGCTACAGAAGAGCTAGTTCACGACTCATGCATCCAGGTACTCCTTTTGCTGATAGTGAACTGTTGATCTAAAATCCGGTGTTTACAAAATCAGCTTTTTAATGGTGCTGAATAACTCCAAAATTTGTTGGAAAACTAAGACTTTAACAGCAATCTTGGCTGTTTCTTTTCCTATTCGTTCTCTAGTTATTTTTATGTTTTAATCTTTAGATCCAAGTGTAATCTGACAAAATTAACGACAGATACGGGTATTTATATTCACTTTTAAAGAGTGATTAACAAAATCGATAGAACTCAAAGAGGCTTGGCTGACCAAGCGAGCAACAGAATTGCTTGTTCAACTACTTTGGAATGTCATTATTCATAACCTAGATGAACACCATGAGTAAATCTTGTTTCAGTTTACAACCAACAGTAAAGCCAAAACTTCATTGTGTTCATGTTGGCAATTGGTTGGTGTGAATGCATGCATGGGGTTTCCTACTCTTTAGAGAAGCCACTTTCTCCTCTCCTTTGTCTCCAGTTTGTTCAGTGGCAGGTCATCTAACTTGGTGATGTAGGTCACCTTATTTTTTGACTTAACATTACGTGGCATTTGGTGTTTCCCTGTGTCCTTTGTTGAGGTAGAAATTTAAATAGCAGCTCTGCAGTGAGTTCTGTGGCTTCAGTAAGGGTGTTCTAAAGAGTGGCTTATGCAGACAATATTCTTAGACTGACATCAACACAGATAAAACAGGAACATAATCCAAAAGAGCCACCCAAATCTTACAAGAGCTCTGTAATACAAATGCAACAGGAGGACACACGGAGTACTACAAATAGCAGCAGTACCAAGGTAAAATGTTCCGGTCAAACAAAGGAGAGGAGGAATTGGCGTATGTGGACAAGCTTTAACTGTGAGACAATCACAGATGTGTCCTCATCCAAGTATTGTCACCTTCTCTTTGGAAGGCTCCGTTCATGGAATATATGTATGCCTTGTTTGCTCATAACACATTGTCGTGTGTCTCCATGCACAAGCTAAACACTCGTATATCTATCTGATCTGCAACTCACGCTCCGTATCTCACATGTCCTACTTTCCTTGTTCTTGCTCTCCCGTGTTGATGCCTTTGTGCTCATCTGCTCGCCCGCTTCTCCAAGTCCAGCTCCCAGCTGACGTCCAAACTACTTTTATCCGTGGATCAAACACTTCGGTGACGAATACCTGAAGATAGAGCTAAACTTTAACCCAAAAAGAAGACCGAAGAACCGATGAAGCTGATGGATGACGACTTCGGAAGTTGGATCTGCTGATACAAGAAGACTCACAGTTTTGAGATGCATCAGTCTGCGTAATCTATGCTCCCGGCAGCTGTTGATGCATACATGTGAGAAGAACAGTGGCAAGTACATGCACATGCAGATTGACGTCGGCATGGCCTGGTGACTCGCACCCTACAAGGACACTTCAACACGCGCGTTGTCCGGATGTGATGGATTTACATCCACCTCTTCCCCTCCACCCCATGGCTTCGTGCTGATTAAGCTAATATACAACTCCAAGGAATCCCACTTAACACTTACGACGATGTACTTCTCCATAGATATGTAACTATCATGTGCTGCCTGTTCGCCCGCGAACTCAACCCCATCCCATGTTCTAATCATTAATTACACCTCGATTAAAGCGAGTTTATTATTGCCTGTTTCATCTAGAGAATGGCAGTCAATGGATTGATTAATTGGCTTCACCTATATATCCTTGCTTAGCTGAAGACGCAGAAGAAAGCGGAAGCTCACGACGCAACACTTGGAGGGCTCTTGACACGGTTCCACCTTCTTCATGTGCATCCCAACCCGCGTTGACCGGCACACCTCCCTCCGCTTTTGAAAGATTTCCCGACAAGTCAAAGAGAAGGTGTTCACCCCGTAGAGGGGTAGGTGATGAGACGGAGAAGCAAAGAGGCGGTGCAGAAAGATCGCCAATGGAAATAGAAGATAAAGCTTGGAGAAAGAACTCGTTTTATACGGCAAACCAATCGTGAAAGCGAAAGAAAGGGACGGAGAGGGGATCGCATGGCACTAACTTTTTCCTTTTTATTTTTCTACAATTTAAACAATGAAAAAGTAAAACCAATGGTCGAGATTTTTGATCGGTGAAAATGGACGGATAGGATGTTGTCTTCCATACTATTTCTCTCTTTTTCTCCTCTTCGCTCTGCTCTCTGCCAGCACAAGAATGGAGGGAGGGAGGGAGGAAGAAGAATCGGTTGCCACCGGATGCCGTGGCCGCGTTGTCACTAAAAAGTTAGGCAG
Source organism: Musa balbisiana (assembly GCA_004837865.1). Taxonomy (NCBI): domain Eukaryota; kingdom Viridiplantae; phylum Streptophyta; class Magnoliopsida; order Zingiberales; family Musaceae; genus Musa; species Musa balbisiana. Next base: position 34,981,861 of record CM017195.1, read on the forward strand.
ACACGGCGGGGGAAAAGGAGTGGCCCCCTAGCCCGCTGTCGCAGCCGAAGAACTCCGCGACCTCCGCAGACGCAGCGGGGGCGGCGGGGCCTGCTTCCTCCGCGCCGCCCATGAAGAGCAGGTCCTGCCCGCTCATGACCTCCATGTCCTCCACCAGTAGCATTCCTTCGTCTTCTTCCTCCTCCTCGTCCTCCCCGTCGTTGCGGTCCTCCATGGAGGCCGTGAGGGGGGTGGTGGGGGAGAGACCCGCCGCGGTGGACGACGACGGGGGGCTTGAGGTCGGGTTGCCACCGTCTTCTCGGGCTGAGACAGAGGCAGAGGCAGGAGAAGGGAACTTGTGGCGGGTGCTGCCAGCGAGGGTGTTGCGGTGGGTGGGCACCGGGTGGTTGTGCTCGGCGGTATAGGTGATGATGAACATGGCCGGGTCCGCCGGGCTGCGCTCCACCTGTTTGCGAGCAAGGCAACCCTTCGAACTGCTACACCTGTAGTATCCCCTGTGTCTCATGGCCAAGAGAGAACCAACCAAGCCCATCGTTAGCTCCTCTCGTGCTCCTCTGAAACCACAGGGAGAGAGAGAGAGAGAGAGAGAGAGAGAGAGAGAGAGAGAGAGAGAGTTGGGTTACCGAGGATAAGGAGAGCCCTTGATGGGTTTCTGGCCGTACTTCCGCCACGCCCATACATCGGAGGAGAGCCCGTCGGCGGGGACGTGGCACACCACCTTCTTCTGCTGATTCTTCCTGGAGTCACCGAACCAATATCCGATTTTTTGATCAAAGTTTCCTCTTCAAGTCTGAAGGATAAACAAGAAATGGATGATGACCGATGGGTGCAACGCTGCACCCTCTTACCTTCGTTTGGAGCGGGGGATCTGGGAGGGAGGCCGCTGACTCTGACGGGACGGCGGCGGTTGATGCGGCCCCGCCACAGCGGCAGGGGAAGGGCACGACGGACTCCCCCGCAGCTGCTTCTGCTGGACTTTGGGGAAGAAGGGCTTGTAGAGCTCCTCCAGCTCCTGAAGGCCGTCACGGCTCCGGAACAGATCTGGCCAGCCCACAAAAGCGCCACCTTCCCCTCCCTCCGCCGCTGCTTCCTGCTGTTCCACGTCGAGTGGCACCGCCGACGGAGGTTGCAAAAAGAAGTTACCCCTTGCCGTCTCCGTCGTCCCGGACGGCCGGCAGCTCCGCACTACCGCGCCCAGATCCCAGTCATCGTCGGCCATCTCCAGCGAGACCAACCACAAAGCCCACGGATCGCCACAGAACCTTCCCTCCGACGGGAATCCGAGCTCCAGCTCCGCCTATGTTCCACCGCGTGCAAAGCGAGACGGAGGCGTTGACAAACGGGAAGAGGAGGTGGGAAAAGGTTCTCAGAGAGAGAGAGAGAGAGAGAGAGAGAGAGAGGTGAGATGCGCTGACTTTTTCTTGGAAGAGGAATGGAAAGCAAAAGCGTGGAAACTACCTTTGCATACTTTAACAGATTAAGATTTAGCCAAAAACAAAACAAATCAAAAGAAAAAGAGAGAGAGACAGAGAGAGAGAAAGAAAAAGTGTATGTTTGATGATGGGTTTTTAATGGAAAACCACTTGACTCTGCTGTCGTTGTCAAAGGGGTGAGAACGTGAGGAAAGAGTTAGACAGACACAGACACAGACACAGACAATCCAATTGTTATGAGTGAATGGGGTGTTACGGTAAATAAGAAATCACTTGCCAACTCACTAAAAAAAGTTAAAACTCATTATTCCTAAGGGTATTAAAAAAAGAAAGATAATTTATTATTAGCAACTCATTCCAATAAGATAAATACCCAACTATTGATATATATATATATATATATATAATATTTTTATAAAAATCTTACCAACATAAATCGTGTTAATTCTCTTATCAGATATATATTCGAAGACTCCTTACGAATCAAGTCTAATTGATTCTAATTATCAATGTCATTTCTCATAATATTATAATTTGTTAGTAGTAAAATCGATTTCATAACTTCGATCCAATCATCTAATTAAAAAAATAAAAATAATTTTATTGTCATCGAATCTCTGTTCGATCCATTTGTTGACATTTCAGGTGATCATCATATTCTTAAAAAGATTGAACGAAAGATTAATGTGTCACGATGTTCTCAAAAAGATTGAATGGAAGATTTTTCATGTTCTTAAGCGGAACCTATGAAATACTATATATATATTAGAAGATCATCATATAAAACTAATCGACAAACACTATTTATGTACTGACCTGTTCCTATTTAACATAGTTTTTCATCATGACATCATCGTATTATTATAATTATTATTTGATCATATTGTATACTTCTTTTTATATATTTTTATTTTTTATTTTTATTTTTATAAAAAATGAACAATAATTTCATGCCACAAAATAATATAAAAAACTAGAGTTATTGTCATATTCAATAAATAGTAAAAAAAAAAGGGTACAGAAATCGATATGTAAATAACCCTTAAATAAATAAAGGAATAAAAAAGAATAGTCTCCGATGGGTACTCATCACACGAACACACACGCAATCCCCCTAACCACTAACTATGTAGACTGGGGATCGGCTGCACGCACGCAGTACCACTTCATTAAGTCCCGTCCTCGCCATGATCGGTGTTTGAAGAGGAAACGTACGTTTGCAGCAACATATTCATGTATTCTCACCTAAACCTTCCATTTCCCATTCGTGTATACATCTAATTTGCCAAACAATGACAAGTCAACAGCGTTTGCATCTCGATCACAAAATGAGAATTTTGGTTGGATCTTTCTCTCTCCTCCTCCTCCTCTTCTTCTTCTTCTTCTTCTTCTTCTTCTTCCGTTTCTTGCACACACACCACTGAAGCAATCGAATGGCGGTATCTTACAAACGGCAACGATTGAAGGTCATGTTCATCTGACAAAGTCAAATTAAAAGGTCATGTTATCATGTGAAGTCAAATTCCACGCATACAACCGTTGACCAAATATCTCACGTGTTCAACATGAGCACCAACTGTTGCATGATTAGTGATTTTCCAGTCTCAGAACCTCGATTCTGGCCAATTCTCCGGTTCTTCCTTCGCATCCATGGCAGGGCAGCAGGAGGAGGAAGCTTCATTTGGGGGCATCGGATGAACGTGGCCGGCCTGCGCACCGTTTGAAGCAACCGGTGGTTGATGGCTAGATTCCGTAGTCTGTACTGCTTTACGTCTTGGCGCGATGCTTTGAATACCCATGCAGTACCGCACGACGGCGACCCCCCCCCAGCCAGTTGGGGGTCTCCTTCCCTGCCTTCAATTTTGACAGCCACAGATGCATTAGGGTCTCGCAGTGATCCCCAGGCTAATCCATCAGCTCCTAGTTTGCTATTCATGATGCTTGGCCTCACGAATAATAATTGAGTCAACCTGCTTGGGTATCGCAACTAAAGCGATCGATAGAATGGAACCCCAACGAGAAACACCTTTGCTTCTGCTTCTCTCGATATGACGAGCGGTGTGCACAACCAATCACCGGCCTTTTCCTCTCGATTTGAAGGGATGCACAACCGAGCAATCACCCTGCGATCCACTCGTCCGTCGAAAGAGAAGACCGCTTTGCAGAGGAAACTCGGCAAAAAGGAGGATATGCAGTCGCCCGGTCGAAATGAATTATATTCTCTTGCCCTGACGTGCAGAACCGTCAACAGTATGCAGCTCTCCACGGAGAGCTTCGAGTCGTTTCGATACAACGAAAGGAAGCAAGTGCTTGTCTCTGACATCAATCGGTCCTCGGATTGCGCAGTTGATGCGGCAAAGATGAGGATTAGTTGTTACGTTATTGTCAATCGACCAACACTCCTGCGAACCACTTCAAATATGGAATCGTGATCCATAGCACTCGCACGCATGCCTCATTGTTACAGAGAGTTGGCGATCAATGGAACTCTGCTTGTACTCAAAGCTCTGTCTTGCTGCCACCATCGATGGCGTACCAGATCGCGGCACATCACAGCATGAAAGCTCTGTTTCCCTCTATGGAGTGCGCGATCCATCACAGGGGACATAAACCATATTGGCAATAGTTTGTATCAGATATTGGACTTTTGATTGAATGAAAGAAAGAGCACCGACCGTCCGATTCCTTCTTATTCCAACTTAATCAAAATTAATGGATATCATAAGAATTTTGAAGGATAGGCGGAAAGAATACGTGTAGCCAAGAAAGAAAAGCTGAAATATAGAGAAGCAGCAGAACGCTAAATTCCCAGAATATTGATCTTTCATTCTAGAAGAAGTGATGCGACATCATATGAAAACAACGACGAGTTCATGGAATCTTGTCTTGGAAGGAGGAAAGAAAGAAAAAAAAATGAAGGAGAACGAGCTCGGAAAGATCAGCAACAACTTGCCTGTCTGCTTCACGAGCTCCGCTATCGTACAGGGACGGACTCGATAGAACGGGATGACAGTGACACATGTACAGTATCGGAGGAATGCAATCCACGAGAAGTGGACGGACCGCATGGACTCCACTATTCTCTCTGCCGTCCACTTTCTTCTCCGTTGAGGATCGGAAGGGTGCACACGGCCACGGTTCAACTTTTCCTTGGGGCTGAAAGCATGACGTCCTCAGAATCGGTGAAAAGAAGCCTTCGGATGGTTGGGTCCCGTAGATTGACATACGAGGAAAAGCCTGTACCCTGCATGGGACTGGAACATCAAATCCTCATTGTCCTTCTGCTATCGCCACCGGAGTGCCCCACTGAGTGTGAGCGGCCCCCGCGGCGATGCCGACCGAGCATCTCTCCCATTCCCATTACCACCTCCGCAGTCGGTTCCTCTCCCCTAAACCTCGAACAAAGCAAGAAGAACAAGAAGAAGAAGCCGGCCACGATCCCGATACTTGCTGGCCATGTCCACCCCTTCCGGCTCCCCTCCCACGGCCACCCCCGCCGCCCAGTCCACTCCCTCGTCCCCTCCCTCCCCAGCCAACACGTCACAGCTCCCACCAACCCCTTCCTCCTCGTCTCCACCGCTGCCCTCCGGCCGAGCTCCACCCTTCCCCCGCCCACCTTTACCACCCGATCCTCTGTCTGCCCCGTTTCCTCCGTCGCCATCGTCGACCAGCTCGGTCTCGACCTCACTTGTGGTCGGAGTCACGGTGGGTGGGCTGGTGATCCTCTTGCTGCTAAGCTTTATCTGCGTCTGCTGTTGGATAAAGAAGCGCCCGCCGCCGCCTCCGCCGCCCCATTACTACGGAGCTCCCCCGCCGCCCCCACCGCCTCATTACTACGGACCTCTCCCGCCGCCTCCACCGGCACGAAAAGGTTCCATCTGCCACTCCAGAAATAGCCCAAAATCTATAACGAAACCTTTCTTTAGATAAAAGTCTTCAGATAGCCCAAATCTTTAGATTAGATCTCTCTGATACTCCATAATTCACATTTGTGTACGCTTATATGCAATTCTGGATGCATTACAAAATGGCATTCCATTTAATGTAATCCCCAACAAGTAGTAGTAATCTTGGAAAGATGAATCGACGTCATGACAGCCTCCTCACTTCCGGTTGAGACCCTAAAGAGGATTGTTATGGCTGCGTCCCTTACTATTTTTCCTCACATGCATTGGTTTTAGCATAGTGTTGCAGTCTTTTCTCACAGTGTTCTATGATTTCTAAATGACAAAAGATATTTGGGTGCTTTCAGATGAATGGTATGGCCAGCATCGGCAACAATACGGTCCACCTCGACCAGATCATTTTGTCAAAGTGCCACCGGGACCTCCAAAACCACCACCACCACCACCGCCGCCGTTGGCTTTGCGTCCTCCACGCCCACCAAGCCATTTGCCACCTCCACCCATGATAAGCAGCGGTGGAGGTTTGGGGTCCAATAATTCTGGCGCTGAGGATCCACCGACTCCATCCCCCGGCGTTGCACTCGGCTTCTCGAAAAGCACCTTCACTTATGAAGAACTGGCTATGGCAACAGATGATTTCTCCGACGCTAATCTCCTCGGACAAGGTGGATTTGGCTATGTTCACAGAGGAGCGCTTGCCGACGGCAAGGAAGTCGCAATCAAACAATTGAAACCAGGTAGCGGACAGGGTGAGCGTGAATTCCAGGCAGAGGTCGAGATCATTAGTCGTGTGCATCACAAGCATCTGGTCTCATTGGTTGGATACTGCATTTCTGGTGGCAAGAGGCTGCTTGTTTATGAATTTGTTCCTAACAACACCTTGGGGTTCCATCTGCATGGTAAGCCATCGTACCATTTTGTCAGCTGCTGCCATTCGACATAGCTTGAGCTATATATAGTGCTTCTAGATCTTCCTACATGTATTCAGATGACAGTGCATGAAACATGATTAGTCCTATCCATTAAGTTCTCTGTTGATCTTGATGAACCGTGTAAAACATTCAATAGATGTTTGATCTGTACAATGTATTTGGATTATGAGCCTGCAATTCTGTAAGATTTCTTCCCGGATAATGTAGTAAACAACTGCTTGTCAGTATGATGTTTTATGTTTGTTTCATCCTCTCTTTCAATTACTATCTATCGCTGGATTCTGTTCTTTCATCTAAAAGCACTTCGTTTTCTAGGGAAAGGTCAGCCAACTATGGAATGGTCCATACGATTGAGAATTGCACTGGGATCTGCAAAGGGATTGGCATATCTTCACGGGGACTGTGAGTCTGTTCTCTTTTTGCATGCCTCATTACCTCATTAAACTCTTTCAGGTTTTGATTTGCTTGACTTTGTTCCTTATTGTTACTTACATTCGTAGGCCACCCTAAAATTATTCACCGCGATATTAAAGCATCCAACATTCTTCTTGACTACAAATATGAGGCAAAGGTAAACAATCACCTCTCACATTCTGCTTTAATTGATCTCCTGTAAATAATTAGGCTCAGGAACATACTACTGCAATAGATCTCCTGAGAGCAGCAATGTAATCTGTGAAGCTCTTGGGTTTTGGAAAGCTTTGATGTCGTCGTTCTTCATTTGTCTCAGTTCTCAAATATTTCTCTTTTTATCTTTTCGTGCCGGTGACTCTGTTTAAGTGGACAAACAACTTAGTTTGAAGGCATTCTGATTGTGCTCCTGTCTTGTTATGCCTCAAGGCAAGAAACATAAATAAAACTCTGGTTGTGCTATATGAACGTTCATGCTTCAACATGTAAACAATGCCCCTTTTTTTTTTTGCCTGAAGCCTTCACAATCAAGCAGCAACATTTATTTCATCCACTACTCTGTCCATGAAAACGGAACGTTAATTTCATTAAAATTTGATTTTCTGATTTGCAGGTTGCAGATTTTGGGCTTGCAAAATTTGCTTCTGATACCGACACCCACATTTCGACGCGAATTATGGGAACCTTTGGGTATGCTTCATCCTGACTCGTCTCAATTCGCTTTATAATCTCGGACTCACTTTCGAAGATTAGGGACTTCAGATCATGTGTTGGTCTTTGCTCTTTCGCCTATTTCCTGCCTGTGTTGAAATGTGGATTATAACAGCACACGATCGAAAATTGTTTCTTTGGTGATATTTCAGCAAAATTGAAAATGATGTAGTGATTGGATTGGCTCCTATACTGTGTAGCAAGAATGAAGCTTTTGAATGAAGATTGGATTAGATTAGCTCCTGCTACCTTTGCCGCTGCAAATTAACCTGCAAGCTCAAAAATTCTTGCAGTTATCTGGCACCTGAATATGCATCTTCAGGCAAACTCACCGACAAATCGGATGTCTTTTCATTCGGTGTCATGCTTCTGGAGCTAATCACCGGGCGGCGCCCCATTGATTCATCCCAAGCTTTCACGGATGAAAGCTTGGTCGACTGGGTCGGTGTGTCATTCATGTTTCTCTGCTTAATTACCTTCCGCAACCAATTCTTAGATTTGCTTGTCAGTCCTGCAGGCGAGACCGCTGCTTGCTCGAGCGCTAGATGATGGCAACTACGACGCCCTTGTCGATCCGAGGTTGGGAAAGAAGTATAACCTTAATGAGATGGCCCGCATGGTTTCCTGTGCTGCTGCTTGTGTGCGCCATTCGGCACGGCGCCGGCCAAGGATGAGTCAGGTGCTGTTTCTTGATCTCTTCTCTGCACAGAATCTGCACTTGTTTCTCGACTCAGAATGCGGCTTTTCCTAATCCCGGAGAGTGCAACCGATCAGATCGCCCGAGCTCTAGAAGGAGATACGTGCCTTGAGGATTTGAACGAAGGCATGAGACCAGGTCACAGCGTGTACCACACTAACTATGGCAGCTCCGACTACGATTCTGGCCAGTACGGTGAGGACATCAGAGAGTTTAGGAAAATGGTAATGGGGACCGAAGAGGACGCCACCGGCGAATCCATCATGCCCACCGCCGAGTATGCTCAGAATCCATCGACGTCGAGCAGCGAAGGTCGACACACGCAGGAAATAGAGATGGGGAAGAAGAAAGACGTGAGCGAGAAAGGTGGCTGAGGCACACAGTTTTGGGACCTTTTACATCGGAGTATCGACGAGCAACCACAAGGTTTATGCTCATGAACAAGACGGAGAGAGTGATGAAGCATGTGAGAGAGGATGGCCACTTGGATTTGCCATGATAGAAGATGAACGAATCATTAACTTCTTCTGTAGCCATAAGAATCATTAATTTCTCATCTAATTAAGTAGGATTTACTTGTTGCCATCAACTTTAAGATAATGAATGCTCTGATTCCGATTTGTCCTATAAATTTATGCTCAGAACATAAATAAATTGACGTAAATGCGGTCATTATTCCCTCAAACTGTCCGCCAAATAAGTATCTATCGAGTATTCATAACGTTGCTCATCCACAAGAACAGACACACATCTCCGCCGCGTCAGCTCGCTGCGTGTGTACGATCTAATAAAAGGAGGCTTAAGGTCTTCAGGAATTGGGGGTAATCGTGGCTTCTCAGCTCGGGGTCTTGTCGGGTCCCACAAAAACTGTCGCAAGCGCCACGCGGGTACGGAACGGCGGGGGTGGCAAATGCGTCGCCTCATTATAATTATGATACAAGGAAGAGCCCGACGTCATCGTCGTCGGTTGTGATTTGGGGGGTCCTAAAATTGGGTGCTCGACTTCTCTTCTCCCCCGATTCGGGCAACGGTTTCTGGGCCTCCATCGCGTGGCGACGAAGGAAACCCTAGATCGCTAGGCTTCGATCCTCCTTGCCTCCGCGGGATCCGAATCCATGGCGTCCCGAAGGCGAATGCTCCTCAAAGTTATCATCCTCGGGGACAGCGGGTGAGATCTCCATCCTCTTCGTTCTTCAGGAAGAAAGAAGTGCCTTTTCCTGTGTTCTCGAGCCGTTACTCAGTCGTGATTGTGTTCTTTGACAGGGTCGGGAAGACATCTCTGATGAATCAGTGAGACTCTCCCATCGCTTCTTGCTTTTGCGTTCCTTTTTTTTTTCCTTAGATTTTAGTTTCCAATAAAAAGGTTTGTTCTTCTAATGGTGGATGATTAGGGGTTGAATGCTATATATATATATATTCATATAACAGGTACGTGAACAAGAAGTTCAGTAACCAGTATAAGGCGACCATCGGAGCTGATTTCTTGACTAAAGAAGTTCAGATCGATGACAGATTGTTCACATTGCAGGTTGCTTCAGTTGATCCTCTTCCTTGCTTGTTTCCTAAGCACAATAGTGGCTCATGGTCATAGGATCCAAGTTGGTTTTTGGCTGGATTTCCATAGGCACCATGCTCCCTTTGTCTGACATGAATCGTTGTTTTCATTCAAGGATGTATTTTGTGATTCTTCGATGAAGATAAATGATACATACCATAGTGCTCGGGTGGGATGGGGATGTTGGCTCATACATTTGCAAATAAAACTAATGTTCAGAGAAATCATCATCAATGTTTTTTATTTAATTATCATGTTGTGCTTTGGTAAGAATTTAAAACCATTGATCATGTCTCATCTAATAAAGTAAACTTTTACATGCAACGACACTGATCTTTAGAAATTTTAAGGTATCAAAGAGAAAAATCCTACTTCTCCATATGTTGGATTTGACCCAATCTATCTCACTTTATAGCTTAGCTTTTTGATGCAATGACAGTGATAATAAATCTACTTTTAAGTTGATTGTTTTTTCTCCCGTTTCGAGTCTTTTACTGATTATCGTCAAAGTAAATTTCTATAGGTTCACTTTCTGATATTTTCCTTCTCAGATATGGGACACAGCAGGACAGGAGAGGTTCCAGAGTCTCGGTGTGGCTTTCTATCGTGGAGCTGATTGTTGTGTCCTTGTGTATGATGTTAATGTCATGAAATCTGAATCATTTGATAATTTGAATAATTGGCGTGAGGAATTTCTGATTCAGGTAAATGATGTTTGACTCTCTTGATTGATCTAGAAAACAACACATGAAAAATTTATATGCACATGCTCATCCAATATTGAATTTTCAGGCTAGCCCTTCTGACCCTGAGAACTTCCCTTTCATAGTGTTGGGGACAATAATTATCATGTTGTGCTTTGGTAAGAATTTAAAACCATTGATCATGTCTCATCTAATAAAGTAAACTTTTACATGCAACGACACTGATCTTTAGAATTTTAAGGTATCAAAGAGAAAAATCCTACTTCTCCATATGTTGGATTTGACCCAATCTATCTCACTTATAGCTTAGCTTTTTGATGCAATGACAGTGATAATAAATCTACTTTTAAGTTGATTGTTTTTTCTCCCGTTTCGAGTCTTTTACTGATTATCGTCAAAGTAAATTTCTATAGGTTCACTTTCTGATATTTTTCCTTCTCAGATATGGGACACAGCAGGACAGGAGAGGTTCCAGAGTCTCGGTGTGGCTTTCTATCGTGGAGCTGATTGTTGTGTCCTGTGGGTAACAAGATCGATATTGATGGTGGCAATAGCCGAGTGGTAAGATGACTTTTCCTTTATTTTCTTATGTAAGAAACAAAATGTTTGATATGATAGTTTAAGTTGTCTTCTACTCGAGTTATGCGATGGGCCCAAACAAACGGAAGACATCAAAGAGATAGATGGTTGTCATGGAACCATATCTAGATCAATGCGGTGGACTAGTAGATGCTAATATTTGGCTGGACTGAGTCTTGATGTGGCACCCTGTGATATGGTAGTGTGTGTTTTATCGTGCGTTAACCTGTCTCGGGATTTTTCAGGTCTCCCAGAAAAAGGCCAAGGCATGGTGTGCATCAAAGGGGAACATCCCCTACTTTGAGACGTCAGCTAAAGAAGGATTCAATGTCGAAGCTGCTTTCCAGTGTATTGCCCAGAATGCTCTCAAGAATGAACCAGAGGAAGATATGTGAGTAGCTTTCTTATCATCTGTCGACACCTCTGAATTCCTAGTAGAATAACCATTTACGCTGCACACACATCAGTACACATCACCAGCCTTTAAATTTTCCTCTCAAACCTAAAAGTTGCAGTTAGATGTTGATCTGTTTATTATCCAAACCCCATCGACATTGAACTGAATCAAAATAAAATATTCAAGTTTTGCAGAAAACTTGTACGCCATACAGGTTGTTTGTATATTTAACGTTTCGATTTAATAGTATGGCTTGTTTATCTAACTCGCAATTTTTAGACTTAGGTTTGTTTATTTTTTTACTCTGGTTTTGGTGCTAATTGTCATCTTCTTTTTATGATGATGAAGATATCTTCCTGATACCATTGATGTCTCGGGTGGTGCAAGACAGCAGCAATCATCTGGTTGCGAATGCTAGATGGAATTCGTTCGTGTTGCTCTTTCAAAATTTGTCACCTCACCAATTTAATCCTATCGTTGCAACATCACTTGTAATTTGTGACATATTCTATGGTGATTGGTTCTTGTTCTTTCTGGGATGTTCTTCCCCTGTTTATTTATATGTATTAGCTTCAAGGATCATCATCTTGATTGTACCCCATGAATATGGTTGCCGAATTTTATCAGCCTCTGTGCAATCTTTTGCATGCGTCCAATGTCATTTGAGTTCCTTTTGACCTCTCAGCTATATATGTATATGTATATATACATGTATGTAAGTATGTACGTATGAGAAAGACTTGAGATATTTATTTAAATGGCCGTGAGAGACTAGCAATGGTGATGTGAGAGGAAGACTGATCCTCAACTGCACTTTGATCAAATTTCATGTGCATGATGATGCTGGTACAGGAATTTGCAACTACTGAACCATTTCAAATTTCCTTCTCTCTATGGGAAAAAGAAAAAAAATATTATCATTTGAAAAACAATCAGTCAGCCTGGCCACGTAATAACTGTCCGTAACCAAATGATGAAAACAATCAAGGGTATCCATCCAAGTGCCGGAACGAAGCAGGGGTTCATCCCCCCGTCTTGCCGATACAGAATTTACATAGCATTCGATGATTTCAAGAGGCATATTGCTATTTCTTCTTCTTCTTTCTTTTTATTCTGTAAAACGGGTGATGTGATGGCTCTGAAAAGGGGACACCATCATCGTCATCAGCTCTGACTCTTCTTATTTTCCAAGGATCGGAAGGACGCAAACCACTGCTTCCAAGGAGCATCCCCTTGTTGCTCGATCCAAGACAAGAAGGAGCTATCTAACAGGCAAAACAGATTAACATAAAGGAGTTGGTATCTCACTGGAACGAATCGGAAGTTTGCAACTTGGACGATAGGCCAAACTGTCCCACCCACGATAAGAGCCGGGAGGAAATCCCTTTTCACGTCTTCCTTCACTTGGCTTACGCTCCTTCCAGAGGCTAGCCCCATGTACGAGAAAAAAATTAATAGATCCAAAGGCCCAAATATAAGCCCATCTGCCGCAACCTTTGTCGTGACAAACTTCATCGATTTTGGTTGCAGTTGAAGTCGAACTCGAATGATGCGGTCCAAGTACTCATACCTACATAGACCAAGAAAAGAAATTGCACGAGTCAGAAAAAAGATTACACATACCTACATAGTCCAAGTACACTTCTGTCAAGAAATTCCAAGTTTTGGCACTAGTTAAACTACTTCTGCACAAATTTATAGGAACACCTTAATGAAGAGCACTATATAAGAACCGATGGTCGGCTCCTGCAGTATGTAAACATAACACCGACCTTTTGCCCACACCTTAATGTCCTCATCTCGATAACCATGGGTCTTGTCACAACTCGAAATATCTAAAAGCAACTTCCAGAAATAATGTTTTACTAGAAGAATCAACAGGCATTACCATTCTATTGGACATACTAGAATTGTTTAATTACTATCTCCTAATCTTATCGGATGGTTTACTATCTTGCCACAAGCCAAGATAGAATTGCTTCATGATGAAAGGCTTATATATTGGCTTCTTTCGACAAGTTGTTATAGCCTTGGAGGATTTGTCTCCCCTTGCAGAAGCTCCATGTATATGCCCTCTTAAAACCGAGTTCTTCATGCGACTTGGAATCTTCAAATGAAGGAAACTCTCATGGAAACAGATCTAGGCTGGTCAAGTTCTATTACCCCAAAAGTTCAATAAAAAAACCATCAATTACATTCTCCATTACAGCTTTGCTGAAGGAGCTGGGTCGGAATTCAAAACAAATTTTGCATTTCTATACATCTCTTTTATTCAAAATATTCTGGGCCACAAGTAAAATTGCATCAGATGATCCCAGTGAATACAAGATGCCCTTTATATTGCTTATGCTGCTACTTCCAAAAGTTGAAATGTACCTTCTAAAGATAAAACCTTGTCTACAACCAAATTGAAGGAATCATGAACAATAAACATGTGGAAGCGGCTATTTTCAGAGAACATACATGATTCCCATGACAACTTGTGCAATTCTCTCACTTAACAGAACCCCAACCTTTGTGGTGGTGGCAAAGTTCAGAAGATCCAACAACTGACTCAAATAATTTCCCCCAGAAAATGTAGAAAGTGCAGAATTTGGAAAACTAAAGGAAGAAGCGTATATGAGGGGGGCATACCATCAGTTGAAAACTATGTTTAAACTACAAAGGTGTATAAACATTTTTGTCTGTGACATAATTATCTTCCATCTCATAATCACTAAATTTCTCAAAGACATTACTTTTTCTTGAAGCTTAACCAACTTTTCTACACAAGATAGGGACCAAGATACAAGAAAATTATGTGTGACCTAAATGTTTTACTTACTAAGGGGAATAGTTACTATTTATGTACTAAAGTTGAGAAAATATTATCTTTTAACAAACAGTATCTAGGATCTACATTTAAATCCTTATGTTGAAATTTCCTGTACATCTAGAATCCATCTTGGGCATCTTGAAATGCACCCTCCACATTTTGTCTACTTATTACCCACCAATCCACCAACATTTTGTCCCCTTGAATAAAAAATATGCGCTCAGCCAAATGACTACTTAAAAGCACTAAAAGGGAGGGAAAAGCATTGAGTAAGCTTGGGAATATAATTTCAGCTTAGAAAAACACCTCACCTGGGCAGCTAAACTTTGTGTCATTTAACTGCAAATAGGATATATTTCTCTTGGAATTCCAACGAAAATGTATTAGGACTGTGTCAGATAGATCGGAAATGAATAAACTGAAGCATATTAGCATGCAAAAGCAAACCTCATGATTTCATAGCTGTGAAAAGACCTTACCAGTAATGGCCAACAGGTCCAACAAATGCAAATCCAAACATGCTCGTGGTAGCCACCCTTCTCCAGTCTATATTGATCTCCTTATTTTCTTCCTGCAAGATATACCAGATGTGCTCAAACTATCAAGCAAATTTTGATAATTAACTAACCACACTTCCACCCCAAACTACGTCCACATGATGTGACTACGGTGCCCAACATTCGACATATGACTTAACAACCAATATCAGCCATCAACTCTGGGAAGCAGAAAATGTTAAAGGACATAACCTTTTATACAGCCTAGAAACACGGCAGCATATGATGGAAATTATATATATATATATATATATATATAACTATAGAAACGTATTGAAGAATTAGATCAAGTGGAACCATCTGGATTACAATTCTTAAAATCACAAGACAAAAGCAATAACTACAGAAGCATTTGGGTGAGAAAGTTCAGGAAACAAGATGGCTCACATGTAATAGGTAATAGAATAAGCTACTGTTACAGTAGAGGGAGGAGGGAAACCATGTTAACCCATTCTTGCATGCATTTTTATTCTACTGTGATCATTTTCATGCAGAAAAAAAAAAGAGAGAGAGATCAAGGCTGTGTTATGTCCGTATTCTATTGTTTGTTAAGCAAAACAGATAATCCTTTTTTTATCAGGACAACAACCACACCTAGTGTAGCTGCACACAAAAATTAGCCAAGCCAGATACCAACCTCCACACATATTCATACTTAGAACCTCTTCAGATGAAGGACCCTACTACAAAATTTTCACCTTCCATGTTTCTTAACCCTTGGGAAATCTTGAAGCCCTGATAAATATCACCTTCCATGTGGAGCTTTCAGAAACCAAATTATTCAATCAATCCATCTTCAATGATCGTCACTTCATCGTCCAATCACAGTCAGCTAGCATCAGGGGTTCACCGACTCGACCACCCGGTCGGTGGCCTTTCAGCAATAAACAAATTTGATCAAATCGATATGGGAGCTAACACCCAAACCAGTATAATACTCTATGGTGAATCAGAACCTTATCTATTCGCATAAAAATCACTCGATTTCCCTCAAAAACTACAGACGTTACATTATCGAAGCATCCTAATCAATAACGATCAACGAAAAGCGAAGGGAGAAAACCAAACTCAGAACTTAATCCACATATAACAAAACCAAAAGAAAACACGACTTCCACGAAACTATCGACAGAAAAGGGTGAAAACCCCCCCCCCCCCCCCCCCCCCCCCCCCCCCCCCCCCCCCCCCCCCCCCCCCCCCCCCCCCCCCCCCCCCCCCCCCCCCCCCCCCCCCCCCCCCCCCCCCCCCCCCCCCCCCCCCCCCCCCCCCCCCCCCCCCCCCCCCCCCCCCCCCCCCCCCCCCCCCCCCCCCCCCCCCCCCCCCCCCCCCCCCCCCCCCCCCCCCCCCCCCCCCCCCCCCCCCCCCCCCCCCCCCCCCCCCCCCCCCCCCCCCCCCCCCCCCCCCCCCCCCCCCCCCCCCCCCCCCCCCCCCCCCCCCCCCCCCCCCCCCCCCCCCCCCCCCCCCCCCCCCCCCCCCCCCCCCCCCCCCCCCCCCCCCCCCCCCCCCCCCCCCCCCCCCCCCCCCCCCCCCCCCCCCCCCCCCCCCCCCCCCCCCCCCCCCCCCCCCCCCCCCCCCCCCCCCCCCCCCCCCCCCCCCCCCCCCCCCCCCCCCCCCCCCCCCCCCCCCCCCCCCCCCCCCCCCCCCCCCCCCCCCCCCCCCCCCCCCCCCCCCCCCCCCCCCCCCCCCCCCCCCCCCCCCCCCCCCCCCCCCCCCCCCCCCCCCCCCCCCCCCCCCCCCCCCCCCCCCCCCCCCCCCCCCCCCCCCCCCCCCCCCCCCCCCCCCCCCCCCCCCCCCCCCCCCCCCCCCCCCCCCCCCCCCCCCCCCCCCCCCCCCCCCCCCCCCCCCCCCCCCCCCCCCCCCCCCCCCCCCCCCCCCCCCCCCCCCCCCCCCCCCCCCCCCCCCCCCCCCCCCCCCCCCCCCCCCCCCCCCCCCCCCCCCCCCCCCCCCCCCCCCCCCCCCCCCCCCCCCCCCCCCCCCCCCCCCCCCCCCCCCCCCCCCCCCCCCCCCCCCCCCCCCCCCCCCCCCCCCCCCCCCCCCCCCCCCCCCCCCCCCCCCCCCCCCCCCCCCCCCCCCCCCCCCCCCCCCCCCCCCCCCCCCCCCCCCCCCCCCCCCCCCCCCCCCCCCCCCCCCCCCCCCCCCCCCCCCCCCCCCCCCCCCCCCCCCCCCCCCCCCCCCCCCCCCCCCCCCCCCCCCCCCCCCCCCCCCCCCCCCCCCCCCCCCCCCCCCCCCCCCCCCCCCCCCCCCCCCCCCCCCCCCCCCCCCCCCCCCCCCCCCCCCCCCCCCCCCCCCCCCCCCCCCCCCCCCCCCCCCCCCCCCCCCCCCCCCCCCCCCCCCCCCCCCCCCCCCCCCCCCCCCCCCCCCCCCCCCCCCCCCCCCCCCCCCCCCCCCCCCCCCCCCCCCCCCCCCCCCCCCCCCCCCCCCCCCCCCCCCCCCCCCCCCCCCCCCCCCCCCCCCCCCCCCCCCCCCCCCCCCCCCCCCCCCCCCCCCCCCCCCCCCCCCCCCCCCCCCCCCCCCCCCCCCCCCCCCCCCCCCCCCCCCCCCCCCCCCCCCCCCCCCCCCCCCCCCCCCCCCCCCCCCCCCCCCCCCCCCCCCCCCCCCCCCCCCCCCCCCCCCCCCCCCCCCCCCCCCCCCCCCCCCCCCCCCCCAAAAAGATTGGGGAAATCTAATAACCTTCTTGTCCTGCGATTGGTGCCTCAAGGTTCTCTGGGTGACCGCCTGGGCTCCAATGTCTCCCAAACCCCACAGGAAGCCCGAGCTGACAATCTGCGTCTTCACCGGGTGAACGGCGAGGCACTTCTGGTACCACCTCCATAGCTTCAACATCGAGAAGGCACGGAACGAAGACGACGGCGGGGAACCGAAGTGGGGAGACCGGGGGTTTCTCTTATTGAATCGATGGAAAGTGGAAGGGAAGAGCCAAAAACGATAAAAGATTACGCGAATGGGCCTCGCAGAGGTCTTTATGAAAACATTTGCATTGAAGTACTTCAAAGTTCACTTATTCTTGTTTTCTACCTTTAAACTTAAGTCTAATGCATATTCCTTATCATTTCAGAAAACTTGCATATAAGTCCATCAGAAACCATTTTTTTTGTTTTCATTCCTTGAAATTTGGTTTTACATAAATATCCTCGTCAAACTTAAAACACTATAAACACATATTACCTCAATCTCCGTTAAGCCCAATTA
Organism: Musa balbisiana; assembly: GCA_004837865.1. Classification (NCBI taxonomy): domain Eukaryota; kingdom Viridiplantae; phylum Streptophyta; class Magnoliopsida; order Zingiberales; family Musaceae; genus Musa; species Musa balbisiana. Next base: position 34,999,746 of record CM017195.1, read on the forward strand.
AAATCACCGATAGGCAGTATTTTTTTTACTGAAAATTCAAATATAATAAATGTGATATATTTTCATGTACAGAAATCATTTGTATCGATGGATTATAAGAACAAAAAGAAAATTGTCTGTTAGTTGTTAACTTCCAAAATTATATGATAATACAAAGCCAAGAGAGTTGTTGGAGTCTTATAACCAAGTGGACTGCTAGTATTCCTCAAATGCAAACGCCATCTCCTTAGACAATGAATTCAAGTCCACGAGTACTTATCACATATGCTCTCAATACATCATGGGATAATGTGAAATAGTAAATCCAGCATTAGTCATAATAATGCAACAAAATGCTGGAATTGTTTCTCCTGATCAGATGTCCAAATGAAAGTAACGTGTTCTGAACTGTGATGGTCATTGCAACCAAGCATAAACAATGAGTAAACAATAGATACATCAATAGCTAACACTAAGCAAACAGCTATATCATCTTGCACCAACAAATAAATAGTCACAAGATCAAATTCTACACATGAATGAACTACAAGTTGGGAGGAAGAACAATTCGATGATCAGATTTGCCCCCCCGGAGCTCTTTCAATGGAGATTTAATTGAGCGATTCCATGGGCATCAATGGCATATAGCATACTTCATTGCTTGATTAACGCTGCAATACCAGTGGATTTATCTCTGACAAAATTAACAGTTTTGTGACCTAAAACTCATCCATAGCATACACTGATTGATGAGACATAATCAGCATTTTGATTGATCGAATTCGTGATTCTACTTTCAACAAAACATCTAGAAAGAATGAAGTATGCCGTACCGATAGAACATCAAGCAAAACATCACATGAGATCACTAAGCACAGTACTGAGATCAATAATCCACAGGTATCAACGAATTGTAGGGTATGGGCTCAAAAGCTTTAAGAATGCAACATGCAATAAAAATGGCACTGATTTTTAAACCAAAACATCACATTGCAGCAAGAACGAGGACATATAGTGAACTTGTTGAGGGAGTGGGAAAAAGCACCGCATGCATCATAGATCTAGTCCAGTTTTATTCTGTCCAGTTCGCTGATCATCTCCTCAAACTGCAAGATATTATCAAAGAAAACCAGACATACTTAGAGTGTAAGTCTTATTAAAATTAAAAATGTTACTGCAGCAAAAAATAAACAAGGCAGGCAGCAACAACAGCACCAGTGGATAACAAACCTTTAAGACTTGGCGCAAAAAGTAATCACTATAGCGCTTTATTGGTTTGGACTCCACGACATGAACGATGTCCTGTATTCAATTTACTAATTCTGAGAAATGTTCGAGAAAAATGGCTTGTCAAAACTACACTCAAGCAAGTATTCTTGGTATTCAATAAGAGAAGAATGGAAGAGGGGAATGGACCACACAACTACAAGAACTCAAGTTTTATCTTTGCTTTAATAGTATATATCTTGCATTTCCTCTTTCAATTTAAGAATCCACATATCCTGCTCTCTGTGGCATTGAAACTCCAGAACCACAGTTCTAATAAAAAGCTTCCAATCTTCATTCAAGCAAAACATGAAGACGATACCAACTATTAACAGGAAAGGTTAGGTTGCCCACCAATTCACAACTTACCTCACTAATATAGAAGTCCAAATCTGCATTAGGAATGATATTCCCATCACTATCAACTGCATGCATCTTGTGTTTGTATGTCATCAAGATGGTTCTGTCAAAAAAATTATTGCCAAGTCACGAAATTACTACGGATGAAAGTCAATTAACTCAGATTGGCTATAAAAAGCTTGAATCAGAACCATTCCAGAGCTTGCAGCAATGATAAGCATATGCATAACTGAGTCTATAGGTATAATAGCTTTTCTTTGAATAAAATTTACCAGTTTGCAACACAAACATCAATGTACGGACCTCAAAGTGGGTTCATCCACCTCCATATATGCAGCAAGTTTCCCAATTGATATGGTGGAGTACAACTTCAAGAAACTGCGGACACCAGACAGCAACTGCTGTTGCTTCACTTCATAAAGAAACAACTTCAACTGAAGTCTGTAAGCATCCTGATTTCCAGGTTCAGAAAATTAATTATGATGTTCCATAGAATACTCAATAATAGATTGTTATGTTGAGCTAATTCTAGATAAGCATACACATGCTGGTAACTGATGCAGTATACCACAGAAACGAGGATGGAATCAAAAATCCAAAAATATAGCACAATTTTGGAATTTAAAGTTGCATTTATATGAAAAAAAGGGTTAAAATATACTTACTATATTTTTAAAATTCAGAAGGCCAACTTGGTTGGATTACTTGACAACCAAGTAAGACTTACTATGGCCAAAAAAGTATGACGAATAGTAAAGGTGATGCCCACTCAAACTTACAGATCAATAGTTGCAGCATTTCTACAAACGAAACGACAAAACAAAACCAGCAACCAACATAGGAAGCAAAATGAAAGAATTTACCTGGTTGTAATTCGTAAGAGGTTCCTCCAAAACTGGAGCCGATGGAGTAATGAATTTGGGGCAGGCATATGTGAAAAGTTCATCATACACAGCATATGCTTCATCATCATACCTCAACATCTTTGTCATCTTCTCATTGTACTTATCCCTCAACTGTGAATTCACATTCTCTTCAACAAGATTGATTTGCGGGCACAAAGAAAGGCAAATAGCCAATAAGGCATACATCTGTTCATTTTTCTTCAGTATCTGATCATATTGTGGCGATTTCTGATGATACTGCTTGAATTTAAGAATATACAGTAGGATCTTATTGAACTCACGAATTGCTTCAGCATACCTATCCACAAGACAGTAAAAGGTGAGCAATCTACTGGGTTGTATTGGTAGACCATCATGCTGATACCAAAAAACAAGCAGGTATGGAAGACACAAGGTAACACAACAACAACAACAACAATAACATCAATAAGCCATAATGTCCAACTATTTTGAGATCAGTTACATGGATCTTTTCCCTTCATTAAGCTATATGATACAATATCTCTAGTTAAAATAAGAGCATTCTAGTCTCTAGATAAGATAAAAAGGTCAACAAGAAAGAAAAGAAAATCAACAACATTCATCCAAAAACCTATCAAAGAGAATAATGCTTTGCAATGTGGGAACATATTAACACTTAACCAGTTGGCACTAAAATTCTTAAAAATATGAGAAGGACATAACAAACAACAAATAAGCATATATTTTACAAACAAGCCAAACATGCAGTTTGGTGTCCCCAGTCCTATTAGTTCAAACCAAAAACATGCCTGGAATTCATAGAGCAACATATTAAGCCAGAGCTGCTATGCTCAGAACAAGCTTATATCTTGAGTAGTGTTCTTCAGCTCAAGAATCATTTAAATGAAATGCACAATGATCCTTCTTCCTTCAAAAATGCCAGCAGGCATTATCTATATCGATGAACTAGCCACTTCCTTACAGCAATTATATTTCAGAGTGTTGATGATGCAATGATGATGTTGGACATTTTTCTAATATTTGCAAACACTAGGAAAAAATATGGTATTTGACAAACTGACCTCACAGAACATAAAATGAGAGTCTATCAGCACAGTAAGTCCCCAACTTTAACAATTATATGGAACTATGTTTCATGGCTCAAAAGACCAAAGCAGCCAGTGAAACACCTGTACTCAATGCACTTAACATTTAGATAAGACAGTTAAAGTGATCCAACATACTCTGAAATTAATTTTCTTGAAACTGAATCAGACATGTGAAATATAAATCCTTGTAGAATTCTAACCATAATATGGTCCTTGCAAGAAAATTAAAACATCATTAGTTTTTTATAATCCATGGTATTTGTTGAGGTCCAACAGTAAAGGAAAGAGGATCGAGCTGGTGCATTCATACTTAAATGTGACCAAACAGTAGGCATACAATTGCAACTCACATCTGAGATGAGCAACTAATGGGCCTTTGATCGAGGTACTTGGGGTTCATACTGATATATTTTATCAATCTGAGAATCCATCAACCAAGAAAGTGAAATAACTCTTAAAATATAGAAGAATGTATTAATCCTTGATTCTGTAAAAATTTTCTCATTTTTCAAAAAATATTCCGGATTAGATACCAACAAGGTAATGTTCATGTCACATATAACATATACATATATGAATATTTAAAACAGCTTCATAGCTGCTGACCACACTAATGGCTTAAGAAAATTAAATAATTGGCTAAAACAACCAAAACGACACTATAATCTGGTGTGTGGAAAAGGCATAGGAAAAAAGCCAACAAGAAAGAGAAAATGAATATCAACAAGACTAAGTTTGTTTTCTTAGAATGATGCAACGATGAAAGGTTAAAGAGCTACTCACCTCCGTAGCATTAAGTTTGCAAACCCGTAGTGATATATGGTGGATATTTGACTCCCAATCACAACATTGTAAACACCTTGTTGACTAATGTCGATCGGAGCCAAACACTTTAACCCGGTATGATAATCTCCCAAAAGGCAATGGACCCTCAGCAGCCCAATCATGCTGTAATAACCTAACATTTTTAGGACATTGCTGGTTCCACCTTCATAATCATAACCATCAGTAGCAGTGAATTGTTCTAGGCCTTCTTTCTCCCTTTCCAAGATTTCAGTGATAGCTGATTTCTCCACCAGAGCTTGCAAGTAATTAAGCACCCCATACACATTCCATGCCTATCAACAACAAGTATTACAACGGACTAGAGTTTAGAAGTGAGGCATCAGAAAAGAAGATTGTACAAAAAAAACTACAAAACAGAACCATGGAAATGCATATCAAACAAGCAAAGATGCAACATGCACAAGACCTGGCAGATTGCAAACGTCTGTCATGGGGAGCACTACAGCAAGTGATGACTAAGGCATTGGACACTGAAAAGCATCAAAACCAAAAGAAACCAAATAAGAAAGTGGATAATGCACCAACAAATGTGTCAAATAGAACCACAGAAGTGCATATCGGAGAAAAGCACAGACACAACATTCATGTACAATATTCTTAACAAGCACAAGACCATGCAGATTGCAAATGTTTGTTACAGGGAGCACTACAGGTCTACAGCTAGTTATGACTAAGATCACTGGGAACTACAGAACATTAACTCCGTAAAAAGGAGAACCTAAATGACATCAGAACAAATAAATAAGCAAGGAGATGAACCAATAACTAATATCCTAATTTCTTTATACTTGTGCTGGGTCCATATATTTGTTACATCATTGTTGCTTGTAGTTTCTTAATACTAGTACCAGACCCATATCCAATGCGATTGTTTTTTTCCTACAAGTCTTATCTAATCATAAACTAGATTGAAAGGGTTTTCAATTGAAGATATACCATTACCGAAAGAAAGAAATCTGCTTTCCCAGTATCAATTACGCTCCACATCACCATAAGAAACACACGGAACTTACTATTGCACAACATCAAGATCGAAACTGTGTCGTGTGATAACAAACGGTAAAATGTAAACAACGCATCAACAAATAAAAAAGAAAAAAAAGTTTCCCCGCAAAATTACCTGATCGTACTGCTGAAGCAGCTGCAGCTCCTCCTCTGTCTTGCTCTTGAGCTTGGCCCGGTACTGGCAGTATGACTGGAACTGGTAGACGAACTCATCCACCATATCCCACAGCCACTGGTTGGGAAGCTGCATGTTGACGACCCCGTGGAGCACGACTCCAAAGAGGCTACAGTAGTTATCCCACGACTCCACCCGCTGCCGACCCGTGGGAGAGAGCCGAGCGTAGACGTGGCGGAACCACATCTCGCGGTATAGGAGACAGAAGACATGGTCGTTGTCAACGTAGGGGGCGATGGCCTCGACGGAGGGCCAGGGGTTGTCTCGGAACATACGGTCGCTGAGGCGCTGGAAGCTGCCCTCGTACATCTGGTGAATCTCGTACACGTTCTTCTCCCGGATGTGGCGGTAGAGGTGGACGACGAAGGTCTTCACCGAATCCGGCACGAAGTTGGGGTCGTAGCTCAGATCCATGGAGGCGCCTCCATGGCCGGCCGACGGCGGGCGCCCGTACCGGGACTCGAGGGAGCCGTCGTCGTAGTCGTACGAGCTCGCCATTCCCCCGATCCGATCGATCGATCGATCGATTAGGGTTGCGGTTTGTTTCAGTTTCGCAGGGCCGGTGGAGAACAGACGCTCGTGTTATCGTTTCGAGTAGGATCGAGCAGGCTTATCAAGACCGTTGATTTTGGATCTTTTATGATTGATATAGCATCGACGGTGATGTACTGAGGTGGGTAAGAGAACCGTGAGATCTCGCATCGGAAGGCCAGAAATCGAGCATGTTACAAATCCGATCCGAACCCGTTAAGAGTCACAGTGTACGTATTTGCATATCATCGCAAGCCTCAATGAAGAGAAATGGTTAGATTTGGCTATGACTGCTGCAAAACTACATCGACGACGTATTCGATTCGATAATAACACTTACCGATACTTAATGTCAGAAACAATAAGTATATTCGAAGACAATACCTACATTCCAAAGTCATAAAGATTACAGCTATAAATATTAGAAAACAAAGTAAATGATGGAGAAGAAAGAAAAAAAGTGGAATGAATAATTTTGGAGAGACCAACTTTCCTACGAGAGAGGGTTCATGCATCAGAGGCCACCTTTCCAAAAGTGCCTTCGTGATTCGTTCATTCCATCTTTGTTTACGAATGTGCATATCTGCCTATTTTGATTCGAAGACACCGTCGTAGGATTAATTTCCCAAAAAAACTATTTGAGATAATTAGTTTCCGATCCTGAAGGCCGAGCGAGCCCATCCCGGAGACGGGCCCACGGCTTTGTAGCCATCCATGCCGTCAAATCCTACGTAAAATCACATCCTATGGCCATGATCGATCGAGATCCGTTGACGCTCCCCACTCTGGCTGTGGCCCGCCACTTATCACTGCGTTACGGTGGAACCACACTCCCGTTCACTCCGACTCGGTGTACTAACTCGTGTAAACTACGTGTCATATATTTAACCCATGAATGATTGCCACGTAGTGTGTAATTATTTTAGTTAATTTCGTCGGGGTAATAATTACTTCATCCCCATGTTCCTGCATTCGGTGTCGGCGGTGGGCGTCCACAAGCGCGCGCTCTTTGGCATTCGAGTCCTCTCGTCGATCGCCTTCTTCCTTCCTCCTCTCGAGGTCGATTTCGATCGGCGGAAATCCCACGGGTGAAGTCGAAGAGACGCACGTTCTCGATCCTTCGGGCTCGATCTGATGGCGGCCGTTCGAGTGACGATGGACGTTGGGAGCGACGCGGTGGCGGTCATTACCATCCGCAACCCTCCGGTTAATGCTTTGGCTCTTCCAAGTAAATCCCCATCATTTTCATGTTTCTCGTCGTTTCGTGGACCTTCATTGTTGATTTAGTTGTTTTTCCAAGTATTTAGGATCTTATGGTCCATTTTGATCTCCATTTGAGGGCTTATTAGTTACGTTTGGTGATTAGAGGATTGCCAATAATATTGGTTGGATTCTTGTAGTCGTTGCTGGATTGAAGGAGAAGTATGCGGAGGCAATGAATAGGAGTGACGTCAAAGCAATTGTCTTAACCGGTGAGCTTCTGATGCTACATTTGTGCCTTGTTTTCTGATGTTATTTTACGTGGCAAATGCAGACTTCATATATTTGATAATTCATCATATATGTTTTTTGAAAGGATTATGATTGTTTTTTACCAGTTACCAAGAGAATTACATAAATTGACTATCTTGTTGGCTTCTGAAACTCATTATCTGGATGACCTACCAACTTCGAGATTGGCTAGGTGAATTGCCCTCGATAAACGTATTATATTCCTTGTCTAGAGTATTGGTATCCAGATCTTGAGAAGGTCTGGGTATCTGTTGGCAAATTTCTGAGACCGGATGTTTCATGAATGGATTAATATGCTTTCTGTTCCAGGCTTCACCTTGTAATGGTTTCTGATCTCAGTATTCAGTGGTGGTTTTACTCATCTGTGCTTGGTCACGGGGACTGATTTGCATGGTGATGCTGATTTTAATGGCTAATAAGCATCTTTAGCTTTTGGAAAATTTACATTGTTCTGGATCTCACATAGGATTTCCGATTAATTTCTAAGTGGTTGCCAGAAAATGCAAGCTGGGATGTGTTTTAAGAAATCTGAAATTGGAAAACTGTAATGCTTATTGTATGTTTTCACATCAGGAATTGTTACTGTTAGTCGACTGCAAAATTGGTAAAGAAAATTCATGGGTGGTCATCACAAGTGGAAGGAATGGTTTGTTATTTGAATGGTCGATTGGTTGTTTCATAGGTTTTGAAAGGAAGAGAAATATGAACTTGATGGGTTTCAGACGTAAGAAATGCTATTATCATTGTAGCGGTAAATTTTATTGATTGCCAAGCAGCAAGGTTTAAGTTGGAATTATCTGACGCGTATGACGTTTGACATTCCATGGTGCCATATTGGTGCATTTACATGCATTATTTAGTTCTTAAAAGATGTTTTATTTTATGCTGATACAATTATTTTCTCTTATATGTGGATCTGATTCCATCCCTAATTTCTTTTCTGGCAGGGGAGGGTGGCAAGTTTTGTGGTGGTATGGACATCAATATTTTTGCTGCTGTTCAGCAAACAGGCATGGTCCTCAAAGGATTCCAAATTGTTAAATTTGCTTATTTGATAGTCTATCATATAAGATTTACAATTTTTTAATTAGTGCAACTGTTACTTGCAGGAGATCTGTCACTGATACCAAATACATCAGTTGAACTTGTTGTCAATGTTATTGAAGGTATGTCGCCACTATGAGTTACAACGACTTGTCTGTTTTAAATATTATCTATACTCTTGTTGGAAAAAAGAGTACTTGGTAGTCCGATTGGACATTTTCCTGCATTTGATAAATCTTCTTTCTTTCAAGGGCTTAAATTTGCAAACTTTATTGGTTATACAGATGCTCCAAAGCCTTCTGTTGCAGCCATCCAAGGGCTTGCACTAGGTGGTGGTTTGGAGCTAGCGATGGTTCGTGCTCTTTATACCTGTTGCACGTCAGCTGTCTTTCTTTATAATTACATCTTCACTGAACCTCCATCAAGCACTTTTAAAATTATTCAGGGTTGCCATGCACGAGTTTCTACTCCCGAAGCTCAGCTTGCATTGCCAGAATTGGCTCTTGGTGTGGTTCCTGGAATGGGAGGTGATGACCAACTCATGTGATTCTAAGAATATTCTAAACTATTCATATTTTCTAGAGGTTTCTTTCTATATTCTAATTGTCTTGTCTCACTGGGACCTTATTATCTGAAAGGCACACAACGTCTTCCAAGGCTCGTGGGAATGCCAAAAGCTATAGAAATGTTGCTGGTTAGTTTATTTTTTCCAATATCAGTGCAGCCTGACTAATCTATGTTGCAAGTTAATCTTGATTTTGTTTTGTTTATAATATCCCTTCCTTATATGTCCAAAAGAATGCCACTAGGAATACTTACAGAGTTAATATTGGATTTTATGCATTAAAATCATGTTTTTTAAAGCATGCTGACAAGTTTTAATATGGTATGTGCCAAACTGCGCTGAGTGGTATTGCAATCCTTGCTTTAGAGTCCACTTTGTCATCATGTCAGCCAATTTTATGTTCTCTTGAACCCCCTTCACAAACAAAACCATGTGGCTTAACTATATTTGGTCTGTATTTGTACGTGTCTGTTGCTTTGTTGTAACAAACATTATTTTGTTCATTATGACATTATATTTGATCTTTTGAATGTAATACCTTTTATGTTGGTCTAGATTATAATTAATTCAATGACAATTACTAAATATTAGGCTAGCTTTCATAATTGACAGTGTTTTTTTTTTACTTTTCTGACACTTCAATGCAGCTATCAAAATCAATTATTGCCAAGGAAGGGAAAGATTACGGTCTTGTTGATGCTATTGCTTCACCTGAGGATTTGCTGAAAACATCACGATTGTGGGCTTTGGAAATTGCAGAACAGCGTAAGCCATGGATCATTTCACTTCATCGGACTGATAGACTTGGTTCTCTTTCTGAAGCTTTTGAAACACTGAAGGCTGGTAGGCAACAGGCTAAGAGGATAGCACCTAATGTGCCACAGCACCAGGCATGCCTTGATGCAATTGAGGAAGGTATAAATTTTGGAGGATATGCTGGTCTTCTGAAGGTATGTATTTTCTTTCTATTTTTTGATGATAGAACATATTGAAGTTGTCAAGAATTACATAGAGTCCCATGCAAGAAGCCTGTGCCAGCACTTGCTTTTCTGCTATATTATGCCATCACTAAATCTCACTAAGTTGATTAAGGGCCTGTTTGTAATACTTATCCCGTGGATTTAAGTACAGAAACTTAAGAATGGTGCAGAATCATTTTTTATAATTTTGTTATTGTTTCCTTCAAAAGTACATTTTCCTCGCTTCTTAACTTATAGGGCATATAAATTGTTTGGTCTAAAAGGTACTCCCAAAAATTCAGAATTATTTTCAGTGATATGATCATATTGGATACATGATCCTCCAAGAGTCCTTCCCTTCATCCCTGGGCGGACCATGGATAGGGTTCCCATCCTTTGTGTTTTTGATACACTAAAATTTTGATCATAAAAGCCAAAATGCCCTATTTGATCCTTTACTTGCTAGGGAATGCTCACTTCCACATGTTATGAACAAGTTGTCCATGGTTTACTTGTAGAATATTTTACAACAGTATCATATTATTTGAAAAATATTATGTCTGCATAAAGAAACAAGTAAAAGGTAAATTCTCTCTAAATTTTTGACTTCCAACGTGCAATTTAATGTGGAAGAAGAAATTGTAACCATACTATGCAGTTGATGGGCATAAATTTTGTCCTGCTTATTCCGTAGTAATAATGATCTCAAGCCAGAGGCATGTTATATTTTCATAGTTGATGAAATTCTGGCATTCTCAGAGTAAGTTAATATTCAGGCCAAGGTTTTATATTGACTATCAGTTAATTTAGTTAGAGAGACTTTGTACTAACATGAAAAACTCCAGAAAGTTATGATGTCACTAAAACTCAATTTTCCTTATTTTAAAAGGAAAAATGCTTTTACAAACTTCCTTAGGATAGTCAACCATTGATATCATTCTTTGCCAATTTGTTTTAGGTACTCAATTTCTGCTTGTAGCATTGTGCTCTAAAGTTGATGTCCTAATTTCAGGAAGCAAAGGTTTCTAAGGAATTAATTTGCTCAAGTACTACAAAGGGGCTTATTCATGTATTTTTTGCTCAACGTGCAACATCAAAGGTGGTAATTATACTTCACGTTTTAAATTTTATTGTCTCTTGTTTAATATTACTTCTTCTGAATTGTTGGTATATTGTCTATTTGTAGATGAAATATGTTTCTCACCTTCTTTTTCATTAAAGATTTCATATTCCAAAGACAAATGTAAACTGAATATGGAACTGCTGATGCTTTTGTTGCTGCTAAACAAAATTTGCACACAGAATGAGGTGGCATGAGCTGAAGCAAAGTCATATACCTGCCTTTTGATGGGGTTTTACTTTCCAAAACAACTGATTTTGTGTCTTGTCTCACCATTGCTTGTCCATATCTAGCATGCCTTTTGTGGCTCTTCCTAAGAAGGTTGAAGCCGCCTTCTATCATTCTTTCTGAAAAAGCCTTAGCCTTCATTCTGAGGTCATTAATTTTTCATCGAAGATGCAGATAGAACTGAGTATAAGTTTAACACCATCGTATTTAACTAGTTAAGAGAGCCACCATCTTTTGTCAGGTCAGATAAACAATGTTTGTTTTGTACTATTGAATATATATCTTTCTTGAGAATGTTTCTGAATGCCTTCTTAGAATTTGAACTGCAGGACTTTGGCTTGAGCAAGTCCCTTAAAGACCCTCGGGACTTCTTAGGCCTTAGAATGGAGCATGGTGTTTTGAGAAGAAAGATGAACTGTGACATGGCTAAAGCTTTCTTATTGAAAAAAATATATTTCATCAAAAGTAGGGTGGGCATACTTGAAGCCTCAAACCATAGCTTTGATGACCAAATTCGTGTTTGTATACCATTTATCTGATATTTATGTAGTTATCTTAACATACAGAAGATCTTGTGGATTCATCAGTTTTCACCAAAATGCATATCCACTTGACCGGAATCTTAGCACTATCATCTTTAAATCCTCCAAGAGCCACTTTCTTGTTGTGCTCCAAAGTTTGTACTAACAAACAGACCTTCTGATTCCTGGAAATTGGCCTTTTTTTATTGCTTTGCCTACAATATTTTTTTACTTGTCTTCCAGCTAGCCTTTGTGATACTTTTTAAGTTTTTAGATATATCTTTTTTGTCCTTATGCTTCTTTGCACTCTCTGCTGCCTTTTGAAGTCCAAATTTTAGTGTCTAGATGAATCAATATCTAATCTGATTTATCTTCTTGTTAGAAAATTCAGTAGTGTCACATAGGATGTCTTTTTGACACACTTGAATAAAAGGAGAAAGAGAGAGGAGTGGGGTGTTGCAGAATAGTTACTCGATGGATAAGCAATTCTGAATTTTTGACATAGTGTGAGCGATGTGCAGCAAGAATCATTGATGTCATTTTGCATCTTATTTTTCTGTGATTTGGATAGTCTTCTCTAAATGAGAAGACATATTCATGAAACCACGTAAGATATTATTTTTAAAGAAAAATTCTTAGTTTCCCTCTACTTTTTGTTACTGAATTTTTACTTACTGCAAGTAGACTTCACTTGAGTTAGTAACTCATTTGAGTTCTATGAATTTCTTTTATGCATAATCTTTATTTGCATGGACCAGGGACAGATATTGAATATTCCTATGTGTCTCCAAGGGTCTAGGACTCTAGTCCTTTAATTTTCTTGTGAAAACATCCACTTTGTATAGGTACCAAACTGCAGCAACTTAAAATGAATTCTATCAATGTTATTAAGCCCAATCCTCAATTGCACGGTATCTCCAAGTGTCAGATTCTTTGACTTTCTGGTGAAATATCAGCTTTTTCTTATACATGCCCAGTTCAGCAACTTAAATGAAGTCTATGAATGTTAATAAGCCAAATCTTTGGCTGCAAGGGTTAGGGATATGTTTCAGGTGTTCGCATCCATGCCTTGGATCCTTTCTTTTAGTTTACAATATGGATGTAAACCTGTGGTGTACCAGCAGTGATATTATATTATACTAATATGATTAGGTTAAGGAACTTCAGAATGCAGATAATTTTGTTTCATTTTCTTACATGATTCGGATTTTCCATAAGCAAAGAATCTGGATGTGTTTCAAACTTAAACCTTAATTTTCTAGCTATGATTAATTTTCTATCATTTAACTGTCTTTGGCAGGTACCTAATGTTACTGATGTTGGGATCAGACCAAGGAAAATAAAAAGAGTTGCCATAATTGGTGGAGGCTTAATGGGTTCTGGAATAGCTACTGCCTTGATCTTAAACAATATACCTGTTATCCTCAAGGAAATTGATTCAAATTTACTGCAGAAAGGACTGAAAATGATAGAAGGTAAGTTCATAGTGATTAACCTCACTTCAAGTCCAGATTTCTTTTTCTTGTTTCTTTTTCCCTTCAGATGCTGGGAAAACCATTAATATCGCATAATTGCTGCAGATATAATTTTACTTGAGGATCATTTATTCATCATATTTTATTATATGATGTATACGTTAATTTCATGATTCTAAGGAAATTGTGCTTACATTAATTGTGACAGCTAACCTTCAAAGCCTTGTGAAGAAAGGGTCGTTGACTATTGAAAAGATGAACAAGGCACTGCCACTTCTAACAGGTGTTTTGGATTACTCAGAGTTCAAGAATGTCGATATGGTTATCGAGGTTACTCTTCCAACTCCAAAATTTGTTTTTGGGCTAGAATATTGTAATCAAGTTGAAATTTTATTTTGAAAATTTGAAGCTTATGACTCTTCTGTCTAGTGCTTGGTGTCCTCAATAAGTATCTAGTGCTTGCATGTCCTTATCCCCACTAGCAATATAAAAAAATGGTCACTTAAATCCTCAATATTACCCTGGCATCCTTTCAAATTCCTCCTCACTCTGTTATCTCATTTCTCATAATGTTTTCCTGCACTGCTTTCTTCCTCATGGTTGCATCTTTTGTATTTCCTAACAATTAAATGGCATCATTCTCTTTTGATAGCTACATCAAAGAGGAAATTACTACTGCTTAACCAATTATTACTCATTTGGACCATCCATCTAGAGGGCTATTTACTACGTCTGAAAAAAAATCACATTGAAAAATCAGGGTTTTTAATTTCGAATAATACCGCCTGGTACAGGTGGTACGTACCTGTTCGACAGCATACCGGTACACGGACTGCCCGCTATCGGGCGGGACGCTCAATAACGCCTCATATCGGACGATATAGGGGTATATCGAACGGTAACGGTAGAAATTTCGATCGTTACCGCCCAACACAGCTCGGTAACGATCGATTTCGACCGTTATCAATCTGTGACAGTGCTCCAACGATCAAAATGACCATTGGAGCCCTTTCTCATGGGATTTTAAACTCATTTTCTCCCCCATTTCACTCTCACACTCTCTTAAACTACCTCAAACTTATTTTTTTCTCACATTTACACTCTCATAAACTCTACAAAGCAACGATTTGTGAATTAACAATTTGAATAATTTTTCTGTAGATATTTTAATATTTATAAAATAACAACCCATAACGGACCGAAATACGAACCTTACATAAGGCTATTTTTATGTTTGATAACCATTTTAGTCCTTGTCAAAATGTGTAGGCAAGTTGCTTGAATTGTAGTCAGACATAGATTGACATGGATCATAATTTAATTCATCAAATTTCAATTATGTTTCAAGTATAAAAAGTTAGGGTCGAAAGTGTAAATTTACTATGTCAGAATCATACTGATTATGTCATGCTAGATCCAAGTACATTATGTATGGATTAGTCAAATTAATCCCCAAAAACTTTAAGATCTAGCAGTTAAAATGACATAAGACTGGAAGATAGAAGTTTGGGTGGTGATTGCTCCTAGCGTTGCTGCGAAGTTCGTTGGTGGTGTTGCAGTCTTGCTTTTGATGATTGCAGGGTGGTCTGTAAAGATAGAACTGGACCTCTTTACTCCGGTTTTCTTTCATCTTTGCAGGTCATGGCCTGGTCTACTACTCAGTGCGGAGAGCAGGTGGACAGGCTTCAAAAATGCCTGCTTTCCTCCTTTTCCAAGACCTTCAGATGGTTAATTTATTCCAGAAGTGGATGAATTGGTTGATTCTGTCTGACTTCACCCTACATCGATATGATTGCAAGGGATTGCATAATTCTGATCTGGGATGAGCCATTTTGGGCCTAGATCAGCCAATTTTTTAAATCATGCTACCTTGATACCACCTAAGTTTGAAGATTTAGTATTCTCTTTCAAGACAATGCTTTTCAGCCTTCATGGCCAAACAAACTCTTTTGGATATGGTTATTGTTGTTGCTAGTATCTTCTAACGTTATATAATCTAGTACTAGTGAGCAATTATGGATTCTTTCATTGTTGCAATTTGCTGACTGCATCTTGAAGGCCTTTATCATTTTTTCTTTTCTTAAGACTACTCTTAACAAATTTCCTCTTTTTGTAGGCTGTTGTTGAAAAGGTTTCACTTAAAAAGTCAATATTTGCTGATATTGAAAAAGCTTGTCCTCCACATTGCATTTTTGCAACCAACACATCCACCATTGATCTCCATATTGTTGGGGAGAAGACTCATTCTCAAGATCGAATTATTGGGGCACATTTTTTCAGGTCTGTGACAATTTTCCTGCTTTAGCATGTAGATGAAATTGAGGAAGGTTGAAAACAACATTATTAAAAGAAAAGCAATAACCTTGAGTAAAAACATGAAGGTGGAAAAGAAACATCTTTTTGAAGAAAAAATTAGTAATTTACATCAAATATTTTACATTTTTTCATTGTGTTGGATAATAATTCTACCCTGTATTATCGAAGTGTGCTATACAGATCTATGTCTTTTACTAGGTTTTCAAGTTTCTATTTGCTAGATCTGCACTAGCTCACTTATGCCAAGTTGGGAAAGGCTCTCATCTTTTGGCTTCGATAAAAATTGAACTTTCAAAGGTGTAATCTTGCATTAACTATTCTACATTTCCTTGTTATGTGTTGAAATATAACTTTACTGTTGGAATTGTTTAGTAGATTAATTTTTAATATATCTCCGTGGCTATTATTTAAATGCCAAGTTGTGCTGGTTTATGAGATTTTCACTAGCTCTGTTAGGCCAAGTTGGGAAATTACCACGTAATCTTTTGAGCTGGATAAAGAATGGGAACAGGTTCTGGATGCCTTTGGTCAAAAACAGCTGTGGACTGAAGTTCATAATGCAATGCCAAGACCCAAATTGTGCATCATTTTTTCTTATGGGTTCCCACATAGATATGAAAGATCCTTTATACTTCACCATGAACAGATTTTCAGTTTTGGAGATTGCAAACTGACCTGTTTGTCACAACCTTGCCAAATTCTAATGAAGTTGGTCTGAGATTAATCTGGACCACCTCACATCCTCATGCCTGAGTTTCAAGTTGTGTCACTGACAAAGCTCATATTGTATTTCAAGCTTTGGGGAGTCTGTGTTCAGGCTGAATTGGATCATTACATCTGTCTACTGGTTAGTTGCATGTTATAAAACATCAATCAGATGAAAGGCTGGCCTGGATGATTGCACATGTACAAGCTATTTGCATATTATAGTACCCCATTTGGAGTGCAAAAATTATTGTCAAAAGATATCATATGCAAAATAAATTACACAAGGTGCTGTATTCTTTGTACTTACATATATATGGTTATATTTATTCCTCATGAGTGCCAGACTGCATCAAACACAATTTCATGATCATGTTCTGTCGTTTCCATAAAACACACATAGTGATTCTTGGTTTTTATTATTCATTGGAAAATCTGATTGTGTTTTTATTGTGGTATTGCACAGTCCTGCACATGTGATGCCTCTGTTGGAAATCGTTCGGACAGACAAGACATCTCCACAAGTGATCCTTGATCTCATGACTGTGGGGAAGACCATTAAAAAAGTTCCTGTTGTGGTGGGTAACTGCACAGGCTTTGCAGTAAACCGTACATTCTTCCCTTATACCCAAGCAGCACAATTCTTGGTTAATCTAGGTGTGGATTTGTTTAGAATTGACAGAGTAGTCAGCAGTTTTGGCATGCCAATGGGCCCTTTTCAGTAAGTTATTAATGCATCTAATTCTTTTATTTCATCTTTAGCTTGAGCATAGACAATGACTAACAAGAATACATTAATTTTACTGTTTTACCCTATTTTAAAAACAATAAAACTGCACGTGTTAAAAAAATATATATTTTTAAACAGTAGTTGCAACTTGCAAGGGAACTATACTTTCTTTTCTACGAGACTATTCCTTTATTATACATTTAGTTCATGCCAAGACACAAGTATTATCCTTTTCGAAATAGCATAGTGAAATTTAACTATATATATATGTGTGTGTGTGTGTGTGTATATATGTATGTATGTATGTATGTATGTATGTATGTATGTATAAGATGCATGTTTGTGTTTATGCATGCAAGCAGGCCTACATGTATTATATAATATAATTATATATAACTTATCTGTGTTATATATATTGAATATATATTAATCCTTCTGGTTTCTATCATGCTTAAATATTTTGGAGAGTTACATAATGTTCATAAATTAGACCTATACAGGATAGCAATTTGCCTTTGTAAAATAATATAATCAGTTATTATTCCAGTGTTACATCTTTTTGCTGTCTTGAACTGTTCAATTTGTCAAATGAACAGACTTCAAGACGTGAGTGGATATGAGGTGGCTTTGGCAGTGAAGGACTTTTTTGCTTCTTCCTTTAGGGGTCGGACATTGGAGTCTGAACTGGTAGGATTGATGGTAAAACATGGACGAAATGGTATGAGTCTATCTTATTGTTCTTTTATGTTGTTCTTTCCTGTATTCTCCCAATTGTTCTTCATATTCTCCTTGTTGTGGTATGTCAATGGGCTCTTTATTGACAGGGAAAAATACTGGCAAGGGGTATTATATATATGAAAAGGGACAGAAGCCAAAGCCTGATTCCAGTGTGCAACCTATCATAGAGGAATGTAGAAGGCGTGCCAATGTTATGCCTGGCGGAAAGGTACTCACTTGCCCAGCCTCATCTATATAGTTAAGCGTGTATGTGTATTAATACTTTTTATATATGTATACCATGAGAGTGCACACATTGATGTACAGCTCTTTAAAATTTTAGGGGGAAAATCATGTAATTTTAAGTTTTTGTCACATCGGATTCAGATTTCAACATTTAGTGCAAAATATTTTTTACGTACTTGTATACCATATTTACATAAAATTCATGGTGTTTTAAATAGAATTAAGTAGGAAGATAATTAAAAGAGCATATATTTTGGTGTTTTTATAAAATAGTTATTTTGCAGTTTTAGTATATTCTTTTGTTTTGTTTATGCTATTAGGTCTTTCACCTACTGTTTCAGAAATTGGTGACAGAAAGCCTCACGTACGGGACATCTTTTGGCCTTGTACGATCAATTGGCTAGGTTGCTAGGCCTCACTGGTATCTGGCAGAACTCTGTGAACAGCCATTCGCATGCAAAGGTCTGGTACATGGTCCACAGATGCTTGATTCTCTGACCAATAATGTTAAAATAAAATTAATAGTATTGAATGCATAACCATGGTTATGTTAGAAGGCTATGAGATCAGATTTGTTTCCCAATGAGATCCAGGTCAGATGATATACTTGATTACAAATGTTCTTTGCTGCCTTGAGCTCTCTACAGTTAGTTGCACTAAGAGATGCATCGGATGGTATGGCAGGTCCAATCTGATACATCCAAGTACAGTTATTAGGAATTGATCAGAATGGACAAGAAACAAAGCACACCACAGAGAGGTGTCTGATGGAAAAGAAGATTAAACTAACTGAAAAAGTGGAAATATAAATAATTGGGGAGAGTCCAAGATGTTGTCGTGTGTTTCATGTGTGCCTAAGAATATATGGTACTAAATAAAGTTGAGATGGAGGTAGGGGGCAGAATTGGATAAAATCTGCAGTCCATAAATGATCTTTTTAATTTGATGGATGTGGAACTGGCAGCAATGGAAGAAAGGGCATTTTCAGAAGAAAATGTAACAGATCCAAGTGACAGACTCACTTTTCTCTTTATGGTAGATTGGTGTATTGGTATTTATGTGGCTGTATATTCCTGTGTATCATTTCCTTCATGTGACTATGTGTAACACTGTAACTCAAATATTTTAATTGATGATACAAGATAAATATCTTTTTTTTTTTTTGTCGTAGCCTGTTACTCTCAGTGACCAAGAAGTTCTGGAGATGATATTCTTTCCAGTAGTGAATGAGGCATGCAGGGTCCTGGCTGAAGGGGTTGTGATTCAAGCATCAGATCTTGATATTGCATCTGTTCTTGGAATGAGTTTTCCCAAGTACAGGTGAGTACCTTTGAATATAGATTACATTCTCCAAGCATGCCTCTATATATATCCGTCCGTATGATCATGAACTAGTATCCCATGGTAGGATTGTGTTGCTCCACTGGAACTATTGCAATTTTATCCTATGTTAGTAGGACTGAAAAATATGCTCTCATCTACTAATTACCAATGGTGGCACATATGGCAACCACTTTTGTGACTGTTTTCATGTTTCCTCACAAAGAAAAACAGAGGACCAGAACCACAAACAATGCTAGATGTTACCGGAGCTTACATGTCCCACTATTCCTTTGTTAGCTGTTATTTTATAGGGTTAACTTAATGTTCCTATTAACTTAATGTTTGACGGTGCCTGAAGATTTTCCTTTGCACACACTGGCTGAAGACTTGTGTTTAATCTGTGATTGTGCGCCCTAACAATTTGGTTTTATCTGAAGGGGCGGTATCGTATACTGGGCTGACAGTGTTGGGTCAAGTAGCATATATGAAAAGCTCAACAAATGGACAGAGTTGTATGGCAACTTCTTCAAACCGTCACCATACTTGGAAGAAAGAGCCATGAAAGGCCTGCCATTGGTACGAAACTTCTCGATACCCACTAAATTACATATGTTCCTGCTTCCTGAAGTAGCCATGATTACGTAGTCTCCTTGTACAATTTGCATTCACATGTAGTTTATTTGGAGGAGGAAAAGAAAATGGGGCACGAACTTGGCATTGCTTCAAGCACCAGCCTTTGCAACTTGCATTCTATTTTGACATAATAAGCATTGCACATGTTTCTTATTTTCCCCATTGTCATCAATCAAGTTTTTCTTCTGCAAAAGCTTTTGTCAAGCCATCTTAAGTTGCATGATCCTAAAACCATTTTTGTAGAACAATGTCATATTATGCATAATGGCTTCCGGCTGTTCATAGCTTTGCTCAATAAAACACAGTAAACGAAACAAATATCTTACATGTTTTTGTCCATTAAGAATTGATTTTCCATTTTTCCCTTTGCGATTTGTCGTGAAACTAAATCAAGTTCATGAGGCATCTCAAGAAATATCTCCCTCCAATGGGCATCAAATGTATAGAGTACCTGTTGATCTTTTGAATTGACATTGTTGGAAGAAAGGGAATCCGCCCGCATGGTTTATTAAAACAGTTGCTTAGACAGTACTTGCTGATGCTTTTCATCACTCTGCTTAGGTCAAACAGTCTGGACTGCTTGTTTACCAAATGTAATTTACTCTGCACCTTTAAGCACTCTGAAATCGTTATCCTTTTTTGTACAGAGCATGCTGCATGTCGCGGAATCACCGCAAATGAAGGCTCGGATGTAACTCCGCGAAGACCATTGAGGTTGGTGAGTGCCACTGCAATTTCGTTAGCTGCAGCTCTAATAAACAGAACAAGTACCTGATGATAGTTGAGGTATTTTGGTTAGCCAAACTACCAAGAATGATGCAGTAGGACTTGAACCATATTTATATCATCATCCCCTTGTCACACAACCTTTATGATGTTTTATTTTATTTTTTTTCCTTTTGAAAGAAACATGCAACTTCTGTAAATTCAAAAACTGGGCAGGAAGATCTATTTTGAGACATCCAAGTTGGTTAACATATATTGTTGTATAAAGTGATAGGTCTTAGGCTTTAGTCCACATTGGATCGTCGTCGTCGTCGTATACGTCATTTAATGTAAAGAAAATTAAAAAAAGAAGAAAAAAAAACTGGACAGGAAGAGCACTTAAGCTCCACAAAAATTAGTAACTCGATGAGCCATAAGACTGGCAGACAAAAAAAGTCGAGTTGGGGTTTAATGTTAGTCACAATAGCTTGCGAATCTTCAAGGAATGACTTGGTAGGTATCCTTGGATTCCTTCAATATCGCGCCAGACATGCAACCGCCACCGGACTAACAGTTCTAAGATCCCCGTTTGCCTTCTAAATAACCAAAGCCTGTACATGTAAAGGTTGAATTAAACTAAAATGAGACCATTGGAGCGGTCATTACCCCCAAGTTAAAAGTACTTCAATTGGAAAATTTCCAGTCTTGACCAAAGCAACCAGAAACCATTCCCAGTAATCTCCTCCACGAGCAATTCATCTAGTAGAAATTGAGGTATCTAATCTAATCTAATTGCCAACTGATAACTGATAGATTTCCGAGCCGAGTCCACGTATAAATGTCTTGTATATTATCTCCTCTACTTTGGCAGAGGTAGGGATATCTAATCTTCAAATAGATTAGATATCAGATTCGTATATTATCTCCTCCACTTGCAATTCAATTAGTAGAAGTAGGGATATCTAATCTACAAATAGATTAGATTTCAGATTCGTATATTATCTCCTCCACTTGCAATTCAACTAGTAGAAGTAGAGACATCTAAGCAATGCAACTAGTAGAAGTAAAGCCATCTAATCTAATGCGCAACTGATAACCGATAGGTTTCACAATTGATAACTGATTGGTTTTAAACTTCTCATATACTATTTGATGTGATAATTTTTTATTTAAAAACACTCAACATTTTCGCCTTAGGTGTCACAGGCAAATGTCATACCACCCACCTTGTCGCATGATGTTAGATCAGCACTTTTCTTGTCTACTATTATTTTTGGAGTCACGAAGCATCGGTATCGGGGCATGGCATGTCATGCCCTCTAAAACCATTATGCTGCCATAGCCCCTACATCGAACCAGTGACGGTCGAAGCACGAAGCATGGCATGGATCATTATCCTGCCCTGCTTCCATATCAGTATCTGTTGCACTTGTTACAGTGAATTCGCCGCAAGGGATGGATACGACTCGTATTCTTTGCTAATGGATGGATATGACACCCGGCTCATCTGAATATGTTTCTATGTGTACTACCATAATCCCACCATGATTGATAAACTACAGGCCAGCCGGCTTGAAGATTGGAAGAGGGAAGAAGCTCTCCACATCGATGGGGACTCGAAGCGCACGCCTCACGACCTCTGGCGAGGATGTCGACCCTTTCCAACCTGAAAACCATGGCCCGCCACCGACCTCCACGGCTGCCATGTTACTGCTAACGTCGAGGATCATCTGCAAACATATGGATGAGCGGTTAAACACATCTTTTTGATATCTTTGGTTGATGTGTGCAAGACTAGCAGTTTAACACATCATTTATAGGATAATTCTACCAAATGGAAACATGATGAACAGATTTGTGTTCTGAGAAAGAAACGGACCTTGCCCTTGCCACCGTCGTCATTTCTGCGTTCCCATAGTTGTAGTCTAAGATCACCGAAACACGTATCTTTACAGGCCGTCACAAATCCAGCTTCTGTTGTTGGGGCTCGCAAAGGAGTTCCGCGCTCTCCAGCTGTAGCCTCTAACTCAACCTAATTTTCAAGGGAACAGATGAAGAACAAGCTAAAAGGGAAACATTTATTTGCAAAACAACAATCGATAAAAAACATATCATGTAAATTAGCCACTTTGCTAGTAAGCAAAGACCCCAAAGCTGGTTTTGGAAAACAAGGTTTCTAAATCAATCCAGCTTCACAGTCTTCTAAGGCATCTGGTTGGGCAAAAACACGTCAATGCGGTGTGATCCCCAAAAGTCTCATCTTTTCTGGACATGGCCGGAAAAGAGTATGTCACCTTTTAAGCTATGGGTTATTGCTTGGGTGAAACCATGGATTAGGCCTGAAGAATGACTGTTGGGTTATTCCATAGAAACTAATTTAGCTAAGGCAGGCATTAGTTTTGAACTTCTAAGCATTAATAAGACTACACTAGCATGACAGCACGAAAGTAGTAAAGAGAAACATTCAAGGATTACATAATGTAGAATCCAATTCAATTCTTGAGAACAGGATATAGGTAAGTTACCACATGTGTGTCATTGTCTGCAGACATACGCCAAAAGCCCCACTGAGCTATATCCCAGCTTATAGTTCCATTCCAGGGCACAAATTCATAGAAAGATCCTCCATAGTGGACTCCAATCTGAAGTTGCAAAATGATATCAGTGTATTCCAGTAAAGTCCGTTAGTTTGTCTCACCAGAATAGAAAACAGTAAAAGAATAAATGACAGAAAACTAATATTGGTACAGTAATAAAAGAGAGCACACTAGTAAAATGATATCCTTTAAAATAGTCAATATCAATGTGCCAAGTGGAGTTTCTTACACCAAGATTCTTTTGGATAATAATCCATGCATAATCCTTGCACTCTATATGGAGATAAGTTCTTAGGATGAATTAGTGGTAGGAGAATAGGTTAAAAAATTGCTATAACTAAGATGGGAAAAAAATTATGAGCAACAGTCTTCCATCATCCATGTCAAGGATTTCCTTCAGACACTACTATTGACACTTTTACCAAATAGTTATTAGCTTCCTTCTGTTAAATAGGGCATTCAGATGAGGCAGAACAATGCAGAAAAGAAAAACGATGATTTATATGGAAAACTAGTGCAAATGACACAAAACAGCAAAAGGAGTCTACAACTCTTTCACACAAACATGTGCATGTATACTCGTACAGGATATGCAACAGGTAACATGTGTATGTATACTCGTATAGGATATGCAACATGTAACATGTGTATGTATAAGCTTGTGCATGACGATGCCAGGTTCTTCAGCATCATACCAGGGCAGCATTTTCATAGTTATCAATCAAACCAGGCAACTTCCTCAAGCCTCCAGCCGCAGTTAAAGCAACCTCTCCTGAGGCACCTTCAAAGACATTACATTGCACCTGCAATAGATATAGGGCCAATCATCCTCACAGATGTGAATATCTAAGTAAAAGTATAACAGCAAAACAAATGAGCTGTAAGATCCCAATTATTTTTAAGAAGCTACATGGATCATTTACTGACAATGATCTCATATAAGATCTCCTTGAGAAAACACAAGGAAAACAAAAACATATTTTATATACTTTAGAGTCATATTTCAGCAGTGTTGTTAGCCACATATAATAAAATGATTATTATGATTGGCAAAAAGTCTACTTGAGAAAAACCATGCATGACCTTTTGTTTATTACTTCACCCTGTTATTTAGAGATGGGGGTCTCTTGTTCACATCAGAAACCCATATTTGATCAACTTTGAAAGAGTTAGTTCAGGTTCCCTGTGTTTGGGGATTGTATTAAGACTATTAGAAATACATGATCATTCACTTAAATTATCTTGGACAAAGCCTTGTCTTCAGATGAGCTACACATGTTTCAATCAAGAAAAGAAGATTAATTTAGAAGCAAATGGTTGCTGTTTCACAAACAGCATTGCTACTAATGCTGTTCCACAAAAAAGCTAGAGTAATTAGATTTAATAGACACCACACTTGCTAGTAATCTCAAAGAGAGTGTAACCAAAGTCAAATTTCCTTCTGTCATCAATCACGTTCACTTATACAAAATTAGGTTGCAGAAAACACGTAACAACAATAAACATACAACTCCAACGGAGCCACTTCTGTTGTATTTTGCATGAAAAGGGAGCACGAATTGAGTTGATTTTACCTCACAAGACTTCTTGACACATTCCAATACTCAAGACATATAACATACAGATTGGTGAAGGGCATTAAAGATTATTCCATGCAAAATATTTCAAGATCATAAACTGTGATCATACCAAAACGGAGACATACCCAAAACCATTTTCTTGGAAATCCAGCACCCCAGTTTTTCTCTGAATAGGATGGGGCATTTTCGAATTCAAAACGTTCTCCATCCCACTCTATCCAACCTGTAAATTGCACATAGAAGCCAAACAGGCTAAGATAAATTTATTTTAAATTTTAATATTTCTAGGGCCTAAATACTGGATCTACCATTGGGCCCATGATAAGCATATTAGAATTGTGAGGATTTTTAAATAGAGTAAATATTTGTCTTTAAAAAAGTCTGACCTGCAAAACTCCACTCATGGAGTAAACTCCATTTAGAGCAATAATAATTATGGATTGGAGATGTTATACTGGGTCTCCTTATGTACTACAATTCAGCCTAGCTATCGATTACAATAGGCACCAGATAATCAGAGATCTAGACCTAAAAAAAACATAGGACCTCTGGTACTTTGGTTGTGTGACAGAAATTATTTAAATATTTCCTTGTATATTGGTTGGACCGTTAGCTCATTTATTTAAACCATTAGGGGTAATGCATGTTATTTCTCCAGGGGGAATGCAGCAAACTGTAACAAAGCAACTAATGTTGCATTCTTAAATTTGTCTCTGTAACAAAGAGATACTACACCAAAGTCAAAAGGCTTGATACAACATGAAAAGCAATCACAAAGAGAGGAATAAATCTCAGAAAAGTTAGGTTTATCACCAGTAATCAACATGGACAAACTAAGCTCTAAAGAAAATGCTCTCTTCTGCTGTGGAATCACTAATTGAAGGAACTTTTCCCTGCCCAACATCCCCAAGCCCCTTACCCGAGCAAACGATGAACATGCACAGGTACACATGAAAAAGGCATGCCTATATGAATATGTATACATCTATATCGAATCTTGCATGCAAATAATTTATTTAACTGTTTACTACATAAGGTAGGCAAATGACAAGAGACTATATTCATTTTCACAAATGACACTCTAACAGGAATGCTTAGGACCTCAGGTTTCTTTCTTGCATTGGTCACAATGCAATTAATACCTGTTGACAGACCACCTGCCATGCATATTTGCCAATGAGGTTCAAACACCGGAAATGCTGCAAGCCAGCCTGCTGTTGATTTCTGCTTTGATTTGACATCACCCCAGCCATAAACTGGACGGGTGCTGTACTCCCAGCGTGCTGTTTTCACAGTTTGCACATAATTCGACCTACCAGTTGAGGATAATGATGAGATTAATACAGTTGATTATAAGACTTAAATGACATTATTTGATGCAACATAGTGAAATTGACTACACTAAACATCTAGTGGTTGGAAAGTCTGAAAATCATAGATATCTAGGCACCTAAAACAACACCAATCAAATAGATAATTGTTCCAGTTACAAATTTTGTTGTGAGGTGCTGATGATATCACAAAGATAATAGAAAAGGATTATTTTTTCCACAAAAGGAAGTCCCAGGTTCCAGAAAACAAATTTTGATTGTTTTAGTCTGATTCTTACAATTGCATGTTTCTTTCACTTGAATATGCTTAATAGAGTGCATAAAAAAAATCTAGAAATTCCTTTAAGCGATATAGAGAGTGATGAAAAAAGGTAATAAGGAAAATTTGCAAGTAGAATATGCAACACAAATAAACATAATGCATTATTACAAACAATATAAGAAATAAGTTCTCTTATGATGATAAGACATGCCTTCCATCATCACGTATGAAACCCTGATGCCAAAGGGGAGTGACTTGGAAACCTTCTGAAACACGTTTACGGAAGTCCTGCATAAACAAGCCAAAATTAGAATTACTAAGATAGCATTTAATGGAGAAAAATTACAGATGTTTATTCATTACTTATATAAGCACATGCTTATCATGCATATGCTATAATTTTAGATATGATCTCATATGCATGTATGTCAGGTAGAATCCTACTAATGTGTTATGCAAGTTTCAGTTACTAAAAAATTTCAGCAAGATATATTATAAACTAAACAAGTGAAAATCCATAGTTCCCATTATCACGGTTTACTGTAAAACATTATGTTGCAATGTCATTTCATAAATATCACATAGTCTATTTTACATGTTGTGCATAAGAATACAAATATCCACAGAATCAAGCCCTACAGTGTAGATGCAGGACCAGGAAGTCCATGCAAGTCCGAAATCCAGCATAGACCTGCATATACCACCAGAGTACTAGTCTAGTATATCACGTTTGAATGCACACTTCTCTAAATTGATTAAAACTTCATTGGTTATCTGAGTTTATTTTATCTTATTTTAATGCTTCTGCCCTCAAATTCTTACCCTTGGCTAGAGTACCATCCAGCCTCCCTTCTTTCTCAATCTCACCGCCTAATCAGCAACTTGATCCTGCAAACCACTGACCACCCCAAACCATTGAGGCATGGATCCAAGTGTTGGTATGAATACAAGTAAGATTTGACACCCTCCCCCAAACCCAAAAGACCAAACACACTCGCCTTACTCCAAATGGACATCACCTGCCACACACTCATACCCTGGCCAGCCATCCAAGACCAATCCTTTTCTTTTTTGGCTATATAATCCTAGTAATTCACACTGAAAGTAACATTTTCAGTTTTGTTTTTTGTTTTTGTTAACCAATTTATTCAATAGATTTACCATTGTTATATCTAGCATCAATCATCTCCAATCTATACTAAAGCCAGCAACCTTGAACAGATTTCCAGTCGGATGACTACAACAAGCTATGATCCCAGTCTGCCAGATCTGATTATCACCAATCAGCACCCAAATAACTTCCATTCATGAGCCAGCTCTTGACAACCAACGTTCCAATTCATAATCCACATAGGTGAAATTTTCCAATGGACATGCTTATCTACATTTTGAATACTCCTTCCAGCCCAAATCTTGTTCCCATATCAATCCCAACCCTAACATAGTGGAGATTGGAGAGTCGTCTCCACGTGGATGATTGGTCCTCGTGTACACCAAACTTCTTTAACAGTGACTAGATATCAACAGCCCTCATGATTCTGGACCAGTATAGAGAATATGTAGTAAGTATACAACATCAACATTGTAGGACAGAATTTCACAAAACACTGCATGCGGTTTCAGATTGAGTACTTGAGTTACTATGATGTATGATCATACGTGAGTTGTTGAGACATGAACTTTTGAGTGATGTTGCTCCCACCATATTAAGATATGACGATGGTCAATATATGCAGCCTTACCTTATAAGCAAGTAGATTATCTCGGTAACTCCCTGTCCACAACTCAAATCTTGGTCACCCATAACTAGGTTGCAAAGAAGTAACCTGAGATGAGTTATATATGACACTATCCTGTACTTGTTTATTTTCAGTTGCTAGTTCATGATTTTTTTCATGTAAAAATAGTTAATTATATTTATGCACGAAATTATGCTAATTACTAAACAAGATAGCTAAACCATAAAAATAAAAGAAACATACAAAATAAGGTGTTCACCAACTGTGAATAATAAGAATAAAAGGAGTTGAACCTGAGGTTGAATCTCCTCAAATGGAGGAGTTGAACCTTTCCCAACTACAAAGGTGTTTCCCAGCATAAGTTCATGCCTACCTATGAAATAACATTTAGTAGATAGGAATTATGTTCAAATGAACATACATCATTCAATACAAAGTGCTAAATGCTAATGCAAAAAAATAGAAGCAGAATATAAAAGAACAAGAAAAATAACATAATTATCTGCCACAGGATTCACATAAATGTTAAAAGTAAAAAATATAACAACAGTAGAACATATTACTATAATGTATTCCGTGGCAATAGCCATCATACTGTGACACAGTCGTCAAAAGCACAGGCATAAAATTAAAGCTACAAGCACCCAAAAAACAAAAAACTTCAAAATTTTCTTCATAACCCAATAAGTATCCAACAATATGCATATGTCAAATAAAATATTGTTTGTATGTTGTATTCTTTATCTTTTTTTTCTTTCCAAATATGGAAAAAAGGTCAAAGAGGGGTTTATTCATATGTCAGCATTTTTGCCTTCTCTTTTCTTAATGTGGGGACAGTTAAAATCAAGTTCCATGGGTTAGATCAACCATGAATTGGGCCAGATACAGCTAAGAACTATTACTAGTTGCCTCACATTGTTCGAGATCAACAAAAATCAGCTAGATCAGATATCTAAGTCAATCCCAACAATCCAAAGTCAACAAATCAGTAGTTAGTAGACTGCAAAAATTAATTATTTTTGATAAAAGGGACTTTTAATCAGGCTTGGATCTTGCCAGCCCAATATGCAGCATAAGATCGATTTACTAGATTAACCATTAGACATGGTCAAAACTAAACTATCCAGAATCTAGTTTTGATTCCCAGTTGTCAACCAAATAGACCTTTTATCGAATGCTGTCATCAGCATCAATTTGGTTTACAAACTTGGATATGCATAGTCAGTGACAAAACTCTTGACTCATGAACCAGGTCACCTCGGTAAAGTTTAACCACTCTAATTATTGGAGTGGCATCCATATGAATCCTAGGATTCTTGGTTTAATCTTGACAATATTATTTATGTAAATATTAATTTTACAGACACTAAAATTGGTTGTCGTGGTAGCTCAACACAAGCTGACATTCTTCAAGAGACTAGATCCCTCTGCTTTATCTAGATAAATTGTCTTCCAACATCATAGATGCTATTTAAACATTCATCGGACAATTTTAAGCTACTCCAATGTGGTCTTTTTTACTTATTGATAGTTTTCTCACATTAATCAATCAAAATGGGGACTTCGATTATGTTAGAGAAATCAATGGGGAACAAGGCCATAACTTATTATAAGAAATCATGCATTATAAGCAAACAATACTACAATAAAAGGGCATTATTTAAGCAAAAAAAAGAGGCTTACTTCCCCAAAAATTCTTCGAATCATTTGTAAATTGACATATATACTTATCATCGGGACCAAGAATCTGAGCTCCAACCCCAGTAAAGCGAGGCCCATGCACTGCATTATCCAACAATCCCATTCCATTTGGGAATGCAGGATTCTCCACCGAGTACATGAAGCAGAAGCTTTGCCTACACTCAGGGATCGATACCTTGAAATACCATCCTTCGAAAAACAACCGTGTAGTCCCGTCAAAATGATACCTGCAAATTTCACATTGACTTGATTGGAATTAAGCAAGTTGCATGGACCGAAAGAATACATAACGACATATTATACATTTCCCTTTTCTTTCAACAATAAAAGAATGATGATGTTTTCAACCACTTAACCTCGATTCAAAGAATGTTGAATTATAACTTTACATAATATTTAGAACTTGGAGAATACATATTAATCAAGCTGCATAAATCTAGAGAAGCCAGAGAAGAAACAAGCTGCATGAAACTAGAAAATAATCATTTTCTGAGCAAAGAATAAGATGCTGAATAGGAGGACCGTAGTAAAACCTGAATTTATGGCTTGGATTCCTGCATAAACATCTACTGTTTCTTCAAGAAACAGGGATGGGCCAATAAGAATCACCAAACCCATCTTAACTATCACAGCCATAGCTAAAGAAAATTTGAATAGTAAAAAATGCCAAATAGGAATTCAAGCCAACACAAATCACCGAACTAATTTCCAAACTTCGGTAGTCGTATAGGATTACCCGCTATGGGGAGTCCTAAGTTCCCTGTTAGGTGGAGTGGGCGTGTAAACAGGCGCAGCGGAGACCGGCGTCTTCTCTTCTCCATCCGACGCTGCCGGAACCGGCGCCAGGTCTCGGGACACGGCCCGGCACCCAAGCCCTCGGGCCAGCGAGGGCAGATGGGTGGAAAAGGGCACCAGCCCAGCCGTCAACGGATTAACAGGCCTCCGATCCGGGGCAGCGGAAGCGGTGGGGAAGGCACTCCGGCGGGGCAGAGCGGCAGATGAGGCGACCTCCATGGAGATCTTTTGGTATATGATATGAAGGGCGATAGCCGAACAGAAACTCCAAATAAGAAGAAATGGGAAGGCCGCGATGTGGTCTCTCTTCTTCTTTCTCCCCGTTTAGGTACGGAGAGAAAGAGAAGGTGAGGTGAGGAGAGGAGAGGAGCGAAGTAGCGTGTGGAGCGTGGGAAGAGCAACAGGTGGCTGAGGCTGGAGACGTACGTGAGCGGGGGAGTCCACTTGTTTCTTCTTCGTCGAGGTCGATGATGCTCGAGAATTGAGAGGACCTGAGCCCGGCGAGTCAAATTCGGATCCGACCCGTCTTTGAACGATCCGTTAAGAGATCGTGTCGGGTTCGAATGACATGAATCCGCACCCTTGCCATTGGCCTTGATCCATAAGCCCACCTCAAATAATAACGGACTCGGGTCGATGTACCATGTAGTGCATCCGTGGCTGGGGCTTTAAAACGCGTGCATATGGACGGACGTAGCATGTCCAATAATTCTCACACCAAATCCGAAATTCCATACCGCTCCATAGTATATAATGTTGGATATTTTAAGCCAACGTCCCAAATTATCTTTTTCTAAAAAAAAAATCTAGAGCTCAATACTTTTATCTTGAAGACAAATCAAACAATCCTATGCATATGGATCCAACAACATCGAAGACGTTAACAACTTCTTCTCTCAATATTTTTGACATTAGAAAGATTGAAATATCAATTTAGTGACATGAAATTGGGTCAAGTGGAATCTCTTGAATAACAGAGAATGTATATTTCAAGAAAATTGGACGATAATGTCAGGTGATAATAAGTGTTACGACGAGTAAGGATTTGAATATGAGATATTTGTTAGAGTCCTTATCTTATTGGATATTCAATAAATTCTTAAATTATTAGATCATATATATTGGATCAAATAAGAACTAATAAAATATTATTTGATATAACATAAATGAAAGACATCTTTTATCTTTCATGCTTTCTCGATCTTAAATTTTTTAAAATTCTGAAGTAAAACAATTACATCTTTATTTATATTCAAAAGAACCCAAGCTGTGATTATTCTGTGATTCAGCTTTACAATACAGAATCAATCATTCCTTAATATATCTACATTCTCGTAAATACCACTTAAAACCAACCCCCCATCGTTACTTATCATTCTCTTAATCTTTTTTTTTCTTATCCATTTCGGAAAACTAAGTTGAATGTTAAAAAGGATCATGTCAACAACTTTTACTGACATTGGTCTTCGCATAGGAAGGAAACATATTAAATCCGATACCATATTAAGTCCATATTCGTTGTTTGAGACCCACAGGTTATGTTCCCATGGAATTAAATGTAAATAATTATAAGTTTGCTAGGCTGAACATTATATGAGAAGAGCAGTTGGTCAACAAAATATATGTTTATATATATCAGCAAGATGCATAATAAAGTCCAGAGGCATTAGTGGGGGGCACAACTCTCTGAAACCAATGCCTGTGTTGGATCAAACATAGCTGGGGAAGAATAATGCCCAGACATGCTGAGGTGAACATGTCTTCATGATCATGCTCTGTTCTTTCGATGCATTGCACACCTCGAAGAAGCCTATATATACTGATGCATTCATGGCTTCTGTCATCTCAACAGAGGAGGAGCTCGAGGACCGGCAATGGCGAATTTTCGTGCACTCCTCCTCGTCGTCGCCGGTCTTGTTCTTCTTGTTTCCGAGGAACGAACCTTGGCAGCAGATTTCAACTTCTACAGAGACATGTCCTGCTACTGGGGTCCCCAGAACTTGGCTGTCTGGAACAATGGCCAAAACTTCGCACTCAGCCTCAATAACATCTCAGGTATGCAACAGTTGCTCCATGTTTAAGTAGATTCATAAGAAATCATCCTTGTTCTATTTAAGAAGATGAAATGAGGCATAATGGATACATGCGCAGTCAAAATAGAATTTGGAGGATCGTCTTCACCATCTAATATGTTTCAGTGAATGCTTTTAGGTTGTGGAATTCAATCGAGGAATCAGTTTCTCTATGGAAGCATAGAAATGCAGATCAAGCTGGTCCCCGGGAACTCTGCTGGTACTGTGACTACATATTACGTAAGTCCCGCTCCGAAATGCTTATCGTGAAACACCTAAACAGAGTATGTATGATGTTGGATTGAGTAGTTTCTTCCTCTGCGTTTGGTCCAGATGTCTTCGACAGGGGACAAGCATGACGAGATCGACTTCGAATTCCTCGGCAACGTGTCCGGCCAACCCTACATCATCCACACCAACATCTACACGCAAGGGGTGGGAAACAGAGAAGTGCAATTCTATCCTTGGTTCGACCCGACTGCTGCTTTCCACAACTACACCATACACTGGAATCCAAGCCAAGTCGTGTAAGCTCTCCGTGATAAGCTGAAGCACAACTCCCCTGTAGTTTCTGAACATATAATGGTCATCGACTATGTTCTACTGTTGCAGGTGGTTCATCGACGGCATTCCCATTCGAGTCTTCAGAAACTATCAGCGGTATGGAATTGCGTTCCCCAACCAGCAAGCGATGAGGGCCTACTCCAGCATTTGGAACGGCGACGGCTGGGCGACCAGAGGTGGGCTCGTGAAGATAGACTGGAACAACGCTCCATTCACGGCGAGATACCAGCAAGTGAACCTGAGAGCTTGTCCGTACTGGCAAGGCAGCACTGCGCAGTGTTCTGCGAGTACCCCGGCGAACTGGTGGACTTCGCCGGCTTACAGCAAGCTGAGCTACGCACAGCAGGGTCAGCTGATGTGGGTAAGGAGCAAGTACATGATCTATGACTACTGCCAGGACA
Source organism: Musa balbisiana (assembly GCA_004837865.1). Classification (NCBI taxonomy): domain Eukaryota; kingdom Viridiplantae; phylum Streptophyta; class Magnoliopsida; order Zingiberales; family Musaceae; genus Musa; species Musa balbisiana. Next base: position 35,033,724 of record CM017195.1, read on the forward strand.
AGAAGAGGTTCAACGGGAAGACGGCCCCCGAGTGTTCTCTGCCAATGTATTAGCAGAGCTGTTGCTGCTTCCCATTGGTTGGTGTTGATGGAGATGAGTCAGTTTGCTTTGTTATCATTGTCATTTTTATTGCCACACATGAATAAAAAGCATCACTTAACATGAGTTTAATCATCATTAAGAAAGTATGCTCGGATACATCGTTCCCATTGGAAATCCACGCCATCTGTTCGAGGAGTGACACGTTTCTCAAAGTAGATCGACCGTTTCTCCTCCCGCAATGCAACCGAAGGAGTTCTTATACACGTTAGTTAATCATATATTCATATAATAACTAAAATTAAGATATGTTAATATAATTAGAAAAGGAGGAATTTGTTAATGAAATTTGTTATAACGATACCCGACGGTACAAAAAAACCGTTTCCGGTTCTGATCGGTTCAAGCGGACCGTCTCCCGTCGACACCGATAACAACGAGCGCGTTGCTCGCGAGTGTCGTCTTAGAAATTACCGGAAATGCCCCGTCGTCGAAGATGACGACTACTCCGTATCCGGAGTTCTCTCCCTCGACCCCTCTCTCTCGCGAATTCTTTGCCTCCGATCGAAGCCCTATTTTTTTATGCTCATCTGACGGAGGAACGCAGGACGAGTAGGGAATGGATCGGATCATCGGGGGCAAGTACGGGCAGGAACGCATGTTCGGCAGTGGATTCTTCGGCGAGATCTATCTTGGTGAATGAATCGGCGCCCTATTTCTCCTTCTGTCCATCAATTCGTCTCGCGGCTCGTTTTTCTTTGTTCTCGTCGGTTCTAATCTTCTTGTGTTGATTTTGTCTGTTTCAGCGACCCACGTTGACACGTTTGAGATCGTCGCGGTGAGGATCGTAAGTTGTCTGATATTTTTTTGTTTGATATCTTTCCGATCTGTGCCTGCCGATTTTAGAGGAAGATTTCGGTTTTTTGTTTTGTTCTTCACTATTTTCTCGAATGAATGGTGAAGATTTGGTTTCTTTAGGGCGATTGGAGGCGTTTGGTTAATTTTTATACTAATTGTTGTATTTTTAACTTCTAGAGGAAGACTAAGTTGACGTGCGATGCGGTATTATATGGTCCGGCTAGAATGGTGTAAGCTGGACGACATGAATTGAAGTGCTGATTAATTTGCGCAACAGGATTTCATGGTTATAAGTCAGTAGTTCTTTTCGATTTTGATGTTTCTTTTATTTTATAATAATATTTGGATGCTCAGAGCACTGGTCCTGTGGAAGTCTTCAGTGTTACAAATCTTTCAGGTTTTTTAGAGAATTTGCTTAGATGTGATTCATATCACGATGGCTTGATTTGTCTAGTGTTACTGGTTTGTGTGCTGGCTTATATTGGCTAAACATGGATGCAGGAGAACAGAAGGGCCAAGCACCCACTGTTGTTTTATGAGGCCAAGCTGTATAACATTCTTCAGGGAGGAATTAGGTCCATTGGTGTTGTGGCAAAGCACCGTACATATTCTTGAATTTATGAGATAATTGCATTATGGACTCATGCATTCAGGTGGCATCCTGAACATAAAATGCTGCGGCATTGATGGAGAGGATAATGCTCTTGTTCTCGATTTGCTTGGTCCAAGTCTGGAGGATTTGTTTGTCTATTGCAGTCGCAAGTTCTCATTGAAGACTGTTCTTATGCTTGCAGATCAGATGGTACTGGGAAATTAACTTTTTGTGGAATAAGTATTTTCATGGAATAGTTCTAGTATCTGCTTTTAACAGCTTTGCACAATTTGGAACTACATTTAGAGAGTTTTAAAGAAATTAAAGATATTCAAAAGTGTACAATAGCATTAAGAATAGCACTTAAATGGTTGGATAGAAAGCTGAAGTATGTTTCACATACTTCAGCCAATAAAAGAAACGTCGATGCTCTCTCATATAAGCATTTATTTGAAGGTGTATGAGTCTGGGTATGATTTCCTAATTATTAATTCGTAGCTAACCCTTAGATGGGATTAGATAGGATTGAATCATGAACTCAATAATTTCTTAGTTACATAATTATAGTGGAAACTTGTGAACCAATAAATGATGACTTGCAAATTGCATAAATAGAAAAAAACCTTAAACTATCATATCTAATAAATAAAAGGTAAGAAAACACATTCAACAATGACAAACTATCTGCTGTGACCCCATTCTAGCATATGAGACTATGGACGGTTGTAATATAATTGTTTGAAGATTTGATAGAAACAATGTAGATAAAAGAAGATGTTAATTATTCTTTAACTATCACAACTGGTCTTGATTACTGACATGATATTATCTTTTTTTTTTAATTTCTATAGGCACTGTTGTATGCTGATAGTATTATCATAATTGATGAGAGTTTGATTAACTTTAAGTTTGAGTTAGGAAGACAAATCTCATAACTTGAAATTAAGTAAAACAAGACTAAATATATAAAATGTAACTTTAATAATACTAAGAAGAACTAAGGATATTAATATTAGTGGTGCAAGAGGTAGAAGAGGACCAAAAAGACTTCTCTAGAAACTATAAAGAACATTTTAAATGCTTTTGATTAACTAAGAAAATTGTTTTCTATAGAGCTCAGTGACATAAAAAGATTTATAAAGCCAACTTTAAATAGTTGGGACTTCACGACTTCTTGTTCTTGTTATATGAATCACATAATGAACCTTCAGTTCCAAGGCTCCTTAACATATACTGATTATCATTATGCTAAAAGCGGCACAAAGGTACAAATTTCTAGTGCAAATACATCCAGCTCTATCAAATGTTTCATATATTTTAACTTCAAAAATCTAGTTCTTTCTTTTCTTTTATAGGATAACATTCATGAGGTGATTGTCTTGGATGCCCTCATGAGGTTCTATAACACCTTGATTAGTTCCATATCGGAAGTGAGCAAGACTAAGATTAACTTATAAGGGTTTGATGAGTGTACTATTATTAATTTTAGCTTAGACATTTTAGCAAGTGAATTAGGTTAGACGAAGTTGATAGGCTAGTTAGCTCATCAAGCCTAGGTCATGACATTTTGTATCAGAGTCGACCTAGTATTTGGACATGGTGAAGGGGCACGAGTAGGAAATAACTACTCGTGGATGGAGTCAAAGGACTCATCATAGCGTGGAGCCACCACTGGGCTACGTCTCACATGCACTATGTTAGAATTTGATCTGGGCTATGCTTAGCCTTGATGAGTACGTCAAGCCCTTGAGTGATGGAAATTGTAATACCCTGATTAGTTCCATATCGGAAATGTGTAAGATTAAGATTGATTTATAAGGGTTTGATGAGTTTACTACTATTAACTTCAGCTTAAATATTTTGGTCAGTGGTTTGGGTTAAACGAAGTTAATAGGCTAGTTAACCCATCAGGCTTGGGTCATGACAGGTTCACTGGAAATAGCCATAATATCCTTCGATGATTTAAAAAGGCACTCGGGCGAGGCGAGGCGAGGCAAGGCGAGGCCCGAGCACCTTGTTTAAGGGCTAGGCAGCGCGCTTCAATGAGGCGCTCGCCCGAGCCCAGGTGTCGAGCGAGCACCCAATTGATATAAGCGATCGAACCAAACATTTTAAGTCTAGTTCAATTAAATTTGCATTAGTTGGTTCAATTGAACCAACTAACGTACGCAATTATATCAAAACCTATGCGCGACCCCGACTCCCAACCCTATGCTTTCTCTCTCTATGTCCGTCGCCAACGATTTCTCCCTCTGTGTTCATCGCCGACAATTTCTCCCTCTGCCTCCATCGCCGACAATTTCTCCTGTTGCCTCCAAGTCTCCTCAGCTTCCGTTGTTGTCCATTATCTACTACTGTCTTTACTGCTATCCACTGCCTGTTGTTGTCCACGACGCAACTCCGCTGTCTTCTACCGTTTGTGACTCCGCTGTCGCTGTTGTTTGCTACCTCCTACTGTCCGCGACTTTGCTGTCGTTGTTGCTATCTGTTGTCACGACTATTGTCTGCTGACTTTTCACTGTGACTTCTCAATGTCACTTCCCTTCTAACTATTGTTAACTGTAAATATATTGTTAACAGCAGATTATTAATTATTGTACAAAATAATCTTTATTTATTATATTAATAATATTATATATTTTAATATTTTAATATTTTAGAGCATCTTGTTTTGCTCGGGCGAGCGCCTAGCGCTTTTTAAATCACTAATATCCTTTAATCTGAAAGAATTGTTTTAATGTATGACCGTGTTCTTCATACTAAATGAGTGGATGATCCATAGTTCTTAATGTGGTGAACTTATTTGTCCTAACATAAGAATGTTTGGTATTGTATTAAGCCATTGGAGTAAGAGTTAGTGTCTTTCATGTTTGATACTTGATCAATGTTTTGGGTTCATCGATATTTTTGTAAGTATCGTTGTTAAAGCAGATTTCTCTTTCTCGGTTTATGCTGAAGTCCACCAAGACATGTTTCTGTTTCTATGAATCATCAAGGAATGTGCCATGTATTGCTTCAATAGGCTGGTTATGTGCAGGTTCCGGTATATATGAGTACATACTTTGGCCTGTTTGTGTATGTGAGTGCATGCTTTGGCCTGTTCATGCATCTATGCATATGCATTTCTATGTTGGTATGTTCATGTGCATCTACATGAATATATATATACATAATCTATTACAAAGCAATGTCTTCATCTTGCAGTCTCTTGAAGCCCCATGTCAGATTCATTTAGAACATTGGACACTTGACTCCCATCTTGTTTTTAAGGAATGCTGCATTTACCTGTTATTCTAATTTCTAAGTGCCCTCTAGGATTGTCAACTAAACCTCATGTAATAGATGCAAATGGACTTTGTTTCATGTTATATGTTTATTTTCTTGCTTACAGCTTTATAACTCAAGATTTTACTGCTCGATATACTTCAATATACTACAGATTACAAGAATAGAGTATGTGCACTCAAAAGGTTTTTTGCACAGAGACATTAAACCTGATAACTTTCTGATGGGTCTTGGAAGGAAGGCCAATCCGGTAGCAACTTTAAGTGCCTCTAATCTAAATCAGTTTCATGGTTGTATATGCAATTTGATGGTATTTTGCCAACAACATCTGTTTGAATATGGTTGTCCAGGTATACATCATCGATTTTGGGCTTGCAAAAAGGTATAGGGATTCTACCACAAATCGTCATATCCCATACAGGTGTATAATCCACTTCTCAAGCAAGACCTATACAGTTTTTATGTCACTCTTTCTTACTGCATATTGCATGATTAGGATAAAGGTTAGTTTAGGCCTCCTAAGCTACCAACTTGTGGAGTATGGATGAATTTTCATATTTATTACCAGGGTTAGATTCATCTAGAGAAAGCAAATTTGTGGACCTTTTCCATGCAAAGGGTGTGATATCAAATTAATAAATAAGTGAAGGAACACTACAGAGATAAATTTCATGAAAGCTTATGATTACCAGATATAGAAAATTCAGTGGTTTTTTTAATCTTTGAGGGAGTTGTTCTCTGCATTTATTTTGTCTTATCCTTCTGAATGCTTAGGTGATAATAAACTATTTACACATTGTGACTCAGGGAAAACAAAAACTTGACTGGAACTGCTCGCTATGCAAGTTGCAATACTCATCTAGGAATTGGTGAGTAGAGACCAATCTAACTGTTCTTAAACATTAGTTAGTCACCATGACAACTTATTGAACTTGTGTATTTATCAGAGCAAAGTTGTCAGGATGATTTGGAATCTCTTGGTTATGTTCTTCTGTATTTTCTCAGAGGAAGGTATTCTTTAATTAAGTCATATTTATTCCAAATTTAACTTGCTCTTCCTTTTTTATTCCTGAAACTATCTTGTAACTATTGGTGCAACCATACTTAAGAATTTTTTGCATCTTGTTCAAAATTCATTTTGTATGGTACGGGTGGCACCAAGGGATCACTAATGTTCTGAAAATTAAGGCATAATGTAGATTATGATTTTAGATAGATTGTGGATGCAAATTCTTGATTGGTATTCTTGGAGCTTGAAATGCTTTCATTAGCTAGTTTCGTTGCATAAAAGCAATAATTATATGTATTTTGTGTACAATGAAAATCTGCTTTAAGTATTTTTCTGTTATTTTTGTTTATTTTTACTGACACCAATACCTCTGAACTTTTCTTCCATGAGCCAGCTTATTACTAATTGCATCTTACTTTTATGGGTAGATAACTAGTATAATTAACTTTTGACCTTGTGACTGTTTGTAGTCTTCCATGGCAAGGTCTGAAAGCTGCCACAAAGAAACAGAAGGATGATAAGATATGCGAGAAGAAGCTTTCAACTCCCATTGAAGTATGTTTTTATAATTACTTGTATTTTGTGATGTTCTCATATCTCTGAACATCTCATTAATATTTTTGACTTAACACAATACCTTAGGTTTTATGTAAATCGCATCCAGTGGAATTTGCATCTTACTTCCATTACTGCCATTCTTTGGCATTTGAGCAACGACCTGATTATGGATTTCTGAAGCGCCTCTTCCATGACTTGTTTAATCGTGAAGTTAATATGTGGGAAAATATACTTGATTGCCAATTTCCATCTTGAATTGGCTTAGAGTCATGCATTTCATTATTTGTTCTTTTGGTTTCTTCCGGTCCTTATTCTTCCGAATCTTGTTCATACAATTTTCATGACTTCATAGCCAACAAGAAGGGAAAAAGGGGAGAAGAAGATTTGGGGAATATGGAAGTGAATTCATTAATTATAATTGGCATAAAAGAAACTTTTATGAATTCAAAATTTGAGTTAGTGTTTTTTTCTCATGAATTTTTTTACTCATTATTTGTTAATAATTGTCAAGATTTTTTTGTTTGCGATTGTCTGAACCTGTTCTTTCTTTCAACTATGGCAGGTTATGAGTTTGATTATATTTTTGACTGGACCATTTTGAAATATCAGCAAACTGGACCAGTTTGATTATATTTTGAACCATTTTGAGAGGACAAAATCTCAACATCGAATCTGTGTTAGTGCTCTTCTCATTATTTAAATTACTGCAAAGTTCCTTTGGTTGCAGTTAATATGTTTTCTAGTTTGACAATTCACAAGATCGCGAGGCATTTAATATATATATATATGTATATATGTATATATGTATGTATGTATGTATATATGTATATATGTATGTATGTATGTATATATAGCAAGGTAAGCAAATATCGAATAATATCGCCCGGTACGGGCGGTACGTACCGGTTCGATGATATATCGGTACGCGGACTGCCCGCTACCGGGCAGAACTAATAATAATAATAAAATAATATTATATATATATATTTATTTAAAAAAAGGCACGGCGACGCGACGTTGCCTTTTTTGGCAACGTCGCTGAGGTGCCTCTTTCATATATATATATATATATATATATATATATATATATAAACGAGGCGACGTCGCCCCGCGTGGGGAAGGAAAAGGCGATGTCGCCGAGGCGATGCAACGTCGGCTTTTAAATTAAAAAAATATATAAATATATATATATATATATAGTCTTTTATATATATATATATTAATTTATATATATATACCGAACGGTATACCGCTCGGTATACCGTACCGTACCGTACCGAGCGAACGTCGAAACGCCGGTACGATACGGTATTTCGAACCTTGATATATAGACGTATGTATGTATATATGTATATATGTATATATGTATATATGTATGTATGTATGTATGTATATATGTATGTATGTATGTATATATGTATATATGTATGTATGTATGTATGTATGTATATATGTATGTATGTATGTATATATGTATATATGTATGTATGTATATATGTATATATGTATGTATGTATATATGTATATATGTATATATGTATATATGTATATATGTATGTATGTATGTATGTATATATGTATGTATGTATGTATATATGTATGTATGTATGTATGTATATATGTATGTATGTATATATGTATGTATGTATATATGTATATATGTATGTATGTATATATGTATGTATGTATATATGTATGTATGTATATATGTATATATGTATGTATGTATGTATGTATATATGTATATATGTATATATGTATGTATGTATGTATATATGTATGTATGTATGTATGTATATATGTATGTATGTATGTATATATGTATATATGTATGTATGTATATGTATATATGTATGTATATATAGACGTATGTATATATAAATATGTATATCTATACATATTGTCTTATTGGGAGACAAGATGGTACACAAATCAAAAGTTGATTTTGCAACAGTTTTGGGGTATGTGTTCAACATGCCCAACTTATGTTCTATTGTGAGACAAGGAACTGATGACACTGGACAACTGGACAACTACCAGCAATCAATGTCTTACAAACTGATCCAAATATTTCGTTTGCTTTATTGGCAGGGGTCATGCTCCACATAAATGTAATTTATGTAAGTTTATTAGTTCATTTTTTCCGACATGTGTATGCAGAATTTGCATGTTCTTACAGAAATTCAGTATGCTGAATCTTTATTAATTGAGATTTTTTGTCTGCATTGGTAGCCTGTCTATGGTGGAATGACTAGCTGGGTTATTCCAATGGATGTTGACAAACATCAAGGTACCCCTAACTAGACATATATTTAGTTTACTTGTGGTGAATTTTCAATTTTAAAATAGTGAATGGAATACAACTAACTATCATTAAGAATTTCATCTTTGGACCAAAAGCAAGCAAGAAGTGGAATACCACAACTATAGTTTACCTAATAGAAAAGTAGTTCTTGTAAAACAGTATTCTCACTTTTATCTGGTTTCAAAATGAATAATAGATCCAGATCCGAAAAGATTGGAGATAAGATAAATTACATTATTTGCAATCATTCCCATCATGGAGATGCATATCTTTTGGTTTCTGGTGAATTTTAATGAAATATACAAAGTTGGCATTTATCTCAAATTGTGATGGTGCCATTGGGTTAGGTGTTTTAGAATTCTCCATGAATTACCATTTATACGAGGCATTCTTCCCATATGGTTTGAAATTTGAATCATTTGTATCAACAGAAAAATGTATATTGGTGGAAGAATATTTTTGTTGTTATTATGGTTAATGTATTTTTATAGGCACCCGTATAATTTGATTTGCAATCAAAGTCTCTCAATGGTACCATCATTATCCCCATTGGTAGATTGATGATTCTTTATGTTTTATAGGTAGTTCCGCTTTGATTTTGGATTGTGGTGGGTAAACTGGGAACCACTGTATCCTAATATGTAATTATCTGATGCTAATTAATGAAGATCCTAGTGCAAAACCATACCTAGTCAAGCTTATGCTCATATAAATAATAAAGTATCTTGGAATCATGTACTCCGTATATTTACCATATTCATAAGTGCTGCACTAACATGCATTTTTATGCTTATCTTACATTCTTGTTATGGCCAAATTATATTCCAGTCACCAGTGCAAATTATGTTTCTTGCCTTTGAAGTTACAAACCAGGTAGGACCAAGAAATGATGCACATCCTACAGTTCAAATGCAGTTCAAACTTGCAGCTGATAAGAATCTGGGTTCTGACAATCAGGGACTTGATAAGTTGGTAAGTCACTAAAATTCAGTTTTCCACTGGTGATGAAGCATTCCTTTTAATCACACTATGTGAAGCAGTAAACCATTCCAATATGAAATTTTCCGTTACCTAGTTTATATGGATTGTTGTGAATTTCTTGATTTTGAAGTAATTGGTTTCTCAATTGTTTCAGAGGGTTGGAATGAGCTCTGAAAACCCAAAAGTACCATCTACATCATTTGCCTTTCCTGGAACCCCAAATAAAAATGTCAAAAGTTCCAGACGGTCAGGGCCAACTGATGCTTTGAGGCTCAGTTCATCCAGTAGTTGGATTCCTGTGCTACAGCATAATGCTTCAGCAAAGTGACTGGTAATGCTTTCAACTGAATTTGCTTGTGTTAAGTGTCTGATCCTCAGGGTAGCAGACTTCTCTGGTTATGTTCTTTATTGGCTCTTTGGGTGTCGTTTCATATGGGTTGAGTCCGACAACCAAATAGCATATGCCACCAAAGGTGGCTACAAAGTCGTCATTGCTTAAGTTGCTTTGGGATATCAAGCGGCCTAGGGTATTTTTATTAGGGCGACTCCAAATGCAATTGTTTCTAAAATGGTCCTTTAAGGGAAATGATTGATGGTGTGTTGCAAAATAACCTTTTTCTGGTCTAGAAATTTGTCGATATGTTCAACTTGGATGATCCCATAAAATTGGCATGTTCAAATGTATGTTAAAAGATCAGATCATTCTTCTGAGAAAGAGTATAGTGTAATGAAATATGCTTTGTGGATATATTTTTATTTATTCTTTGGCTCGTTCTGACTTGTGGGCAGCAATCTGAAATAATTTTAGCATTAGATACTCAAATCACTCGAGGATTTGAACAGAGGACACTGGTCTAGTTTTTCAGATTCTAGCCTCCTGTCTTTTTATCAACAGCCTTGACCAGACGAACAGTTATCACTGTAAGTTGATCACTGTTACTAGCATAGTCAATGTGCATATTTCATGTGTCAACGTTACATCTATTGGCTTATCTATATTGTGTATTTTTTGCCTCCAGAGCATGATGATGTGATGGTACAGAGCACTACCCATTTGCTGTGAGGATTCCCGATCAAGTTCATGTAGAAATCTGTTTTCAGGATGGAAAAAATGGTGAGCAGGTTTTTCCACCAGTATTTACCAGCATATAGTAGACTACTTTGATGAATCGAAAGGTATTATGACAATTTCCTTCAAGCTATATTTTAGTTCTTTTAACAAGTTTTATGTCAATATCAAGAAAATAATTAGCAGCTGTTGGATAAACTTATAGATAAATAATAGGGAAAATTATAGTTCATACGGTACGAATGAATTAAGGAGGCATCGTTGCTCATAGTGCAAATGGTCGATTTTGATACAAGCGCTGGGCTCTCTAGTGCTCCAAAAACAGCAAGGAACCACCATGCTGCTTGACTTGAAATGTTATTCTGATCGTTGAAGGCGTAGAGATTGTTGTACGCTTAGTCTGCAAGATATTTGACCAAACATGAAGACTCTAATATTGTGTGAATGGAGTCTTTGGATAAGTGACCAGGGTGCCTAGGCTGGGACTCAGCGTCGGTAGAGCCACATAGTTGAGCCGTAGTGCAAACAAGTCTGACTACACTCGGGTTGGGTTTCACCAATTCAATTTTGGCTTGATTCAATTGTCTGACTACACTCGGGTTGGGTTCCACCAATTCAATTTTGGCTTGATTGAATTGTCTGACTACACTCGGGTTGGGTTCCACCAATACCATTTTGGCTTGATTCAATTGTCTGACTACACTCGGGTTGGGTTCCACCAATTCCATTTTGGCTTGATTCAATTGTCTGACTACACTCGGGTTGGGTTCCACCAATTCAATTTTGGCTTGATTGAATTGTCTGACTACACTCGGGTTGGGTTCCACCAATTCCATTTTGGCTTGGTTCAATTGGTTTACCAGGGGTCACATAGTTGAGACTTAGTGCTACCAAGTCTCAACAATGTGAACTTTTGACCTTCTCCACCACCGATAACCAAGGAAAAGGAAGCAAAGAATTCTCCACACTGGTATTCATTAGGTACTTGACATCTCAATCAAAGATAAAAACATGCTATAAATGATTGATCTATCCTTCCAATTAGATATTTAATAACAGATACATAAAAGAAAACGACTGCCACAACACATTTGTTGTGGAGAAATTGCAATTCTGTCTTATCAACAATATATGTAAGATCTGGATAGCACAAGAAATTTGACTTGTGCATCCAAGCAGGGAACATCTGTGTCCTAATATATCGGATGGGTGATTTGCTTACTGACAACCACCATTCCGTTATCCTATGATAGTCTAAATCGGCTGTTAATAGACTTACATCTGATTACAATAGATATGGAACAGTAATAAGTTATCCTATGATAAAAGTTTGTCGAGGTGACGATCCATGATCTCAGAGACAGACTCCAGAAATGCAGTTTCACGAGAGCGTGGAAGGATAGCATTTCCCGCCTCACGGATGATCTCCTCAATTTTTGATTCCTTCTCGGTGGTTACCCTGCACATGATGCTACCGATGTCGTAGGGAGTCAGCCCTCTTTGTATGCCCTTCTTCAAAAGCATGGTTGAGATACGAAGAGTGCGAGAGCTTTCAGGTGACAGTTCCCACCCACAGCTTTTGAGAAGTGCAATATCTTCTTCAGCATCTAGTGATTTGATGTAAGCAATGGTTTCACCACTGAAATGCTGCCGAGCTTGGCGCCAATAGAGCCAATCAAAGGTACAATCTTCAAACTGTGGCACCAGAGGTGCAAAAGCATATCATCAGTTATTTAATTAAGAAAATTATACATGCTAGACGCATCAACTGACACACCAACTCTGCTAATAAGGCATGGCACTGACATGTGGTCATTTGGAAGCGACACCAGTTAGCTTGTCTGGCATACAAATAAAACAAGGTAACTCTTGAATATTCAGAATGTGCAGTCATTTGAGATATTATATATATATATATATATATATATATATAATGCATGCTAATGGTGTAATGATTGTAGCGAGCAAATCAGCCCAACATATTGCTATGATCGAGGATGGATATATTCTTTAGGATAATATTGAAATTTATACGTAGAGCCCAACAACAAACATGCCATGTACAAAAAGAAAATGTTGGAAGGTCATGGAGCATGAGAAACACATCATGTATACAAGGAAACTGTTTTGGATCAGGTTCTCTGAAATATGAGGAAATTTATTTTTGGTTCTGAAAGCCTAGAGGTTCTTAGGAATTACTGGGGGCTATCTTTCTCATATTGAGGAATTTTTTGTTATGAGGTACATACATATTGTTATCGGACGAGGTCATGTCAGATAACATTGATCAAGCGTAGCAAGAACAAAGGAAAAAACATACAGCTATTGACTTAGAGAATCCGGATAAAGACGAGGTATCCTCGGATGCACATGAAGTATCTATCATTCTCGAGGAAACAATCTAAATCATGATCATTCATTGAATACAGATGGAAGACAAAAGCAATCGTGCATGACTCGGTATCAATTTAACGTTCTTTAACAAATAAAAAGAAAAAAAGAGAAAAAACGAAGGGCAAAGACTTACCCTGTCAGGTAAGCAGTATGCATGATCAATGGGAGTCAGCTTTATCCGGCCTTCGTTATCCTTGCAGACCAATATATTCCCAGCATGGCGATCAGCATTCGCCAACCGTATATCCAACACGGCTATCTTCTGAACCTCCCCAACCGGGAACGCTTGAGGTCCCATATCCTCGCAGCTTCCGCAGTTCTCCACAAACATCTGTAAGGATCCAACCTTAACAGTCTTGCCCGCACCGTTATCCTCCTCGGAACGATGGAAACCACGGTTCAAGCACCCCACCATGACCGTCGGTGGAACACCAGCAAACCCAGCTTCCTCAGATATGCGTCGTCCTCCCAAAGGGTGGTCGAGTACATATGCCGCGACCTCTCTCATTGCTCCCTCTCCAACACGCGTCCCCCTCTTCATTCCCTCACCATTTGTCGACAACTGAAGCCCTCGAGGATTGTTCTCAGCCATGGGTTCCTCGTCGATTGGCTTGAACACACCAATGCACCTGTGACCCGGGGCATCCTGCATGAAGTAAACTCCCCCACAGCCTTCCGTCGACAGAATCGGTGGGTTCCCCTTCTCCAGCCCTGCAGAGGTCGATCGGACCAGTTCCATGATCGCCGGAGAGTGTTCAACTTTGGGATCGATAATGACCTGCTGAATCCAACAATATCTATGCCGTGGCTTCCCAGCAACCATTTGAAGATCATCGATCCCCTTCTTTTTCTTCCAATCAGAAGCAACCACCAACAGCTCGTTGTCCCTCTCAACAGGTTTGGATCTCACCTTTGCTGATTGGGGGATCACCAAATGGAACACAGCGTCATTGTTCTTGCAGATGTCATCGATAATCTGATCGTCACCGATCTCCTCACCGTCACACACCAGCTTATGATCCTCGAGATTGCCCAAGGCCCAACCGCCCTCGGCAACCTGCCGTTTAACATACCCAACGTTGCGGCGCGATTCCACTTGGAACTCATACTTCTTGCCGCAGGTGGTCTTTATAGTGATAGATCGGAGATCGGAGAGTCTAGTTTCAAGTTGCAGGACATTCCCATCGCTCAAGCCGTAGTCCCTCACCAGGCTATCATTCCGTGCCAACTCCCTGCCATTAGACTTCAGAGTCTGTTTCCCGGCAACAAAACCCTTGAAGCTCTGGATTCGAAGCTTCACGGAGGCGATCGAATCCGACTCCAACACCTTCATAGGGATCACCGGCGACCCCGGGACGGTGAGGTAGATCAGGATTGCCTCCGGCGAGCAATGCGGGCGTCGGCTGCCTTCGAAACTGACTAGGGAGAGCGCTGAATCTTCCAGGGTGGGGTTAGCTACGAGCGCGGACGACGACATCGTCGTGCCCTAACAGACAAGGAAGGAGCAAAACAACCGCCTGGTTCCTCAGAAGCTACAATTCATCTTCAACTACGGCCATCTTAACAAGAAATTCAAATCTATCCTACGAACCAATCACGGAATCACGGGAAGCTTCGGAGAACCAGTTCAGGATTCTCAGAACAACCAAGGATTCCGATGATTCGATCAATGTGATGTTTTCTACACAAAAGGGGAAGAAAGACCGAAGGAGATTGACCCGAACAGGAACCACCCAGCTGCAGTCGAACGGAAAGTGCTTTCCTCGACGCAAACTGGGGGGCTTCGATCGGTCTCCCTCCTTCGATCCGGATGCAAGATGTTACCTCCGAGTTCGCTTCGTTGCGTCGAGTTCTTCTTCTTTTGTCCATTCCCAATGAGCAGCAGCAGCAGACAGGAGGCGAACGGATTGGAGGCCGCCGAAAGGAGAGGGGTGGTGAAGACAACAGCGTAATGGCGGGTTTATATAAGGGAGAGCAAGATTTAGTGACGTGTCATGACGGCGCTGCGTGGTAATGAGGTGGAAGAACCGACGACGGAGGTGGACGATTGAACGGCAGGGATCGGATCGACGGCGTTACGTGGAAAGGAGCAAAGCCGTCGAATATCGAGTCGGTTAAAAGTCTGTCTTTGTTCCATATTTGCATTAACAATGTCAAAACTTATTTGAAATTGTTATTAATGGTAATAATAATATTGGATCGAGATGTAATAAGCTAAGTTGTGGGGTGATGTTTTGTTCTCTTGAATTACTTCAAGCATTCAATTAATTCTTTATAAACTTGTATAGGAATACACATAAAATTCACTTCATTTCAGAACCAAAATTGCTTTTAGTCGATCTTTATAAGTCGTTTGCCAGAAATAATTTCAAACGCAAAGTGCTTGTTTTATATTTCTTAGAGCAATGATTAGTAGTTGTTGATAAATATTTAACATAATTCGCCTACCAAAACCACCGATTGCCACTTCCCAATTTGATATCATCCCTCACCATAGTTCATTGCCACTTATGTCCTATTTCATTAGTTTTGCTTTCTTATCTAAGAACACAATTCCCATAATTTATTTTTATTTATTTTTATTTTTCCTTAATTTTGTGACCTCGAGCCATGATTATGTGGTTATACTTACCAATGTTGCATCCTCAAATTTTCAAATTTATTTTAAAAATAAAATAATAATAATATATATTGATTGAGAAAGAATTGTTTATTTTGGTTGAAAATAAATTCTTATTATTAAAGGATGATTGATAAATAAGATAACTAGATATTAGGAATTCATAGTAACTATTGATATTCAATCATATATCTTAATGAATAAATGTCTTGATTAGTTATCAATTGGGCTTCGACCCGTAGAGTGATGTTTTGTCAGATTATCCACATATTATTTCCTCTTATTGTTATATCCTATTATGTGATAATATATGGTAGCGATCAGGATACAACGACGTTATGATTCCTAAGCAACTTCGCCATATCACCTATTGTTAATATATTTAGTATTCGATTGGATTTGTTATACTTTATTATGTTTCATTATCTAATTTGGTATGTTATTGTTGAGTAATACCTGATGGATAAATTTGATTGGGTCATCGCTCTGGATGTTTTACAGTTAAATTTGATCACATCATCATCATTGAGATATACATTGTGGATAAATTCAACTATATCATCATCATATAATATTTTATGACAGATTTTGTCCTATCATTATCATGAGATGCTTTATAGCCAAATTCTATCAAGAGTATATGATGGTTCACAATTAGGTTCGACTATACCCTTGTTTAGGAACACTTTATGATCTAATTTAGTCACATTATTATTATATGATGTTTTATCGTTGAGGGATACTTCATGATGGGATTCCACTACATAATCATTAAATAATATTTTATCACAAAATTTGATTACATCGTTGTAAATTGATGTTTTATAGTTAAATTCAGTTGTATCATTGTCGCACGATGCTTTATAATTATATTCTGTCGCATCTTTATTAGAGACACTTTATGGGTGAATTCGTCCATATCATTATTGCATGATGCTTTATGATTAGACAATATCCTTGTCAACGGATACTTCATGATTGAATTTGACCACGTCATCATTGTATAATGATTTATGGTTGGGTTCAACCTTATATGTGTTAGGAGATACTTTATCTTGGATCTGATCATATCATTTTTCATATGATGCTTTAGAAAAAGGTTCATAGTTAGATTTGACCATTTTGTCATATGATACTTTAGGTTAACACATTTTTGTTGGGTAATAATTTATAACTAGATTTAACCATGTCATCATTATATGATGCTTAATGGTCAATTTCAATGACTTGCTTATTGGTAACTCTTCCTGACCAAATTCACTATCTTTGTTGTATATGATTTAGGATTGGATCAATAAGTATCTTTTAAAGGAGAGTTCATAGTTGAATTAGATCATGTCAATCATATAATGATTGTGATTCAACTATCTTTGTTGTATAATGATTTATGATTGGATCAATAATATTCTTTTTTAAAGGAGAGTTCATAGTTGAATTAGATCATGTCAATCATATAATGATTGATGGTTGGGTTCAACCATATCTTTATTGTGGATTGCTTTACATTAGTTGCATCATTGTCATATGATGTTCCATGATCGAATTCAATCGTATCCTTGTTATGATGTTTTATGATCGAAGTTGATTATATTGTTATTATATGTTGTTTCATTTCTAGAAATATAATTCCCAAAGCCTATTCAAAAGCATGTCAAAAATATTATTTTTATTTATTATTCTATTAAGTATTTTTTTTATTTTTTACTCCTTAAAGTAGGCAACTATCGTGGTTTTATTATTTTTGTGACTATATTTGATTAATGTTCCCTTAAAATTTTTCAATAAGTCAAAATTATGACTTATGGATACTAAATTTATTTTTAAAATTAAAATAAGAGAATCAAAATGATGAGTTTTCTTTTCCAAATGATGAATCTATTGAGTAAAGAACCATCTATTTTGACTGAAAAGGAATTATGATTTACTAAAGGATGCTTAATAATGATGTGTCGCCTACACATTTACTTTCTCATGTATCCACAAGATATAGCAATATGATCACGTTATCTATTGTGAATATATATAATGTCTAGCTTAGACTTATTCTCGTTTGTCATTGAATGATCTTTATGGTCGAATTCAATTATTATTGAGTGACACTTAATGAACAAATTTGATTATATTATCATTGTATGATGCTTCGTGGCTAGATTCAATCGAGTGATATTTTATGGATAAGTTTGATCATGTCATCATTATATAATACTTCATAGTCAAATTCTTGTCGAATGATGCTTTCAAATTCAAGCACAATATCATTATATAATATTTTATAGTCATATTTAATCTCATCCTTATTACATGAAATTTTATGGCTAGATTCGATTGCATCATCATCGTATGATGGTTTACGGCTAGGTTTGGTTACATTCTTATTGTGAGGTACCATGGTTCGATTCGTTGCATAATTATCATATGATGCTTCATAATTAGATTAGGTTACATTCTTTTTAGGAGATACTTTATGGTTGAATTTGATTGTGTCATTATTATATGATTTTTTATAAGCAAATTTGATTGCATATATATTGGGGGGCACTTCATGGTTGGATCATTATATGATATTTTATTATTAGGTTCGATCACATCCTTGTTAGGGGATACTTTAGGGCTAGATTCAATTATGTTCTTATTATATGATATTTTATAATCAAGTTCGATATCATCTTTGTCAAGAGACTATTAAATTCAATTACATCATTAGCATATATTATTTCATGATCGGATTTGATTGTAACCTTATCGGAGATGTTTCGGATTCTACCATGTCATCATTATATAATAATTCATGGTACTATATCTTTATCGAGCAATGCTTTATATCATATTCAATTACATCATTGATGTATATTGAATCATGGTCAGATTCAATTACATCCTCGTTGGGGGATGCTTCACATTATATAATACTTGCTTCATAATCAATTTCGACTATATCGTTATTGAGGGACACTTCATGGCTAAATTCATGTCCTTGTCACGTGATGTTTCATGGATTCAATTGCATTCTTATCTAGTGACTCTTAATAACCAAATTTGACTACAATATTAGCATATGATGCTTCATAGTTGGATTTGATAGTATAATTATCAAAAGATACTTCATAGTCATATTCAATCATGTTATCATTGTATAATAATTTATGATTCATTTCAACAATATCCTTATTGGGGGATGCTTTATGTGATATTGTTATTGTCATATGATACTTTATGATCATATTCGATTACATCCTTATTAGGATGTTTCATAGTCGAAATCAATTATATGATTATTATTTAATATTTCATGGCTAGATTTAATATATTTTATCGCTAAATTTAATCATGTTATTATTATATGATGCTATGGTCAAATTCAATTGCATCTGGGACGTTTCATGATCAAATTCAGTTGCATCATCATTGTATGATGCTTCATGATCAAATTTAAATTCAATCGTATTATTATAAAAAAATACTACATAACTATGTTCGATCGTGCCATTACCGTATATTACTTTATAGTCAAGTTTTATTATAATCTAGTTAGGGATGTTTCATGACCGGATTTGATAATAACATTGTCATATGATACTTCTTGATTAAGTTTCACCATATCTTTGTTGAAAGATACTTCATGGTCGAATTTGGCCATGTCATCATCGATCATATTTGAAGCCTAATTATAATACATCCTTATCAAGGATGCTTCATGATTGGATTTGATCGTTGTCATAACTATCTCTAGATGCTTCAATTATGATGTTTAATTTGATTTGATCTTTGATAATTTATGATCATTGATTGACGATTGATTATTTCCAAAGCTAATCAGAAAGTTTTATGTTAGCATTCAATTGAATCATTGGGATCTAAGGGGATCACAATCTCAATGATCGATCTTTAGTGATCGACTTAGGGCCTATATGTTACTTTTTCAGTTGAATTGTTGACCAAACGAAGAGTTTTATGGTGGATATTTGATCTTCCTTTCATTTGTATTTTATTATAAACTCATTCTTATAAACTCGAAACAAGGACCTTTCGAGCTTATGAATGTTTAGCAAACTTCCAACTCCTTTCATTTGGGCCTAAAATATCTTTTTCTATTTTTTCTTCCTTCTATTCTAGTGATTGATGTCGTCTATACTCTCTCATCACATAGTTTTTTTTCTCTTCTTTTTTATGTTGGGAGTTTTGTTTCTTTATCTAAAGTGTATTGCGTACATCTTGTTTATAAGATTATTGTGTTCATCAAGTTGAGTCAATAATCTAATTTTATAGAATATCAAACTTATATTCTATGTTTATGGGATATTTGGTTGTCTACCTATGCCTAACTTTAAAATTTGCTTTGCTATAAGTTTTGTAAGAGATTTGATAAATGATCTTATAAAAACTACAACGAGGGTTTACCGAACAAAGGCCCTTTTAATACCTGAGTCAATAGAGATTCAAAGGATTTGAAAATAGAGATAATATGATTTTCTTTCATGGGTTAGAGAATGCACTTGGGTATCTCTTTCTAGGTAACTTAGGTAACCATTAAAATTAAAATTAGTAGTTAATTTGTAAGATGATTGTACAAAATCTTTAGTCAAACTCAAAAGTTGAATGGTAAGATGTTATAATGTTAATATGATGGCTTATGTTAATATTAAGTGATCTTGCAACCGAGTTATTTGTAACCATTATATTATATTATAGAAATGGAAAGAGTATGTCTTGATCTAATATCATCACCTTTGTTCTTTTGATGTAAAATTCATAGAGATGTAATGAGTTCCATGACTATATTTTTCATCAAATGACTGTACATTACTTGTAATCATTATATCATAGAAATGTGTTCATAGGTTGTAATAAGTTCTAAATCAATTTTTACCATTACAACTTCCCAAATGTTAAATTCACTGAGAATCCAAATTTGGGTAGATATGAAGAACTCAAATCTAAGATACTAAGCCCATATAGAAGCATATCAAATATTTTTCAATTGGAATATAAATCAGAGTAAAGTATCATAAACAAATAGCTCTCATTATTCTCAAAGTCCAAATCCTAGCTCCATGTCCAATTTAAACTCAAACTAGTAACTGTTATAATTATTATTTTATATAAAAATACAAATGATATCATCAACGTCTTACATTTATTTTATTATTATCATTTTCTTTTATTTATCTTCGATATGAGAATATTCACTATCAATCAAATCATAACAGAATAAATCAGTAACAATCAGAAGGATACTTTTTCTATTTATAAAATTAGTAATAGTTTCCTTACTCTCTCTTCACAATATCCTAAATTTTTGATATGAGATTTTTTTTATTATCATAATTATAATGAATAATCAAAACATTAGACATTTCAATTATTATGTCGAATAACAAAATAAAGTTGACTTCCTTGTATTTGATCAATCAATCTTCATCGTTGATTAAAAACTTGAATTGATCAATCCACTAAATTTGATTAAAGAAGATGTAATAGATAATAAATAAGTTAAAAATTTTATTCTTATAACCATGCTTTACTCAAGCCAATGGTAGTTTAGGCATGATCATAATTAGGGGCTAATTATATATTTTACTCTCTGCTTAGGATCAGGGTTTTAAACTTTTAAAAATTACATCGAGTCTTCATATTTTTAAAATTACTATAATTTATTTTATTTTTAAGAATGCTATTTGTTTCTTTGATCGAATTGGCGAAAGGTAAAAATTATCATTTCTCAGGTTAAGCCTTTGGTACAAAAGGGATTGGCTTTTCATGTATTGGTACAAACGGAGGGGAGCAAGTTTTGGCAAAGGTGGTTTTGATGAGAGTGGAGACAGTGAACTTGGTGAGCTAATTAGCTCGTGAGGGCATTGGAGATGAGAGGTTGAGTGGCTGACAATAGAGGGTGAGGGTGGTGGCATTAAGGGAGAAGAGCCAACAGGGAACCATAGTCGATGACTGTGGAAGATCAAGATTATATCTCAAGATTGTATCGTAAGCTATGGCTAAAGCACAAGCGATAAAGGTGACGACACGTAGTTCATCAATAATTTAGTTTTGAATGTGATAAATGATGATTATGGTTTGAGGGACTCTTTTTATTTTTAGTTCAATTAACTAATTTAAATTAATTTTAATTTAAAAAATATCAATCCGATCGAGTTCATTCTTTTAGGCTCTTGGATTCTAAATAATTAATTAAATTGGCTCAACGTAACTAAGGCAAAACGCGATGATGATAGATAGCTTTTCACTTTGGTGCTCATAGTGATATCATCATGTATAGAGAATTTTATTAAAAAAAATATAGATGATATTATTAAAATTAAAATAAAGTATAATGATTTTAAAACTGTGAGGATCCTAATATAATTTTTATAAAAATCCAATAATCTCAATGCTACAAAGGGTCAAGTAGAGAGAAAAACATGTAATTAGCACCCATAATTAATCCAAATATTAATGAGTCTAATATTGCATCAAAAATGTATACATGATAAATGAAAATAAAAATAAAAATTATTTAATAATCTATTTATATTATATTTTCTCTACGAATTTCGGAATTTTACCCACCCTTTTCTCCGCCGCTAGATTTATCCTCTTTTTTCTTGTCTTCTCCTTTTGCTTTTAGTGCAGCAGCGTCCCCGTGACCATCCTTAAATAACATCGGCGCCTTCGCGGCCCTCCACTTGTACTGCTACTCCTCTCTCTCTCTCTCTCTCTCTCTCTCTCTCTCTGGCGTTCCTACGAACTCTGAGGAGGACAATGGGGAAGAAGACGAGCTGGCTCTCGACTGTGAAGAAGGTCTTCAAGCCCAAGGACTCATCCTCTCCATCGAATCGCCGGGTAATCCCTCCCTCCTCCTCCTGTTCCATGAGTACCGTTCTTGACGCCAGCTGAGATGTTGGCTTTGCTGTTCTCTTCTTCGTGTGTGAGCAGAGGGATAGGGAAGCGGAGGCGGAGGAAAAGGAGACGGCGGCCGCGGACATAGTGTCGGTAGAGCACTTCCCGGCGGAGGCGTCGTCGGAGGCGACCAACCACGACGGCGGCGGCGGGTACTGGGGAGCGGATGAGGACGAGGACGATGCGGCGGAGCGGGAGCGGGAGCGGGCGATCGCGGAGGCGAAGAAGGCCGCCGCTGCTGCAGCCGAGGCGGCGGCCAGGGTGGTGCGGCTCGGGGGCTACGACCGGCCATCGAGGGAGGCGCGGGCGGCGGTCGTCATCCAGGCATTCTACCGCGGCTACTTGGTGAGCGCCACCACCACTCCTCGATCCCCCCTCCCCCACCTTCCCTTTGGTGGTACCTACGTTCCCCACCGCGCTCTCCCACGTCGTAGCGTAGCGTGTGGCGTTGCGTTCACCTTCGGGAATGACATTTCCGATTACGATGCCATAACATTAAGTTAATAGTCATAGTAATAATAAAATTAAATTAAATAACGGCAACATTTAGTCGTGATCAAAAACATTGTTTTTATTAGATAATTCTCGCATAATAAAATGCTAACGATTTATCTTCCTTTTTCTATAAGCTAAAAATTCAATAGTTTTAGCCACCAAACAAACACCAATAAAACCTTCCATTGCACACTGCTCGGTTTCCAATTAGATATCAGAAAGGGTGGCATGTAACTTGTGATGCTAATCAAGTTGACAACGCAGCTGCGTTATGGAAGACAGCAAACCTCCCACGAAGTGGACAGGTTAACTTGGTCGAAGAAGGGAAAGGATAGATAGATGATTGTGATGAGGTTGCAAACCCTGCATGACACGGCATGGAAAGGGAAACGGTGGCCAATGCCCTACCAACTGAGTCACCGTCCATGTCGCAATAAACTTCAACCTAAAGTTGCAGTGTGGGGTTACTCTCAACCCAACACCTCCATTTATTTTATGTTCTTGCGCAGTGATAGCCCAAAGACTCCATGGATGGGAACGCAACATTGTATTCATCGTTATTACTTGTTAAGACCATGGTAGATTGATGAACAAATGACAGCGGCGGCTGCGTTCGCAGGCTCGCAGGGCGTTGCGAGCGCTGAGGGCGCTCGTGAAGCTGCAGGCGCTGGTGAGGGGCCACCACGTCCGGAAGCGGGCCCACGTCACCCTCCGCTGCATGCAGTCCCTCGTCCGCGTGCAGGCCCTCGCCCGCGCCCACCGCCTCCAGCTCGCCAGCCACCGCAACCTGCTCTTCTCCCCCTCCCCCACCACCGCCCCCGCCTACCATGACCCCTGCCACCTCCGCCACCTGGAGCGAGGAGCAGCACCGCGGGATCGCCTCCAAGACTTGTACTTCATGAAAGGAGGCGACGTCGGCGACGAAGTGGACCGGGGAGGCCATCGTCTCAGTGAGTGGGACGGGCGACAGCAGAGCTCGGATTCCGTCACGGTCAACTCCCAGCGCAAGCTCGGTGCCGCTTACGATTACGCTTATCAGCCGGTATCGGTCTTCTGTGTCTCCCCTTCTTCCCTTTGTTTTTTGCGCCACCCAAACTTCGCCGATGCTCGTACTTGTTTTGTCAAACCTCGCAGCCGGAGCATGAGAAGGTACAGTGGGGCTGGAACTGGCTGGAGAGATGGATGGGCGCCCAGCAGTGGGGGGTCCAGCATGGCGCACCCCCGCCGCAGCCAGTGAGCTCCTACGTCACGGCCACCGCCATGGACGGCTTGTCGGAGAAGACGGTCGAGATGGATACCGGAAGAAGAAGCCCAGTCAACCCCACGCACTATTCCTACCATCTCAGAGATGAACCGGCTCACCCGGCGGCGGTTCCGAGCTACATGGCGGCCACGCAGTCGGCCAGGGCCAAGGTTCGAGCCCAGGTTCCGGTGGCCAAACCTCACGAGCCGAAGCGGAATGCCGCCACCAGGAGATCTCGAGCGAGGTCGGATAACGCTGCCGACTCGTCGAGCTCCGGCGGAGGGACATCTACGACAATTAATCCGGCCGCCCGAAGCCCCAGCCATATGGGCGTGGCGCTTGGCGTGCAGACAAGGCGGCACAGGGCGTACAGCCCTGATTCGAGCTGCGGCGGGCACGACGTCACGCCGTCGTCCGGTGGTCGGGGAAGGCTGACTGCTGTAAACGACTGAGGGCCAAATGCGTACGGGAGCAGAGGAAGAAAATACCGCAGCAACGCTTTGCATATCACTACGGCTGGATTGTGTGTGTATCTTGAAACCGTGCTTTGTATATTTGGAATAAGAGGGTGTGGCGTGGCTTAACGATGGCAAATAAATGCAGTGACTGATGATTGAGATTGAGTGTGTCGTTTACCTCAGCAATTAAGACATTATCTCGAGTCGAAGCAGACATATGGGGGCTCTCTTTTGGTTTGCAGTGACTCTGCATCTTTTTCTTGGTTGATTATTAATATGCATTTGAAGATGATGGTTCCACTGCCTGAAAATGATTAGTTGATGGTTGTTTCTCAACCAGATCAATCTGCTCTTCATTACAAGTTCATGATGATTTCTGATTTCTGATTTCTGATTTCTGATTTCTTGCTTGTGCTACTGCTGCATCAATATATTTGCATCAGACAGACAAAACAAAACTTAGAAGAAGCACAAGAGAATCAAAGCAAAGAATGAGTAATACAATCATGAGGTCCAAGAAATGGTGAGAGCCAGAATCCCATCTTGCCAATTTAATTCAATGGAGTAGGATGTAGTATCATGATTGACCAACAAAAAATTGGATGGTTGCTTCACTCAATGGCAACAAGTCCTATGAAAACTTGGGTGGTTGGGAAGAGTGGAAGGCTCAAATTGGCATGTGAGTTGATCTGTCCTGAAGACCAGCTTTAGCTTTAATAAAAGGGCATGTGTTGTTGTTGATTGTGTGTGTGGGAATGAATGACAAGCACTTGGTAGTCTTCAATGGAGGACCATCAGGTGCACCTGGCTGGCATTGGCAAGCCATGTTTTACCAGCTCAATGGAGTGCTTTGAGTAAAGATGCAGTCAAAAAATCAAAACAGGGATAGATTAGAATCAAACACAACATGGAAGCAAAAAGTAAAGAATGCTTGTTAAAGTATTACAGAAACCAAAGATTTGATCTTCTGTCAAACTTCATGGCCCCATTTCTTCTCTGGCAAAGAAAGAAGCCTGCAATTTTCCAATATGATATGCGTTTTATGTTCATATACAAAGTTCAAAAGGGCTCAACTTCCTCTATCAAGATTGAAAGCCAATGACACTCCCTCTCTCTCTCTCTCTCTCTCTCTCTCTCTCTCTCTGTGTGTCTGAAAAGGTGAGTCTATCATGTGCAGTTAAATAGTGTTGAGATTGAATTCCATATTAATTTCTGCAAACTAAAAGAATCCTACATATATCACATATTCTTAAATGTTAATTAGGAAGTCATGTCAATTGATTCGATGAGAAACAAATCAAAGTTCATCTACTTTTTAAGAGAAGAGAATCGGAACGCAAGCAAAGGAGCCCTCAAGTTGCTCCTTTTCAAGTGGGAAGCTGATGATGAGCTCCCCTGCTCAGCCTGCTCCACCAAAAAGGCTGAAAGGCTTTAAAGATGATCAACAAGCCGTATGGCTGATGCTTTTGAAGCTTAAAAGGCCCGATTTTGAGGGTGACAGAGGCAACTAAAGAGATCAATAATACACCCCTCTTACCCTTTTTCTCATACCGTTCTTGCTCTGGAGTCAGTGTGCTTGCTGCATCAGCTCACCAGTGTAGTGTGGCAGGGAAAAAGATCACATCCGCAAGGTCTCTCACCTTCCTGCCTTGCACTGCTTCGATCCTATCCTACTCCTGACATCAAAAACTGGACCTTGGCTTTGGTTGAGGGTATAGCAAAACAAGGTATATGCTTTCCCATCTCTGGGCCCTTGTAGTTTTCCTCTTTGGTTGGCATGGGAATTATGCAAGAATGAAGGGGGGGTTGCTGACTTTTGAAGTTCCTCATCTGCTTTTCCTTCTTCCTGCATCACAAGGTTTGTAGAGGAAGGAAGAGGGCAAATCGAGGTCTTTTGCATCCATGGAGACCACATCTCCACCTTCCTCTTCTCTGTCTCCCATCCATCAGGAGATATCAAGCTCGGATGGCCTCCCCATCCAACAGAGCCTGCTCTTGTCAGAGAGTCTCAAGGTACTCACATTCCCATTGGTTTATAGCTACTCCACTGTGTCTTATGTGAGCTTAGAGGGAGACTAGATATAGATCTTTCGAATCCCCATTGATTGTTGGTTCAATCTAGCTATTATGATCCAAAAGTTGGCTTCCTTTATTTACAATCCAATCTAGTCTTAGATGTTTATTCTGCAGATCTTGATTGTATTCTGCATTAAATATGCCATTTTTCAGTCAAATGAGAGATCTACCGTGTTTGTTGTCCTCGAGCGCATGTACATTTTCAGTACATGGACATAAAATTAGACCTTGATTTCTTCCATCTTGCTTTCTGGGTTTCAGGGATTGAGGAATATGCGGTCACAGCTATACTCTGCAGCAGCATATTTTGAACTATCTTACATCAACGATGACCAGAAAGAAATGTATGCTTGGATCAGCTTTTCTCCAATGGATGAGATTTGAAATGTCAGAAGCTTTCCTCCTAATTCGAAGCTACTCTGCAGATTGGTGACGAGTCTGAAGGATTACGCTGTCAAGGCCATTCTCAATGCTGTGGATCATTTAGGTTCAGTATCGTGTAAGGTAAACAGTGTTGTCAGCGAAGAGGTCGATGAGGTCTCAGTAGCAGAATCTGAAGTGTCTTGCATCGAGCAGGTACCATTTGGTCGATTACCTTTTTACCTATCATGCTTGAAGCGTAGGAGCGCCTCGTCTCACCATTGTTCTACCGTTCCTACTACAGAGACTTCGTACATGGCAAGCATCCATCGACCACGAAGGCCTTTCTCAGCAATCTCTCTCGCTTAGACCTCCCAAGTATCACGAGCGCTACATTCTGCCAGGCAAACTTACTGCATCCATCTGCAATAATGCAGTCATCATTCTGGACGTTGCTTGGATTGGATGACTAGTAATACTGCATTTTCTCCTCTTTCTGCTGTGATTAGGTGAATTTATGGATGAAGGATTTCATCCACCCGAGGACAATTACAAATTACAGCAGCATCAGACTGGTATAGTTCTAATTTTGATATCATATGAATGAATATATATGGCTGAGAAAACATAAGAACATTTTGATCATTTCGCAAGCTTGTTCAGCAATCGGGCGTAGCACATCTCCGATCAGGTAATGTCATTCCCCATTTAAGGATGCTGGAAGTGTTTGTTGAATCCGAGTCCAGATTGGTGAAGTTTAATGATGAGTATTCGGTGCTACATGTAGGAATGTTCCTTCACGATCCACTTCTCCTTCGACAAGAGAACACTCCTCGTCACCTTGTCGCAGCAGACGTTCGACTTCACCTTCACCGCAAGCAGAGAAGATCTCTTCCGAGGGTACTCTCTAACTGGAATTGGCTAATATTGTTTTCATTAAGATGAGATGCATATGATTCGTACTTTAATCTTTTTAATCTAGAGAAAAGATCAACCTCACCGCTTGGAGCTTCTAATCCGCTTGCAAGAACAAGATCGGCAGCAAATAGACCAACCATTCCCAAGTCATCGAAGCAGGTGGGATGATTTGGTTCCTTCTTCTGTGGTCTTTTCGTCGCAAATGATCCACGTTTGAGAACAGAAAAAGAAAGAATTGACAACCATTCTCTTTCTATTGGTGAAATTGCAGGCTCATCTGGAGTCCCAAAATTCACTTCCAAAAAGCTTGCGTGCCGAACGCAAAGAGACTCCGAACAAGAAGAGAGGGTTTCTCAAGTCCCTGCTCAAGCGGAATAGGTCATGGATGGACGACTCTCTGTACAGCTACTTGGATGAATATTAAGCAAGTTCACACATGTACAAAATAGAAAATGTTTTACGCAAGCATGTCCTTCATTTTTGCTGGTTAGAAAGAAGGCATTGGTTTTTATGGATTGTATGTTAGAGACATATGCATCTTTGTGAAAGGCAGCAACACTGTGTCGAGTTATTTGAGCCAAATCTTTCCACTCTCAAGTTGTCAGCTGCAGCAGAAGAAATGGAGGGGGGAGAAGTTCCAGTTTACCAATCCATGTTTCAAACAAAGCCAGTGAGATTTTGCAGAAAAATGGTGACACTGACACTCGAATAATGAAGCTTAATACTCCAATATGAAAGTAACAGTGCGACAAGATAAAAATGTAGAGAAGCCAGAGCTTAGAGGGGATTTGTTTGTCATGACCAAGGTTCGAATGTAGTGAAAACGCCCTCACAGGTCGTGACAGTCTTCGAGAGAAGATGGCTTGCATCATCACTTTTTCTTTCTTCCTCCCTTTCCGGATTTTGAAGGTCCTGCTGCAGTTGAAGTGTTGACGGGCTCCTGCTTCTTGGTCCTTCCATGGTGCTTGGGGATTAACTCTGCAATCCTCAGCATCAGTTGCTTTTCTGTAGCATGTCGACACCCAGTAAGTCCATTGACAAGACACAAAATGAGAAGAAAACCAATAGGTTGAACATTTCGCAATGATAATCCAAAAATTAACAACATCCAGAAGGAAGTTCTCTAGCATGAAATAGACTTTGTCCACCGCCCACAAGGGTAAGGATTGAATCATCTCATTCTGTTCATGTACTGGCCTCAAGATTGCATCTCATTATCAAAGGCATGTTGTGTGTGCTTATTATTAAATCTTTTATCTTTTCTACTCAGTGCTATATATATATATATATATATATATATATATATATATATATTTGGGATATTCTCACTTCTTGTTGTAAGTACAAGCGGATCTTGTTATATTGGCAACCATGCCAACCACCACAAACTTTGAAACCACAGAAACACTTGTCGCAATGCAGTAGTTGTAAGCCCAAAACACCATTGTGGCCAAGATGGTGATTGCTATCACGGACAATTCTTAGATAGATGAGTTCACTCCTATAAGATCCTTGGAACCTACTATTGGCAATCAAAAGACCAAAGCATACAGAAAAATCAACAATCACATTACCCTTTTTCTCTCTCAAATCTTCTTCATTCCTGCCCAACATGGCAATCACACCTCCTGCTGTGAATACTTGTTTCATATCTCATAATGAAATATTCTTTAAATTTTCCTGTCTATCTCAAAGAAAGAAGAACACCAGTGTTGTAAACATCATCTCAATCACTGACCTAACAGTCTATTTTTTTTATAAAAATTAAAATCTTCCTCAATAGTCAAAGACTCTAGCACATTAGCATGTAAATTTTCAGTTTTCTTTGTCGTCTATAAAATGAATGTTGAAAATTTTCTCTTCCTATCACTAATTTCTGTTTTTACTACAACCCATATTCCTAACATAGTACATACTGAGCTTTCATTCTATTGTTATATGTTTCACATTGATTTAGGGATACCTTAAGTATATGGTCTTCCAGATAAAACCTTTTCTTCTATCTTAGAAGAGTTAAATTGTCCTTTCCAATGCCATAAAAAAGAATAATCTGAAGATCATCCAATGCCTAAAACATTTAATCAACATTCTTAAGTAACATCTATAACACAGTTGGCATACCTGGCTAGGACAATGACATTTTTATACTACATGAATAGGGAATACGATAATACACTATGCAGAAGACTCTGGATATAAAGATCCTTACTTGAATCAATTTCAGAATTCCAGAGAGATCCATCTTCTCTTTTAAGCTGGACTCTGAGCCTCCCCCTTTGCATGAAGTCCCGAGGATACGCCTTGTCTAACTGCAAACATTTGAAGGCATCTACAGATCAACAAAGTAAGATGAAATAATAGCTTGCAACCTCAGTGCAACCAAGGCAGAAGTGAGAATTGTAAGTTGGTACACCTCGATAGCAAATGGAATCTTGAGATAGCTGCAGCAATCACCAATCTCAATGCAAGTGGGATTCTCGCATGCTTTTGTGGCACTAATCCTGCGGCCTTCAGCAACTGTCTTCTTTGAGTTAATGTACACCGGGTATATGACATTCCATTTCTTTATATTGGCTGGGTCAATCTGCATTTTTCACTCAACAAGGAGCGATCTGAGAGCACATAGAGAACAAATTCAAATTGTGCTTAACCCAATCTGTGCTATGACCATGCAAAAAGTCCCCTAAATATAACAAATTTAGTCAATAGAGAAAGGCAAATGCATTGTCACGAGCATATCACGCATCTCACATCGAACTGTAGAAATTAGGACAAAGTAAACCAAAAGTAGATGAGAAGGATCTCTTAATTGCTATGACATGTTAATAAAGAACAATTTTGTATCATCAATGCACATGGACAGGGAACAACTAATTCAATCTGACCGAAACATCCTAATTCCATACGGAAAAGAGAAGAAGAACTAATACAACGGTAGATCGCTTCAAAATTCAGTCTTGTCACACAAGAAGCAATAATTTTCAGAGAAGGCGCAGGACAGATCAAATCGAGGCCCTTTTGTATCGAAAGAACGCGGTCTTTCAGAGAGAAACGTCCATGTTAGGGTTTGGAGAGCACATCACAGATTCAATCAAAAAAGAGAAGAAAAATGCAAGAAGATTGGTCCCCATAGGAACAAGAACCCATACGTAATCAATTGGCGAGGGTTTCCGTCGATGCAAAAACTGGGACTTGGATCGGTCTCCTTCCTTCGATCCAGATGCCACGATTTTTCCTTCGAGTTCCCTTCCTCGCTCCGATTTCTACTCCTATTCTTTCTAGACAGAAGAAAACAGGAGACAAAAAAAGACCGCCGGAAGAAGGAACAGAAGGGAGAGAGAGAGGGAGAGGAGGGCAACCTGGCGGTGGGTTTGATAACGTCAGACCAATACTTAACGGCACGTTATAATTGACGGCGTTAGATGCGCAGGAGATGGAATAATTAACGGTGTTACGTGGAATGGAGCTGAGGATTACTGCTTGTGTTGATAAGTTAATTTGAGGTAGATTCAAAATCTCTCGTGGTTTCGTGTTCGCATAAACTTGTGACTAGGAGTAGAGGAAATAAAAAAAAATGACAATAATAATATTATTATTGTTATGATTATTGTTCGAGTTTTGGACAAGAAATTCATTCATTATTATTTTTATGGTAGATTTATTTTTCTGATTTACTTTTTTTCCTTTCGAATTGAAGGGATTTTTCATTTAAATTTTAGTATCTTTATGTAATTATAATTTTCATGTTCGTATATAAGTTTTTTTTTTATCTCATCATCAATAAGATTAAAGTTCTGTGAACAATGTATTGTTCATGATCAAATACTTTATATTTATTTAACCTTAGTGGTATCTTGTAAACAAGATGTAGATGCTTAATTGGCATGGCTGCATCGAAGCAAAGAGCAATCAGTGATCCTCCATTCATGTGTCTGCAGCAGTCAAACAGAGTGCGTGTTTGCAGCAATCTGAATCTGCCTGTCCGCAATCGAAGGATGTGTAAGGTTAAGTTCGACGTCTTCTTTGAAAGCAACATTGTAATTGAGATTATTCTTTTCCTCGGGTATGCAATCGTTACGGACATGGGACGCACGCTCAGGTGTTCTCCCACAAACAAGCGAAGGACGCAGTCAAGCAAGATATCATGTATCGGGAGAGAGCGGAAATCCAATTCCATGGCGGCTGGTGGGGAAAGCAACAAGCAATGTGCTTCCGATAACTCCGATCCCGACGGGTAGAGCCGACAGGACCTGCCGCGTGTCCTCGGACGGCGTCGGGTAGAAGCACGAGGCCACGTTCTTGTCGAGCAACGCCACCGCCGCGAACACCAGCAGCGAGGTGAAGGCGTGCAGCAAGTCCACCAAGCGGAGTCGGTAGCCGGCGGCCAGCTCCGGCGGCAACTGTTTCAGGCCGTCGATGACCCATAAGCCCTTGTGCGTGGCGAGGCCGTAGCGGACCCGCCCTGTGGCTTCGTCGCGGAAGCTGTCGGTGAAGCTGAGGAGGCAGCACGAGAGGGCGCAGAGAGCCAGGAGGCAACTCGCCATGACCCGGTTCGCGTCGGTGCAGCGGCCCTGGTTGGTCAAGACGGGGGAGAGGACTTGGAAGGCGAGCGCCGTCCCCGTCGGGAGGTGGTTGGCGAGGTGGGCGGTGCTTCGGTAGGCCTTCTGAATCAAGTTCGGTGGATCGTCGACCGATGATTCCGCATATTTTATGAGAGGCTGCTTTTCCTGGTCATCTTCTGCCGCATGAGTTGCCATTTTCTTCTCTTTCCTTGCGGCCTCCTCCTCCCCTGGAACTCGATTCCAACAACGACATATGCAGCATGTCACTCCAGCCAGTCGTACATAAAGCAGGGATGGGAGGAATCGCTTGCAGGCAGGATTTATCACCATGATTGATTCGGCTTGTGTTTTGCACTAGAATTTCTTTTTGGGTTGAGCTTAGAACGCGTTGCAAGTAAAGTATTTTTTTTTCTTTTAGTGAAATACTGCTGTGCTTCCTTTGTGCTCGCGCGCTCGCTCGCTCGCTTGCCGACGAAGGCTGGCCTCCGATTCCGACCGCTTTACGTTAGTGGGCGACTGGCGAAAACCGCCGACCACCAAAGTCGATGGACCACCCGAGTCGTCCCTTCGTATAGGAATCGGATTCCAGCCATGGCGAGAGGCAATTGCAATTGCCCATCAGTTCAGTATCCGTGTTGCCGTTTTGTCTTCTTTTTCTCTCTCTCTCTCTTCATTTTTGTACGGAAACGAAAAGAAACAGTTCAAAACCGAAAGAAAGAGAGCAGAAAAGACAATAAAGTGCTCGAATGGGAAAGCAAGTGCTTTGCTGATGAAGTAAGAAAATAACAGCGACAAAAGTGACGGAAAAACATTCATATATGACATGAAGATTCAGAGATGAAACAAATCGATTATAATAAAACACATCATTTTCTGGTCCAAAAAAATTTATGTTGGAGACATTACTTATGAATAGAAACATCTGTTTCCAACATCCAAGGAAAGATGAAGACTTGCGTGTTAAGTAATTTGAAGACTGAAGACTATATATATATATATATATATATATATGTGTGTGTGTGTGTGTGTGTGTGCGTGCGTGCTACGCGAGAAGCCCGGCTTCTGCAACAACAGTAGGGGAGAGAGCAGAGTAAGTTGCTCCAATATGGCCGCGCTTGCTTCTTCCTACAACCAACGCATCCGCCCCCTCCTCGATGCCGTCGACCGCCTGCGCCACCTCAACGTGATGCAGGAGGGCATTGAACTGCCCACCATCGTGGTCGTGGGCGATCAGTCCAGCGGCAAGTCGAGCGTCCTCGAGTCCATCGCCGGCATCAGCCTGCCGCGTGGGCAGGGCATCTGCACCCGCGTCCCCCTCATCATGCGCCTCCAGAACGACCCCTCTGCCCAGGAGCCCCATCTGCAGCTCGAGTACCAGGGCAAGGTCGTCACCACCTCCGAATCCGCTGTTCCGCAAGCCATCAACGCGGCCACCAACGAGATCGCAGGCACCAGCAAGGGCATCTCCGACGTTCCCATCACCCTCATCGTGAAGAAGAAGGGAGTCCCTGACCTCACCATGGTGGACCTGCCCGGCATCACCCGCGTCCCCGTCCACGGCCAGCCGGAGAACATCTACGAGCAGATATCGCAGATCATAATGAAGTACATCACACCCAAGGAGAGCATCATCCTCAACGTCCTCTCCGCCACCGTCGACTTCCCCACCTGCGAGTCCATCCGGATGTCCCAGCGGGTGGACAAGTCCGGGGAGCGCACCCTCGCCGTCGTCACCAAAGCCGACAAGGCGCCAGAGGGGCTGCTCGAGAAGGTGACGTCGGACGACGTGAACATCGGCCTCGGCTATGTCTGCGTCCGCAACCGCGTCGGCAACGAGACGTACGAAGAAGCTCGAGATGAGGAGATGAAGCTCTTCAAAGAACATCCTCTGCTTTCCTGCATGGACAAGTCCATCGTCGGAGTTCAGATGCTCGCTCAAAAGCTGACGCAGATCCAGACGGCGAGCATCGCCAAGTGCCTGCCCGACATCGCCAAGAAGATCAACGACAAGCTTAACCGTAACATCGCTGAGCTCGAACAAATGCCACAACACCTCTCCACCATCGCCGACGCTGTGCGAGCTTTCATGCGCATCCTGGGTGCCTCGAAGGAGTCGCTGAGGAAGCTACTCATACGAGGAGACTTCGAAGAGTTCTCTGACGACGTGGACATGCACGCCACAGCACGCGTCGCCGACATGCACATCCACTACGCCAACCAACTTCCTTCTCAGTGTCCTACTACCGATGACAAGTTCCTGATGGAGGAGATCGGTGTTCTGGAGGAGGTGATGGGCATCGGGCTTCCCAACTTTCTACCTCGCACCGCCTTCCACACCATTCTGAAGAGGAAGATCAAGATGGTCGCGGACGCCCCTCACCAATTCGTCCTCGAGGTATGGGGTTACGTCGAGGATGTGGTGGTTCGGGTGCTGCTGCTGCAATCCCGAAACTTCCCGCAGCTTCAATCTTCAATCAGGGCAGCAGCACAAGACGTCGTCAACAAGATGAGGCGGAAATCTCTGGCGTTTGTCCAGGAGATCATAGAAATGGAGATGACCGCCTACTACACTTGGAATACCGAATACATCGAGACATGGACGGAATTGATGGATGGCCAGCGAGATTTCAAGGTGGTCATCGATGATCACAGTCGACGGGCCATGTTGGAGCTCAGTGGTTTCGGGACAGTGGACGTCAGCCATCTGAGGCCTTACGGGGGGATGGCAGTCCAGGCCTTCGACTTGAGAACCAGGTTGATGGCATACTGGAAGAGTGTCCTGCTGAGGCTGGTGGATGGAATGGCCCTGCACATACTCTACACCATCAAGTGCTTGGTGGAGAACGAGATAGAGGTGGAGATCATGAACAACCTGGTTGGGGAAGGCATGATCGGCCTGCAGCGAATGATGGAGGAGTCCACCACCATTGCAGCTAAGCGGGAGAGGCTCCGCAAGAGCATCACTCTGCTAAAGGAGTCCAAGGATGTACTGGCACAGATAAATGATCGCATATACTGCGTGTAGCTGCTGTTGGTGGTGGTGCTCCGTATTTTGTTTTCGCTCGGTTGCTGCTGTGGTAGTATGATGGTGTATCGTCGTCCTCGTTAGTCTCCAATATGTTTAGGGGGCATAAGTATCATATAATCTTATAGCTTCGTTTGTATTCCATGGCTTGGCCATCCTTGTGCGCTGGCTCTCAGCACAATCTTCACTTTGCATTTAGGTGATGTACTCAGTCGTAATATAATTATAAGCTCTTCCGTATATCCAGTCTCACTAAACGATGTGTTGGTTTGGTAGCCAATCAAACAATTCAGGTTCTTAGTTACTGCAAGATCTATCATAACACCTCCTTCCCCAACTTAAACCTATCATAATACTTGAATCAAACTCAGATATATATATATAATCGTCATCTAATTAAACCTGATTAGTGGAAATTATAAGCCGATTTAAATAGATTTGTTGAGGATAGTAATTATGATAAGACCCCCGTGACGTCAGCCGACGCCCCGTGTCTCTGACGGGCTGACAACGCCAGGCCAGCATGGGCCGGAACGCCAGCCGAGGCCCATTAACGATCGGTCAGACTCGCCTCCTCACGACACGCCAGCGGTAATGTCAGACGTCATCAGAGGTACGACCCTGCCCACAGCGGGCAGGCGCATCCGGTAACACGCAAGCTCCCTATAAATACCCTCTCGTTCATTAGAAAGAAGGAGGAGAAAAAGGAGGAAAAGCACAACACACACGGAGGCATCCCTTCCTCCAAAACCCTCTCCACATCACTAACTTGATCGTCGGAGGGGTCGGGCCGAGCTTCCGACCCGACCTGTGTGCAGGGACGAGGACGAGGAGCGTCGCCAGACTTACAGGAGCGGAGCCCTCTCCCGGAGTGAACGATGTCCTTTCCCCCCGGCCGAATCCACCAGCGGGTCGACGGCCTCTACCGCCCCGAGGAACCACCCGGGAGATTCCCTCCATTCGGACCCAGGACAAGCCGCGACGGCCCCGAGGCCACGGCATAAAGTTGTTTACCCCAACATTTTGGCGCTTGAAGGAGGGCCCTCCGAATGTCGAGGGATCACCAAACCGGGGTGGTCGAACCCGCAGCCGAAATGTCATACCCGGTTGTGGGTCCGGAAGAACATTCCCCGCAGACCGGCCTTCGTGACGAACCCCTCGCCGCGGCCTCGGAGCGTTACTGGCGAATATTCAACGATCTAGGACTAGCGCCCCCCGACGCCCCCTCGGCCGCGACCACCTCAGGTTCCTTCCCCGAGGGCCCCCGCGCCCTCTTCCGAGGACGATCGGCCTCGACGACCACCGGGGCCTCCCGAGAACCAGTCCCCGCCGAGGGCGATGAACGGGCCGACAAGGCGGACGACACCTTCCCCCCGCGTAGCGCTTGGAGAACCACCATCTCTGCATAAAAAAGCCAAACAAATGGTCAGCTAACACAGTAAGTCCATGAAAAGAAACCCTAAGACTACCCCTTAGAGCATACCTCGAGGCACCAGGCTCAGACCCGCCTCGACCAACCACCGTTCGGACATGTTCCGGATGGCTCTGGAGGCTGGAAGAATCTCTCTAAGCCTCTGGAGCCCTCGGCGCTCCTCGTCGTTCAAGACTAGAGCGGTGCTGTCTGTCGGGTGCGCCCCCCAACGGACCCTGAACCCCTAGTCTCCCGAACGACTGACAAAGAAGAAGTGCCCCTTCCACCCCTTATTACTGGTGGGGGCTCCGCTCACTCGAAAGCCCGCTCGGGCGGACAGATAATAGCCACCCGACCCCTTGGAAAGGCGAAAACAGGAAAGGAAGAGGGGCCGGGTCGGGGTTATATTGGCATAATGGCATTCCCCCAGAAACGCCACCAGGTAACGCCATGAGTTCGGCACAAGCTGGGACGGGGAGATTTGCCACCAAGAAAGGCAGGAAGTTATGACGGAGTGCAGGGGGAGGCGCAGCCCGGCCTCGAAGGCATCGATAGTAAGGGCGAAGCCCCCGGGAATCGGGTCATACGCCCGCTGGCCGAGCTCATGGACTTGGAGGACGAAGTCCTCCGGGATGCTATAGAGATCCCGGAGACGACTCAAAGATGACTCACACACGATCGAGTCGAGGTCATGCGGCCACATTAGGGCCTCAAGGGCCCGGGCCGCCTTTTCGTCAAGGGACGAGTTAGGATTCGACACGGCCGCCATGTCCCCGACTTTTGCCAAAGGAGAGGAAGAGGGGGAGGAGGAAGAGGACGCCATTCTTACTAACCTCTAGTAAGAAAAGAGGGAGCGTTCAATACGTAAGCAAAGCGATGGAGGCCGAAGCAGCGCGACAAAAGCAGATGAGGAAACCCCCCAGGGGGCTACCCACACGGTATTTATACCCGCCAAAAGCATCGACTCTCCCCCTCCCGAGATGCGTCGCATCGGAACAACCAAACGTCACTCAAACATAAATGCAGCTTGACAGGACGCCCAACAGGCGCATTACACATGGTGAGAGACAGGCGCGCGGCGCCGGTCTTCTTGAAAACAGGCGATTCTTGAAAAAGGCTCGCCCCCTGGGCTACCAGGCAGGCCAAAGGACACCTCGTCGCCCGCACGCTCGAGGCCGCACCAGCGCGGCCTGCCCGCCTGCGTCGTGCCCCTCGGCTTCGTGTTGCCCGAGGCCACACCAGCGCGGCCTGCCCGCCTACGTCGTGCCCCTCGGCTTCGTGTTGCCCGAGGCCACACCAGCGCGGCCTGCCCGCTTGCGTCGTGCTCCTCGGCTGCATGTTGCCCGAGGCCACACCCGCGCGACCTGCCCGCCTGCATCGTGCCCCTCGGCTGCATGTTGCCCGAGACCACACCAGCGCGGCCTGCCCGCTTGCGTCGTGCTCCTGGGCTGCATGTTGTCCGAGACCACACCAGCGCGGCCTGCCCGCCTGCGTCGTGCTCCTCGGCTACATGTCGCCCGAGGCCACACCAGCGCGGCCTACTCGCCTGCGTCGTGCTCCTCGGTTGCATGTCGCCCCAGGCCGCACCAGCGCAGCCTACCC
Source organism: Musa balbisiana (assembly GCA_004837865.1). NCBI lineage: Eukaryota > Viridiplantae > Streptophyta > Magnoliopsida > Zingiberales > Musaceae > Musa > Musa balbisiana. The sequence goes on from CM017195.1 coordinate 35,072,475, forward strand.
GCTTGCGTCATGCCCCTCGGCCTCATGTCGCCCGAGACCACCCCTACACGGCCACCGCATTCCCACCACATCACCTCAGATCCCCAACTCCCGCAATCCCCGCAGCAAACCGGCACCCCTCGGCCATCATAGTCCCGGAAACCTAAGGCCATGCTTCGTGGCTCCCTACGGCAACCATCGCATAGCCTTCTTTGGGGGGGGGGGAGTATGATGAGGATAGTAATTATGATAAGACCTCCCATGACGTCAGCCGACGCCCCGCGTTTCTGACAGGCTGACAACGCCAGGCCAGCATGGGCCGGAACGCCAGCCGAGGCCCATTAACGATCGGTCAGACTCGCCTCCTCACGACACGCCAGCGGTAATGTCAGACGTCATCAGGGGTACGACCCTGCCCACAACGGGCAGGCGCATCCGGTAACATGCAAGCTCCCTATAAATACCCTCTCGTTCATTAGAAAGAAGGAGGAGAAAAAGGAGGAAAAACACAATACGCACGGAGGCATCCCTTCCTCCAAAACCCTCTCCACATCACTAACTTGATCGTCGGAGGGGTCGGGCCGAGCTTCCGACCCGACCTGTGTGCAGGGACGAGGACGAGGAGCGTCGCCGGACTTACAGGCGCGGAGCCCTCTCCCGGAGTGAACGACGTCCTTTCCCCCCGGCCGAATCCACCAGCGGGTCGACGACCTCTACTCCCCCAGGAACCACCAGGGAGATTCCCTCCATTCGGACCCAGGACAAGCCGCGACGGCCCCGAGGCCACGGCATAAAGTTGTTTACCCCAACAAGATTCATCGAAAATAAATTGAAGCCTGAAACAGAAGATGATGCCTATTCCAGTTGATGTATGACTTCCAGCTGTAGCGGTGTCTAATTATCTTATGCAAGACTCTCAAGTTCAGATTTCCCTAGAATTATATTACAACAGTCGCAGAACAAATTAGCATACGTAGATCAATAATCCAAGAGAAAACATGTTTGCTTGGCATATGAAATAGCTATATCAGTTGATGATACACAATCCATGGAAACAAACAGATGCAAGAGAACTATGCTTTCAATAAAGAATAAGAAAAAAAGACCGTGCTTTCCTACAACCTACAAAACATCCATGGTAACCAGTGTTCTTGAGTCTTTTATCTCCATGAAGGCCTTCCTCAAGCTTTACAGAAGAAATGCCACACGAAAATTAAAGATCGTAGAGATGAACGGGCGGCTAATCTTAGCAACAACCGGTTTTCTTGACAGCTCGCACATCATCATCATCATCCTCGGTGTTGAGTTTTATGGTCTGTCCTCCAGGCAAAGCTGAAGGATCAGCACCCACACCAAGCACCTTCTTGTTGCTGACTACGTGGTGGATCTGCGTCAGCACTCGGGTGAAGGCATTCTCCACGTTGGTCGACTCGAGGGCAGAGGTCTCCATGAAGAAGAGCCTCTCCCTTTGAACGAAGGCCTGTGCCTCCTCCACTGAGACCGCCCTGATGTGACCCAAGTCTGCCTTGTTGCCCACAAGCATGACGACGAGGTTTGCATCCGTGTGATTCCGCAGTTCCCGCAGCCACCTCTCCGCGTTCTCGAAGGTGACATGGCGAGTCACATCGTAGACGACCAGCGCAGCAGCAGATCCTCTATAATATGCATTAGTGATTGCTCGATATCTGTAGAAACAAGCATCAACAGGACAGGGAGAAACATTCATATTCGCATTCCAGTCAAGCTACGGTAGCAGCAGTACGTACGCAAATTAAAAGAAAGCTGCAAGATGATACCTAAAGATAAGATCCGAAAACAATGACATGAAGTGGTGGACAGTGGAGCAGAGGACATGTAAAGGTGTATGTTTGTTCTAGTGCAAGATATACTAGCAAATATTAGTAGCAGAAAGTATTTCCTGCATTTCCACAAGCACATCTCACACGATCTTCGTCCTTCTGATGCGAAAAGATCATAGCCTCGTGATTGGTTTGCTACCATAATGCCTAATATGATATCTTTCGAGGATTCACCTACTGAGACTTGATCTTTGACCTACTACTAAAAGGAAGAAAAAGAAGCTAATCGCCGATGCATGTTCCAAATCCAATGCATGCCTACAAGGAGCTGACTATGGAACTTGGACAGACATGATAACATTTGATCCAAGAGAAACCAACAAGGGGAATGAAAAATCTCAAGTATTGTTTTGTTGGTTTGACCTCACATGTAGAATCGCAAATCCGTAACTTGTGATGATGTTCAACCTACATAGAATTGGAACATATGCATGGATATCAAGCAGGGCGAGGTGAATGACCAGGCCAATGGAGGCAAACGGGAAGGCAAGGGAGGTGGCCTTGTTCTGACCTTTCTTGGCCGGCGGTGTCCCAGATCTGGGCCTTGATGAGCTTGTTGTCGACATGGATGGTGCGGGTGGCGAACTCGACGCCGACGGTCGACTTGGACTCCAAGCTGAACTCGTTGCGGGCGAAGCGGGATAGCAGGTTGGTCTTCCCCACCCCGGAATCCCCTATCAACACCACCTTGAACAAGTAGTCGTAGTCCTCGTCCGCCATGTACGCCATTCTTCTCCTCCAACGTGCCTCTGCTCTGCTCTGATCTGCTCTCCTCTCTCTTTTAGGCTCTTTTTGGGAGTCGTGTTTATATCCAAAGGAGAGAAGGAAAGAGATAGAGAAAGAGAGGAAGATGGACCGACGAATTGCCAAGCTCGACGACGGAGGCGATGTCTCGGTGGAATATGGAACAGAGGCGGACGAAGTCTCTTCACGATTGGCAGCTCACGTGGGAAGCCGTTCCTCGCTCAACCATCTCGAAGTACCTACTCTATGATTTGGTAGCTCCTGTGGGACCCGCACGTATTCCATATGGACACGAAAGGCTAGTTCTATTAATTATTTCTGAGGAGCGATACCGACCGCGACCCAACGCCGCGCACCCACAGGGCTACCTGCCATAAGGACCGGTCTATCGAACCGCTGGGTGGGTTGATGTGAAAGGTAGGAAAGTTGGGTACGTTAAACTTCTTTTCTATTGAATGGGTCAACTCCCGAAGTGTTCCTCATCGTTGACCCAACGCCTCCTTTCATGTCCACATGACACAGTTGATGACCCATTCATCCACTTGATAATGAACGTGATCAACTTTATAATACCATGCAAAACCTATAAAGGACTTCTGAAATGTTCTTATAGTCATAATAAACATTATTTAGATTTCAAATTAATAATAATAATAATTAACTGTCAGATATACAAGCAAATTAAAATTTAGAGTTACAAATTAAAAATGAAAACCATTTAATTATAAAAAGGCATTAAAAATTAAAATAAATGATACTAATCTACTTTATTAAACAAAATCCCATTTATTGTATTGATTAATTTGGTCAACCTACTGTGACGATATCAGACTTGGTGAAGATGATTAAACAGGTAAACCACAATGACAAGACAGGCTAAGAATCCTCATCACAAGTCACGCTGGCCTGTTCAAAGCATTATAATGATACAGATAATTAAACAGGTTGATGACAGTGACAAAGCCAAAGAAACCTTCTTACAACTCATGCCGCTTGGTGTTCAAACTGTCAAACAATTTGTCCACACATCATAAATATCAAGAAACTATTGCATCTTTGCAATGAAATTTACTACAACTATGTACAACACTTTGGTCACAAGTCAACAAGCAATTGTTGTAGCAGAGTCTGATATCCCTTCACATGATCATGGAAAACAAGAAGTACAAGGAAACACCAACCATGTAAATCTGCAAGCTTTTCTGGTTGAAATCTTCCAACCCAGTTGGCAGATATCTACAGTCTCTGTCATCTTCATTTTCATCATCTTGGTTCACCTAAATAGATTTGGCATGACTAGTCTACCAGATCCCATTAGATGCTCATCCTGACCAACATAAAGTAACCGAAGTTGCAAACAAGCATGACCAGAAGGTAGGATAATTTTTGGCTGATGAACTGCTACAGAAGGTCTGCATCCTTCACTATAAAGTTTTTTGAGTTTAAGTTGTACTAATTGCTATGGTTTTCAAGACCCAAATACCAGTTTGGTTTCTGCTCATCCTACTTACAAAATTCCAGAGTACATCGATCTCATATATAAGGTCAACTTGAGGAACGGTATCACAAGCGAGCTATTCACTTGACTTAGATCCCTAACTTTATCAAAATATAGCAATTTAATCCTAATGTGCTCATAGAACTTCAAATATGTCAGCAAATATATAAAAAGAATAATTAGATGAGTGCAAAATCATTGAAATCCGAGAATACAATTGTTCCAATTATGTAACTGATAGAAAATCGGATCCTTTTTTTTTGTCACTACCAAATCATAAAGAAAATTCACAACTGGAATATGATGAAAGTTTCTCAGTTCACTTATATCCTCGTGCAGTCACATTAATAAAGAGCACACTTAGTTATGGTAACACCTAGCGGATTTCATACCGGTTGAACTCATTGTTCACCATCTTCCACCACCTCAGAGGAACCAGAGCTGAGAGAGATCCATCACAATGTCCCGTTCAAATAATAGAACAAAAAAAGTCAACTCAGGCATGTCAACACAAAATTTTGATATATTCCAATTTTTTTTTGTGGTTCTATGGCAAAGTGAGCTCACCGTAACACTGATGAATCAAGTTGCATCGTGACAGGACCATCATTCACCAAATTAACCTGCACAACTTCAATTATGAGCAACAGCAAACAGAAAATTAGCATAAAAGAAGCATAAGAGATCTTTTGTGTCAACCAACCTTCATCATTGCTCCAAAAACACCATCTGATGGATTGAGGGGACATGATTAGAATTGCATCAGGTAAAGTACATTAAGGTACTTAAGAGTATAAATGCAGTCAAACAGTTTGCATTGTTAGTAACTCTTTTCAACAGAAAATGGACATAACAGACATATCTACTTGAAATTTTAATAAAAAAATATCAAGACAATGTCAGCCATACTCCTCGAGAAAGACCTGGAACCCAAGCATTTAAATACGGTGTGTTTGCTTGCTTCCAAAGTATCGTGGCAACAAAGTCAGATGTGATTGCATCATGCTGAAGAGTTGCAATTCTCAGAATAACCCAATAAGAGTTGAACTTAACCTTATATGGATTTGGTTGTTAATGCGTCATGTCTTAATCCAATAAATTGGAATTTTTGTGCCACAAACAGGTAAAGAGTGCTCATTATGTTGCAGATTTGGTGATGAAGTACACAAGAATTAGATGACAAAAGTTACTGGCTTCACGAATGATATTATTATTAGGTTTAATCAAGGATTGAAATTTCGTACCGTACTGGAGTTTCAAGATTCGCTCGGTAGAGTACTGTATATCAAGCGATATATTTCGGTATATCGAAATATTTTCAGTGACGTCGCCTCTCTCTCTCTCTCTCTCTCTCTCTCTCCATATATATATATAAATATATATATATAAATATATATATATATAAATATATATATATATATATATAACTAAAAAAAAAAATTGCAACGTCGCTTCTCTTCTCCCCACGTGACGACCAACAAGGTAAAGATAAAACTTATGAAAATCAACATCTACAACTAATAGACTCATAATAACTATAGTAAACAGACATTACAGATTGTTCCTTTATATATATATATATATATATATATATATATATATATATATATATAAGTAAAAAAAATATACCGTTTTCGTCGTGACGCCGAGATTCTTCTCCTTGAACGATTGAGATGTCGCCGACAAACGAGGAGGGAGAGCGGCGCAGGGACTCCTCTTCTCCTTTTTCTTTCTTCCCCTTCTCCCTCTTTTTTCTTCTCCCTCGGTCACCCCTCTTCTTTCTTCTTCCTCAATCATCGTCGATTTAAAATGATAACGGGGAGAAAATAGCCCAATCGATAGTATCGCCCGGTAGCGGGCAGTCCATGTACCGATCTACTACGAACTGGTACGTACCGCCCAATATAAGCGATATTATTCGAAATTGAAGACTTTTTGAAGACCTTGGGTTCAATTATGTTTTAAGTTCCAATTAGGATGACAACAGTATCTTGCAAAAATCCTCTGAAACTTGACTTCAAGCCTCTTATTTTCGAGCAATAACATTGTACCCAAATAGAAGTAGAAATCAGGGTAAGAAAGAAGATAGATGACTAATAAGAAAAACAAAGAGGACAATCTTTTATGAGTATCCCCCCACATGATTTAACCAACTTTTCTTCCACCCCTCTTCTAAATAGGTACGCCTATTAGGTGGCACCACTTGACTACTAGTTATTTAAGTTGCAACTAATCACAAGGATAAGCCTCTAGTCAACTTATAAAATTTCAATTTTGTCAAACTTTAGATTTTGTAATATTAGCAATTGATTGGCCAATTAATATTAACAAACATAGCCATAATTGAGTGACTAAAAGCAGCATGATCATGAGAAAATGTTCTACTAACTAAATATACTATTTTTAGAAGAAAGAAGGGGAAAAAATCTAAGCTGTATCAAAAAAACCCCTTGGCAGGAAGTAATTAGCACCACCAAGAAAGTTCTAGATAATCACAGTCAGTTCTCTCTACATTGCCAAATCTTGACCTTGTTCATCCATGTAAAACTCATGTGGCAATCTCTCCATTTGATAAGGTGGTAACTAACAAGAGATGTACCTCTAGTATGCCCATCAGATCCTTAGTCTCATCCTTTACCTACTAATGACGTCTAAGAATGCTGGGAAGGTTCCCATGTTCAGGAAATCCTAATGGAAGCAGCATAGGCCAACAACCGAGCATTCAAGGGAGGTTTAGAATATAGACATTAGGACTTAGCTTCTTTGTGATGAGGAACTTATGGATGTATCATAAACATGATTTGTCTTAATTGGTCAATGAAAAATTAACAAAAAGAATAGGAAGCAGAATAGAATTTTCTAACTTACAGTTACATTTCTTGAATAACAAATATATATTGGAACATGAAAATGTGAAGCTCTATTGTCTAACCACTACAATATTAATATGGATACAATTGGAGATCGCACTGTTGACGCATCATGATAATTAAGTGTTTAATTGTAGGAAACCAAAATTCTACAGTCAGTGATAATTAGGTTGTTCATTATCAGGTGTGCAAGATAAAATAATAAGCATTTTACCAACTCAAATATAATTACTACCTTTAACTGCATCTGAAGTGTATGACTTGCGAAATTTTTCAACAAGTGAATCATAAAAAGGCTTTGCTTTTTGAGGTGGCATAGCAACATGAAAATCTGGTTTGTTACCCTTTAAAATACCATATAGGGTAAACTGGCTCACTGAAAAAAGCAGAAAGGCAACAAAGGAAAGGATCATTTATCAAGCATCAAATAGATGTCTATGGAAAGTTGCTATCAATTAGCTTAACGAACTGTGGAGTGCTAATACATACCCAGTAATACTCCAAGATTGCTCTGTTTAACCTGCCAGAGAAGAAGAATTCTTTAAATAATATTTAGATTTAACTCAAGAGAATTTCTACTTTGCAGAGCTAAAGTTTGGTAGATCACAGTTTATTGAAATCAAAATCCATGTAGGATATATGCATTTTGTTTAAATGCTTACACTCAGATCCCATGCTTTTCCAGTCTTTGAATTTGAAAATAACCTCATATTCAAGACCTTCCTACATCTGCAATTGCACAAGATAACACTTACATGTAATGTACGCCTTTCATGTTGAACAACTCATTTTCACCATACTACATTTGTAGAAATACAACAAATCATAAACAACATCACAGAGACACATCGATTAATATTTTCTATGAGCTATATTGCATACGTTTTCAGTATTATTCCAATCTTTTGAGGTTTTCATTTGTTTTTATTAATTTTTTTGAACAAAAATTGCCAAAACCCAAGGAAACACCAGAAAAGTGTTTAACACTTCAACTTCACCTGGTCTTTGTTTACGTTGATCTGCATATTTGTGGCAGCTCCCGCAAAGTTCAAGTGCAAGTAAGAAAAAATGGAAACCAAGGGAAAGAGGATTGGCAACATTTTAAACTATAACACACTATTTTTGGATCTTTTGTATCTTATTAAGTGTTCCACTATGTATTGATAAATTTTTTATAACTAAAGATGACATTGATAAAAAAAATATCGCTTTTCCCTTGTTTTTCTGACCTTACCTTTAGTGTCTCATTATTGTGAACAATCTAGCCAGCATGATATATTGATAAGTTTATAAATCCCAAGTAGCCTCATGAGCAATTTGAGTTTAACCATGCACGACTGCTCTGCTAAATTGCAATTCCTAGATTTCTCCTAAATAAGATTTTCAATTAGCTTTCAACCCTTTATTCTTGTCAACGATATTGCAGATAACCAATATATGAGTTCCTCGACGGACAATTTAACCAGCGCAACTATTAATGACAGATAAAGGAAAAAAGTAAACTCTCAAATGGGCAATCATGTAGGCTGACATTTCCGCGCTCTTTCAGTGGATGATTCCGCTTCGTGTGCTTGTGACCTTAAGTTGGTTTGAAGTTATCTGATATCCTACTTGTACTCTAGGATGACCACAACATTCCTCTCTTATTTGGTCATAAAAGACTTCTCTACTGACACCATCGTTGATCCTTCAAAAAATGGCTTTCACAATGGCAATAACTTCAATCAAACCCTATGAACTCTTTTTCCATGTTATACACCATGTCTAATTGATTGATGCATGAGCAAACTTCTTCTCCGTCAACCGAGACATGGCTGGAAAGGCCAATTTCTCCTCTAATTAGGAATTCTTCAGCAGCGGTACGCCGTCCTAATTCTATATCAATCTATTAGATATGCAAATTATCGGAAGAACGACGATGGTTAATCTACGCCGATAGTCGCGAAGAGGCAGACACAATCTGCGGCAACAATCAAAAGAATGAAAGAAACGACGAAAGAAACGGACATACATGTAATCGGCATCAGCGTCGGTGTCGGATTCGTGGACGCCGACGAGGACGAGCAGACCGGGGCCGATCTCCGACACCACGCGGCCCTCCACCTGCGTTACAGATGAGACGGGGGAGTGAGACAGCGCTGAAAAGGTCTCAAGGGATCCATTGCCCATGCGAACCTCGACGCTGGCAGAGAGGACTCGCTGCACGACGGCCCTCATCGCTCGGCCTCCGCCGCCACCCGTGGCTGCCTGCTCTATGACGTAGCCCTGGGCTATGCGACGGTGCAAGCCGTGGGCTACCCGTTTTTGGCGAAGCAAACGGGCCCCTGTGGCCTGCCTGGTGTCGCAAACGAACGCCGCTTGGCTTCGTCGATCCAAACATCGTGCGCGCTCAGAGATGAGATCAAACCCGATGGCTCCACTGAGTCCAGATCGACTCGGTCCGCTTGTTCCAAATCTGAGAGTGCCTCGGAAAAGGAAAAGTCAATCTTCTTCTTCTTCTTCTTCTTTCATTATCATGAACATGTCATTTAAGTAACAATTCATGCAAGAACATGCAACGCAGATCACGTACTAAAAATGACATGATTAGATTGATGGAATCTTTATGACGATAGACCAGCAGACAAAAAACAAAGTGGTGGCCTAAAGATAAGATACAAAGACGAGAAGGCAGATCTAAAGATGGATTGCTTGGGATCTAACAACGTAAATTATCTAGACGGCAGGCCACGCCAACCCGTACCTAATTTGTCCTCACTTGGTTTGGGTCAGTAAGCACATGAATCGAATAGTTGATTAGTACGACGAGGATTCCCTTCTGAATGAACCAATTATTCACAGGCATAAGACCACGCACAACAATAACTGTTGATGGTCGAAGAAATATTAAAAATGATACCAAAAATTAAAATTTATTGATGCAGATATCCCTATTATGTTTTTATTGTAATTAAATAGATTGTTGTGCGATAACAATAGGCTGAATCACGTAATTAATGGGGTCTGATATATTGGTCGGATTCTTCCATCTTTCTTCCTTTTGTTAGAAATTAAATTACAATAATTAATCTGAATCAAACTGGTTAAGTTTAATACATATCAAATCAGAAATTAATTTAATTTCAAAAGTTAAATTTAAACTTATAAATAATAGGTTAAACCTGATATATATAATTCGACGCTTTCAATCATTATCATTTATCCTCGTAGGGTATCTTTTTCATCTTATTATCAGTATCTATCTATAGTATGAAATCACAGTGACTAACTCAATTCACTCAAATTATTTATTTGAATCAATTTTTTGTTTGCCTAATTTTTATGTCATGTTGAAAATATTATAATAACGAATCTGAGTCAAATTAATCAAAATTAATATTTATATTAGATCATACACTAATTCAATTTGAAAACTTAAAATTTGAAACTGAGTCAAACCTCTAATTTAACTATTTCAATCATTTAAGTATTTCTCTTCATCACACACACTCATTAAAAATATTTTTTTAGCACATGTTCCTCCGTCACATTCTCACGTCTCCTCATGTTGGTCTCACCATGTTTTATAATTATTATATCTCTTCGTTTTTTATTATTATTATTATTATTATTATTATTATTATTATTATTATTATTATTATTATCTGTTCAGCATCTCATGTGCGAATGGGTGGAATTCTAATTTATATGATTTCAGGAATCTAAATATTACATGAGACTTTGACCATTAGATTTATCTGACAAGCGAAGACATTCTAAAAGAATTTTTTAAAGGTATTTATTTATCCATCCAAAAATGAAAAACACTAAATGATATATTACCATTCTTTGAATAATTATTATGGTTATAAAAAAGAAAGAAAGAAATATTATTTTGTAAATATTAAAAAAGAAAATGGCAAATACGTTATTTTGGGAATTGGATAGGGTCAATATGGGAAAAGAATATTTTTGTTCATCGGTAAGAGTAGCGGGGTGACTTCACCGTCGCGTGCGCACGTTGCCACGTCAGCGAAACCCATCCACATCACAAGCCTCGCTCCCTCTTGTCCGATCCCTCCCTCTTGTATGCAACGGCACTCTCCTCTCCTCGCGATCTCTGGAGCTGAGGAAGGGACGTGACGATGGCGTCGAAGTGGTAGGCCGGGATCTTCAGCGGCCGGGCTTCCCTGGTGGCGGATGGCCGGCGCTGGCAACATGTCCCCTTTGCCGCCGCGGAAGCGGTCCGACCTAGAGATGTTGGTCAATGCGCGGTCGGATACACTCCGTAACTTTCTCGCCAACCTCCACGAGGTCTTGCTCGGCACCAAGCTCTTCCCCCTCTTCCCCGTCGTGCCTCTCGCCATCGCCGCTCGCTGCTTCCGCTTCGGCCAGGTAATCCCCCTGTCTCCCCAATCCCCGGCCGATGTCTCGTTGAAGTGGATTATGCATGTTAAAGATTTCCTTTTTATGTTATGATGGACGGCAAACGTAATGCGATAAGTTTATGTTATGAACATAATAGGAGTGAAGAGGATAGTTTTGATTTGGTCGCTTTTCCTCGGTGTTGGGTTCGATCTGAAGGAACACCACCCACCGAAAGTTTTCTTTCTGGTCTTGGGAGTCACTACAATGGTCGGTCCCCTTTGCCTATTGGAGACAATAAATCGTCATCGATAAAAGGAGGTTTTTCCACGCTGCAATGTCTATGTTTTCCGGCTAGTACTTACCTCATCTTCCGACATTATTTGTTACTTTGATGTGTCTTTTGCATCCTCCTGCACTTAGTTTTACTATACATCTACTGCAGCTTTCACCCGAGTACGAGAGACATGGTAAACTCTGGACTTTTCAGTCAATATAATCATTTGGCAAAAGTTCATGCAGCAAATCAGTTTCTTTTACTTCATCGCAGAGTTGAGTCGCTGCCTTACCAAAATTCTCCTTGCAGCTGTTCTAGCAGCATGGAACACCGAGTCCAGCATTGGTTCTCTTGTAGTTACTGAAACTAGTCTACCTAATACCGACAAAGTAGCCCTCATTGATCTAAAATTTTAAATGACCAAATAATGGGTGAGAATTCTAATATCTGGTTGGTGTTCGCAATGATCGGGGAAGGGGATAATTTTCTTCTGTCTTAGTCTGTCATCCTTCATCTTACCTTTTGCTGCTTCTCTCTCATATCACTTCATGAATTTTTTTGGTTGGGTTTATCACCTGCCTTAATCTGATGCCATGTTCTTCTCTGAACCAGGAAATAATTAGAAACATCACAAATCACTTTGCTACTAAAGAGAACAAACAATACCATCATTGGCAAAAGTGTAACACTTTAATTTGAACTTTCTTTTCCCTATCACCTGGATCAAGGTTGTTGCTTGCTTTCAAGAATCTTCCTCTGTGGCTCTGCTATTCCAATATCATTTATTTTTAGTACCTGATTGTTATCTTTTTGGTTCATTGGTCAAAACAGGCTTGGGTGTTTAGCTTAAGTTTAATAGGCCTCGTCCCTCTTGCCGAACGCATGAGCTTCCTCAGCGAGTAAGATTTGTTTAATCTTAAGATCCTTCGTATTCTCTTTTGGTTCAAATTTCAGGTCAACTGACATGTTTGCCTTTAATGCAATTCTCAACAGGCAAATTGCATATTATGCTGGTCCAACAGGTAAATGCATCCTTTGGTTAATTTTTCATTTGTAACTACATTCATGTTCTTGAGCTCTTGATAGGATCCATTATTATCTACTTAATATATTTTGGTCATAAGTTAATCATGAAATATCAACGAAAAGGAAAGTTACTAACATATGATCCTGAACTACAGGAAAAGATAATTAAATAATGCATCGTGTTCTTGCAAAGTGTTAAACATTTGATATACTAGGTTTTAGAATTAATGGTCATTTGTTTGATTTATTATCACTTTCATCTTGAACTTGATAGATCTTGTAGGATGTTCTATATCCAACTTGTAGACCATTTAGCTTTGTAAAATATATACGGCACATAGGTAAACTCATCTAATGGAATGGTTAATTTTACTTCAAATGTTATCAGCAAGTGGTCTCTGAAAAATATTTTAAGCATCGGTCTACATTCTCTTTTGAACAATATTCATACTGAAATATGTTTGTTAAACATTCAGGTAAAGAAATTTAGCTCAATTAATGAAGTATTTTGGTTGGTGAACCAAATTATTGGATTTTGTTTCACTGTTTTGAAAACAGAAATTTGCTTTGATCACCCATTTGCATACAAGAGCTATATATTGATGTACATAATGGGTCTTGGTTCAACGATAAGAGATCAGGATCGAGTCACAGAAATTGACAGACACTCCCAGACCCCGCATTGGTGGGAGCCTCATGCACTAAATTCGTCCTTGTTTATATTGATGGAAATAGACAGCCATTCGATTGAGCCTGGTTAAATGGTTTGGATCCTTAAAACTAGTCCATTAGGTGCTGATTCCTGTTCTGCATCTAATAGTAAGCTTACAATTTTGATATTTGACTAAATCCAGTAGTTATTGTATTTGAATACGCCTTTGGAATGCATGGCTCCTTATCCAGATTTTGTTAGGATCCTAGTTGAATATGACCTAATAGCACCCCAGATGGGATGACTTCCAGATTGTTTTATCTCAATATTAGATCTTCTTCCAAATGAAGCCCAAATTGCATAAGTTCTATAATATTAGAGTTGGAAAATGATGGGCCGGGAAAACTAGCTATGTTAGATGAGTTTTTCAGTTAAGTCAAACTGAAACCATATTCTGAATGTAGACTGGTTGACTTATAATGATCAAGGCTGTCATATATCCATGTATTGTCACAGCATCCTAACAAACAAAGTCTGGATTTCTACTGGTCTGAAGATTTCTTTTGATACGAAAGTATAGTTGAATTGCATCATGTGCAGTTGGTGGTCTCCTAAATGCCACATGCGGCAATGCACCAGAGCTGATAATTGCACTGCTAGCCCTGCACAAAGACAAGATAGGAGTCCTCAAATGGTCCCTTCTTGGCTCCACCATCTCCAACCTACTCCTCGTCCTTGGATCCTCCCTCTTCTGTGGTGGTCTCGCCAATCTTAACAAAGAACGCCAATTTGACAGGGTGAAGTAGCATACGCTTTTATAGTGCAGTTCCCAAAGTTAGCTCATTTGATCCAACTGTTCCTTAACAGTTTGACTTTGCCATGTTACTTCAGAAGCAAGCTGATGCGAATTTAATGCTGCTCCTGCTGGCGTCTCTTTGCCACATTTTGATTTTGACCTACTGCTATGTTGTGAAAAATGATATTTACATGGTGGATGCAATCTCAACACTCGAACTGTCGAGGACATGCAGCATTGCAATGCTAGTTGCCTACATTGGGTGCATGTTCTTCCAGCTGATGACCCACCGCCAACTTTTTGAATCACAAGAGGTTAGGATATACATAAAGCTAGTTTTTTTTCTTTTATGTGCAAATTTGGAGATATATATATATATATAGAAGAGAACAAAAACAATAGAGATTTGCTTGACTATAAAATATTCTAAGACTTAACAACTAATAAGAATGACACACAGGTCTAGATCATCAATATAGGGATTAGCGGCTCGATGCATTTTGCATGTTTAAAAAAGTCTGAGCAGGTTTTATGCCCATTTGCCCTTTTGCTCTATTTGAATGCTTCTGGAATTATGTAGCATAGAGTACAACACATTTTCTGATAGAATTATGATTAAATGCTTGAAATGCTAGGAATGCTAAATTTTGTGGTGATCGACAGGAGGATGATGATATTGTTTCTGATACACCGGTGATTGGATTTGCTAGCTCATTTGCTTGGTTAGTAGGAATGACGATGCTTGTCACTATTCTATCAAATTATGTCATTAATACAATCGAGGTAACAAAATTGAAACATATCGCCTTTACTAATGGTCTATTTCTTTCATAAACAAAGAAAGCAATAACTTCCTTCTCTGCACTTAGGCATCTTCAAAGTCGTGGGGAATGCCAATTAGTTTCATTAGTGTTATCTTGCTACCTATTGTTGGAAATGCGACTGAACATGCGGGTGCAGTCATCTTTGCTTTCAAGAACAAAATTGTAAGTTCTGCTCATATTTCATGAAAGAAAACAAGCACTACGTATTACAATGTTCCAAATTTGTCCGTGGAACAGGATATCACCTTGGGCATCTCGTTGGGCTCTTCAGCTCAAATCTCCTTGTTTTTGGTAAGACTAGTCAGCTGTTATTGGAATTGTCTATAACCCGTATTAGCTTGCTTATTTCAAGGATGAACTGATTAATTGTCTTCCTTTACATGCATAGGTTCCATTGACTACTGTTGTGGCCTGGATAAAGGACATCCATATGGATCTCAATTTTAAGCTCCTCGAGACTGGAACTTTGGTTTTGGCAATACTCATAACCACCTTCACTCTTCAGGTGATTCTATGGTCATCATCCGGTGGTTGTAACTTGGGATCAGTTATTAGATGATACCGGTATCATACATGTAATATGAAAGAGGAGCTACATATTCGCTAAGTGGTCTTTACAAATCAATGAAAAAGAATAAATCAGATAAATCAAGTGATCCTAGGAGGTCATTTTGAATGTATGTTCTATTAGATTGTGATTTGCCAGTAACATATGAAATGATATACTTAATAATGGGTTTACTAAGAATCTGCAATCCAATCACAAATAATGAGTACATGATCTATGACATGTGAGTATGACGAAGCAAACTTTCAAGATTGCCCATGATCTGTAGTATGTACATCCCTGGGTTTCTTACTAATGCTAATAGAGGTACGTCAATATTAATGGATTCGCAACAATATGATCCATGTCATTATTATCAACAAAGCAACATAGTAGATGTCACAGACATGAAGATATGTACTTGTATTCTTATCAATAAAGCATGTCCTGTGCATCCTGGACCTTGTTTATGACCTACCAGCCCAGGGCCTAGGTGATCGATCATTCATGACAACAATGCCTACTGATGCTTTGTTCAAAGAAAAGTTATTTAGTTAGAGAAGAGGAACTTCCATTCTTATAGAGAACCTATCGGGTACAATCATGTTTATGACTACCAACGGACAGTGATGTGCTCATGTTTCACTTGGTAATCCTCTAGTTGTGAATCATGATTAGCTTGTTAGATGCCATGCACATGTTTATTTATTTGCCCAAACCGCAATTGCCGAAATGTTTGTCAACATCAGGTTCATCTTATGTTTATGAGATTTGACTTTTATCGAATAGAATTGCTTTATGTATAACACCACCTGTATCTCTGTGCTTGGTGTGTGTGGAAAATGTAATGTTCAGATGCAACTTGCCTGAAAAATACATTCTCGGTGCAGGATGGAAGTTGGCACTATATGAAAGGACTGGTCCTCTTACTTTGCTACGTCGTCATCGCAGCACTATTCTTTTTCTATCAAACTCCTTTGGGTGAGTTCCAAATAGAAGCTTCTGCAGTATGTTTATAGAATCATTTTATGTTCCTAATTAGTTAACATTGGCTTTGATCAGATCATGTTTATGTTGCTCCCGTGGAGGTCAATGGATACCGTTGAGATCCGTGAATCATTGGCTGCGGTTCTCTGAGTTTGTACCGTTAGCGACTGCAACTTCAGTAAATATATGGTTTTCCATGAAGGGCATAAGTTGCACATTCAAATATATTGAAAAATGAATATTTATATTGGTTTGGTTCTGCCACAATCAAAGTGTAACTTAGCATACAAAAGTATAAATGGCTGATATGTCACCATTCTTTTGCTGCAAAAACAGTGTCTTCATTCATCTTGAGTTTATGGTTTGTCTATCACTGTCAACCATGAAATCATATTGAAACCTGAGACTGATTGCTTCCATTCCTCAGCAACACTGAAACTTATATCCTCCTCTTCTTGTGTGATCAGTAATCGACTGACTCATTGATGGTGGTAAATGCCATGTGCTGTGTGTTGAATCTGTAACCTCTACTTGCTGCTTAACCTTTCTTTTTCAGTGTGATTACAATAAAAGTCTTAAATTTCGGCTTAAATCACCTGCAAAAAAATATTTTCTGAACTGAATCCTTGTGTAGATGAGATGAATCAGAGGTACGTTTAATACAGAGGGACATGACATGGAATTTGTTCGACATCAATGACATGTAGATTAATCCCAGTGGCAGGAATCATATCAATGTCAGATGGCCACTGTCTTGATGCTGATGGCCACCGACCACCTATAGACATCTCTTTTCTTTTCTTTTCTTTTCTTCGCTTGGGTAGAAACCGAGAAGGATCCCCAAACTTGCATGCCTCATCATAATATTTTGTGTACATGATTCTTTTGCTTTTTGTTTCTGAGGGATGAGATAATATTGTTTTGTTGGTTTGAGACTCAGTAAGTTGTCAGACTCACAGCTTGGAAGATCGGACTATATATGCAACCGACATCAGCTAAGAAAATAATGCTGCAAATGACAACACATCCATCCACTAAAGCGAACAGAACTGCATCACTGCAAGTGATCTAATTCAATGCAAGAGCTTGATTTAGTTTTAAGTTCACACAGTAATCACATTGAACTCTTCCTTATATCACTCACTATATATAGTCTTATATATGCGCACCTCCAGAAAAAAGGGTGGAATTCTAATTACAATGCTTAAGTTACACCTTTCAAAGAAGATGATAAGGTTGGGGGAGGTGAGTCATGTCCTCAGCACATCGCATATAACCAGCCAACATTGCTGCAGTGAAATCGACCTTCATGCAATGGACTAAGCAAGGAAGGAGATGAGTGGACCAAAGAATGGGACATTCCAACGTGCAGCACACGGCCATTCGCTCGAATCTTTGCCGAACCTGCACATGAAGGCGGCCAAATCCATGCACGCACACAGATCTCAGCCGTATGTGTGTGTATGTATGTATCATTCTGCATGCTCATCACCGCCGAACCTGAGATCAGGGCCGGTTCATGCCCGACTTGAAAGAGCAGAATTGGCTGCTGTATGTTGCGAGGACAGCCGTTCTGCTGGCCGTCTCCTCAATCACATCCCCTTCCAGCTCACGTTCTGCTACGTCTCTACTGAAAAGATGGGGAACAAAAGCAGGAGTCAGCCGGCCAAACCTGGTGGTGACAGAAACCCTACTCCCCTTGCGAAGCTGGATGCCTTGTAGAAGAGAGAAGTGCGCTGCAGCCTTGCTTGTTTCCTTGCTTGGGTTCTTTTTGGCTCCGAGGAGAGTAGATGAATTTGTTGTCGAGATCAGTAAGCTAGCAAAAACCTTATACATCGAACTTTGCTGATGTGAGATAAACCTCTCTTACGAAGCTCGATGCTGGCACGAAAGCTTCAAAGGAGGGAGACGATCAAAGAGCCTGTGACAATACATTCTCCGAAAACTTCTCATCATCTAAAACCATGTCAGTGCCTTCCAAGATTCAAAAGAGCGAGCGAGGGGAGAGGAAGAAGAGAGGGAACAGGTGGTGCGAGATGTTGCGCAAGACCGCGCAGCCTGGCCATAGAGCAGCGCATCGACGTCCAGCCCTATCGCCTCCTCCTCCTCATCCATGATGGATAGGCGAGCACAGCGATGCGCCGTCATATGGAAGTGTTGCGCGGTCTTGAGCAAAACCATCTTACCAATGCCATGCCATGCCATGCCTCAGTAATGTCCGTCGGCACCAGAAGCCTCGCCAGCCCTGCAACGCAAAAGCATCAGAAACGAAGACGAAGGAGCCTTGTCTGAAACGATGCGCAGATGGGCAAAGGAACCATGTGCGACAAAATGGGTGTTTCTCGTGAGCTGAAGTGGGTCACCGAGAGGACCTTGTGTGTGGTATTTATAGAACCCGAGACTGTATACAGATGAGAAAGATGGGCGAATGGGTGTTGTGGAGTACTCTTCGTTGCGCGTGCCAAACAGTGTTTTTGAGTCCAAAAACAAAAATACTGCATGCTTAAGATTATTCCGCAAAGCGTGCAGAGGCAGAAAATAAAACTTGTTTTATCTAAATAAATAGAGCCAGTTAGTGATGCTTATAAATGGAAGGCATCTCGGTCGTTAGTAAACATGGAAACATCGCCAGAATTCTCCTCCGGCAAACAGCACATGTTCCTCCTCCATTCATAAGCCCGTGCCCGTATGCGCATCGCTGTCAAGGACCGTATGCTCTCTCTCTCTCTCTCTCTCTCTCTCTGTGAGGATGAGGAGGAGAAGGAGGAGGAGGAGGAGGAGAAGGAAGTGGGCGGGATGGGTCAAAGAGAGGTACTATGAATGGGGGTGCGGTGGCGGACTGTCAGAGGGGGATACAGGGTTCCCTGCAGAGATTAAAAGAGCCATAATGGGGATGGCAGAGCTTGTTGTGATGCATTTTTATGTGATACACACGATAAAAGGAAAAAGCTAGCTCTCAGTCACCTCTTCAAGCAATCTCCCCTTTTTGTGAAGGCCAAAACCATGGGTGGGCCCAGAATAAGCTCCTACTTCAGTGCTAAAGGACATTGCAGTTTCAATCCCTGCCTATAGATCTTCTGGTTTTATGGATCTATAGCTAGGAATTGGAACTGCTACCTATCCGGAAAATAATAATAATAATAATAATAATAATAATAATAATAATAATAATAATATGGATGCCTAACCCATAACTGATTACAATTTCATTGGTGAGATCAGCTGCGTGATTGCAATCTGAAGGCTGCAAGCTCGACAGTCTCCTGCTTTAACTGCATCAGATGGACGGTTGTGATGACAGGAGGAGATAGATAGGATGGATGGCTTTGGAATTTGCATTCATGCTGATTGGGCCGACTTAACGATGAGGCCTGTTGAAGGCCCAAAGCCCACTAGTTCTGACTCGCGCTCACCCGCCTCCCGTAAACTTGACGACAACGGTACGTCGTGCTTCTCCTCGCCCTCCCTCCTCGACTTGGTTGTACTCCCTGAATGACAACAAAAATAGCAACACACCGCTACCATCCATCGGACTGCGGCTAAGCTTTCGGATGGACACACGAACGACAGTATCGAACAAGGTACAATATTTCTCTCATGATTGATTCAAATGATTGCTCCAACTAGTCTTACCAGAAATCAGCATGTGTCGCCAAGTTATAAGTATGTTTTAAATCTTTGCTCTTTCAGATGATAAACGACTGGCCTTTCAATTTCTTTGTTTTTGACTGCAGTTTTTTTAACTCAGAAAGTGAAACAAAAAGGAGATTTCTCTGCTGGTTCATCACCGTGATTATGATGTTAATCCGGTCGCTTCCTTTGGAATCAGAAACAGAAAGGTTATGGGAAGCAGAGTGGCTAATAGTTGCACAGCCACACCAAAAATAAGGTTATCGAAAGACTCCGAAGAAATGTTCAGCACTGATGCCAAAGCAGCTCCAAAGAATGAGCCCAAAGTGGCTCCCAAGTTATTTATGGACATAAAGAGGGCAAAAAGTGTTCCTTCAATTCCCGGGGGGCATAGCTGCCCAGATATTATCAGGAATGGCATCAACCTGCATCAGATATAAAACATCATTAGAAACTATACTCACAGCCAAAATATAAAAAAGAAATCAATCCAATATCTCATTCAGCAGCATACAATCCGGACTTCTCTGTCTCATTCCCCAAATGTTGCAAACACTAAATTTGATTCTTTTCTAAGTGTACTTGCAAGATTGAAACTCAGTTTTATCTTCACATGGTAGTAATATCGTACAATTAAATGTGTTTGATGGTCAATAACAGATTGAAACATTTCAACTTAAGCAATTTCTTCCTGCAAATAAAGCTCTCTCTTACCTTGTTCAAGTTTAACATGATTTCTTCTGGTGAACTGTTAGGTACAATAATGTAAAGCACCGAAACTCTCATGTTTATTTATAATTCATGCAAAGCATAATTTGACTATGATTTACAATTTTTAGTTCTTAAGATAAGTATCTATTATGTGAGTTGCCAAACTGCAAGAGTGGTGAATGGATAGACTATTCAAGTGAGTAACGATGATAAAGGGGGTGTCAGGGAGCAGCAACATTTTGAGACATAAGAATCTTAATTTTTGAAGCTGAAAAGAATATACATCAGAATACGGTAGTTCAGAGACATGATCATTGATACAATATCTGAGAAATTAAACAAGCGAGAATGAACTCCGATTCTTTACATATATGCACAAGAATCCCAAAACCTACAAGTTCAAGGTTTCTTCAATGTGCAAACTGAAAAACTGACAGTCGACGAATGTTGTAATAAATGCAAAGATTAAACCAACATGTACACAATTGGAAAGTCCATTAAATCACCACTGGTTCAATTTAATTTCCAACATGTCAGAATATCACAAGGATCTATATGATGTAATAAGTCAATTTGTACTTAAAATTTGCTCGAAAGATGCAACAATCGAGAGATGGCATCAGTGATGGCTAAACGAAGTCATGATCTCTATGTTGCCAAATGACTGTGACTGTATAGATGTAAATTTACATTAGAGTTCCACACTAAAATCATCAGGGAAAATATTTCAAAAGTTTAGTCCCTCTATAATTTGGATGATTAGTGTGAACATTTTTCTTATCTGGGTTATTTATCAAGCATGCTATGAGAAACAATTTATAATCCAGAGCTATTACTAGCAGATAACAATCTCAAACTACATGGAGAAAAGAATTGTCAACCACTTGCACAAACTTGGGATTATCATATACAAAGAAAGCATAGATATAGGTAGAGAAGGTAGAACAAAGATTAGAAAGTACTTGAATTGCTTAATTGCATCACCGAAAGCTGATCCCCATAGTACTATATATTTATCTGGTATAGCCAACTGATTATGCAACTTAGATACTAACATGATGTCCAAGAGGCTTACAATTGCAAGGCCAATATGAGCATACCTGTCATGTTATTCACAAGTACAGTTAGGCGCAGGAATAAGAATCTTAGAAACATTAAGTTAAAAGGTATCACTGCATAGTATTACTTGGGAAACTGCCATTGGTTAACAACTGCAAAGTTATATAAGATGTAGTAAACAAATGTTGTATGACACTGACTTCTCGAAGAGCACACCTTTTACAAGAGGACAGGACTAAATTTGTTATTTTTCAAAAACATCATTTGGAGGGGAGAGAGAGAGAATGACATGAAGGAATAAATGAGTTAATGCTTGCAAGGTACCAAATTAAGCAATTGTAATTTTTAAAAGCACATGAGAAACTTCCGTTTGTCTTCAGGCTTATAAAAAAAATAATGAATGATAAGTTAAAAGATTCTGCATTAAAAATGGAAAACAAACTTGTCTCCTATATGCTTAGTTATTTTTAATTAATTCATTTTCCCTTACCAAAGATTGTCTTTTTGAACTAAAACTAAAAAAATTCTCAACCAGCTACTGCAACTGCTTGAAATGCTAGAGCAGGGACTATATGGAACTAAAATAAGAAAAGGTTTCTTAATGGTCAATTCCACCGCTAGGTACCAAATTAATGTTTGCAACGTACCAAATTAAGCAATTCCACTTACTTTTTCAAAAGAAAATACTTGCTTTCCAAAAAGAAAGGAATACTGAAAACTAATGATGACAACAGCAATCTTATCATATTCTAACATATGCTGCCGTTTAAAACCATCCTTCAGAGCCAAGGATTTAGACAAACATGGCCAGATCTCATCAAAGATCACGGCCCACCACATTCACCTCACTGAGACGCATGGCTGGTCCACAAAAAACCAAGAAAGGAGGTAACGCCATTTTCTTACTATTTTTTCCCTTTATATTTCTCTCTATTCTCAATTTCTCCCTTTCCCCCATACAGTGCATGAGCAAGCTAGGCCGTGCCAAGCATAGGCATAGCTTGGTATATTTGCGCATATTAATAGACCCCATGCCAAGTAAAACCTTGGTTTAAATCAATCTTTATAAATGAAAATTATACTGTAATGGGTAGTCCAATAGACAAGTTTTCCACCAACATGGGGACTGAATATTAAATTGTATAAAATTTGAATTATACTATATGTCACAATTCTCCATAAGATATATTTTTTTGATAGTTACGAATACCCGACCCCAAATAGTTAGAACAGAATAACATTTTGTTTATGTTGTACTATATAGCAATTGCATATCTTCTCCATCTAAGTGAACTTTCACTGTCTTTATTGATATACTGACCAACAAATGAAAGTATAACACATAGATCTTTATATTCCACAAAAAAATAATCAAGAGGACTAATATGCCAACAGAACTAGAAAAGGAGCAGGCTCGAAGACAGTTATAGGTCATCCTTACTCTGATTCAAAGATCAACATGTTGTTTCTAAGCACTAAAAAGTGATATAACATGGACTTGAATGTTCTCCCATCACATTAATCTGTTACATTATTTCTTTGAATATCTTTTATAAAAATGGAAGCATGCAAACAATCTTGAAAAATTGTCCAACATAAAAAGCTACATGATAGTAATTATAAACATGAGATTTAGAAAGTAGGAAGCCATGAGTAATTTTTCTTTGACTTACATGAGGACGTGTCTTAGCTTCTTACGCTTTAAATATCGATTATATGCATATGTACCAAGCATAAGTCCAGACCACCCAATCACACGTGCAGTCCCAAGAAAAGATGCTTCCAAGTTCAAAACCTCAGCCTGGTAATAGAACATCACCGTTGAGAGGTTTGGAACTGCAACATTTGAGAGGAAAAACCATGCCATCGGTCTGGCATTCCCGATAGTCAAAAATACAATATCAATAATTGCATCTATATAGGAAGTTTGATATATAAAGGGAACAAATAAAATACTTTAAAGAACATAAAATTCTTTGGCTACCTTAGGATGATAGGCTGCTTGAAGGCCTTGGCCAAACTAAAGATAGTTGACCTCAGAGATATGTCGTATCTTTGAACTAGTGGACCGGGCTGCTTTTCAGAAATCTCAGATTTCAAATTCAGTTTCCTTTTGTGATATTTTTTAGTATTCTTCCTCCTTCTGGAAGTATCAGATGTCTTGGTGGGGGTATCTTTTCTTTTATAATCTCTAGCGTCTTCTTTGAATTCCAAATTTTCCTCATTCTTATAATGTTGCAAGCTTTCGAGTTGTAAAGGAGTCTCCTTGACTAAAGCACACGACAGAAGCTGAATTGCTGGAAAAACAGAGAAAAGTAAAAATATTGTGTCTATTGTGAGATGGGACAATGTGTACCCTCCTAACATGCTCCCAAATATTCCTCCCAAGGCCATCGCAGACCATGACAAAGATTGGAGATCACCAGCAAATTCTGCACTGTGAAAATTGTAGTCCAGTATCAGCTTTTAATGAAAGTCTAAGATCAGAAACAACAAAGCCATGTAAATTCTACATACAGTTCAGACCGAACTGCCTCTGCAATCATTGCATCAACAACAACATCCGCCATGGCAGATCCCAAGTTTTGTAATGTCAAGAAAGCAGTAAGAGAATCGCGTGAACTCCTTAGAGAATTTGCTAGGCCAAGGATGAGCCATGGAAAAAGAGAAAGAAAAGTGGATATAACCAAGTATGGTAGTCTCCTCCTCCCGCTAATAGGGATGCAATCTGACAGAATTCTGCACGAACAAGAAGTCAACCATGTAAAAAACAGGTAAACATAGAACAGGGTGATCGATAGCAATTTCACATCAAATTTAGAATATCTCAAATAAAAAGAAAGATGATCCCAAGTAATCAACATTTTTTCTGTCGTTTCTCGCACAGAGCCCATTGTGAATGTTAAGAACATACCACAATGAGGCCTCCATAGGATGGCGATACAGTTCTGTCCAAGAAACCTGCATTTTGTTCTTCGAAAATCACACTTGCGTAGCATTTCATCACCGTGTAATATACACAGTTTATTATTGTATCACATAATTCGTAGAACTAAACAAGCTACGCATATTTATCATTTCATCCAAATTGTCTTCTTAGAAATGTTACCATTTATAACTTTTTCTTTGGGTAACAGGCATGCATTTAAATAAATTCACAATAAATCTATTTAATGTACGATTGGTAAAAAGTTAAACTAATACATCTGCCGTGCATTTCCTCAACAGTTCCATGTTTTTTAAATGTCAACATTTGAAACAAGTGTAGTCTGCCACGGGAAACCTTAAAGTTTTTGCATATGCAGCTATGAGAAGTTATTGAAACACTAAAAATATCTCAATGTTTCCGACCGACTTAAATCTGAGATTAAAAAAAAAAAGCAAGAGGAATTAATGCTAGCATCCTCATGCCAGATGACATATGGATCAACATCATAAGAGTTGCCAATACAACACATTTACATAACGAGGCCCGTGTTGGACAAGTTATTGGATCAAGTGATACTTTAATTTGATGTCTTACTGCCCTTTAAAATTAACATGGCACCATGCTCGTCTTTTATTTAACAGATTCTCAATTTGAAGATTGACGATCGTTAAATGATTTAATACCCGTAAATTGGTTTGATGCTCCACGGAGAGTGTGCAACAGAGACCACAAACTGTGATGCCGATGGTGATAGCTTCAGTATGTCTTTCATCTGGTACGAAACTGCTGTCCATACGAACGATCTGAAACCCTATAATACGATCATCAAATTAGACGTTAGAGTTAGACGAAAGCGCTTAAAGATCACAGACCTCAGAACCCTAAGACCAAGAAAACGGGAGAGAGAGAGAGAGAGAGAGAGAGAGAGAGAGAGAGAGAGAGAGAGAGAGAGAAGGGAACCTGGGTGAAGTAGACCAACGTAACGAGCCAGAGGAAGGGAGCCCCGAAGGAGGCTCGCATCCGCGTCGCCCAACCGATCCGCATCTCGGCCGCCCACCTCAACCACCGTCCGCGCGCACTTCGACCAACGCGGCCCTGTCGCCGGCGGTGAATCGAATGAAATAGCAACGAAAGGGCGGGGGCGCGAGGGACGAGAAGATTCGCTCCGGAGATTTGATTCCCCTTCTTCTTGTCCTCAAGAGTTTCGAGTCGGAACCGTTGAACGCTTCCGGTACGCGTTACCTATCACCTCAGAAGCCAAATTGCAGATACATCCCTCTCAAACTTTTCTTTCGGTATCTACTCCTACAAGTTTTAGTTAGCAAGTCCCTTGCAACCTCGATCTTACGCATAAGCCCTCGTAGCCTGTCAGCCATCTCGACCGGCAAACAAGCAGATGGATAACGCATGACATTTGTCGTTTATGTCTTTATGCTGAACTGTCTGTCCTTAATTTTCCGACATCACTAAAAGAACTGATTTATGGCATGTTTTTAGAGTCTTATACACACAGATGATTCCTGTATTTGTCATCATCGTGCTGAAAACCAAGCTGCACTGGCTGGAAAAGAACATTGTGGAGAGAGGGATGTTTGAAGAGTGAAGTAGCTATTATTAATTGATGAATTCTGCATCTAAGACAACAATAATACATCCAATACTCACCATGGAAGAGTTTACAGAATCACTTAATATGTAATTTTTGAACACAAACCAGCTAATAACTAACCATCAATCACAAAAGGATAAAGCCCATGGCCGCTCCTTTTGTTCGATTGTGTTCACCAATCAACCATGGTTCATTGTATAAAATATACATATATATATCTGCCACCAGCTGCATGGCCATCAAATAGTTACATGGATAATCATACTACAATTTCGAGTAGAGCATACTAGAATTTGAGCACGAGTGCTTCATCCCATCAGTTTAAGCATACACTGTATCCTATGAATACGAAATAAGTCATCAGATGAGGAAGTATGACCATATACAAAGCCTTTTTGTAGTCAAGTAATTTATCTAAAATCAAATGCTTTGGACGGAAGCACCAGAAGACCATCCACTAGTCCGGCTAGTTAAAGCAGGTCTCATCGTGATAATGGCTGATTCATTCGCTCCAGCCCTCAGCGCAGCCCTGCCAGCTTCCAGAAGCCTTGCGACTGCATCCTCAGCATACTTGTTGGCTTGGCCGACGGTCATGCCCTTGCCAATGTCCGGGTAGGTATTCAGCACATGGTCTCCATTGAGCTGAGAAGCAAGTTGGATCAGTTCCACCTGAAACTCGGAGAGCACTTTATCTTCCCTCGGTCCAAATGGCCTCAGCGGCTTCACTTCTGGGAGTTTCTCTGATCATACAGACAAACATTAACTGTCAGAAACAGAATAAATGAAGTGGTGAAATATGAGTGTGAGATTTCATCTTTATATGGAATCAATTTTCGTGGATGAGATGAAAACGTTTCAGTTCAAGCAAGGCCCAGCCTGACTCAGGTGTTGGGAGCTCAACGCTGGTGACATTTTTCCTATATATAGCTTCGATATCTGAAACTGAAACTGAACCTACTTCATGGCATGTCTGACCACCTAAATTCAGTCACAGTGCCCGAATGAAAAATGTTTTTTTTTTACATGTTGAAGCAGATATCTTTTACTGCTAATAAGCTGGTCAGATTTCCATCTATTGTTCCAACTATTAGTCTTTCGAATAATCTCGACAAATAGACAATAGATCTAATCAAAGGAACTCACAGCTTAAATGCTAGCGCACCACTGCATGTGCTACATGGGTATAGGCGCTTATAAAAATATCACATATAGAATTGCATTACCTGGACAATCAGTTCTTGGCGTCTTCCTGAGGGAAAAGTAGCTCTCAAATGTCCCAGCCCAAGCATCTCTCTTTGTGAGATAATTAGAATTCAGGTTGAACAATCTCTTTACAGTTGCTGGAACGGAAGAGTGCTCAAATTGTGAATTTGGAGTTGGCCCTTTAGGCTCATGTATCACTGCATGGTAAAAGGAAGTAGTGCATAAATAATCACGCTCGACATGACAGATTAATAATTTTAGAACAGCCATATATTTGCGGGATGAAAAGGAAAAAGTGTCTAACACAACTACATTGCACTCAATATGACAAATAAAATGGGCGAATAGCTGTGCGTCAGGACCATAAGTCTAATGGATCACTTCATTGCGCCATACATAATAGACAAAAATGTAACAACAAAAATCTTTGAATCTATTGACACGAGCGCAAATGTTAGCTGAAACAATATGTTGATCAGCGTGGATCTGTGACAGTATGTGGTGTGCCAAGCCAGAAAAATGTCAGCAAGGCTCCATGGCGGTGTAAGCATGGCCAAGCCCACAAATATTGGCACAACTATAACTCGCTTCATCTAAACCAAACCAGAAATTTTCAAAAAGTTTAACTTGCCTTCTTTTTTTTGATCTCCTAATGATTCTCCGTTGCAAAACAAAGCCTAAAGACAGATATTTCATATACATGTTGGATTGATGAAGTGTAGAGAAATTATAATGAAAAAAATGTGCACATCGACTTTCTAGAATGATAAAAAATCATGCAAGAAAATGCAGTTCATGGAAACCCAATTGAGGTGGTTTTTTCTTGTTTTAGTGCATGCAGATAGTTGATGGATGCATTAAGAAAATACTAGAGTTTGACACATCAAGAAACCTTTAATTGGAAAGTTCAAACTTGCACAAAGTTTTCTGCAAACATCGGTTAGGCTACTACAGGAAATATAAGTTCATACTTCATACCATAGTGGATCTTGCTCGATGATATGTGTCTGCACAGGAGTTGAAGCATACATAAACTGAAATGATTCCTAACTGCAACTAGGTTGACATGTACAACAACAACTAGTGGTCATACAGAAAAATGAAATCAAAAGATAATCAACCAATCTATTTACCGATTAGCTACATGAATTGTATTTAAGATGAAAGGAACACAAATCCGCATGGGCAGCGTGCGTTTCAAAGCCTCAGTAACAGAGTCTATCATAATTGATTTAAAGAGTCTAAGAAGAATGGAGAAATTTGAAATTGAAACAATCACTCACCGGTGCGCTTCTCAATCCAAGGGGAGATAAGGATGGTGGGAACTCGAACACCCAACCTATCGAACTTGAAATAGTAAGGGTCGGGGCCGATGATGCCGTCCGGGTTGGGCACCCCAGTGACAGGTGTAGGCACATGGTCGTAGAACCCGCCATGCTCGTCATAGGTGATAAGCAAGGCCGTCTCGTTCCACTGCGGGCTCGCCCGGAGCGTCTCGTAGATCTCCTTCACGAGCCTCTGACCCCTGGCGACGTCGTGGGATGGGTGATCGTCGTTGGCCGGGGAGAGCTTCACGTCGAAGTAGTGTTGTTCGATGACCACGTAGTTAGGCAGCCGGCCCTGCTTGGCGTGCAGCTTGAAGGCGAGCTTGTAACTGTGGAACTTGACGAGGTGCTTGAGCTTCCGCAGGCTCTTGAAGAAGAGCACGGCGGGGATGTTCTGGTAGTACACGCCGAAGCTGAGGCCATCCTCATCGAGGGAATCGAAGATGGTCTTCTGGGGGAAGCCGTGGATGAGGTCCCTGCGAACGTTGCTGGAGGCGCCGTGGGAGGTGGCGGAGTGGACGTAGAAGCGATTGGGCTGGGTGGAGGCCGGGACGGAGGCGAACCACCTATCGAACACCGCGAACTCCTCCGCGAGAGCGGAGTAGACGGGGACAGCCTCGGGGGCGAAACCCCGCATGACGGTGCCGGCCACGCCCTCACCCATGCTCTCGGCCTGCTGGGCAAAGCCGCTCATGGGGGCGGGAACCGCAGAGGTGTCATCGGAGCCGAATATCTGCTCGCGGATAGCCTGGAAGGAGTGGCCGGGGTCGTAGTCGACGTAGGCGGCGCCGTCGGAGACAAAGACCTCAGGGGAGGAGGGGTCAGACGCCTTGAGGTGGTTGGACTCGCGACCGGTGAGGCCGTCGATGTCCGGGCGGCCGCCCTTGCTCCGGAGCCACCCCAGCATGTGGTCAAACGACCGGTTCTCCATCACCAGCACCACCAGGGTCTTGATCGGCCCTTTGATTTCGTGCTTCGCCTTCTTCTTCCTCCTCCCCACCGCCCTCTCAGCGTCCAGGCAGTGGGCGGAGGCCACCAAGTAGAGCACGAAGACGGCCACTGCGAGGAGCCTCCTCCGCCCCCGCCCCCGCCACTGGACCCCCGAATCCATCTCCCTGTCGCCGAACGGAGGAGCCCGTAGCAAGAAACGTAATGATACAGTTGTTGATATTGTGATCTCCGAATGGGGACGACTCCTTCCCTTCCACGGATGAGAAACGAATAGGTTTGTCCGACTGCGGTTGGCGAGTCAAACAAAGAAGGGCGTCTGGTAAGAAGGCCGGGTCAAGTACATAAGGCACCAACGAATAAATTAGAACCAAAGGTACGCCACAAGCTACCCTCTCTTATCTTCTTCTTCTACTCTTTGGATTGGTATTGATGAGTGCTTCGTCGATTTCAACTCTTTTAAACATTAAAATATATACATATACATATTCTTTTTTGTATTTTATTTCTAAAATTGAATTAATATGTGCTAATGACTGCTATCACTTCACGTTGAAACTTCAAGAGAATATTCGAGTATATTATTAATGTGGTCAATTTTGATCCTATCACAACCTACCTTTTTTTTTGTTTTTCCACGATGCCGAATATGACAACCTTTTTCACACACACCAATCCAAAGTGGTGTAAAATAAACTAATTTTATTTAAATATTTTCTTCGGATAATAGTTGTTTTAAATAAGCATAGCAAAATCATATACGTTAGCTTGCACTATACGTTTGGGAATCTATTTATATTTTATATATATTTAAAAAAAATGATTTAAGTCTCGTCACAAAACTAATAGTATCTTAGAATTTGTGCCTAAAATATGAATGTCATGAAATCTATTTAGCAAATCATGCAAGAACAACAATAACAAATATTATAACTATGCATGATTAAATTTTAATATTAGAATTATGAATTAATAACATGCTTATAATCAATTGTGATAATGTAACATAATCAATTAAAAATTTAAAAATAATAAATAAAAAAAAGAAGAGTCGAGAAACCAACCTCTTTGTCTCTTGAAATGGAGATCCTTCTTCTCATCGTCAGTGTATATAACGGAGGGTTTGATCATCCTTAAATAAATATGAGAGAATGGAGGATCTTCTTTTAAGAAAATAAATTATTATTTTATGAAATTAATGATTAATTAGTTATTTTTTATTGAATTACCAACATAAATTATGAATTATATTTCAACTAGGAATTAATTTTCCTTATTAGGCTATACCTACTAGTAAATTAATTAACCCATTTAGAGTAAGACTCTAATTAGAATATTAAATTTTAAGAAAAATATATTACGAATATTTTAGTGATGATATTAATCGAACATGACTTGTTTATCATATATGAAAGAGAGAAAAATATTGTTCTTAAAGGATGAGACATGAATCACAACTAGTTGAGGAAAAAAAAAAAGAAGATAAAAATAAGAAAAATGTTCATACCTTGTCTCCCACCCTAGTCCATCCGCAAAAGGATTGCCTTGTATGCATCCAATTAATTTCGATCCAATTTAGTTCATTTAGAATGAAGATATATTTTGCTTGGAATAGTATTGATTTTCGTGACGTTCATTAGTTGAAACATTACATTTATACGTTATATTGATGTGGCTTATGCAATCCATGTTTTGTTATTCCCGAGTGTGTCATGCTAAATCAATCGGAATTGATTTGACACTATTGTATTATCGTTGCATGCTTCAAAAATTGATTAAGTAGTGTCTCAAATATTATTTTTGTCTCAATGGATATCCATGAGAGATACTACTCATGGGAAACATTTTGGTTGCATCGAATTCTTTGAATACTCACACTTTGGGTTGTAATACTTTGCATATATATATTTTTTATTTTAAGCAAATGTATCGCATGCAAAAATTCTACTTTAAATTACACCGAATGCATTAAATAAATTATTTTTTATCATAAGAACAGATTTATTGCATGCTGAAAGGATGCATTTGTTGCTTAGCATTTTAGAGACATTTCTGTTAGGGACGGATGCATCACACAAAATGAATGTTTTGATTTCATCAAGTATCTTAAATGCTTTTTTTTTTATATCTTAGGTTAACGTAGCGTGAGCAAAAGGAATAATGGTTCATGCATTCCTTCAATTGTAATAATCAATTTATCTTTCTTTTTTTTATAGTATTGTCATATCTAAAAGATGAAAATAAATTAATGTTAAGGGGATAATAGATACATAATAATCGGAAGAAAAAAAAAGGTAAAACCATATACGCAAGTCGATTCTCTGTCACCGTCTGTCCATATACATCATGGAGTAACTGTGGAGAGGCCCACATGGAAAATGACGTTGCCGTAATCGGGCGGATTGATCGAAGCTTCTTCAGACTCATCCAATGCTGAAGAGACAGAGAGAGCCGACGAGTAAAAGGCGTCTGGTGGCGGAGTTTGGACCGAGCTGAAGCTTATGTTGGCAAATGCAACAGCGTGGCCCACTTTGTCGACCACATGTTTTGGAAGACGTCGATTGTCGCGATTGCGTTCTGGAAATCGACGTTCCATTACAAGTGGCCAAACATTTATTTCGACATCACGTTTCCGAGTCAAAGCCCATCGGACGGATCCACGTGGACACGAAGGCCTCGTGATTGATGCATCAGTTAACAACATTGATACATTAGTCAAAGAACGCAACTTAAGTCGTGCCTTTCAACCGAATACAACTAAGGATACGAAGATACTCACGTGCTAGACCATTTGCCATAGTCCTCACGTGCGATACCACGTCCAGCTGACTACCAAGTATTTCGCGTCCGAAGACGCTCACCCGATACCCACGTGCGACGGTGTATGGCGGTTTCCCGATGCTCACGTGAATACCACGTGCTTCTCGTCTGCACTCTATATAATGCGGCTTGTATAAATGACGTTCCGTTTCCGATCGTCACTCCGGAGGAGGCAGGAGACTGATCGGGAATAGTCTTCTTTTACCTACTTGATTCTGCGGTAAGGATTATTCTACCTCTATCACTCTTGTTTTCTCTTTATTTTAAGGTTCTTTAGGGTTTAGAGGTCTGTCCTTTTTTCGTTCGTTTCTTTTCCAGGATCAGATCATCGCTGGCCCCAAAGCCTATGACGAGCTCCTCGTCCGATCTCGTTGTATGTAGTCTTCACTGCGTTTTTGATGCTCTCCGTTGGACTGTTCATGGGCATGTAATCCATTTTTTCCGGCCTCATTGTTTTTTCTTGGGGTTTCGTAAATGCGATCGCTTGGGTTCTAGTCATTTCTTCCTGATTACTTCTCGTTTTCATTGATTGTTTCTTGTTAGGTTTTTCATAGAATGTCGTCTTCTTAAGGGATTGCCTCAGCTCTAATATTTCCTTTACTCTCTATTCATGCCCCTTTCTTGGTTGTTTATTGTTTCACGAGGAATGTTGTGTTTTAAGATTGGGTCCTAATTCTCATTCTTTCTGAACAAGCATAAAATATTCATCTAATGTATTTGCAATCACCTTAGAATAAACACTAAAGAATGCCAAAAAGATTAAGAAAAATCTGAGCAATACCACAAGGCATATTATCCTTAACGATGCTATAGTTCACAATGCAGTTAGAAGAGATAGACAAGCAATGCACTTCATACATTGGTCTCGATTGACAAGCAGCAAGCGCATATTAGAGAGATTCAGCAGTTATTATATATATATATAGTTTGTTACAGTATTAAAAAGTATCTGTAGTATATGTAACATCTTAGTTTCACTGAGAAGAATCATTTACAAATAACAATTAGTATGTCATTTGTCTCTTTACGTATGGTCGAGGACTCAGCATGACTAGGTTTGAATCTAGATATGCAACGTTGTCAGGTCTAGCACTCGGGTCTTAGGGGTGAGCGTCGGTCTTCCCGTGTCCGATATAGCTTTCTGTCTTCGAGTCGTCGATATGTAGGGTCTCCCACGTCGACACTCGTGCGTCAAGTCGGGTTGAATTTAAGCCTCGTCCCCCGAGCACGATCTTCTCTCTTGGTGAGTAGCATGCTTCTTCGTTGTTGGGCTCCTACACACAGATTGAGGTCGGGAGGGAGATTTCCTGATTCGATCCCTTCGAAGTTTAAGTTAGTTTTTGGTCGAATGAGAGAGAGTTGTGTTCAAGAGGAAAAGCCTCGACGATGTTGGCCAGACGATGAATTTTTATACCTACACACAGGGGTCGGTCGTACCTAGCCTGTTAATGGCCGCCAATCTCTCAAGCGACGAACCCATACCCTTCGTGCAAATATCAATCGTCCTACGTAGATCGGCACCGAGCGACATCGTCTTGATTGGGTAGTGTTGTACTCGAGCGGTGCTGTCTCGACCTTTGCGGGGCAGTGTCATACCCGAGCGGCGTCGTCCTAATCTTTGCGGGGCAGCGTTGTATCCGATGACGCCCCTTGCATAGTTTTGTATGTAGGATATTCGTGTCGTTCAAGTTTGAGACGTTGTGTTAACGTGGTCCACCGTATAGACTTCGAAACTCCTCCTTAGCGCTGCTAGAGGGCGTGCTACCCTATCACCAGTATAGAATATATCTGGACGAGGGATAAAAATTGTAGTGACGTGGATGCTTTTCGATGCACGCTACAAGTTTGGGTTTTTGCTTATGTGAGCCGATGCTGTAGTGACGTGGTGTTTTCGCATAATTTTCTTTTTTTATGTGTGATGTATAACCTCTGCAAATCACGTATAGGTTGCACGGAAAAACACATATGAGCTGGTGCATGGCTTGATGAGATCTGGTGCGGACTAGTTTCTACAGAAGAAAACATCTGTCTGTTGTAATTTTGAGTTTGAGGTTACTGGTAAATTCTGTGCTCCTGTATTATTTCTTGCATGCGCTACAGGTGGCCATAGTTTTTCTTGGGATTAGAATGTACGAAGCCAGGAAAGTTAGAAGGACCATCTGCGGGAGAGATTAAAACCATGAAAATTACAGTAGTTGCACCCCATTTCAAAATAATCATTTAACCTTCCCTTGATGAGTGGCATTTTCTACGTCACTGCCCATTCATTCTTCACCATCAGTTTCTCTCTCATTAATTCCGGTCCAAATCTTTTCTCCGGCCGCTTTTTTATTTTACACTATTGAACCCATTCATCATGCCAAGTCCATCTTCCAGTGGAAAAACTAAAAGCTAAAAACAGAACACAAACAGCTTGGTGATTTATTTGAATTCCAACTAGTTGATATAGTTGTATGGATAATTTCTCAGTGATAAGAACACTATTCTAGGCAGGTGAAAGGAAAGGAAAACAAGTGATCTATATTTATTGCTTTGTATTTTCGCAGGTTGATGGGCGCCTTTAATGCATGGGGATACCCTCCAAGCCTTCCTGATGAGGACTAACATATTTCGCTGTGTCGGTCGATACACGAAACACCGTCCCGTCCTCGTGATGTTCCAGGAATGGGCTAATGACATCAGCAAAATGGGCCAGCGGGGTTGGCGTACGGGTTGTCGTGCTCAGGAAATATGAAGCTGTTTGCTGAATCGGTCGAGACAGGGTAGCTATGCTTGCCCCAAACCAAGTCACAGACCACCACGTACGCACCACAAATCGGTGAATCTAAACCGTCCGTAGTGGTCGTGTGGTTATGCTCGAGGCGTATCCTAACTAAAACGTTGCCCACGAATAGTACCCTCGGATCGGAAAGTGAACTAATCATAAGGTAGATTCGATGATGATGATGCGATGAGCCCGAGTGCATGGTATGCATCAAGAAGCTTATTAGACTGTATAACCAACTCTCCTTTTCCGTTTCCCATTCGTGTACTACCACTTGTTGCCGCTCTCATTGGCGAGGACGGATCAGACGAGGAGAAGGCAATGGTGGAGGCGGCAGCCAAGAACGAAGGCGACAAGGCGTTCCGATGGGTGACAAGGGACGCGTCCGGTCTCTTCTCTTCTTCGCCTTCTCCCGGAGGTGGGTTCCCCCTTCCCTTTTCTCTCGATTCACGCCTTTCTCGCTCTTTTCTTTCTTTGATCTTGTCATCACCACCCTCTCCGTTTTCTCTCGATTCATGTCCTTCTCGTCCTGTCCTTTTCTTTCTTTGCTCTTGTCATCATCTCCGGAGGAGACTTGCTTGATGGAACGCTCTCATACTCTTTTTCTTTTTCAGTCACTTGATCTTCGATTTGTTCTTACATTTTCTTCACGAACTGTGCTGATCGAATCGTCTTTTTTGTATCTGTATATCTTTCGGAATGTGGGGAGGCATGAAGGAAAGTAAAACAACATTATAGTGATAGGACTATTGTTTATGTTATTTATATTTCTCTTTTGGGGTAAATTCCCCACTCTTTGTTCTCTGGTTTTCTTCTCTTCCTTTTTGTTTCTGGCCATCTTTTTTTCTTTATTTTGGTTGTTTTTCTCTTCCGTATTCTTGAACTGTTGTTTCCTAATGAACATTCTTTGACTAGCTTCTTCGTGTTCTTTCCTACGTTATTAGTCAACGAGTTCAAAGTCTGCAGAACGCGTAAATAGGCAAAAGAAAAGGTTAGATGGCAGATGTGTTGTATTCTATCATTCATTATTATATACATGTTTATTCGGATTTCTTTCTTTTTTTTTTTCTGATCCGATGCTTATTGTTTTTTATTGTCATTCATTAATTATATGCATGTTTCTTCAGTCTTTTTCCTGGTCTTTTGTCTTCTGATTGGATGCATATAACGAGATCATAGAAATCCAGTTCCTGATCGATATTTCTTTTTGTTAATATAATAACAAGATCATTCATCATTATATACACGTTTCTTTTTTGTTTTGTGATTTAATGCATATTCACGGCCACGTATTAGAGGCATATAGCCAAAGGTGTAGGCGGGGTACTACTCGTTGATGTTTATGGAGGCCTTTAGGGAGAGAATTTGTGAAGAAAATGCATATTAATATGACAAGATTTGCTTCTCCTACAAAAGATCTTATTCTTTGGGGGTAGAAGGTAGGTATACCTTAACGGAACACATGGAGAGTATTGGATCTAACAGATGCTACCTCCTCCTACATCTGTTAGTGGTTATTGGATCTAACATTTGGGTGTGATAGATAGTTGGTATGTGTCCTGTCACAGTTGTTTTATCTGTCAGTTATGTTATTTGTTGTTCCTTGTTACTCAGATGCAACTATTGATGTAAATTTATTTTTAATAAAGATTTCAGATCTTTTACTTCACTATATAACAACAGCCCATTCAAGAACGCATGACCTATGAAATTATTGCCTTTCTTTCTTTACTGTTATTAAACTGTTCTTTGGCATAAATGTCATCACAGTTTTTGTCCTACTTCCATTTGGTTTCGTTCATATGAGATAGAAAAGGTACCGTTGGTACAGAGGTCACATGAAAAGCAACGTATATAATGATTATGTCCTGCTGTTAAGTTGGATAATGTTGTTGGTTCGGTTGTGATTATCAAAGAAGATAAGCTGTAACGGTTTAAACAATCCAAAATGCTTAGTTTAGACACTTTCTGCAGTATGCCAGACAAGATTACTTAAAGTACTGTTGGACTTTTTTTTTCTTCTTCTTTGGGTTCTTGTCCGGATTTTCTGGATCTGTTGGATTTCTTGTTGATGAACATGCAAATGAAATTAGGAATTGTGTCATCAACATTTACCTCCTAATCAAGCATTTATATTAGGAACCAATTATAAAAAAATTATAATATCAATTGATAGGACACATTTTGGTAACATGCGCTCCAATCACGGTTCACAATCACGTCAATGTCAAGATCAACATAACGAACCATGCCCTTCGATCAACGTTATTCCTCAAAGGTTTCACAAAGATTTGGATAGTACCATCTTGCAAAAGTGGGGACAGCACTGCTCAAGTATAACGTTGTCCCACAAAGATCGGGGGCGACACCGTCGTTCGACACTATGACACTCCCTACATCTAATCCAGGGGTAAGCCAGTCAGCAACCATAATATGATAAGTACGATCAATCCCCGGGCGGAGGGATAAAAATCCATCGCGAGACCGACACCAGGGATCGGTTCTGGGCTCATTTTCCACCCAGGTCGAAGTCGAGAGCCCCAACTTATGTGTAAGGACAGCTAGCCAATATTCGAGCCCGATCCTACTGGACAACGACTCCTGCCGACCAAGTATCGATGTGGATGATCTTACTCATCAGAGCCAAAAGAATTGGCGTGCCCTATCATCGAATCCGCTTGAGGAGCACTATTTGATGTTATGCATATTTGATGGAAATGGATGCGTGTTATGCATGTCCCATTTGAATATCATAGTTGAGTCATGCATATCATGTTGTTCACCCGCCTGATAATGTTTGTGGTTGTGTGAATGCAATTTCAATTGGAGTTCCCGGTCAATGCACTATTTTATGTACAACAAACGTGATGTTTTCTTTTTTGTCTTTGGGTTTTTTCTTTGTTTGTTTTTTTTAATTTGGAAACGACTCTGCTGCGAAGCAAAGGGCGGACATCTGCAACGACTACTCAAAACAAGGGCAAAAAACCAACGCAATCTTTTTTAATAATCACCAAAACAGTATCTTTTTTCAATTTTCACACTATACATTTAAACGCGTATCTAAAGAATCAATAAATCACCTCGAATTTTCCATCAAATTATATTTTAAATTTCAAAAAAAATATTTGATTAAAATTAAAAGTGTAGTATAAAAATTATTATTTTCTTGGGAAGAAAAAATTTTGTTATTGCAAAATTAGCTTTGGGCGTTGCTTCATTCCGTCATCCGCAAAATTGCTAAGATGAAGACTTAAATCCATATTTGAGGAACGTAAATAAATCTTTGATCACCCAAAGTTGGAAAATAACAAACACCTGGCTACAAGATGAAGACTTAGAAAACGTTGAATACTTGAATTAGAAATCACAAGAGTATAAATACTAAGGATTGTTAATATATATATATATATTATATCTAACGACGTATTACTGTTTTCAACCAACATCCTTCCACCCTTGAAAATGCTTCTCCAACTGAAATATTTTGCACAGACCGACGCATGACATTGAACAGAGTATTTCTAGAATCCTTAGTCATAACCTGTGTGGTAGGCCATATTGTTCCTGAATGAGCCATGGCCCCTTTCCACATTTAACTTTTTGTTTTATTTCCATTTCTATATAGATACACAAACTAACAAATTAATTAATTAAACAAAGTAATGAATGAATTTTGCATATGGTCTGATTGGAGAACTTAGTGCTGTTAGTTCAAAGCCTTTCCACAATAACTCCAAGTCCTTTAAACAAAAAATATGGCAGACTTGAGTTATATTATAAACTTCCTTTCGGCTGCAGGAACAGGAAGGAGCTAATTCTAATTCTAAACATCATTACAAGATCCAAGATCAAGAACCATGAATACGAAATGGTACAACCAACTAAGCACTGTGGGTTTCAAGATACAAATCACAGGCATAAACTTATATGACATGACATGATTCACGATCCATTTGTTGATATTTCACTAGCACTTTCGATGATTGAAAAGATATTGACTATATAACAGTAAATTCACCGAGCAACCAACAAAGCATGTTGGCCAATATATAACAGTATATATTGACTATATATACGAAATGGCACAACCAACAAAGCAAGTACACTGCCATCCGATGAGATTGAAATCGGTTATCATCACTAGAATTCTCAATGTCAATCACCTGCCTAGTGGGCCATGATGTGGCAGAAGGCAATGCTTACCGGTGCTACTTCCTAGTTCTTAGTCGAACTTGGTCCAACTCAACAACAAAAACCTGGGTAGTGGGCCATGTTGTTACTAGAAAGGGGCATGTCCGCTGTCCCACACGTTTAACTATTGGTTTTATTCCCATTTCTCTAATATATAAATAAACAAATTGATTCATCAAACACAAATAATGAATGAATGATAAATATTCCGTATATGATATGGTTGGAGAACATAGCACAGTTAGTTAAGAATAAAATTGGAGTAATGATAGCTGAAAACCAATTCAAAAGCCTTAAACAACAATTCCGATTCCGATTCGTTACAGAAAATCATACTGCGAACTTGAATTATGTTCTAAAATTCCTTTTCGATGTGCATGAACTAAGAACGAGCTTTAGGGCACATTAGTTTCGTCATTAGAAACAATCTCTCACAAATAAATCTCACTTAGATCTAACTCTAAGCATCGTTACAGGATCAAGAAACGAGAACCAATAAACAAAAGGCACAACGAACTAAGAACTCTTTCGTTTCAAGATGCAAGATCACAAGCATGAATTTATACGAGAGAACAGGCATGACAGATCAAGACCTCTTTATCATTGCATATATATATATATATATATATATATATATATATATATATATATATATATATATATATATATATATATATATATATATATATATATATATATATATATATATATATATATATATATATATATATATATATATATATATATATATATATATATATATATATATATATATATATATATATATATATATATATATATATATATATATATATATATATATATATATATATATATATATATATATATATATATATATATATATATATATATATATATATATATATATATATATATATATATATATATATATATATATATATATATATATATATATATATATATATATATATATATATATATATATATATATATATATATATATATATATATATATATATATATATATATATATATATATATATATATATATATATATATATATATATATATATATATATATATATATATATATATATATATATATATATATATATATATATATATATCTATATAGTATATAATCATGAATCTAACGACGTATTACTGTTTTCAACCAACATCCTTCCACCCTTGAAAATGCTTCTCCAACTGAAATATTTTGCACAGACGACGCATGACATTGAACAGCGTATTTCTAGAATCCTTAGTCAATAACCTGTGTGGTAGGCCATATGTTCCTGAATGAGAGCCATGGCCCCTTTCCACATTTAACTTTTTGTTTTATTTCCATTTCTATATAGATACACAAACTAACAAATTAATTAATTAAACAAGTAATGAATGAATTTTGCATATGGTCTGATTGGAGACTTAGTGCTGTTAGTTCAAAGCCTTTCCACAATAACTCCAAGTCCTTTAAACAAAAAATATGGCAGACTTGAGTTATATTATAAACTTCCTTTCGGCTGCAGGAACAGGAAGGAGCTAATTCTAATTCTAAACATCATACAAGATCCAAGATCAAGAACATGAATACGAAATGGTACAACCAACTAAGCACTGTGGTTTCAAGATACAAATCACAGGCATAAACTTATATGACATGACATGATTCACGATCCCATTGTTGATATTCACTAGCACCTCAACAGTAAATTCACGAGCAACCAACAAAGCATGTTGGCCAATATATAACAGTATATATTGACTATATATACGAAATGGCACAACCAACAAAGCAAGTACACTGCCATCCGATGAGATTGAAATCGGTTATCATCACTAGAATTCTCAATGTCAATCACCTGCCTAGTGGGCCATGATGTGGCAGAAGGCAATGCTTACCGGTGCTACTTCCTAGTTCTTAGTCGAACTTGGTCCAACTCAACAACAAAAACCTGGGTAGTGGGCCATGTTGTTACTAGAAAGGGGCATGTCCGCTGTCCCACACGTTTAACTATTGGTTTTATTCCCATTTCTCTATAATATATAAATAAACAAATTGATTCATCAAACACAAATAATGAATGACTGAATAAATATTCCGTATATGATATGGTTGGAGAACATAGCACAGTTAGTTAAGAATAAAATTGGAGTAAGTAATGATAGCTGAAAACCAATTCAAAAGCCTTAAACAACAATTCCGATTCCGATTCGTTACAGAAAATCATACTGCGAACTTGAATTATGTTCTAAAATTCCTTTTCGATGTGCATGAACTAAGAACGAGCTTTAGGGCACATTAGTTCGTCATTAGAAACAATCTCTCACAAATAAATCTCACTTAGATCTAACTCTAAGCATCGTTACAGGATCAAGAAACGAGAACCAATAAAACAAAAGGCACAACGAACTAAGAACTCTTTCGTTTCAAGATGCAAGATCACAAGCATGAATTTATACGAGAGAACAGGCATGACAGATCAAGACCTCTTTATCATTGCAAGATTCAAGATCATGAGCAAGGCACTAGAGATCAAGAAAGAAAACGAGAAGGCACAACCGACTAAGAACTCTGTCGTTTGAAGATAAAAAATCACAACCATGACTTATGAGAGAACAGGCATCATAGATCAACAACTCTTTGCATTTCTAGATTCACGATCACAAATGAGTAAGGCACGAGGGATCAAGAAGACACGGATCTCGGAACCAAGAAAGCGAAAAGGCACAACCGACTAAGAACTCTGTCGTGTCAAGATAAAAAGATCACAAGCATGAACTTATATAAGATAATACACATCACGGAGCAGCTTATCATTTTAAGATTCAAGATCACAAATGAGTAAGTCTGATCAAGAAGACACGGATCTCAGAACCAAGAAAACGAAAAGGCACAACCGACAGAGAATAGGCATCATATAGATCAACAACTCTTAGCATTTCTAAATTCAAGATTACAAATGAGTAAGGCACGAGAGATCAAGAAGACACGGATCTCAGAACCAAGAAAACGAAAAGGCACAACCGACTAAGAACTCTGTCGTAAACAACATCACAAGCATGAACTTATATTAATTAGAGAGTAGGCATCACAGATCAATCTATCGTTTCAAGATTCAAGATCACCAACGAGTAAGGCACGGGGCATCAGGAATAAGCGGATCTCACCTTGTAAACACATCAAAATCAGCGGGAAACCAAAACTCGGGTTTCCAGGTCTGTGATCGGCCGCAGCCAACCGAATCTGAATCCCAAGGAAGCTCGGCGGCAACTACGCTCTCGCAACGACGCCCTCCTCATGGGAAGGCATCGAGGGGCTGGGAAGAAGGCGACGATCCGCATCGGGTGGTGGCAACAGCGTCTGGAAGCTTGCGAAAGGGAAGAGCAGGGCTTCTCGAGGAAAGCGGCACCAAAGGGATATCGAAGAAACGGGAAGGTACGATGAGAAGGGATGGGGATTAGGCGACACATCCACCATCATTTATATAGCACGCACGAGCGGCGACCGATGCAGTGAACGGCCGTCATGATCTTTGATCTTTAAAGAATGGACGGTCGAGATTCCATCTTCACCACCGCCAGATCGATTCAGAACCATACATACTAGCGTCATCGGGAGCACTTGATCAAGAACAAGATCAGACGGTACGACTCTCAGAGAAGATCGGAGCGCTTGATCTGAAATTAAAAGAACTCGCCGCTTCATGCTGTTTTGATGGCCGTGGAAAAAAGTAATAATTAATTCTAATTAGAATCTCGGAAAACATGTGTGTTTGGTCCAATGGTTGTCTACAAATTTTGAAGTCTATTATATATTTTCTTTTTTGTTTATCTTAAAATGCTAATCACGTGTTGTTATTTTGATGTAGGAATACACATGATGTAAAAAATAAAAAAACCCCACAAATTTTACTTGAAATGGGAAAATTAGAGTAATTTTAAGAAAAACTGAGATGAGAAGCACATTAATTCAAAACAGTGTTTGCCTTCAAAAACTCAGAAGACAGCGAAAAGATTAGTTTTGGAGATTGAGCTGCCAAACGCCATCAGAATCCTGTATAATTTATCATCTCTTCGAGGTTTGGTGGAAGTGACAGCGGAGGAGAAATCTGATACGCTTTGAATTTGATTACGGCTGG
The DNA here is from genome assembly GCA_004837865.1 of Musa balbisiana. Taxonomy (NCBI): domain Eukaryota; kingdom Viridiplantae; phylum Streptophyta; class Magnoliopsida; order Zingiberales; family Musaceae; genus Musa; species Musa balbisiana. Next base: position 35,116,194 of record CM017195.1, read on the forward strand.
AAAGAAGGAATGGCCACATCGCCCGGGATTTGCACCGGGGGATATGCATCCGTACGTCTGACCTGAATCAAGTTTTCGGATTAGGATCTTTCTTGGGCTAAGAAAATGAAGAAGAAAGTTCCACAGAAATCTGAATCAGATATGCGCAGCATGAAATGTCCAAGAAAGAGAGACACCTGCATGCAGTAAAGTTGAAGCACAGCAACTTGGAATTGGAAACAAGGAAACCAACAGAGTACACCGGAGAGCAACACGATCGAGATGTGGTAGCTTGAACGGCAACTTCTACGGCTTCGTCGCGACTCTACGGGGAGACGTAGCTCATGAACTCGTGATCGCGGAGGAGCGCGGCCATGGTCTCCGGTGCCAGGCACACCTCCAGGTCCACGCTCCCACCGCCTTCCCGCCCCGGGAACGCCGACATCTTCCCGTCGAACTTGTTGGCCCGGCCGCTCCGCACCGCCGCCGCCTGGCCCCATCCGAAGTCGTTGCCTTCGTACATGGGAAACCGGTGGGAGCTCCCCATGGTGATCCCCGCGCCGTCGGGGTTCCCCAGCGGGAAGCACCGCGGCGCCGCCTCCCACTCCGCCACCACGCGCCGGACCGTCTCGTTCCCGTAATCCGCCACGCTGCGGTGCAGCAGCCCCGCCGCCCAGCGGAGGTCCCGCCCCGCCACCTCCGCCACCAACGCCTTCGTCGGGGCGCTCTGGATCGCGTTCCCGAAGTAGTTCGCCGCCACCCGCGGCGCCACCCGGCCCCGGCAGTTGACCGCCATCCGAAACGTGGTTGTGGCCTCTGCTGGCAGCCGCGTCCGTGCCCGCGTCACCGACCGCCAGACGTGGGCGCACAGCGACTGGAAAGACGAGATCACCTCCTCTTCGTTCAACGCCACCGTCTTCTGGTCGTGGCGGTTCTCGCCGTAAATCTCCCTATTTGGGAGGTCTCCGGCGGCAACAGTTTTGGCGCGGCAGTTGGCTCTCGATTTGAGGTCGAGGATGGCCTCCCGGCTGAAGTGGAAAATCCGCTCCCGAAGTGGCGCATCCACGGGAAACGTCACCTCCGGGCCACGGCCGCCCGGAAACTGCAGCACCGCCTTTGAGCCGCCGAAGTAGTTGCGGCGAAAGTCCGGCGGCGCGGGGGAGCCGCCGCGGCAGAGCTCCGCCCATGCGTTGAAGAAATTCCAAAAGGACGTCCCATCGACGATGGCGTGGTTGACGGCTGCGCCGAGGAAGAGAGCGCCATCGGCGAGCTCCGTTATCTGGAAAGCGGCCAGAGGGCGGAAGTGGCCGTGGAAGCTGACGGCGCCGTCGAAGGGGAAAAGCGACTTGACTGCCGACGGCACGTCGGAGGAGGGAGGGAGGACGTCAGGGAGAGAGAAGGAAGCGGCAGTGGCGTAGGAGAACTCAGCGCCGGCGTCATTGCAGGAGATGAAGATGCGACCGTCAGGGAGGGTGCAGAGACGGCCGGCGAGGGCAGGGAAGAGGGAGAGAGCGCGGGAGAGGGAGGAGGTGAGGAGGGAGACGAGCGAGGCGATGGGCACTGGCGGAGGGAGGAAGAAGAGCCCCTTCTGTATGTAGTGGCACGACAGCATGGGGAGGTCGGAAACCGAGAGCGGGAGGTCGCCGAGGTCGGACTCGCGGTCAGGATAGACAGTGCATTTCGATACAATGGCGACAGCTGCTGCAGGAGCGACGTTACAGGAGGTGGAATTAGGACCAGTAGCGATGAGAGAAGCAGCAAGAGAAGAAATGGAAGAGGAGGAGGAAAGGTTTGGAGACATGGCTAATTCCATCTCCGCTGAAAGCAGCAGCTGCTCTCTCGCACTTGGGGTGGTGGTGTGGGCTGTGGGAGGGAAGCTGGGACTTGGGGAGAGCTTATATAGGGGAAGGAGGGAGATTAGGTGCATGCGTTTGGCACTAATCTCTCGGTTGCAGAAAGAGAGAGAGAGAGAGAGCAAGATTGGGGGACTAATATCAGGGAATGATGTTTTCATCTTCCACAAGAAGTATACTACCTTAAGGCCTGAGATTGCTTGCTATAAACTAATACAATAATCCATCAGGCGTGGTTGGTGGATTATTGTAGCAACCAGACCCGGTTAACAAGCAGTGTCATGCATGTATAAAGAAATAGGAGTACTGCAACCGACCATCTCTGGTTGTTTACTGAACAGAAAAAAAAATGGAGACTTTTCATTGACCTTCCTGAGGAGGCAACCAAATGTTGTGTTTTGCCATTGGATCTCCCAGTAAGATTATCAGAAACTATCTGAAACCTACTACAATGTGATTAAGATCCATGCAAAAGAAACCGATCAAACCCAAGAACGACTGCTGCTAATTTTGTTCCACAACAAATGAATCACTCACCATTCGTTTTATTTGGCGACTGCTGAAGTCCACAATGTCATCAAAAGCAAAAGAAACGGGAAGAAAAACTACGTTGGTTCATGCAACTCCAGGACTCGATAGTTAGCTGTGTCCAGGCTGCTGGTTCATGAACTCTGAGATCCTCCTGCCATGTTTACCGCCGCCCAAGAATCTTTGTTGAAGGTGGCGCTCGGTACTCGCCACCGCAGCTCTCCGTCTCCAACTCACTTGTCGTAGAAGGTACATGGATTCATCCTCGACTGAGAAGGGACAACTGTGTCGGCTCTTTAATCTATTAGAGAGATGAGCTGGAACGTATCGGTAGATCCCCATGAGACAAGTAATGATCGAGCACTCGAAGGCTCTTCTCCCATCTGGCCATGAGAGCAGTACCAAGTCAACGTCTCTCGGACGCATTTAACAAGTGCTGCGTACTGGGGAAGATAAAAACTCGAGTGCTTCTCCGCCCACGTGTAAGTGCCGACCTCCCTCCATGCAGGACAGGACGCGACGGGGGATTTGAAGGACTCGTGGACGGCGACGCAAGTGGTCCTGCTTCATACTGGCCATTCTCACACCCCAAGCTTCATGCCCACGTTCTTCATAGTTATCTATGGGAATCGGTTATCTCGCGCCGTCTATGAGTTCACTCGATGACAGTCGATGCATGGCAGTTCGTCTTCCTGAGGTCTATGCAGCAGTCGGCTGTCGGTCAACATTGAACGAAGGAGGCTGTGTTTGCACAAGAAGAGAAGCATTGTTCATTGGGACATAGCTGCATGGATGCCTTCTGAAACAACGGTGAGGAAGCTGATTAAGTAACTGCAAAGGTAAGCACATAGAAGTTCGACAAGCAAGGCCGGATAAAGAAGCAATCGATGGTGGTTCGAACAAACACAACGGAGCCGTGCTACAAAAGAATCATAAGACTCACTGTTTCAATCTCCAGGAAGAAATAAGGGATAGGAAGAGAATGATGTAACGTTATTCTCTCTACTTGATGCTAAATAATAATGCAAGGAACAAAGTTGAAGGTGATTGAATACCGTTGACACGCACCGTAAGTACATATTTCACGCTCATTCACCAGTGTTTGGCACAAGTCAAGCGAGCTGAACTCTCTGTCATGCAAAAAAGTTGGACGCAAAGTGAGAAATTTTCTGTAAGAACACTGTCGAGAGATACCAAAAAACAAGATGGGACACAGTAAAAACCAAAGTGTACAGTAGATTTGCTAACGAAAGAAACACGAGGCAAGATAGAAGCAATGTCCCACTTGGATAATACCTCCGTCACGTCCACAGTCTAGACAAGCCTGTTACTTCCCTAGAATACTCACTCGATCTTCTATGAAACGCCAAAAGAAGGATCAGCGAGAAACGCAATGTTCGACTTTGTGTCCTTGTTCACTTCAGTCATCTTGTCTTCTCAAACAATGCACTATAAGCAAAAAAACCAACAACATGGGTTCTAGTATTTCTTCTATACAATCAGAAGGAACAGTAGAGATCACGATGAACAGGCTTGCGATGGCCAAAGCAAAATGACAGCCGTCACAATCATCAGCTTGCAGAAGGAACCACAGAGACTGTCATTCATGTCTGATGCAAAGCATCACATGCCAAAGTTGAATTCGGCATGGCTTCGTTCAAGGAACCTCATCTCCTACAGGATATGGAACTCTTGACTTATCCACCAAACTAGCTGCTGCACCACACAAATAGGCCTGCGATAGGCCACTTGATTCTAGAAAGGGCATCCGAGTTCTTTGTTCTCAGTGGCTTTTGATGTGTCACGGTTGACAGGAAAAGAAGGGACACAAGAAATCATGCCATGACATGGCACTACCATAAGCTGGCAGGTCAAGAATGATTTGCTTGAGATATAATGAAAGAGCGCCTGTTTCTTCCACCAGATACGATGTAACTGAGCGCAAAACATGATGATCCACTCAGAAGGATAGAAAGTATGAATTCCTCCTCGGCATGGCGAAACATGTTTTCTCTTCTGCTACACCTCAAGCCGATCGGACGAATTACTTCACGGGTATCAAACGTATCACGACTACTTAATGCTTTTCATCATAGAGAAGTGGCGAAGTGATCATCTTCTCAGTGGAAATGTTGAACTGGTTCTATGTAAACGACGGAGAGGGATGGAGAAACAGCGAGCGGAAACAACCAAGCAAAATGATATATATATATATATATATATATATATATATATATATATATATATATATATATATATATATATATATATATATATATATATATATATATATATATATATGTGTGTGTGTGTGTGTGTGTGTGTGTGTGTGTGTGTGTGTGTACATACATATATATATACACTGAAATATTATGTAACAATCATGCGAACTTGAATTTTATTGATTTTCAAATTGATCTTTAATTTTTTGAACTATTTCTTTTTTATAATCATATAACTGACTTACTAATTTTGTTATTGAATCGCTGATTTAAAATATTTAAGTTAAAATTAACAATTATATACGATCAAATCCTTATATGTAACCCGTTGGAATGTGGGATTAATATGAGATGTTACATCTTCTTTTCTTAAACCTCAACGAGAAAGAAAAATACGGTTAGAAAATAATATTCTGTGTGGTAAAATGATTAGAAAGAGAATAAAAGAAAAAACCCTTTTTTTTCTTGGGTTAAATCACCTGCTTTTTAAGTTATTTTTATTGAACTTTGTCCGTGGGCTACTAAAGCTAACTTATCGCCTATGGCGCGCGTCTTATTGGGCCCTCAGCATCGCTACTTATGTGTTGGCCGCTCATCGGCTCTCGAGCGCGGAACGTGGATCTTGTAGATGACCGCGTCCGGGGCCGCCTTACGCGTGGCCGTCCTCCCCTGTTCTTAGCTCCACGCGTGTCCTCGCTATGGAGCCACCGGAGTTGCATAAGAGCTCACGAAGGAAGAAGACGTCGTTCCCAGCGAAAAGATGGAGGGCTCTACGAAAGAGAGGAGGGAGGAGGCCGGGAAGGAGGGGCAGCAGGTGCAGCTACCCACAAAGAGTAGCCCCTACGTGAAGTACGAGGACCTGGAGGACTACAAGATGCAGGGCTACGGCGCGCAGGGACACCAGCCGGTCGTGGACAAGTGTGGCGGCGGAGGGACCGACGCCCCGACCATCTCCGGCAGCGGCCTCTCGGAGAGCCAGGCCCACGCCTCCACCGGCATCGGTAGCCAGGGAGTCCCCTAGTTAGCTAGAGATTTCCGTATGTGGGAACTTGGTGTGCGCTTGCAGCCGTGTGTCATCGTGCATGTCGTATATGGTGTTCCGTTCACATGCTTCGTGTCTTTGGAGAGAAAAAGATAATGAAAAGGAGGAGAACATGAAACTTTCCCACCGCTTCAATGCTGCTGCCGGTGGCAATAAGAACCCGAGTGCTGTATAATTGTTGTCGTCTCGATTTTGTCTCTCGTTTATTACGCTCGATCCAGGAAATAGTCAACAGGTCAGGTCAACTATTTGACACCACGAGTAAAAGATCACGAGGATGATAGCTGTCAGATTGTCCACGTGTGCGGAGAATCGAGCATCTTCAATGTTGATGTAGGTTGTAACAGATATCGGGCAATTTATCGAACGGGTTTTCTGATATCGTCATATTTAAATTTTATTCAGGGATAATTTTTTTGATAACATCCTTAAATTGGATGGTTTCAAGTTTAATCAATCATTAGGTCTCTACGTCAGATTGATTTGGATCAAATCCAACCCTTTCGGATTGGATCGAATCCTTACAATTAAGTTATATAATCGATCCTTATGTCTACGTCATATATATATATATATATATATATATATATATATATATAATGAATTAATATAACCATGAGGAAGAGATGAAGAGGAGAGATGGAGGCGGAGAAGGGAGTGGGAGAGAGAGAGTGGTAGAAAGGGGATAGGGAAGAGGTAACGGTGGAGGTAGAGTGGAAGAAAGAGACGAATATAGAGGAGGAAAGTAAAAGGGAAGATGAGAAAGGAGAAAACCGGGGAGAAAAAGAAGATGACATGGGAGTAGTAGTAAGAGTAGAAGAAAGAGGTGGTGGTTGGGAATGAAGGTGGAGGAAAAAAATGATAATTTAAGAAAATTAATGGATACTATAAGTTTTAATTAAATAATTAAGATTTAGTTGAATGGATCTGATTTATTTTTAAAGAATTTATTCATTTAAAAAAATCAACCCAAACATAATAAAAAAATAATCATCATCTTTTTAATAATTTAATTAAAGATATTTTGATAAAGTTAAAAATAAAAAAAACCATCTGATGAGTGCTCATTACGATGAGACTATTTTTTTGGGGTAAATTGCCCATTGATATGTTCTCCATTTGGAACAGAGGTAGTAATCCCGAGTACGCACCAAATGTGTGTTGACGTATGGCAATCCGACTTCCGAAGCAAAGGTCGCTCGCCTGCTTCGTCCACGGTCGATGAGAACGAGGTGGGTCCGCGTACTAATTGGTAGCGTCCGCATCCGTTGAAGCAGTTCACGTGTATCGAGTCAACACGGGACCACCGAACTTGTTTCCGTGAGAGGGGACGATGTGGTGTCTCTTGCCTCGTCCGAGACAGGTGATCTCCGGGCCTCGTCTGGGTTGGTGCGGCAATCAGGACTCGATGCCCATCAGGGGATAAGTTTCGTCCATAACCGTCCATTCTGTGCCCTTTTTAATCTCAACCGTCTACTGGTTTGAAGATGAGTTGTGATCCTTTTGAGCCCCTCTCTTTACCCGAAGCATTTCCCGTGCCGCACAGCTTTCCCTTCTCCACGACATGAACAGAGCTTGTACTGTTCCTGAATCAATAATGCTTATACTTGGCTGAGGGCTATTGGAACGTCTCGTGTTCGTCCTTTGTTCTGCCTTCTTTTCCCGTGTTTGAATCGTCAACAAGTTGATGTGCACGGCCATGGCTCCATTCGTGCAGGACTGCCAACAACAGTTGATGTTGGCATTTGTCCGATCGTACCAATTGAATAATGCAGAGAGGCATGAGTAGAGTATCATATTGCATATCACGTTCTTCGCATTCATTACAAGACACAAACAAAAAGCACAACCAAGCCTGCCGCATGCAAAGCTTTTGTGCCAGGGTAAGGAGGAGGAGGAGGAAATTAGGTGGCCCTTTTGAGTAGAAGATGAGGCAGATATCCGGAGGGCCTTATTACAAACACAAAAGAAGAGCTTCTGAATCATTTATTTCATTCTTCCTGCCTGCCTGCAATCCATCCTTTCTTTCGATCGAAGCAAACCAACATTTACCCCCACTTCAGAAACCAATATAAGTGTCTTATTGCCAATAGAATAGACACCTGCTGCTCCCACCATTCCGCTCCTTATTTCCACATCAACAACACAACTAGTAAAGACTCAATAGGTCCACTCCTGAGGAAGCCCACTGACAGGGGTCGTCATGGCCGAAGGCCGGGGAGGAAGACTGTGGTGCCTCCCAGGGTTTCTTGGGCCCACGAGTGCATCTGAAGTAACAACACTTCGATGAGAACAGAGATCTGAAACGGTGCACAGGTGAGTAGAACCGTCACATAACTTGCCTTGCTCCAGAACAAATCCGCCAGGGCAGCCTGTCTGTGCCTCCAGATTCAAGTTCAACGCCTGAACGACTCTTGCCGGAATGAACACTGTTGAACAAGCTGCAGCTATCACAAAAAGCAGGACAAAACAAGCAGAAACCTCCCATCTTTAGCCAGATTGTAATCTATCGTTGACTAATCTTCGACAAGCAATATGCTGTGATCAAAGCGATAGGCAAAGGAGAAGCAGCGAGCGGCGTTACCTGACTTCTTCTGTGGTTCGGTCTTGCTCCCCGCAGTCCGGGGCAGGAAGACGCCGGTTCCGATGGACTCCTTTCTCGCGCCAGAGCTACGAAGGAAGACGGCTCTCATCCCAGATCCCTGCTGGGGTCGATGCTGCATCTGGAACGGAGGGCATCCGGAAGGAAACGAACCCAAGGAGAGGGCGCATCTGTTCCCTCCATGGCTCGCTCCTCTTCTTGCTTTGATTTGCCTTTCCCATCCCGCCGACAACTGCTGCTGCTTCGGGTGAAAGATCAATTTATTAGGACCAACGAAGTCAGTCGTACAGATCGCAATTTTAACGGGACAGACTTATAGGAGGAATTCTGCGCACGAAGAAGACGCACTCGAGCTGCCTGCAGCTGGTGGCGGGCGAGGAAGGGACTGGTCGACTTGCTCGTGCATGGCTTCCTCGGTTGACTCAGAAGCTCGTGTTCGTAGACTCGCCACCGACCATGCTCGGCATCGGTAAGCTTGGACCACATCGTCTGCTCCGCGGCCTCATGGAGCGGATCCCAGGCATCCCCCTTCGGCGGCTCCAGCGGAGAACACGGACGAGAAGACCTCGCCGTAAGTCGATGCTTTAATGGTGAAGTACGGCGCAAAATCAGCGGGGCTTTGACGCGAACCAGGCGCGGAAACATCGAGGGCTTCACAGATTCGCTTACCTTCTTCGCGTCGTCGCCCGCCGACAACCCAAGAATCCCCGAGTCGTCGTCCAGGAGGAAGGAGTGAGCCATCTGTCGCGCGAGGCCGGCCAAGTAGTCTCCCTCCTCGTCGCTCGCGCTCTCCGTCACTGGCTCCACCGCTTCGGCGGCCGGTCTTCTCTCCTCTCTCTCCGTGACGAACACGTCGTCGAGAAGCTCCGAGGGAAGCTGCAGACTCCCCACCCCGAACTCCTCCGCCATGTCTCGGCGCACTGCGGCGATGCGTAGCAGAAGAGGAGACGCTAAAATAGCAGCAAGCACGGACCGGGGGGTCTTTTTTGCTGGTTGCAGAAGAAACAATAATAGCCGACAGCGGGCAAAGCAAGGCTGGGTTTCGTCTGCCTTCTGCTGCTCCCACTTCCTTCGCTTTGGGCCCCAAATCAAGAAAAAGCAAGCAGTGGAGGCAAGAGAGAGAGATCGGTGCGCTCCCTCCCTCTCTATGTTCAAAGACGGAGCAGAGAAGGATTTATTGGCGCCACTCACAGAAGACGACCCAAACCATCACCTTCCACCGTTTGTGCATACGTTGTGGTGTAGATTAGGCCTCAAAGAAAACAATTCAATTACTTGAACCATTACAGCAGAGAAGCTTTGGCCATGCAGAATAGAAAAAGAACGCTACAAGGAAGGAAACAACAGGACGAAGACAACCCCACAGCACAGTATCAAAACCTTGTGTCCAAAACAGATGCCACCACCTTGTCTAATCAAACTTCCACCTGCTTAATCTCGGCAGCAATCAAATGTTAGCTCAACGGATCCAGGAAGAGGAGCTCTCGACGACGTGCTCCCTCCTACCCTTCTCTTTTTGTCTACACGGATTAGAATAAAGGCTGGTGGTGGCAGGTCTCGGTGCGTGGAATCCGAATCCTTGGCCTCTGAGTTCGTGGATCACGAGGCATCTTCTCGTTGCGACAGCCGACCGATCTCTAGTCGCCTGATTCGGGTGGGAAGCCGGACGGCGAGTTACGCGTTCGAGTATGAGGAACGAGACACGTCTACACGTTGACCTTTGTATTTTATTTCGTTACGATTTATTAGAAAACATTGTTATGATTTCAAATAATGATCTATCTATGACCGTAGTTGATATAGATGTTCCACGTAAACGAACAAGAGTTAGGTTGTGAGAGATGAATTGGTTGCGATGATTGACGTGATTTAGCGGGCGAAGCGCCTGAATTTGCTCAAATGATTGAGTCGTCGTCGGTTTTGGGATCGCGTGAGGTGGTCCTCAGATTGGTTGTGCCTTTCGATACTAATAGGAAAAAACATCGTAACTCGTTATTGAATGTATGATCTTAATACTATGTTTAAGAACACCAAAATCATCCTTCATGTGAACTATGGTCCAAAATAAATGATTATAGATTGTACCCTTATCACCCGTATGAATAAAAAGGCTAATGAAAGATCGTTAAAGACGGTTAGAAGTTATTTTCTCGTATAATATTTTAAGAAATATTCTGATTATTTTTTACTATGTATAAAAGTTCATATTCAACATAATGAAAGGGGGATCATTTTTTACCATTCGCGTTCATACTAATATATCTCAGATTAGTAACTTAAACGTAAAAAATATCAGGTTGAAATACATCTCTCGATCTCAATCTTCATGCATGTGGTATCTCGAGAGCTCGACGTTTTCACCTCGGATAACCCAATGCATACGGGTCCGAAGCACATTGGGCTGATCAAGACATCAACGACTTCTTCCCCTATCATTTTCGTTGGTGTCAACAACTTTACGCTGCGGCCTCGGGGCCAACACGGCTTGGTTCAGGTCCGAACAATCGGGGATCTCGTTGGGCGGCCTTCGGGATGGCTGAGGTAGCTGGCTTCGGCGGTCCGATCGCGGTTGGGTCGCTGTTTCCTCCGAAAAGGGGGGGCTCCTCGCTTGGGCATCCGGTGGAGGGGCGCTTTGTCTTCGTCCCTGCACACAGGTCGGGTCGGGGGAACTCGACCCGACCCCTTCGACGATCAAATTAGTTTCCAGTCTAAAGGGGGTCTTTCTTAGGTGTTTTCTTCCTTCTTCCTTCCCCTCTCTCCTCGGACGCGAGGGGTATTACAGGGAAAGTTACCATTTCCTGATGTGTCCGACTGTAGGGAGCAGCGTCGTACTTTGGATAGCGTCTGGCACCAGCATTAGTGTTGCGTAAAGGACCGGGCTTCTACAGGATGGTGACGTGCCTCGGTCGGCGTTCTAGTCTGCTCTGGCCGAGCGTTGGCAGGTCAAACCGAGGCAGGCGACCCCCATGGCTCCTCGGCCTATGTGGCCCAAGAGACGTCATCCCTGGGCGAGTGACGTTGGCTTGCGTCCCATCATCACAGAGGACGTTGGTTCGCGTCCCATCATTATTATTACCCTCATCATTCTCCCCCCTGGAGGAAGCCATGCATCGGCTGTTGTTAGGGGGGTTCGAGGCGTGGCTTTTGCTTTAGGTGATTATTCCTGTCGGCTTGCTCTCTGGTCAGCACCGGGGAGGTTTTCCAGAGGGTCGGCATGATCGGTTGCCGACCGGTCGTCCTGTACGATGTGTGACCATGGGGTATGATTTGAGCGAGGCGGAAGACTCGGGCGAGTAGATGGCACCGAGGTGTGGAAACCATGTACTCGGTGACTGAGGTATGCGGCTTAGGCGGGCAGGCCGCGCAGAAGTGGCACGGGCGGACCATGCAGAGGGACACGGTTCAGGTGGACATGCCGCGCAGAGGTGGCCTCGGGTCGACTGTGCCGAGGGATGGCTCAGGCGAGCAGGCCGAGTAGAGGTAGACTCGAGCGGATCGTGTCGAGGGACACGGCTCAGGTGGGCAAGCCGCGTAGAGGTGGACTCGGGCAGATCGTGCCGAGGGACACGGCTGAGGCAGGCAGGCCGTGCAGAGGTGACCTCGGGCAGATCGTGCCAAGTGACACGGGTCAGGCGGGCAGGCCGCGCAGAGGTGACCTCGGGCAGATCGTGCCGAGGGACACGGCTCAGGCGGGCAGGCCGCGCAGAGGTGACCTCGGGCAGATCATGCCGAGGGACATGGCTCAGGCGGGCAGGCCGCGCAGAGGTGACCTCGGGCAGATCGTGCCGAGGGACACGGATCAGGCGGGCAGGCCGCGCAGAGGTGACCTCGGGCAGATCGTGCCGAGGGACACGGCTCAGGTGGGCAGGCCGCGCAGAGGTGACCTCGGGCAGATCGTGCCGAGGGACACGGCTCAGGTGGGCAGGCCGCGCAGAGGTGACCTCGGGCAGATCGTGCCGAGGGACACGGCTCAGGTGGGCAGGCCGCGCAGAGGTGACCTCGGGCAGATCGTGCCGAGGACACGGCTCAGGTGGGCAGGCCGCGCAGAGGTGACCTCGGGCAGATCGTGCCGAGGGACACGGCTCAGGCGGGCAGGCCGCGCATAGGTGACCTCGGGCAGATCGTGCCGAGGGACACGGCTCAGGTGGGCAGGCCGCGTAGAGGTGGACTCGGGCAGATCATGCCGAGGGACACGGCTCAGGCGGGCAGGCCGCGCAGAGGTGACCTCGGGCAGATCGTGCCGAGGGACACGGCTCAGGCGGGCAGGCCGCGCAGAGGTGACCTCGGGCAGATCGTGCCGAGGGACACGGCTCAGGCGGGCAGGCCGCGCAGAGGTGACCTCGGGCAGATCATGCCGAGGGACACGGCTCAGGCGGGCAGGCCGCGTAGAGGTGGACTCGGGCAGATCATGCCGAGGGACACGGCTCAGGTGGGCAGGCCGCGCAGAGGTGACCTCGGGCAGATCGTGCCGAGGGACACGGCTCAGGTGGGCAGGCCGCGCAGAGGTGACCTCGGGCAGATCGTGCCGAGGGACATGGCTCAAGCGGGCAGGCCGCGCAGAGGTGACCTCGGGCAGATCGTGCCGAGGGACACGGCTCAGGCGGGCAGGCCGCGCAGAGGTGGACTCGGGCAGATCATGCCGAGGGACACGGCTCAGGCGGGCAGGCCGCGCAGAGGTGACCTCGGGCAGATCGTGCCGAGGGACACGGCTCAGGCGGGCAGGCCGCGCAGAGGTGACCTCGGGCAGATCGTGCCGAGGGACACGGCTCAGGCGGGCAGGCCGCGCATAGGTGACCTCGGGCAGATCGTGCCGAGGGACACGGCTCAGGCGGGCAGGCCGCGTAGAGGTGGACTCGGGCAGATCGTGTCGAGGGACACGGCTCAGGCGGGCAGGCCGCGCAGAGGTGACCTCGGGCAGATCGTGCCGAGGGACATGGCTCAAGTGAGCAAGCCGCGTAGAGGTGGACTCGGGCAGATCATGCCGAGGGACACGGCTCAAGCGGGCAGGCCGCGCAGAGGTGGACTCGGGCAGATCGTGCCGAGGGACACGGCTCAAGCGGGCAGGCCGCGCAGAGGTGACCTCGGGCAGATCGTGCCGAGGACACGGCTCAGGTGGGCAGGCCGCGCAGAGGTGACCTCGGGCAGATCGTGCCGAGGGACACGGCTCAGGCGGGCAGGCCGCGCAGAGGTGGACTCGGGCAGATCATGCCGAGGGACACGGCTCAGGCGGGCAGGCCGCGCAGAGGTGACCTCGGGCAGATCGTGCCGAGGGACATGGCTCAAGCGGGCAGGCCGCGCAGAGGTGACCTCGGGCAGATCGTGTCGAGGGACACGGCTCAGGTGGGCAGGCCGCGCAGAGGTGACCTCGGGCAGATCGTGCCGAGGGACACGGATCAGGCGGGCAGGCCGCGTAGAGGTGGACTCGGGCAGATCATGCCGAGGGACACGGCTCAGGCGGGCAGGCCGCGTAGAGGTGGACTCGGGCAGATCGTGCCGAGGGACATGGCTCAGGCGGGCAGGCCGCGTAGAGGTGGACTCGGGCAGATCGTGCCGAGGGACACGGCTCAGGTGGGCAGGCCGCGCATAGGTGACCTCGGGCAGATCGTGCCGAGGGACACGGCTCAGGTGGGCAGGCCGCGCAGAGGTGACCTCGGGCAGATCGTGTCGAGGGACACGGCTCAGGTGGGCAGGCCGCGCATAGGTGACCTCGGGCAGATCGTGCCGAGGGACACGGCTCAGGTGGGCAGGCCGCGCAGAGGTGACCTCGGGCAGATCGTGTCGAGGGACACGGCTCAGGCGGGCAGGCCGCGTAGAGGTGACCTCGGGCAGATCGTGCCGAGGGACACGGCTCAGGCGGGCAGGCCGCGCAGAGGTGACCTCGGGCAGATCGTGCCGAGGGACACGGCTCAGGCGGGCAGGCCGCGCAGAGGTGACCTCGGGCAGATCGTGCCGAGGGACACGGCTCAGGCGGGCAGGCCGCGCAGAGGTGACCTCGGGCAGATCGTGCCGAGGGACACGGCTCAGGCGGGCAGGCCGCGCAGAGGTGACCTCGGGCAGATCGTGCCGAGGGACACGGCTCAGGCGGGCAGGCCGCGCAGAGGTGACCTCGGGCAGATCGTGCCGAGGGACACGGCTCAGGCGGGCAGGCCGCGCAGAGGTGACCTCGGGCAGATCGTGCCGAGGGACACGGCTCAGGCGGGCAGGCCGCGCAGAGGTGACCTCGGGCAGATCGTGCCGAGGGACACGGCTCAGGCGGGCAGGCCGCGCAGAGGTGACCTCGGGCAGATCGTGCCGAGGGACACGGCTCAGGCGGGCAGGCCGCGCAGAGGTGACCTCGGGCAGATCGTGCCGAGGGACACGGCTCAGGCGGGCAGGCCGCGCAGAGGTGACCTCGGGCAGATCGTGCCGAGGGACACGGCTCAGGCGGGCAGGCCGCGCATAGGTGACCTCGGGCAGATCGTGCCGAGGGACACGGCTCAGGCGGGCAGGCCGCGCAGAGGTGACCTCGGGCAGATCGTGCCGAGGGACACGGCTCAGGCGGGCAGGCCGCGCAGAGGTGACCTCGGGCAGATCGTGCCGAGGGACACGGCTCAGGCGGGCAGGCCGCGCAGAGGTGACCTCGGGCAGATCGTGCCGAGGGACACGGCTCAGGCGGGCAGGCCGCGCAGAGGTGACCTCGGGCAGATCGTGCCGAGGGACACGGCTCAGGCGGGCAGGCCGCGCAGAGGTGACCTCGGGCAGATCGTGCCGAGGGACACGGCTCAGGCGGGCAGGCCGCGCAGAGGTGACCTCGGGCAGATCGTGCCGAGGGACACGGCTCAGGCGGGCAGGCCGCGCAGAGGTGACCTCGGGCAGATCGTGCCGAGGGACACGGCTCAGGCGGGCAGGCCGCGCAGAGGTGACCTCGGGCAGATCGTGCCGAGGGACACGGCTCAGGCGGGCAGGCCGCGCATAGGTGACCTCGGGCAGATCGTGCCGAGGGACACGGCTCAGGCGGGCAGGCCGCGCAGAGGTGACCTCGGGCAGATCGTGCCGAGGGACACGGCTCAGGCGGGCAGGCCGCGCAGAGGTGACCTCGGGCAGATCGTGCCGAGGGACACGGCTCAGGCGGGCAGGCCGCGCAGAGGTGACCTCGGGCAGATCGTGCCGAGGGACACGGCTCAGGCGGGCAGGCCGCGCAGAGGTGACCTCGGGCAGATCGTGCCGAGGGACACGGCTCAGGCGGGCAGGCCGCGCAGAGGTGACCTCGGGCAGATCGTGCCGAGGGACACGGCTCAGGCGGGCAGGCCGCGCAGAGGTGACCTCGGGCAGATCGTGCCGAGGGACACGGCTCAGGCGGGCAGGCCGCGCAGAGGTGACCTCGGGCAGATCGTGCCGAGGGACACGGCTCAGGCGGGCAGGCCGCGCAGAGGTGACCTCGGGCAGATCGTGCCGAGGGACACGGCTCAGGCGGGCAGGCCGCGCAGAGGTGACCTCGGGCAGATCGTGCCGAGGGACACGGCTCAGGCGGGCAGGCCGCGCAGAGGTGACCTCGGGCAGATCGTGCCGAGGGACACGGCTCAGGCGGGCAGGCCGCGCAGAGGTGACCTCGGGCAGATCGTGCCGAGGGACACGGCTCAGGCGGGCAGGCCGCGCATAGAGAGCTCCAGGCGTACCTAAGGACGACTTGGGCCGAGGCGCGTTTGTCCAGGAACAAGGTGGTTGCCCTTACTCAAAAGCTGGAGGAGGCACTTACCGAGGCGAAAAGGGCTTTCGAGGCCCTGGCTACCGAGGTGGATCAATGCCCGGAGAAGGACAAGAAGCTGATCGAGGACTATAAAGAATCTTCGGGCTTTCAGCTCGGTCTGACCGGTCGGGGCAGGTTACCTAATAAATATGGGTACCGAATTGCCTTGGCCCGCTTCAAAACACGCCACCCTAATCTGAAGACCGAGGAAGACCCCTTTGCCTTCTGCCCCGAGGACTTAAGCGTCGACATGCCAAACGAGGTTCCTTTAGATGATAGCGCCGAAGCCCCCAAAAAATAGGGGAGACCATTATAACAATCTAGGGGGCTCGGCTTGGCGTCGGTTGACGCCGTAGTTTGTTTGGTCCTGTAATCGGATTTTTATTTGAATGAAAAAAATTTTTGTTCAGATTTTTGTTTTGTCTCGCTTTCCGACCATCTAGGCTTCCACCGCGATGTATTGGTTCGCCCACTAGAGAATTTCTGGTACTGCGGTGGGGGGTCGCTCCACGAGGGACCAGAAGAATCTGGAAGGTCACAGGCCTATCATAAACGCCTGCATTAATAGAGAGGGATGAGCATCCGGTAACCCCCGGATTTGCATTGTAAAGCGATTCACAAAATGGGAGAGGGGCTCATCCTCCCTTTGGTTGAGTCCGAGGAGCAGTGCAACGGACGGTTTTGGCCGGGTGTAGGCCACGAAGTTAAGCTCGAAGTCTTTGACGAGCTGATCAAAGGAGGTGATCGTCCCGGTCTTCAGGCCGCTATACCAGGTGCGAGCTAGCTCCCTCAGAGTCGTGGGAAACGCCCTGCACATCAAAGCGTCAGAGGTTCCGTACAGCGCCATTTGGGCACGGAAAGCGGCTATCCGTCGGGTCAGTGGCGTCGTCATATGCGTCCAAAGAGGGGAGCCGAAAGTTCGAGGGGATTGTCTGGTCTTGTATCTCGAGCGCGAACGAAGATCCCTGGTGTACGTCCTCCCCGAGCTCTCCCTTTGACTTGCAAACCTCCCTCTGCACCTCGTCAAGCCGTTGACTAACAAAGTGTAACTGGGCTCACAGGGAGTCCGTTGAATCCGAAGATAATGCCTCGGGTTCCGGGCGCCCACTCGGGTTTGCCATCAACTAATCCCCGAGTGGGGCCAATTGGGCCCGAGGCGAAGTGGGGAGCTCTGGAAGTGACATGTGAGCCCGAACGAGCGGTTCCTGTTGCCGCAATGGTTGGATCGTAGGCGGGTGCGTTGGATGAGAAACGAGCAGGATAATGGTTTGCACCATGCCCGTCAGAACTCGGACTTGATGGGCGAGGTCCTGAAAGGCCTGGGATGACACGGGCGATGGGTCGGCTGGGGCACCTTCGGGTGGCGACAAGCCTGGGTCGTTGAATAATCGCCAATAGCGTTTTGAGGTCGTGACGGGGTGCTCTTCTCGAGGTTCTCCTTGAGGAGGGTGTTCCCTAGGAGCCCCGATCGGGTGTGACCCCTCAGCTGCGGGTTCGTTTAAGTCAATTTGGCGATCCCTCGACATTCGAGCCCTCCTTCTAGCGTCAAAATGTTGGTGTCAACAACTTTACGCCGCGGCCTCGGGGCCAACATGACTTGGTTCAGGTCCGAACGATCGTGGATCTCGCTGGGCGGCCTTCGGGATGGCTGAGGTAGCCGGCTTCGACGGTCCGATCACGGTTGGGTCGCTGTTTCCTCCTAAAAATGGGGGGCTCCTCGCCTGGGCGTTCGGTGGAGGGGCGCTTCGTCTTCGTCCCTACACATAGGTCGGGTCGGGGGAGCTCGACCCGACCCCTCTGACGATTAAGTTAGTTTCTAGTCTAAAGGGGGTCTTTCTTGGGTGTTTTCTTCCTTCTTCCTCTCTCTCTCTCCTTAGACGCGAGGGTTTTTATAGGGAAAGTTACCGTTTCCTGATGTGTTCGACTGTAGGGAGCAGCGTCATACTTTGGATAGGTTCTGGCACCAGCATTGGTGTTGCGTAAAGGACCGGGCTTCTGCAGGATGGTGACGTGCCTCGGTCGGCGTTTTGGTCTGCTCTAGCCAAGCGTTGGCAGGTCAAACCGAGGCAGGTGACCCCCGTGGCTCCTCGGTCTGTGTGGCCCAGGCGACGTCACCCCTGGGCGAGTGACGTTGGCTCGCGTCCCATCATCACAGAGGACGTTGGTTCGCGTCTCGTCATTATTATTACCCTCATCAATTTTGACACTAAAAGAAGGGCTCGATATTGCATGAATGATCATCTATCGACTCTCTTAATGAACGCTCGAGGGAAGAGGCTTTGATCCTGACCCACAATACTTTTACCCAAGAGGGATAGCAACCACTTTTTTTGCACATGGGTGCATTCACCTCAATGTAGACATCGATATGATACTAGTGTTTATTCTACAATTAGTGCTCTCACCCCTAAGGACGACCCACCTTGAGTCATATGCTCGTTCCCACCGAGGTGTTCTTAAATCTCACTTAGTAAGTATAGACACTAACATGCATGATAAAGGATATTACTCTACTTTTGCCCCAGTTAACCTAGTAGGCGATGCCACCAGCTTAGTTGTCATCATTAGCTTTACCGCAATTAGCACCAGCACCCGTCAAGGTTTCTCAACCCGACGTGGTGTTGACATCCCAGGAGCGCTCGAGACATGTCGAAACGTTTGTCGAGGGGGCAATTTAATCTCCAATCTTGAATTTTAGCATATCGTACTATCACTCTACCATACTTGAATTTGAGGCCCAATCAGCGGAGCTGATGGAGGATTCCCTACGGGCCTAACTACGATAGATAGACCAATATTTGGAGGAGATGTGATGAGAGTTCCAATAATCGAAAGGGAAAGCATTGGTCGATCCCACCTCGAGTCGATTACCGATTATCTATAAAATATAAGAGAAATCGATTTCAGTGAACTTTCTGCTAGTCATAGATACCCTACAAGCAAATCATATGAGTGATGACACGTATGACATGATATACACTCTTTTTTACTTATTATATTAGTTGATATTTTATCACTTTATATACATATATATATATATGTATATATATGTATGTATGTATGTATGTATGTATGTATGTATGTATGTATGTATATATGATGTATGTATGTATATATATATATATATATATATATATATATATATATATATATATATATATATATATATATATATATATAGTATGTATGTATGTATGTATGTATGTATGTATGTATGTATGTATGTATGTATGTATGTATGTATGTATGTATGTATGTATGTATGTATGTATGTATGTATGTATGTATGTATGTATGTATGTATGTATGTATGTATGTATGTATGTATGTATGTATGTATGTATGTATGTATGTATGTATGTATGTATGTATGTATGTATGTATGTATGTATGTATGTATGTATGTATGTATGTATGTATGTATGTATGTATGTATGTATGTATGTATGTATGTATGTATGTATGTATGTATGTATGTATGTATGTATGTATGTATGTATGTATGTATGTATGTATGTATGTATGTATGTATGTATGTATGTATGTATGTATGTATGTATGTATGTATGTATGTATGTATGTATGTATGTATGTATGTATGTATGTATGTATGTATGTATGTATGTATGTATGTATGTATGTATGTATGTATGTATGTATGTATGTATGTATGTATGTATGTATGTATGTATGTATGTATGTATGTATGTATGTATGTATGTATGTATGTATGTATGTATGTATGTATGTATGTATGTATGTATGTATGTATGTATGTATGTATGTATGTATGTATGTATGTATGTATGTATGTATGTATGTATGTATGTATGTATGTATGTATGTATGTATGTATGTATGTATGTATGTATGTATGTATGTATGTATGTATGTATGTATGTATGTATGTATGTATGTATGTATGTATGTATGTATGTATGTATGTATGTATGTATGTATGTATGTATGTATGTATGTATGTATGTATGTATGTATGTATATATATATATATATATATATATATATATATATATATATATATATATATATATATATATATATATATATATATATATATATATATATATATATATATATATATATATATATATATATATATATATATATATATATATATATATATATATATATATATATATATATATATATATATATATATATATATATATATATATATATATATATATATATATATATATATATATATATATATATATATATATATATATATATATATATATATATATATATATATATATATATATATATATATATATATATATATATATATATATATATATATGTATGTATGTATGTATGTATGTATGTATGTATGTATGTATGTATGTATGTATGTATGTATGTATGTATGTATGTATGTATGTATGTATGTATGTATGTATGTATGTATGTATGTATGTATGTATGTATGTATGTATGTATGTATGTATGTATGTATGTATGTATGTATGTATGTATGTATGTATGTATGTATGTATGTATGTATGTATGTATGTATGTATGTATGTATGTATGTATGTATGTATGTATGTATGTATGTATGTATGTATGTATGTATGTATGTATGTATGTATGTATGTATGTATGTATGTATGTATGTATGTATGTATGTATGTATGTATGTATGTATGTATGTATGGATCATGTCAGAAGATGGAGCGATCTGGAGGACGGTGAACGTTATTGACCTAAGGCTCAGGCCAAGAAGAGCGGATATTGCACCAAGGATATCGGCAGTTGCAGAGTCAATGGGCCGATTGGGCAATAGGCCGCAAGAGAAGATGATGCACCGAAGAATCCGACGAAGTATCGAGGGACTAATGACATGCCGGACAACATGATTCCTGCTTCGTTTATTAATTATCTAGATCGAAGATCTTTTTTACCTGTTGCAGGATTAACTACGATAGCAAGCACATAAAGCAAAATGAAGTCTCGGGTCAAGGACGTTGATTTTGTTGGGAGGTTCGACAGTTCGTCGAAACTCCAGAATGGTCGTCGGAAGTTCTGCAAGAACCAGTCGGAGAAGTCCACGGAGGTTTGCGGAAGAAGCTCATCGGAACTCGCCAAGAATATCGTCGTGAAGTCTAGGAGCTTGCCGGGAGTCCGTCGGAACATTATCGAGAGATTGTCGGAAGTTCGCCGAAAGATCGCCGGAAGCTCGTCGAAAGGAACTAGACTTATGAACTTGTTTAGCTTAGAATATGTCTGAATCGTAGTTAGCACGTAATTGGGTTTAGATTTTGGCCAACCCAATTAGGGGCCAGTTGGGCCCATGTAAGAACTATGTTAGACCCAATGAAAAGGCTCAAACAGTGCCCCAAGAGGTGACATCATCGTGGCACAGTCTCCGAGACTATGTCAGGCGATGGTACCGCTTAATGCAGTGTCAGTGTTAGACTGACACTAGCGGTGGTACCGCCCAGCGAGGGTGGTGGTACCGCCTGTGCCCGGGAAACCCGGGATGAGATGTTTTTAGGCTCCAAGTTTGAATCAACTTGAAGCCTATAAATTCCCCTCTCATCCCTGGTTAAAACACACAAGCACAAAGAGATTAAAAGTGTGAAAACGCTGTTGCAATCATAAGTGAATCCCCTCATCTAAATTCTAAGTTTAGAATTCTATAAGAGAGGAGCGAGTGCTTGTAAGGGTTGTCTCCTAAACCCGGGAAAAGGGGAAGAGGGGTGTAAAAGGTGGTTGGTCTTCGCCTATTGAAGGAAGACTGATAGTAGATGCCGGTGGCCTCGACGGAAGAGGAATCGACGAAGTGGATGTAGGTCACGATGATCGAACCACTCTAAAAATCTGGTTTACTTTTCAATTATGTAATTTACATTACTACAAACCTCCTCAAGCTTCTCTTTATATTTTGTATGAAAGTTTTCGAGTTCAAAGTTTAGCATTTCCGAAATTGGTTTTCAACGTACGAGAAAATTTCAGAACTTACGTAGTTTTTAGCGGTGCAATAATTCAACCCCCCCCCCTCTTAGTGCCGACCTTATTTCTAACAACAACCAACCTTATGAGGGCTATTGAGTGTTGACAGAGGATTATCCGCTCTCGGTGTCATGAAAAGAATATCTCATATATTCTTGCTCATATAAATCCCTGGTCAAGGTCATTCGAATTGAGATAAAAAGAGTTATTCAAGAGAATTCGATTAGAGTGAGACTCAAGTAGAAACTGCATGGGCATGATAGCACCATGCCTGGTATACGATCTTCAGGATATTATATGGATGAGAGACTATAGGTATACGGTAATTGAGGATAGACACCTCTAAAGGATTGAATTCTCTTATATCGTCTAGGAATTGTAGCGTAGTGGTTTAATACGTCTGTGTCGATAATAATTCAGTGAGCTAGAAGGAGTTCTGATAGGTATGACTTACATCCAGCTTGATATTAGGTCTAGAGGGTCAACATGTATGGTAGGTATTGCAATGAGTAGAGGTTCATATATGATATATCCGTTGAGCCATTATCTTATTAAATATCCAATAAGCCCTTGAATTATTGGATCCTATGAATTAGATCCAATAAGAGCCAATGAAAGATTATTGGGTAAAGACTCACTAATATAAGAGGCTTGGGTAGTTTGATGGAGATCAAGTTACCTAACATGATATGATCTATTAGGGTTAAGTTGATAACAGAGTTCTATAAATAAGAGAGAACCAAAGGGCCATAAGCTAGACTTTTTGGCTGTCATCTTTTATTCTCCTCCTCAACCTACAGCCTCTATTTGGGGCATGTGGACAATAAGAAGGGGTAGCTCCTTCTTGATTACGTGGTGCGCGTGAAGAGAAAATTTGGATAGTGATTTGAGAAGCGTCTTCGTAGTTCCAATCATGTGGATTACCACTAGAGAGAAAGACAATTAACCTCCTTCATTCTCTCTTATATATCTATAGAAATTTAAGATAACACAATTTCTCGGTAATATATAATTTTTCTAGGTAACACAATTTCTCTTGTACATATAATTTTATGAGTTTTTATACGTCGATCTTTTGGAGGAGGATAAAACATTCTTTTCGGTGAAAAATTCTGGGATTTCATGTTAAGAACTCAGTAATTTTACTCGAAAATACCTCATAGTAATCATAGTAATTGTGCATTACATGCAATTGATCTCGATATCAACAATTTTTTCTCCTATGAATCAAACACGTATAGCGACCCTTCCTACCGTCTTTACGTACGCGACAATCATAGTAATCTCAATCCCATAAAATGACAACAATAGGATTGTCCGTTGGGGAGCTGTCTTTGGATTTTGGTCACTCACGACATAACATGTGGAAGCGACGTATGCCAACAACAGCTCCATATGTCTCTGTTTACACGTCCTAAATATCTTACTAATTTACTAGTATTCCTAAGAATATTGTAACACAATACTAATACTGTAAATACAACGTTTATACAAATTGTATACAAAACATAATACTTTTTTATACTCCACTATAATATTTTTTGGTATTACTGAAAAACACTATAATAGTGTAAAGAACAGGTTCCATAGGAAAAAGAAAGAAAAAATATATTCTAAACATCAGGCAAAAAAAAAACAGAAAAAGAAGACAAGAGCCCTACCCACTTACTTACACATAAGGGATCTTACTGTTCACACCCCTACATCTCCACCCCTAAGTTGACATAAAGTTCGTGAGAGGATGGATGAACCACGTCCGGTCTCGGCACCCCTACAGCACGACGCAAGCCGGATGAGTGCAGATCACATGCAACAAGGGATCTGAGTTCATATATATTATTCCATTATATGGATGCAGAATCGATTTTGATCAATCATCATGGTGAGATAACATGAATTGGGGAGCAATGGATGGGCGATAAGTCAATGGCAGGCGTCGGGTGGAGAACATAATGCATGGGCACGCACCACAGGAGGCCTCCTCCTCAAGTTGATGCTTCCAACTTACCAACCCATGTCTGGTGCAGTCATGGGCCTCCATTCTCGTGCCACTTGCAATAATAGAGGAGTCAAAGTCAACCCCGAACCGCTTTCTTAAGTACCGAAAGTTTCTGATGAAAGTTATGGCATCCTAACTTGTTGGGTACTGACACAAGTTTCATATGCCTCGCGTTCTTCTCAAGCGTACCTAATCGAACAGTGAAGTGCGGTGATGTTCGTTCTATCACCAGAACAGTCATCCAGGTTAGAAAGTTAGGAATGTTGTTGACGAGGTACGCCGAGGCTACCAAAACAAGATGCAAACAGCCACTCCCCCTTCCCAACAGTCAATCAAACACCCTGTGACAGCCCCCACGTCAATCCAAGACTTCCTTTGTTCGAATTAAGACAGTAAAAGTACCTAATGTTACGACGAAATGGAAAGAATATATATATATATATATATATATATATATATATATATATATATATATATATATATATATATATATATATATATTATATATATATATATATATATATATATATATATATATATATATATATATATCAACAAACTTAATAAAAATCTTGATAATTTATCACAAGACCCTAAATTTAAATCTCACCGTCATTTACCTTTGAAATTTTTTTTTACTTTATCCCATCAGCTATTGCAATCATTTCCAGAATATGTAGTGTCAGAAATATTGCAACTGTTATACGTATCCATATCCATGGACAATACTTCTCAAACATGGTTAACTTTCACTGGATCAAAGGGTAATGGAAGCCACAACATCATATTTCCTTCAAAATATACCATTAGCATTCTCATTCCATGTGTCTTCTCACTCTACCCAACAGACGTTTCAAGTCTTGCATGAGAACTGGTTTTGACCATTGGTGTCTCTCTCACCAGAAATGGAGAAAGCAATGACCAATACTATAAACACCTACTAACATGGAATTGAAATGAAATATATGCGTGCACACAAGTGTAGGAAATGGAGGACGGTATGCATACCCCCACATTTTATATTTATTTCATAATACGATAATATTACAGAGCAACCCTGCATCCTCGGTGCAATGAAGTTGGAGGTGAGGGCCTGATACTACTGTATACTAACTACATCAATCTCAGAACGCAAAATAGATAAACCACACAAGTCCACATTCTGCAAGCCAAATAACTAGACAAGTCTGCTCTTTCACTTGTACGTTAATAGTCTACTAATCTCCAGCCTACAGATTATAAAAGAAAAATCAACTTCATGGGCTGAAAGCATACCGTCTCGCCACATTATGCACTACTACTGGGACAATCAACAAGTTTGGTAGCTTCCCGGACACCTACCAGCATCACAAAGGAACTGTCGAAATGTAAATTTTAGAAACTGCCTCACTGAAATTTGGAACAGCCAATGTGATAACAGTATCGGTAAAGAGAAAACAAAGTTGAAGGACACCAAACGCATTTCACTATTGCATGAAAGCAAAGAAGATGTTAGGCATAATTATCCAGATTGTGAGACCTGACACCACCACATCAGCTTAATTCCATTGTTTGCCTAGCTTTGGAAGAATACCAAGTGTTTAAATTAAATGTTATCAAGGTTATTAACATAGTGACCGACAAAGTTGTCTACAGTTTCATATAAGGCAGTGCCAAGCAAGCAGATTATGTGCCAGAATGACACTTACCAATACATAATTTCTATGTTGAATCAATAGAAAATAAGACCATTACGTAAATACAGTGGTTGCAAATAAACAAGAAAAATAGAAATTGAAAATAGAAAAAATCTAATCTAGATCTATCTGACGTAAGTAGTAAATAGAAAATTTGAACTTTGCGACACATAGTCATATGTGATATGTAGACACATTTGAATGTAATTAAACACTTAAAGAAGCAGCCATGAGCTAAACAAAAGTCAAAAAATGCTACTGTATCAGTAACCTAAGATAATTGATAGTTGAATGCAATATGGGGATTAAGTCTAAGCCTACCGCTTTGGTGTACCTTCTCTATACAAACAGAGAGCAAACTGATTTTGCCTCTTCAATAGTAAAGTGAACCTGAAAGAGTAAATTTGGATAGTGTATAAAAGAGTTACTTTCCATTTAAAGACATGAAAAATAGATTAAACTCATTCTAGAGTGTGATCTTACCTTGCCACCATTCACCTCTTTCAGCAGCATGCCTATTGCCCCAGTCAACTCCATCATCAGTTTTATACTGGTAAAATTTCAAACAGGGTGAGTATGAAATCATAACAATGTTTTTTTTTTAAAACTTGGTATTCCAAGGTACATTGAAATAAGATCCTTAAAATAACCAAGAGCAAAATCTTCCTATGCAACATGTAAGGAGGTGTCACGTACACTTTCTGAAGTTTCAGTGGTCTGCATGGACGAAGAGCTCATGTAGAAGTCTCTACCACCATAATGCACAGATGATCCGAAACATGGTGACTCTACAGATTCATTGGGATGGACTGATTTCCCATCTTTGTTATTGGTGACTTGTCTTTTAGTTGGACAGCCTTGGGATTTGCAATCTGAAATTACATACACATATATGATTGACTTCTGATTGTTTTTGAACAAAAATTCAGTTTGAGTCCAAAAAAAGGTCGCCTTATATAGACCATCCACCAAAATAAAGTTCTCTAACAAGAGGCACATCGACTTTTTGGTGACACTAGCAGCAGTGAAACAAGATACAATGATCAAATATAAACACTCTTATTCTCATACAGAAACATCAATTTCCAAAGACAGTTGATTTTTCTTCAAGAAAGAAATGATCGCCGGTGAAGCACTTACAAGTGGAACATGAAGTTTAATCTAACTAGTGAAGACACCTGTGAAAATAACCTTACGAGTTGTCAAGGAAGAAGAGATCACCAGCGAAGCACTAAATCAGTGGCACGTGAACTTCCTCTACTATTCTCAAGTTCACTTTTATTGAGTCTGAATCCTTCTATTCACCACTGAGAACAGGCATCAAATATATTGGTGATATCCGCAGCAATTTGATCCAATAAAGACATACATGCACATCATCACAATAATCTTAGAAGAGTATGGTACTACAAAATAAGGCAACTGTTTCAAGTCAAGATTGACAGTTTTTATGCTACTTTACAACCTCTGGCCTGCAATCACCTGGATTTATGTGTGATTGGGCATTCTAATCATCGGTAAATATTCCATTGAATAAGGAACATAAGTTTGTAAGTTAATTTCCAAAGTACTTATGTATCATTGTATTTATGCTCAATAATTTTCATACTCTACCGGAAATATTATCCTAATATAGGTTCCTACAATGGAATGTAATGTTTGAGGAAAACAAAATTTTTACTGGCTCGAAAATAAATCAAGTCTCATCCTGTAAAACACTGTAGCTAAAAGGTACTGTACAGGGTAATGTTTGAGGAAAACAAATTTTTACTGGCTCGAAAATAAATCAAGTCTCATCCCTGTAAAACACTGTAGCTAAAAGGTACTGTATAGGGTAATGTTTGAGGAAAACAAAATTTTTACTGGCTCGAAAATAAATCAAGTCTCATCCCTGTAAAACACTGTAGCTAAAAGGTACTGTATAGGGTAATGTTTGAGGAAAAATAAATTTTTACTGGCTCGAAAAAAAATCAAGTCTCATCCCTGTAAAACACTGTAGCTAAAAGGTACTGTATAGGGTAATGGAAAACAGGCAGATTTCTCCCCTTTTTTGCGTGTGTTGGACGAAGAGGAGGAGGAGGAGATTCTTGTGTTTGTATGTGTGTCGAAAGATGAAAAATGCGTAGGAGTTAGCATATGAGCTGCGACAGCATTAAGCATTATCAATTACCTGAGGTTGCTCTCTGAGCGCTCGCACTGCCACCTTCGTTTCTCTGCTTGTTCAAGGTCCAGCAAAAGTCAGAATGTGATAGATCCTTTGCAATCACCTAGCATCATGGAAAGCGAATAATTAGGTCGTCCTACCATCAGAAACCCATGGAACCAAGCAACAGCAACAACTATGGCGACTAGGAAAACCTTCATCCCAATCTACCTTTTGTTTCAAGAACGAAGAGCAGAACCCCTTCAATTCCACAGTCGCACAAGAAGAACAAAAGGAGAGTCGATTTGGGTTGCCACAGATCTAGAATACAAAGGACAAAGGACAGCATGAGGACAGACAAGGCGCACTTACCGCGGAAGCAGGAGGGATGACGGTGCTGAAATAGCCGGGGGACGATGACGAGGGATTCGCGCCCTTCCGCCCGGGAACCTCATCCGCTTGCGACGTGACCGAAGGAGAACAGTTGTCGCCTTCCATCGGCCCTTTTCCCCTTCGATCTCCTCCTCTCCCAACAACGACTCCTCTGCTCGATCTGCGTGTGCTATGAGAGGGCGAGGGAGGCGGAGATATAAAAAGAGGACGAGAGGGACACACGGGAAGGGCGAAGAGCGCAAACAAGGGTCGCGATCACCAGCTGCTGCTGCTGCTCCCGCGTCGTCTCAGCACCTTCTCGCTCGCATGTCCGGGCATGGAAACGTCTCTTTATCTTCGCTTCTCAGAAAGAAATCTCGAATGATGAATAGAACCTCAGCAGACTCAAAGCCTCCCGAATCCAATCAAATACGTGTTTTCTTCTTGGATTCAGAGTCGCCTCCGCCCCCGATTCTCTCTCTGTTACCAAATATTTAGCTCCGATCCATCGCCTTCCTTTCTCGCTCTCCTTAAATCGTCGTTGTTTTCGTTGGGCGTGCACTGGAGGACAAGAGGCCCTGTGGGGCCCACCGTATCCGTCAAAGTGCACCTGAGAGCAGTCGTTGCCTGCCGGATCGACACGTGCGCAAGCGGATAAAGAACGGCCACAACTTCGCAATGCGCCCGGTGTTGCCTCAGTGCAGCGAAATGCTTTCCCCAACACCCCAAAATATGACGCCCAAAAAGGATCCCAACCGTTCACTTTTGGCTCAATACCACAGTGTATCAGCATGATGCAATCCCATGGTGGATTTGTGGGTAGATGCAATGCATTTCAAAGGGTCAAGGATCCGTTGTAGAACCTGGTGCAATTGTCGTACCGGATTGTTCGACTCGACAAGGAGACAAAAAAAAAAGGAAAAAAAAAGAGAGTAGTCTCATACGTGAGAAATATGATTCAGAATTACAAAATTATGACCTCTTTTTTATGATAAGATCATATTTAAAGACTGCCAAATGCCAGATTCATCATGTACGTTAAAAAATGAGGTAACTGCATATGCCACGGCACCTCTTCATGTGCCGATCTAGGAAGGAGATGAAGATGGACAACATCAATGGGCACCTTGATGGGATTCGGTGATGGTGGGAAGGAAGATATATGCCCAAGGAGTTCCAAGGTCTGTAGGTGAGACTTATCCACTTGAACATGGCCACCAAGACTACAGGAGTTGACTCTTATGAATCGACCTTATCTTTATCATGCCAAACTCTTATCCACTAGTCTCTTTGTTGATATCCTTAGCTTATCTACTAGAAAGATGAAGAAAGAATAACGTAGATGTCATGTCACTCTGCGATCTCTTGTTCTTAAAAGAGAGTTTACGAACCTGAGCAACATAAAGTACTGACTCTTGTGATGCCACTTGAAAGCACTCCGAGCCATGTCACAAAGTCGAGTATGTGATCATATCTGGCCTCGCGTGTCCTGCGCCTCGCACAGCCAGCCACTGGGATCTGAAACTGCACAACATGTGTCATGGAATTCAATGTTGCGCCACTTGCATTTCTCTTGCATGATAACGAGGAGGAGGAGGAGGATAAGAGATGACCTTTCACGCCACATGCTTTTGGTACCTTTCGCAGACTAAAATACTGGGAGAACTTTATATCCACACCAAAGAGCTTTTTCCCGTCACAAAGATAAAACGTCACCATCGTTGCATACAAACAACAGGCTTTTGCAAGAACAATTCACATCGTTCTCGAGCTTTCAGAAGAGATTGGTGGTTCGGCATTTAGATATTTAACTCCTGAAAAGTATGCATAAAGATATAAATAAAAAGCAGCATAAACAACAAGCACACTAAAATGCAATCATCTGTTTGTGGTGGTAGAGTAGCAGACCTGATACAAGCAGCAATCCTTCCGAGTCGTTGCCAAGGAAACACATGTACCATATAAGAAAAAGAAGGTGACAGACTACTGTTTGAGAATACCTTTGAATTCCTATTCCCCAATGGATGTGACAAAATATATGCTTTGCTTGTGCTTACCTGAATGGGCAGCAGCCGGAAGTTTCTCTCTATCAAAAACAATTTATCATGGATATACATACATACATACATACATACATATTATTTACAACCTTGTAAACCAGACATTGGATAATTTATATATAAAATATTGTTTGGAACTTAGTATTGCAGCTGCTGCTTTTACTTGAAACATAAAGCAGTATCAACCATGTGGCTCCCCAAGAAAAATTATGGGACTTGTGAGCCAAACCGTGCATGAGCAACTCACTCTTTGCAATAACAACAGCTCACAGCAAGAGAAGTCATTTTCATATAGGAAAGCTTCGTGTTAAGCGGATATGGTCCAGGGTTCGGGGAAGCCCATATTTATTAACAGCTGCATTAGCAGCTCTGAAACCTTCACCATAGGCTGTTGAAGTGTCATGAGCAATTTGGTACATGAAGAACTGACCAAGCTTCTTGTCAATATCCGACTTCCCTGCTTTCTTTGACAATGGCATCCAGGATGATGATGACGAAGAAGAAGAAGATGAGGCATACTTGGATGAGGATGGCATAGTTGTTGACCCCGGCATCACCTCAGATTCAAGCCACATATGGGAAAGAGCCTGACAGATGCCTTCCTCCACCTCGGCGCTTAAATTACGGTAGCCTGATAGGAAAAGGAAGAATTGGGAAAACAAATCCAACCAATCAGTCAAGAGGAAACAAATAATGAGAGCAAACAGTGTTTCTAGAGAAAAGGAGAAAGATAGTTGGATCCGACATCTAGTGATGAAATTTTTTGCAATTTCACATCTAAAGGAGAATCATAAAAGCATCTGTAAGAAAATAAAACTATTTGCAACTTAACACCAAATGATGGAAGAATCGCAACCTAAACAATCGAGAATATACCTTTGAGACGTAACCAACCATGCATTAGCTCATGAGCGAGGATCGAACCTGTTAATAGTCTGCATACAGAAGGAAAAGAAAGATCAGGATACCAGGCATAACGTGATGAATGAAATGCATATTAGCGGTTCAAAGAACAAAATCTTGACAAAGTGACTTCCATGTGCATCCAGTTCAGCTTTCACAAAATCCTACCCTGATATCACAGGAAGCACAGGTTCCTGTATTGCATAAGCATGTTAACATAACATGACATGGTAAAATACCCACATGTCAAATATATTATCATATTGGATAAATAAGTTGATTATAATATAATGATCTCAGCACTTCAGTTAACTATGATCATGTTACTGAATATAAAAATAAAACTAAATCAGTAATTGCATAAATAAAGTTATCTGACTTCCAACATAATAACAAGATGAGACCAACCTGGGAAGGCCATACAAAACGAGAATTGCAGTAACTTCACATCTACGGGTCAACTTCTGTGGGCAAGTCCGCATGTCCAGAATTCTGTTTCCCCAAATTCTTGGCCTTTTATGTATCTATATGTTGGGAACTAGAGAGCTCAGACATCAACAATGTCTATCATAATCAAAATGGAAGGAGATTACTTACACTGCTAATTGTTCGTTCCTCAGTAAGACATAAGCCTCTTATTTCGGGCATGTGGTGATGACCCTGGTATGAAAATGTTTGAGAAATTAGCAAGTTTCCAGGATATGCATGATAAAAGTTGAAACAACCAAAGAAAGCTTACATCTTTCTCTCCTTCCATGGCTTCATTAAGAGCCTGCCTTTCAACCAATAGCATTGGAATTTGTTGATCTATTCTCATGTTCAGTCCTTCATAATAATCTCTAATTGAGTGGTACAGGGCTTGACAGTCACCAGCATCCATGATGGCAGAATCAAGACATTGTAGGCACAAGCTACGGCCTTCTCCTAGAGAGATATATCTAGTACTTCTTGACTTCAATATAAAGTAAAAGAAGGAAAAAACAGATATTATTTAAGATGGATGTTCTAGATATCATGAGCATTTCTTTTGCTCTTAATGACAATTTTCATACATGAAAGTTCCTCCAATAAAACAATTGTCTTCCATACCTCCATTCTCTCACAACTACAGCATCGAGGTGTGCGGTCATGTTCATGTGAAGGACAATACTTTTGGCCCCAAAAGGGGTGAGCTCTATACTCAATTAAACCAGCCCTGTTTGTTGGTATCTGTTGAGAGAAAAATGAAGAAAATTCATTTACATGCTTGCTTGCTTATATTGTAGCATATTATTTCTAACTCAACTTTTGTAAGAGAAACAATTAAACCATTTCTAGAAAAACTAAGAGACATATTTTGGAGATCAATTAAGCTACCAGTTAATTCAAAAGTTCCAAATGGAGAAGGAAAAAGACACCACTGATGATATTCATCTTTTTAAGAAAAATATAAGTAGAATATTCACTTTCTAAGTTCAACAGCAGATTCAAGTTTGGGTCAATAATATCATTGTTACAAAACCATAACTATTTGCAAAGCTTATCTATTTGAGTTTTAGAGGTCTCTAACACACGTGGGATCCTATCCAAAAGTATAACATCTATGAATGTCAAAACAAGAAAGCTTAATTCTACATTGTGATACAGATTTCATTCTGGAAAGGATTCAGTATCACTGTATTGAAATAGACATATATGCTGATATCTAGAGAAAACTTCAATGCTGGTTCTCAAATCGACAATTAATGATATCCAGTCAAGTTAAAGCAAATAATAGTCTCTTGATTTGTGCAAGGAGGAGATACAATAAAACCCAAACAGTCTGTGACTAACATATAGCATGAAGTACCCACAAACAGGCAACCTAGAACAACATGAACTTCTGCATGGAAAATTATTCTGTAATTTTCTAATGACAGAGTTTGTGAAACACATTTATTCAGTGGTAAATGACAAACTGCAAAGTATCATGACAAAAATTCTTACAAATTCATGGCAGACATCACATTTGGGGTGATGCAACTCCTTATAACACAACTTGTGGTATGGATTACTGCCTGACAAAGAAAACTAAAACAAGCACCATCCTTAAGATCTGCTTCACACAAAAAACAACTCAGAAAAGACAGGTGCCAATTAATTATTTAACATGCTTTAAAGAAGTGAAGCAACACTTTTATCAACACACCTCAGCCTCATGAATAAGCTGACCACAAGCATAACATCGAAAGCACTGTGGGTGCCAAAAGATTCCCATGCAGCTTAAGTAATGTCCACAACCTATTTCATTGTGACAAACACGACAGATTCTGCAGGACACAATGAACAAGCATAGTTGTTAGGTAATGTGATGTAGGAAGATGGCATATAAACTAAGAATTGCAAATCAAACCTATATCCTCTTGGAAAAAACTGTACAGGTTGATATGGTTGAGATGAAGGCATGCTCAAACTTTCTTGGATAGCTTTAGCTAGCTCATCATCATCATTTCCCTGGCCCTTGTATCCTGAAGATGTATCAGAAAGTTGCCAGACAATAGGTAATCAGCACTTTAACCAACCTCTTCAACATGGAAGGGAAACCATATAATTCAAAATCAAGAAGCTAGACTTATAATTTGAAGAAGACTGAATAACTCGAGTATCAGCTCTCCAAATAGTTAAAACCTACCATTAGGTTTCTTGGCATCCTCTGCAAGAGAAAGGGCAATTGCATGATCCAAATCTTCATTTTCACCCTTAGATTGGTCATCCTGATAGTAGCTTGTGCAAAAAAAAATTCATGCAATGACATATAAGAAGAGCAAATGGACACCTTAATGAAATTAAGATAAATTTCTGAAAACTGTGTATCAGTATATCAATATGTACTGAGGATAAGGCCTATTCTGAGAATTTTGACATCCAATCTGCACAGACAAATGAGATAGAATCTTTACCACTGGTTTGACTGGTTTATGCAATGTGTTCTCTCCCCCAGTTACACTTGAATGGTCTCCATTTGACACTCCAGCATCTGTTCCTTTGAAAAGCTTGCGGAGCCACCTCATGAAGCGAGACCTTCTCTCAATAAATGATGGAGCTGTATGTCCTGATCAAGTGATGAAATTTTATATTACTATAAGATCATGATCAAACATGCAATTCACTGATAACATGCCCATCATGTTATGTATTTCTTAACAAAAGAAGACATGATGCAAGCTGCGTTATTTACAGCTGACATCTTGAACATGTGAAGCTCGTTTTTCCTCTCTGAAATGCCATTTTCCCAAAGATATTTCCATTGAAAGTAGAATACTCAACATTCACTAAATAATTTCTCTTAGTGATTAGTATAAGAGTTTGAAGAATGTGAGGTGCTGATGCTTAAGGTTTCATGGCATTGCATAGCATGACAATCCCTACATCAGAAAAAAAAAGATCTCTGATAAATTTTAGCCACTTGAATAAGAACATATTAAAATGATGTTTATATTTCTGATACAAACATTTTTATCAACTAGATAAGAGTCATTAACATATAGACATCTTTGCTTATTTTTCATCATGCAGGTTTTTATATAGTGGGCTTATAAAGTACTGCATATTATAAATTTTCATATAATAATCACACATGCTCGAATGCATATATACTAAACAAATATATATGCAGTATGTACCCATGCACTATATATGAGTAATTGTATATACAATATACACAAAACCTATGAAATTAATGCAAATACATGTGGATAACATTTATTCCCTATGTACAACTAAAAAAAATTGTTCCTAAGTCCTGAAACAAGGCGAACCTTGAATCAGAACAATTAAATGATCAGGTATTCAAACTTCAAAAGTCAACTAGTAGGTTAGTTTATACACAAATTGCAGAAAGAGATTTTTCTTCGTGACATAAATATCAATTTCTATGGTCCACTGTTGCATTACAAAATGATTCATTGTTGCAGCAGCCAATATGCAACTAAATGGAACGAGCATTTGTCTTGTTCTGGGGCATGAAAGGACCACAGGAAGTTGGTGATGCCCTTTTCAAGGCATCCAGGGGAGGGTTAGGCATGCAGTGGCTCTAACGTCTAAGTGAAGGATGGATAAGAAAATTTATGTGTGAGAGAGTTGATATCAGTAGCAGAAAGAACTAGAAGATTACACATGGGATATTTATGAAGAATGATCAATATGCTTTTATTGTTGAGACAGATCAACCAGGATAAAAATAAGGATTATTTCAATCCTTAGGATTTTCATCACTCTAGTGTGGAGTTATGTCAATGAATGTCTTCTAATTCTAAATTTGCTCCAATTAAAAAGCAATGTCCCACAATTTCCTCACTTAGAACTCTCTAAAGTCTAGCTAGAGAAGAGAGAGAGAGAGAGAGAGAGAGAGCTTAGGGCTTCATCTTTTGGTTCACGTATGCTAAGATCTATGTATTTGGAAGCTGAAGCTAGGTGAAACTAGAAGTGGGAAATTATCAAAAGCCCCTATATTTTGATGAAGACTAGTCATAGTGCAACGATGGTGCATAAATGAATGCAACTCTATCAGCTTGTGACATATCAAATCAAAGCTATAACTTATGTCCTTGTCCTTCATTTAAGGAAAAAGTTAGACACTGATAATACAACCTTTTCTGTGATTCAGACATGACAGTGATTTTTTCACCTAAGACTATCATTCACATGGGACTTCTATCCATGTAAAAAAAATGTTTTGATCTGCTCAATTCTTAGTCCATTGCAATGTATTATTGACCACTCTCATCTGCAAACCCAATATGTAAAACTTGAATTGGTCGGGGTTGATTTGATTTTTTTTGTTTTTTATGTATGGTAAGGAAATTATTTGAATGAGACCTTCCTTCTGATGCCATGTTAAACAAACTACTGGTCGTTATCACCCCATCTAAAATCTCAAGCCCATAGATGAGACATGATCTTTACTTTATATTCTTAACGTATTGAATTGAAAGATTTTTCATCTGTTACTTTATATTTTTCGTATTGAATTCTATTTTTTCATCTGTTACTTTATGCCACGGTGCATCTGTGGAGTGGATAGTTGACTGAGTGGCCCTGCAAATACTTTTGAAGGAATTTGATGCTCTTGCAAAGTCACACGTCAGCGTCAAGGAATTAATGCTCATTTATCGATTCCTGTTGATATCCACAACTCACCTCAAGAACCTAGACTGTAATTGGCATCGCCATCAACCCTCGCAAATTCTTTCAAGGAAAGGGCGGTTTATCTACATAAACGGGTTCTACAAGAAGACGAAAAGGGTAGATGATTGCAGAGTTTGTCCTTTCCAAATTGATTGTGATTCATCTAAATGTTACGAATACCATCAACCGATTAGTAGCCCTAAAATAAGCTCTTCGATATCCTACAAAGACTTTGCATAAACAGATCTAAGAAACGAGCCATCAAGAAGGAATCAAAAAATAGTAAATAGTTCTCTGTTACCTTGGACGCGAGGCCGGGAGCGGTAGCTGGAGTTGGAAGAGGCCATTGCGGCGGCCGGAACCGGTGCCGCGATTCCACCACCAAGAGGAAGGGGGGAAGAGAATGGACTCTGAGGGAACAGGATGTGAAAAGGAAGAGATGTAAAGGGGAGGTGAGGTTGGAAAGGAAGGGAGTGGGGTGGAGCAGAGGACGGGGGCGGCGGCCCAACGATGAGGCATCTCAAAAAGCTTTCCGCAATTAAGTATGCACATAGAGAGAGAGAGAGAGAGAGAGAGAGAGAGAGAGAGAGAGAGGTATATAGTTATATAGTGGAGGGAGGAGGAGAATAGCGTGAGAGGGACGGTGGAAGGATGGAAAGAGAGATTCCTTCGTCTCCAAAAGGAATGCGTAGAGCGTAGAAGGAACGAAAGAAAGAAAGAAAGGGAGAGGCGAGCGGTCGCGCTTCGATATTTCAAACGGGTTCGACGTGGCTCGGATTAACCGACCCATGTGACTCTTTTGAGGGTCTCCCTTCCGTGCCACGCATGCAAAATCATATATACATAATATCCCCTCCAAAATAAGTATAATATCATTTCGGCTCTCCTTTTTCCTCGTTCTTTCGAGGTTTGACGGCTTCAAACTCGCAGTTTTTATTCTCTTAAAGAATCTTTAGTGTTCTAACGATTTCGTTGAAATATTTCTTTATTGTAAGAGCATTTGACGTTCCATGTGTTTTCCAGCAACTGTTTCCTTGCACGGCTTTGGAGTTTGGACTCGCATCAATATTGAATGATCTGATCCATGGATTTCACACCTCTTCGTGAGTGGCCAACTATGCAGAAGTATACATATGCCCGCTATCTTTTCTTAGTGGCTTGCTTTCGTTTCTCTTTCAACATCTTATTTTTAAGAAAATTGCATGTATATATCCTTCTCAATTAAGTGATTTCTATATCTTTATATTATTTTAAAATTTACATGTTCAAGTTAACGTCTATGATTGTTATTTAAAACCCTAAATACTATTATAACTTGTTAGAGCATAATTTGATTATTCGATTGGCTTTAAAGTCGCCTTTATTCGAGCTTACGTCTATCATAAACTTTGATGTTAGAAGATACGTGAATTTGAAAAATAGATCACGTCGAAAGCATACTTAACAAAGCTCATTCGAAGTGGACAAGATTAAGATCAACTTATAAGGGTTTGATAAGTATATTATTATCAATTTCAGCTTAAGTATTTTGATCAATAGTTTAATTCAAATGAAGTTAATAAATCAATTAATTTATTAAACATATATTTTGATCGCACAGCATGGGTTAGTAAACCCTTGAGTGAGGCTAATTACAAATTATTCCCTGTAGTTAGATGTTTTTAACATTTGGATCTCTATACTTTAAAAGGTTAGATTGACATCCCTATGATTATAAAAGTAAAATAATTATGTCTATTTATTCTAATGATGTTAATTTTATCAATAAAAATATAAAAATAAAGAGCAAAATATAATTTTAGCATTTGATGGTAGACATCGTCGATGGCAGACAGTAGAGTTGCTTGCATCAGTGGTGGTAGACCCCTCTCCCTTTCGCATCTACATCAGCATCAATATAAATATTGAGCGGTCATCACCCTCTAATCTATGCTCCCTCGACAAGCTCTGTACTATGTCTGACCACCTTCCCAATGAGTGGTTACTACTATTGGACTAGACCATCACCACCGCTCGTGCCTCCTTGATCATCCGCAACACCTCCCACATTGGCAATAGCTTCTTCGCCTTGATTGCTATGCATACCATAGTGACATTCAATAACACCATTAACTTTTCCTCGAATGCCTCATTCCTAGATGACCTAAGATCCTTGTCGAAGTTGTGCCACTCCTCTTGCATAGAGTGAACCCCCTTCCAGGACCTAATGAAGGAACATGATACTAACATGCCCTAGTGGGTTTGCTTTGTGCAAGAGGAGTCGTGCTCCTCCACTAGGGGGATGTTCGCTTTGTGTAGTAGGAGGAGCTATGTGTTGGAAAATCTTGATAGCGACATCATATGCGCAGAGGAAGAACAAAAAATAAAATCCCCAATTCTCAAGATATGTTTATCATCGGGCAAAGATTGGTGTGCAAAAATCCATGAAACAGAAAACCACGTGCGAGATAGATTATGTTATCTAGGGAGATCTTATATCCTTGAATCCCTACAAATCTCTAGGAGAGGGTGAAGGAGGTCAAGTACCCTCCTCTTTAGCGGTGATCTATACAGCAGGGTTGCGGCGACGCTCCTCAAAACTCCAGACATACTTTGAGGTGGAGAGGAGGAGTATAAAAATAAGAGCCAAAATATAATTTGCATTGATGTAGACACGCGATGGCAGACAGTGAGTGCTTGCATCAGTGGTGGTAGGACCCCTCTCCCTTTCGCATCTACATCAGCATCAATATAAATATGAGGCGGTCATCACCCTCTAATCTATGCTCCCTCGACAAGCTCTGTACTATGTTCTGACCACCTCTCCAATGAGTGGTTACTACTATTGGACTAGACCATCACCACCGCTCGTGCCTCCTTGATCATCCGCAACACCTCCCACATTGGCAATAGCTTCTTCGCCTTGATTGCTATGCATACCATAGTGACATTCAATAACACCATTAACTTTTCCTCGAATGCCTCATTCCTAGATGACCTAAGATCCTTGTCGAAGTTGTGCCACTCCTCTTGCATAGAGTGAACCCCCTTCCAGGACCTAATGAAGGAACATGATACTAACATGCCCTAGTGGGTTTGCTTTGTGCAAGAGGAGTCGTGCTCCTCCACTAGGGGGATGTTCGCTTTGTGTAGTAGGAGGAGCTATGTGTTGGAAAATCTTGATAGCGACATCATATGCGCAGAGGAAGAACAAAAAATAAAATCCCCAATTCTCAAGATATGTTTATCATCGGGCAAAGATTGGTGTGCAAAAATCCATGAAACAGAAAACCACGTGCGAGATAGATTATGTTATCTAGGGAGATCTTATATCCTTGAATCCCTACAAATCTCTAGGAGAGGGTGAAGGAGGTCAAGTACCCTCCTCTTTAGCGGTGATCTATACAGCAGGGTTGCGGCGACGCTCCTCAAAACTCCAGACATACTTTGAGGTGGAGAGGAGGAGGAGAATAGGAGAGGCAACCCAAAAGGCTCTAACTTATAAACCACTAATTCCCTCCTATTTATAGAGGTCCCTTATTAACTTAACCCTAATGGATCCTCCCATATTGGGTATTGGATCTCTATCCAACTACCCAACCCTCTTAAATTAATGGATCTTTGTCCAATAATCTCTCATAGGATCTTATTGGATCTTATCTATATGATCCAATAATTCAAGGCTTATTGGATATCCAATAAGATAGGGGCTCGGGCGAAAATCTCAAATCTAAACCTCTACTCATTACAATGCCTATCATATGTGTGTGACCTTCTAAGCCCAATATCGAGCTGGCCGTAAGTCATATCTATCATAACTCCTTCTAGTTTAGTAAATTATTATCTCCATAATAATTCATTCGACTCATCGACTACGGACGTACTAGGTTACTACGTCGTAGTCCCCAAACGATATAGGGGAATCCAATTCATTGGACTTGTCTATCCTCAGTTACCATGTATCTATAGTCTCTTATTTATCTAATATCATAATGATCGTATATCGGGTATGGTGCTGTCAAACACATACATTTTCTACTCAAGTCTCGCTCTAATCAAATTCTCCCGGAGAACTCTTTCTCTCTCAATCCGAATGACCCTGACCAGGGATTTGTCTAAGCAAGAACATATGAGACATTACTCATGACACAAAGAGTAGATGATCCTCTATCGATTGTGCTAGATTTGGGACATCTAGACCTATAAGTCCAGTATCAAAGACTGGAGCACTCATACAGGACATCCTTGGTGTCTCAAATCTAAGGACTAGATACACCACTAGGACTACGAAATTGCTATCTAACAATAAGGCATCAGCAACCATCCAACATTCCGTAAGCAAATCAATTAGTGAACTCATTCCCCAATGAGTACCTGCATTGTATCCCTAGTATCACCACACGAGCAACTATGAGACCAACTGCATCCATCATATGAACGAGTATATAATACACCAGTATGTCCAGTTATCTTGATGTCCCACTCGAGTAACCTATGATCGGAATTATTTAGGATCTGTGTTTAAAGACGAATCGGTCTCATTATCGTGATCTCATCACGATCCGATTCCCATGGTATATATTCAAGAATATCATAATATATATGCATATATGTAATAAGCAATATAAAGTGATAAATGCCAAAATATAATAAGCAAAAAGATTGCTTGTCAAGTCAAACGTGTCATCACTCACGTGATTAGCTTGCAAGGCACATATGACTAGCAAGCTCCTACTTGACCTAAAGGCAATCACCTATGTGTTTGATCTCCATCAGACCCATATGATTCTCAAAGAAAATATGAGACAACAACTTTGTTAGTGAATATGCAATATCATCTTTGGATAGAACTCTTTCCACTACTACATCTTATCGGGTCACGATTTCTCTGATCAAGTGGAACTTCCTTATGACATGCTTAGATTTTTTATGAGACTTGGGTTCTTTTGCTTGAGAAATCGTCTCGTTGTTGTCGTAATATAAGGGAATCGGCTCCTCGCTGCCTGGTATGACTCTTAGATCTGTGATAAATTTTTTCATTTAGATTCCCTCTTTTGCTACTACTACTACAGCAATATACTCCGCCTCTGTGGTCAAGTCAATAGTAGTATCTTGCTTGGAACTCTTCCAGCACACTACTCCTTCATTCAAGGTGTACACATATCCCGAATTCGACTTGCTATCATTGACATCGGACTGAAAACTCGAGTTCGTGTAGCCTTCAACCCAAAAGCTACTACCTCCATATACTAATAAAATATCCTTAATCATTCTTAAGTACTTAAGGATACACTTTATTACTTTCTAGTGCTCTAAGCTTGGATCTGCCTAATACCTGCTCGTGACACTCGGAGCATGCACCATATCAGGCTTGGTACATAGTATGACATATATGATAGACCCTATTACTAAGGCATAGAATATCCTATCCATGTTCACCCTTTCTTTAGGAGTCTTTGGGGACATACTCCTAAAAAGGGATATCTTTTGTCTCATCGGTATGAGACATCTCTTAAAATTTTTTATGCCAAACCTTTTGACAATGGTGTTTATGTACTTGGATTGAGACAAGTCAAGCATCCTCTTGGATCTATCTTTATAGATCTGAATTCTCAAGATATAGGATGCTTCCCCTAAACCCTTCATAGAGAAGTGTCTAGATAACCAAGTCTTTATTATGGATAGCATTCATATATCATTCCTAATGATCAGGATGTTATCCACATACAATACCAAGAAGGTGATAGCGCTTTCACTTACCTTCTTGTATACACAAGA
Organism: Musa balbisiana; assembly: GCA_004837865.1. Taxonomy (NCBI): domain Eukaryota; kingdom Viridiplantae; phylum Streptophyta; class Magnoliopsida; order Zingiberales; family Musaceae; genus Musa; species Musa balbisiana. The sequence continues at coordinate 35,158,180 of CM017195.1, forward strand.
CTCATCTTTGTTTTTAACGAAGTCATTATATCTGATTGCTTCATCAGTTCCAACTTCGGAAAGCTTGCTTTAGTCCATAAATGGATTTAAGCAACCTGCATACCTTATCTGACCAGTCCTTAGACATGAAACATCCTCCTCGAGGTTGTCATTGAGGAATGCGATTTTTACGTCCATATATCAGATCTCATAATCATAGTGTGCTGTAATAGCCAATAGAATTCAGATAGATTTTAGCATGGATATGAGTAAGAAGGTTTTATCATAGTCAATACCTTACCTTTGACGATACCCCTTAGCCACTAGCCTTGTTTTATAGGTCTCTACCTTTCTATCTACACCGATCTTTTTCTGAAAGATCTACTTGCAACCAATGGGTATAATACTCTCGGGCACATCAACTAGGTTCCAAATATTGTTGGAGTATATAGAATCCATCTCAGAATTCATGGCTTCTTGTCACTTCCCAAAGTCTATACTCATAATAGTCTTCTTGTAGGTCTGAGAATCAATATCCTCAATATCCTCTCTTTCAATATGTCTCACACATTTCTTAGGAGGATGGGATACTCTATAAGACCTACGTAAAGTTGGAATTTGTGTATTAGGCACCTGAATAGACTCAGGTTGTAGTGTAGTGCTTGAGCTAGGTTCTCTAACCTCGCTCAACTCTATCATGTTCCCACTGTCTCCGTCAAGAATATGTTCTTTCTCAAGTTTCATTGGGATATTTTATGAACTTGCACCGCTCCGTCATTGATTCTAATTTATCAGGGTTGTGTCTTTTAACGTGGACAGGGCAGCCCCAAATCTTAATAATATTAAGATCAAGCTTCTTCCCTTTCCATATCTCATATGATATAGATACTATCGACTTAGTTGAAACTCTATTCAGAAGGTAAGCTGTGGTCTCTACGGCATATCCCCAGAATGAAATGAGTAAGTCAACGAAACTCATCATGGATCGTACCATGTCTAACAGCGTATAATTTCTCCTTTCAGATACACCATTGAGCTGAGATGTATAAGGAGGTGTCCATTATGATAGAATCTCATGATTCTTGAGGAACTAGGTAAACTCTGTATTTAAGTACTTATCTCCTTGATCTAATCAAATACTCTTGATACTCTTTCCAGTCTGGTTCTCCACTTCATTCTTATACTCTCTGAATTTCTCAAAGGTCTCGTACTTATACTTCATTTAGTACACATGTTCATACCTTGAGAAATCATCAATAAAGGTAATAAAGTAGGAGTAACTACCAATGGCATGAGTTGACATTGGTCCAGTAGCTCAGTGACTCTTTCTCTAATTCCACTAAATAGAGAGTTGGTTAGTTTTCCATGAAGGTAAGGCTCGCAAGTTACATATGACTTATAATCGAATGGATCTAGATATCCATCCTTTAGTAACTTTTGAATCATTCCCTTATAGATGTGACTTAGCCTACAATGCCACAGGTATGCACTGTTCACCTCATCTTGTTTCTTCTTAGATACACTTACATTCATGTGGAGTAATGTCTAGCATAAACAAACCATTATACAATATTCCTCTCGTGATGATCTCATCATCTAATAATATTGAACAACTATTATTCTAAAAAACTAATTTATATCCATTAATTATCAAAAAGAAAATAGAAATAATATTTTTGATAATAGAAAAAAAAATAACATGCATCCAATGCAATAATAGCTCCACCAAGCAGATGTAGGGCGACATCGCCAACAGCTACTACAGTAACTTTTGCTCCATTGCCCATCTTGAGGTCTATCTCGCCTCTCGCCAATCTCCTAGGTCTTGTCAGAACCTACAACAAATTGCAAATATGTTAAGCACTACCGGTATCCAATACCCATGTGTTATCATAAGAGTTTGACAAATGGAGACTGATCATAAATGTACTTGAAGCTTCTCCAAGTTTCTGTTTCGCCCTCTTTACAAGGTACTCTTTACAGTTTCTCTTCCAGTACTCATCTTTTCTGCAGTGGAAGTACTAGCCTTTGTTCTTTGCCGGGTCTTTCTTAGCAACCTTTGTTTTACCTAGTATGCCTTTACCCTTGCCTTTCTTAAGGGACTTTTCTGCTTTTCTTTTCTTTCTAGTCTCACTAGTCTAGAGAATTGGCTTCTCTTTCTTGATAGTACTCGCTGCCTTCCTCAATATATTGAGGAGCTCCGAGAGAGTCACTTCAAGCTTGTTCGTATTAAAATTCATTATGAACTATGAAAGGGAATCTGGTAGGGACTGAAGCACAAGATCCATACATAGGTTATCTTCTAGGATCATTCCTAGACTTGTGAGTTTCTCTATCCACTCAATTATTTTCAGGACATGGTTCTAAACCGGTGTCCCCTTAGTCATCCTAGCACGGAATATGCTCTTAGATATCTCATATCGTTGAGTCCTTCCCTGTTCCTCAAATAGTTTGCGGACATATAGGAAAATAGATCTGACATCCATCGTTTCATGCTGTCTCTATAACTTAGGAGTCATGGAGCCTAACATGGAACATTGAGCAAGAGCGGAGTTATCAATATACTTAATGTAGCGGGTGATCTCATCTTCGCTTGCCCTTCCTCGGGCGTAGGTATCACTGTATCAATGACGTACACAATTTTCTCCGCTGTGAGAACAGTTCTCTAGTTTTAGAGCCAATTCATATAATTTAGACCAGTGAGACGGTTGACATCAAGAATGCCACGTAAGGGATTTGAATGTAATATTTTCTGAAAATAAAAATATAGTAGAAATAAATAATATGCAGATTTTACAAAAAAAAAAATCAAGATATGAGCTTCTATCTTCATCTGCTCCTTCTATTTACTAGCGAGTCACGCGATACCCTCAACACGTGAAATGAAAGTCTCCGATAGACTTTTAGTGGGGATCGAGATCTAATTAGCATCTTAGTGTAACCTTGAGGGATTCGACCAATCACACTAAGCCCAAAAGGTATGCAACTCTTACTGATCACAACTCCTTATGATTCCTGTCCTTGTTCGGCATCCGAATCACTATGGTCTCGAGAGACTCGACCAATCATGATGTTCGGTTAAGTCAACACCATCATTACAAGATGAGTCTGATTCAATGATATACCCTCGAGGGACTCGATTAAGCATATCATGTCCTCAGGTCACTAGTGACATCTCTATGTCGTAAGCAAGATAGCAAATCACGATATAGGTGAGCCTCGAGGGACTCGACCAACTCAACTTACACCAAGAATCGGTCCTTACCTATAACGATGGAAGGTCACGTTGGTCAATCTAATTGCCTCACATTTACCAACTTAATATTGTCGAGAGAGGGGTTTATTTGATTTGGTCTCCTAATATGATATATCGCACACATACATATTTAATATATATCTACATTGCATGCAAATATATATATATATATATATATATATATATATATATATATATATATATATATATATATATATATATATATATATATATATATATATATATATATATATATATATATATATATATATATATATATATATATATATATATATATATATAGTAGGTGCACAAACAATCATATATCACATGAGCAATCACACTAGATGATCATGGACCATAGTCTAATATGATTAGGCCTGAGCCAGTGGGCCTAATCACTCACATCAAGATCTATGTGTGTAACGGTGCATCTCCATGTCTTGTGATCGTCCATCTCGTCCTCGTCGATTCCGTCGATATCTTGACGCATCTCCATGCATTGCGATCCTTCGTCTCGTGGGTCCTATTATCGCCCACGCTCACATTGCATCTCATCGTGTGATTATAACTTAATTATAGACACGCAGGCTCGACAATAAACGAGAAAATAAAATGGAGGCTCGTAGGCCTCAATAATAATAATCACAAGTACACACATCATACGGTCCATGATCATTTGCCTACATATCATACATCACATGTATAAATCATCATAATATAGGACTACTAAATTATAATAAAAATAATAATTAATTAATATTTTTTGAAATAAGGGACATATAGGAAATTTCTAAAATTTGAGGGGTATTTTCATAATTTGGATGAAGGATAGAATATGAAATTTCTAAAATTCTAAGGGGGCAGAGCTATCTTTTGCCCGAAAACACCCAAATCCTCTTTCTCCCCCTCCCGTGTTGGTTGTGGTAGTCGTTGGCAAGTGCGGTAAGGGGCGCGGGGGGCGCCGCCCCTACAGGTGGGCACCCCTGCGGGCGCAGCACCCGCAGGTGGCTTGCCCACGAGCGGCGCCCCTCTTTTGAGCGACCGTCGCTACGAGCGTGCCCGTAGGCACCGCCAGCCTTGCCGGCCGTAAACCTGCTGCAAGCAGGCCATCGGTCGGCTGCTGCAGGCGCAACGCCTGCGTGTGTGTCGGTGCTGTGCTGGCTGCCTGCCTACGGCTATCGCTGTAGGCAGCTACATGTACATAGATCAAGGGCATCAATTGTTGCTGCCCTTTCTCGCTTTGCGTCAACGATTTTGACATCAAAAGTTTCTGCAAAACACAACACACATAGTTCAAAACCAATCTTTTGCACAAACAACTTGGCTCTGATACCATTGTTGGGAAATCTTAGGGGCGACATCACATGCGCAGCGGAAGAACAGAAAATAAAATCCTCAATTCTTAAAGATATGTTCATCGTTGTGTGAAGATTTGTTCGTAAAAATCCACGAAACAGAAAACCACGTATGAGATAGATTGTGTTACCTAGGGAGATCGTATATTCCTGAATCCCTACAAATCTCTAGGAGAGGGTGAAGGAGGTCAAGTGCCCTCCTCTCTAGCAGTGATCTACATAATAGGACTACAACGATGCTCCTCAAAACTCCAGGTATGCTATGAGGTAGAGAGGGGGAGGAGAATAGGAGAGGCAACCCAAAAGGCTCTAGCCTATGAACCACTGATTCCCTCCAATTTATAAAGATCCACTGTCAACTTAACCCTAATGGATCCTCCCTTATTGGGTATTGGATTTTCATCCAACTACCCAACCCTCTTAGATTAATGGATATCTATTTAATAATCTCTTATGGGCTCTTATTGGATCTCATCCATAAGATCCAATAATTCATGGCTTATTGGATATCCAATAGGATAGTGGCTCCGACAGATATCTCAAATCTGAACCTCTACTCATTGCAATGCCTATCAAATGTGTGTGATCCTTTAAGCCCAATATCGAGCTAGTCATGAGTCATACATATTAGAACTCTTTCTGGCTAAGTGAATTATTATTTTCATAATAATTCATTCAACTCATCGATTGCGGATGTACTAGGCCACTACGCCGCAATTCCTAGACGATACAGAAGAATCCAATCCATTAGACTTGTCCATCCTCAATTACCGTATACATAAAGTCTCTCGTCCAATAACTACAATCACTCGTTGGGGAAGTGGTTGGACATGATGTAGAGCTTGTTGAGGGAGCATGGATCGGAGGCCGACGACCGCTCAACATCTGCGTCGACATTGACACAAATACAAAGTGAGAGGGGTCCACCACCACTAGCGATGATGTTACTATCGTCCGTCACCAAACGTTAAAATTATTTTTTTATTTTTTATTTTCGTGTTTTTATCGATAAAATTAATGTCACTAGACTAAATAGAGATAATTATTTCACTTTCGTAACTATAGGGATACCAATATAATATTTTTAAGTTTAGAGATGAATATGTAATTAGCCTTGCTTAAGCATCACTTTATCGACTTAAGAAGTTAACAAGTTAATTAGTCCCATTAAACCTGGGTTGTAATATATGTTGTTGAAGGTCACACAAATTTAGTTTATAGAGTAAGGGATTTTTTTTTAGGTGTCAATATGATGATGATGATGAGGTGTCAGCATGTGATGATGACGTGCAGAAAGTCTTTTAGATGTATCATCGTCCACATATCGTAACTTTTAAAAAATTTACATCAAAAAGGTCAGTTATGTATGGTATATAATTTAAAATAATAAATATTAGCAACAGTCGATCATAATTAACCTAACTTTTCTAGATGAATATTAGGTAAATGGATATATGCTATCCTAATATTTACAAGTGTAAATCTGTAATTTTGAAAAAAAATTAAACTTATATAAAAATTTAGACGTTTATATTATACCTAAAAGATCACATATATTTTATTTTTTGTATATTACAAAATATGCACCGAGTTAAAATCTGCCGCACCGAACATTCCCGCTAAAAGATTTCTGATCCCACATGGCTAAAGCTGGACCCACTTGAAAACGTTTCTGAGAACACCACGTAGGATGATACGGACGTAGGTGAGGTCCTTCGGTACGCGTAATCTCACTTGGGAAACACCGGAACGGAACCAAATAGGATATTTTTGACACGGAGTCGATAAAACGCAGCAGTGATCACCGCATCTGCCGATTCACCCACCTACCCTCCCCTCCATCGGCAATTTCGCCGATCCGTCGGCGGCTTGGCAAACCCCGCCCCGGTCACTCCCACCTCTTCGTCGTTCCCTCCACCCTCTCATTCTTCTCTCTCCCGATCTTCATCGCTGTAATCGTCCGGTCGCAAGAACACACACTTGCGGTTCGTGTCAACAGGGGCGATTAGGAGGAGGTTTTATTTTTGATCGATCGACCGTGGTCGATCTGATGGACCCGGAAGTTGCTTGATGCATCATCGGCCGGCTGCTGGAGGTGCGGACGGCGAGGCCGGGCACGCTGGTCCGGCTCGCGGAGGCGGAGATCCAGCAGCTCTGCACCGTCTCCCGCAGATTCTTCCTCGGCCAGCCCAACCTCCTGGAGCTTGAAGCCACCATCAAGATCTGCGGTCAGCTTCGACCTGCTACCTTCCATTCGACTGATTTGCCTTGTTTATTTCTTGGCTGATCGTGGCCGTGGCTCGTTCTTGGATCCCAGGATTACTGTGCGTGTCCCTTTGTTATGATGATGATGATGATGATGATGATGATGATGATGATGATGATGATGATGATGATGATGATGATGATGATGATGATGATGATGATGATGATGATGATGATGATGATGATGATGATGATGATGATGATGATGATGATGATGATGATGATGATGATGATGATGATGATGATGATGATGATGATGATGATGATGATGATGATGATGATGATGATGATGATGATGATGATGATGATGATGATGATGATGATGATGATGATGATGATGATGATGATGATGATGATGATGATGATGATGATGATGATGATGATGATGATGATGATGATGATGATGATGATGATGATGATGATGATGATGATGATGATGATGATGATGATGATGATGATGATGATGATGATGATGATGATGATGATGATGATGATGATGATGATGATGATGATGATGATGATGATGATGATGATGATGATGATGATGATGATGATGATGATGATGATGATGATGATACAACAGGGGCGATAGGAGGAGGTTTATTTTGATCGATCGACCGTGGTCGATCTGAGGACCCGGAAAGTGCTTGATGGCATCATCGGCCGGCTGCTGGAGGTGCGGACGGCGAGGCCCGGCACGCTGGTCCGGCTCGCGGAGGCGGAGATCCAGCAGCTCTGCACCGTCTCTCCCGCCAGATCTTCCTCGGCCAGCCCAACCTCCTGGAGCTTGAAGCCCCCATCAAGATCTGCGGTCAGCTTCGACCTGCTACCTTCCATTCGACTGATTTGCCTTGTTTATTTCTTGGCTTGATCGTGGCCGTGGCTCGTTCTTGGATCCCAGGATTACTGTGCGTGTCCCTTTGTTTGCTGGTTTTGATTCGATAATCTGGAATTCGCTTGGGGAAAGCAGGACGAATTAATTATATCAGATAAAGTATACGAATTAGGGTTTTTTTAGGTGGAAAAGAAGCTGAGTTTGTTTAGGAATCACAGATAAAAAGCATAACGTTCTTTTATGTGGATGGATATCTAAGGGTGTTTCTTGATTCTCAGAAGTCATGATATTGTAATATCTACGGTGTCTTATGCTTTGTCATTCCTGTTCCCCTCTTTGGTGCTAACTGTCGTTTTAGATACTGTGCCAATTAACCTTTCAAAGTGGTCAAGAAAGTTTAAATCACAAATTCCTTGTAAAAATAGTAACTATTAGATCTTAAAATTTATATAAATGTCGTGTATGATATCTATATCTCAAATTGATAGTGCAATATCTGCACCCATTCTTTAATTAATTTCACTCACTACATTTAAATATGAAGAGGAAAATCTATGTGTTTGTATGAGGAGAAGCAGGTACTGCTTGTTTGCTTTTGATGTGTTTATTGCTTTTGCTTCTTGTTGATCACGAGGGTCAAAATGAAATCAAGTTGACAGGCTACTACCAAATCTGTTGAGGCTATGTGCTTTGATCTCTAGTTGGAAAAAGCTGTTCTCACATGCAAGTGGATGATGGAAATAGGTTTTGCAAATCTAAGTAGTCTCCAATTGAGGTACAAACTTGTGAAAGATATCACAAGTTCAACTGATTATTCAACTTGGAATGTTCACTTAGGATAGCTTGCTGAGCTGTTGAGGTGTCCAAGGGTTTATGCAGATCATATCTCTTGTGAAATATGAACTGATTCATCAACTTGGAATATTCAATTATACTAGGTTTACGCAGACTACAGCTCAGTTTATCTTGCTGCATCATGGCATGAATTAATTGCATGCACCAGATGATATATAAGCTCCAGAAGTAGTGGACTAAGCACCTGAAGGTTCCTGCTTTTCCATAAGTGAAAAGGGGAAATGGAGCTACAGGAAAAATGATTGAACAGGAAGCTTCACAAAAAGTTTACAGGAAACCGATAAATGCAATCATGTACATGATACAGCAGCAATTGGTCATATAGAGTCAATACAAATGTTTACTTGATTCATGGAATTTGTCTTTTGATTTGAACAATCCATGTATTTAGTTAACTAAGTCGTCACTCTGATCTTTCTGTGACTGATTAATGATGATCAAGAAGTAATTTGATAGAAAATCATGATAGAAGTGGCTTTAATTTATCATGCAGCCTATCTACATCCAGCAAGCATCTGTGAGTCATTTGCTACATTTTTTCATATCCTTTACATGTATTGAGTTGCTGATCTGCGCCCTTGTGATTGCAGTATATTTTTGTCTGTTATCTTAATGCCTGTTTGGTGCAAAGAAAATAGTAGAAGATTTTCCACTCTTTCTAGAAGTGTTTTTCATATAGAATTCATGAAGACGGGATTTGAGTCTATGACCATGCAATAATCTATCAAAGTCTTAGCTTAGCTTAGCTGACACCTTCAGTTGGCACGTAACTTGCTTGGACCTTGTTATACATGAACTTAGATTGGCACGTAATTTAATTTATTTAGTGCAAGTTGCATGTTTAATTCCAATTTTAGCTTAACACCTCCTATAAATGCAGTGTCTTTGAAAATAAAAATTATATGTATGAACATTTTCTATAAAGTGGGGCCATCCCATTGTTATCATAATAGGAAACAAATTAATGTGATTTCCCATCATATCAACATGTAAAAGAATGATGTTTTGGGACAATAACAATAGGAAGATAATGCATTATATTTCACATTAGCATTAACAATAATGATTTATAAAACCTCATGCAACAGCATATGCAGAGCCATGCTTCAAGTTCTATAAACCATCTATTTTTTGAATTTTGTAATGTAAGATAGACACCTGAGGAAAACATATTCAGACCTGTAAGTTGAGAGTTCCCACATATACTAGGCATGGAGAAGTAGTACCATAATCTTCGTGGCAATTTCTGGCTCATATGTGTTCGCCAACAAAGAACCTAGTACTCTGATCACCATTGTCAAACTGGGTCTGTTACACAAATGTATCTGATGACAGAAGCTTGCTGAACAACTTCTTACATGTTTGAAGTGGTAATTTAAATACAAGAAACATGACCAATGTATCACTGAGTAATCCTGCACAAAATGCATTTAAGTTATTGTTGCATTCAAATTTTTGATAGAATCAGCTATGGTTTTAAAAAGTGGTTTATACTGCCTGGTGGTTCAGTCAGCAGACTGTTTGGTGGCATATATCAGGGTTATCTGCATAATCAGACGGAATACAACATATGTTGCTGCCTAGTGCTGCATGATGGTTAATGATTCAAGATGTAGTTGGATTTTTTATGTTTCTAATGTTTGGACTTCTGTTAAGCTTGCATAGTGCGTTTTCATATGGTCATAGGATCTACTCATGTATATTGGACTAGTTATGTGATAAATAAACTATAATTTACTTTATTATAATGTCATATATTTGCTGGTAACTTGCCTTATTATGCTTGAGTGTGTTATGATATATTGTTGTCTACATGTTAAATGTGCTGGGTTGAATATATTTCAATAATTATTTATATATTTTATATATTTTTCAATAGAATAATGTTGTGTGTCAATATGCTGCATGTGCACTTTGTGGTGATATGACTGCTTGCACATTGCTTCCATTTTTTCTAACCTTGTTTGCATATAAACCCCTAGATCAAATTATTGAATTTTAGTCTCTGGGAAAGTCTTGTTCAGAGTTGACCAATAAACCCTCATTCATCAAGTTGGTTGAACCGTTCGTTGACAATATTTGCTATAGATAGGCTCGTTCAACTCAAGTCGACTTATCTGGGTATCCTTTAATTAGTATTATCTAGATTCAAATCTGGAATGACATTGAACTATGTTTGGGTTTTACTTCTGGTGATGGGTTTAAGGTTTGGTTACATGGATAGGAATCAGACTTAACCAATTTTGTAATAAATATTTTTGTATTTTTGGTGTCAAAATGAACTGGCCAAAACAGAAATCTGAACCAGATTGGTGCACTTGGTTCAGTTTGGCCCAGTTTTTTCCCTGCAATTGTGATTGCTTTGTTTTGGAAAGTTGAAAACCAAGCACCTATCAGTGCAATTTCAGCTTGAGGTCTAAAGAATTCTTTAAATGGAACTGAACCATATCTCATATATTTATATATATTGCATATAAAACCATCAAAATAATATGTTTCGACTGTATTTTTTATATAAGCTTTATGCCCGTAAGTTTATATCAGACATCTTTTTTGAAGCCAAATAAAAAAACGAAAAGAATAAAATAATTTTGCTTGATTTTGATTATTTTTTTTACTATGGTTTGGTTTGGTGTAAAGTTCTGCAAATGAAACAAGTTCAGTTTGGTACAAAGTCTTCGTAAGACTGAACTGAACCATGTGGCATGTGCAGACCTTATCACTTTTTCTTTTTTAATTCTATCTTTTTTTCCTTCTTCAGCCCAAGCCTTAACACTCTTTTTGTTGCTGCATTTGCAGTGCTGCAATGACCAGAATGTTAGGAAATTGTTCGTCGATGCCTGGCTGCTGTTTTATGCATGATGTGGCACCCATGGCTGATCTCAACATAGACGGGCCATGGCTCTTTGGCCAAGGTAGCTGGTCTGAAGACTGGTTGCCATCCTCAAATGTGTTAGTTGTTGGTGCAATTCCCACCCCCTGGCGCTTTGGATTTCATTGAATATTGGCGCATAAGGTTTTGCAAGATGACACTGACTCTAATTGGCAATGATGAATTGACAACTGGGAAAGATGATGTTAATGTGTTAGTCCTTTGACATCACATGGTTGATAAATCGAAACATATTGTTTACTATTAATTATGATTTATCCTATAGGTCTTCACCCTATCGTTTTCCTGTGAAAACTGGGACATATATCTATTGCTGCTTGCTTGTAGAGCCCAAAACATAGCCACATTTCTAAACTCATAATTACATTCACCTTGGAACTGACTCTGCTCCTTTACAGTTATTTAGAATTGCTAGAGCAATATTAACATGCAATATTCACACAAATGCCCTTTGTTTGATGTAAAGAGAGATGATCATCTTGTTAATGTTTATACGCCTTATGGTCATTGTGTTGAAGTCCTTTACTGATTGATTATTCCTTTACTCTTTGTGTTTCAGGTGACATTCATGGCCAGTATAGTGATCTCTTAAGGCTTTTTGAGTATGGAGGTTTTCCTCCAGTTGCCAATTATCTATTTTTAGGTGATTATGTGGATCGGGGAAAGCAAAGCTTAGAAACGATATGCCTTCTTCTTGCATACAAAATTAAGTATCCAGAGAACTTTTTCCTTCTGCGTGGAAATCATGAATGTGCTTCAATAAATAGGATATATGGATTTTATGATGAATGTAAGAGGAGGTTTAGTGTGAGACTCTGGAAGATCTTCAGTGATTGCTTTAACTGCCTTCCTGTTGCTGCCGTTATTGATGACAAGATCTTATGCATGCATGGTGGCCTTTCCCCTGATCTCTCCAAGTTGGATCAAATTAAGAGTTTACCTCGACCATGTGATGTACCTGAAAGTGGTTTACTATGTGACTTACTTTGGGCAGATCCTGGTAGAGATGTTCAAGGTTGGGGAGAGAATGACAGAGGGGTCTCTTGGACTTTTGGTGCTGATAAAGTTTCTGAGTTCTTATTAAAACAAGATTTAGATCTTGTCTGCAGGGCGCATCAGGTAATAGGTCTAATATGTTCTTGTTTATGAACTTTGATTAATGTTCATATGTCTCCAATCCATGCTTTGCAGGTTGTGGAGGATGGCTATGAATTCTTTGCTGACAAGCAACTTGTGACGATATTCTCAGCCCCAAATTATTGTGGTGAATTTGATAATGCTGGTGCTATGATGAGTGTTGATGAAACTTTGATGTGCTCTTTCCAAATTCTCCAGCCTGCTGAAAAAAAACCAAAATCTCTGTTGCCAACCAGAATTTAACAACCAAATAATAAACTATGATCAAGGTCAGTCACACCAAAACCACAACTCGTCTCCTTACATTTGTTAATTGATCTTCAAAATTAATAATAAATTTTTTGTAGTATTTCTGTAATTAACTCATTCGGCCATCTTCTTAGATTGAGGCTATATTAGCTCTATTACGATGACACTGTTGTGATGATTGAATACTACACTTAGGCTTGCATTTTCATCTTGTTGGAATTTCAGATTGCAAGCAAGCCTTCAATCAGATATAAGTGGGGAGTGACTCTTTTAGAAGAATGTAACTGACTGATTCAATTGGGGTTTTGACATAGTCATGCAGATTTATTGTTCGATGGAACAGGTATTGATGACAAAAGAATTGGATTTAAGGCTCCTCTAGAGTTTATGGCAGGATACTTAAATTAGTGTTCAATGAATAAGTTGGGAGAAGAAAAAGAAAAAAGAAATGCAGGAACATTTTCCTTCTTTTGGTAAAGGTATTGATTGTCTTCTAGACTTTGCATTGGTAGGAGGCTCATGCACTAGGCTATCCTGTTTTTGGACAAATTAAAAACCTAGCAACCTTGCCCCACTATGTATCTAAGACTTGCAAGGGTTGCAATCTCTTATTTCTTTGTGAAACTTCTGAAAGCAGAGAAGTCCATGGATCTCTTGAGAGAGTAGGCTCTTTGAGTAAATCCATTATCTGTGATAAATTAGGATTTGAGAGATATCTTTTCTGCAAAATCACCGAAATATGCTTCTTGACTAATATTTATGGAAACCACAGTTTTACTCTTATCGCATTTGTTTATCCATGAACTCCAATGTCAGCGGTTTCAGCTTCCTTTAAGGTCCTCTCTTCATTTAAATACACAAATGAAAATAACAATTTTGTCAATGATATTTTAATTTCTCACACAACTTCTGTGAAACTTTAGTCTGACTGTTTCATCTCTCAGCTTAAATGATTTTATAAATGGAGATCTCTGCATGAAACTGTTGGCTTTTGAGATGGTGCCAGATTGGGAAAGGACTTCACCAGCAGAAAAGAAATGCTCAAATGCCCAACTAAAACATGAAATTTGGTTCATCTGGATATTGTGGACCGAAAGGGAAATGTCATCTCCCTGCACATGAAAAATTTGGAGCTTAAGCAGGTGCACGAACTGGTTCAATAGATATCTAGGTCTGGAAATCTAGAATAACCTTGGATATCCACTGCATCAAGAATATGTCTTTGGCGAAACAGGCTTGTGCCACCCTTTCGATATTTGAATTTAAAAAGTTCCTTGGGCTCGCTAAATCTTTTCCCAGAACATTTGAAAGTTAGCTGTGATTGCTATTTCCTAGCATGCCTGAAACTTCTCATCCTGTTCTTTTGTTGCTTGTGCTTCATTCTTGGCTGCTATTTGATTATTTTGTTTCTTGATTGGGTTAGCCGCATAAATTCTATAGCCAAGAGGGTCTAACGTCTGTGTTCAAAAATTATGTTTGCCAGGTTAAATCGACTGCATCAATTGAAGATAACAAGGCAGCTGATACTCTTAATTATAGTGAATTTGAGATGCAGTTAAAGAGTGGTTGTAATAAGATGTCATTGGCTGCATGGGCGTCTGCTGCAATCAAACTCCCGGACTTCATCGTAAATGTCAAATTCCAGAAATTATTTTTTTGTACTCTGAAACTGTATTGTATGTGCACATATTTCTTTCCATATTTCTCCCATTTGGAACGATGAAGAAGCATGGCTGCAACTCTTTTCTAGAGAACATACATAACTTGAGTAACAAAAGAATCTAACCAATCATTTTTGATCTACATGAACTAGTTAGCAAGACCAGCTACAGAAAACTTGATGTAGGTCTAATAATTCTTTTTCCATGTAGGTCAAATAGTTTGACTCGTATTGGCTGCTACAACCTATTAGTTAGGGTGAAATAGGCATCTTGTTTTGTTGCTGCTCTTATTTTGTTGGCCCAATTCACATTTTACTGGACTTGTTTGTTGTTGCTTAACAAGCACACGTTGCCTGATTTCCAGTCGTAAGTGATAGGGATTACATATAAAAATCCATCAGCCAGTGCTAGGGAATCACAAAAATATATATTTTAATATTTATACTTCTTTTTTTGAACATTTAGCATTTAGGGAATCACTTGATTTATTTCTGAATAAACTTATTTCAAATTCTATCTTCTTTAATAATTATCTCATTATTCTCATTATAACTATAGTAACTATGCATATTTACTATTTCTTAATCAACTTGCACGCTGAATGATTCTTAAATCGTCTGATAGTTATTCTTGTCGTATTCCTTGTCCAAGGTGTTAACGCCGTAGCACATCAGCGTCGGAATTAAAAGCATCTGCCAAGGTATATGCCTCAGTGGTGTTCGTGGAATTTTGACAGCCGAATCTTCGTCGTCCAAGGGAGACGAATCCTTGTTATGGAAATCATACATCGAGAGACGAATAGTCCCAAATTCTCTCTCAATTTTCGCTTGTCATTCACGGCCTGTGGAGTCAAATCCTCGCCTCAAATCGACTCGGAAACTGTGGCGATTCGTGGGAGCGAGTCGCGTCCGAGTCATCCCTTCCAACGGATCCTTATCTTGGAAATCACACATCCAGAGACGATACATCTCTCAATTTTCGCACGTGGTTCACGGGCCGACGGACCGCCCACCGACTCGGAAGCAGCGGGGATTCGCCGTAGCGAGTTGCGTGGTCGAGTCATCGCTTCCCTCGTTCTGGATAAGCTCGCCAGATCTTGATATGGATGGATGTCGACCCCAAAAAAAAAAAAAGGCAGGCGTCGATCACAAGCGCACCCACCCACCCACTCCGCCCGTGGATAAACCCAAGGCAGACTAGCCGAGACTTGGCAAAGAAAGAAAGAAAGAAGCGAAAGCGCGGATAGAAGACGCAGATATGAGGTACAACATGGTGGTGTTCAGCCTGGTCCTCATGGTGGCTGCCGCCTTCTTCGCCTCCGCCACCACCACCGCCTCCTCCCCCCACCCGGAGCTCCGCTCTGCGCTGTCAACCAAAGGTCACTGTTGACTCCCAACTCTTCCCCAGCTCGATCACGAGATCGACGCCTAACTAATCAGCTTCCTATTTGGTTTCTGGGTCACGCAACAGGGCATGAAGAAGATGGAGAAGGAGTAGGAGAGAGGAGCAGGCAGAGGAGGACATGGCCGTGCTGCGATCGGTGCGGCGGGTGCACCAAATCCACCCCGCCGCAGTGCCAGTGCCAGGACACGGTGAGGTCGTGCCACCCATCGTGCCGGCACTGCGTGCGCTCCCCGCTCAGCGTGTCCCCGCCCTTGTACCAGTGCATGGACCGCATCCCCAACTACTGCCGGCGCCGGTGCACGCCGGAGCCGCTCCTCGCCCAGTAGTATTCGAGCCAATTAGAGGGTCCGGAGGTTTTGCCTTGTTCTGCTTGAGATTTCCGTGGTGGTGTTGTTCCCACCGTATGGTCTCCATCCACCCATCAATAATGTTAATAGTGGAAGGCATTCTTACCCATCGACACTCTGCTTTGTTCTTCATCAGTTAATTTAGTCCCGTTTAGCGCGCCCGATGTTTGCAAGGAAACAATGGATGCGATCCGCTTCTGGGAAGTTGTAAGCTAAAGCATCGTTGATATCGGTGGTTGTACACACTTAAATTACAACAAAATGACGATGCTGTCGGCCAGCGATGTCGAATAATACCCTTAAATATGGACCATTTCGATGTATTCTTCTCACCAAACTGGGCATAAAAGAATGCTTTGGGTTCATTAAAAATAAATAGCGGTTGTTGACCAGCGATGTCCAGCCTAGTGATTCTCAAGAAAGATTAGGAAGACCCAATAGCAAGGAAATAATCTTCATTGATTACTTGGATTTAGTCTGCTTGTTTGAGACTTGGTGTGCAGTCCAATTTGAGTCAGGTTTCTGTTGAAAGCAACTTGGGGAGTACATGATCCATGTCGGGTCTTTTACTTCTCTCTTCTTCCAGGCAACAAATTGCCATCTCCACCATCATCTCTGCTTGCTTTCAGTTGAATTGCCCCTTCGGTCTACCATCCACCAAGTCTCCAATCCATTACATCTCCTCGTTCCCCCATTCTTTCCTTCGGTGCGCGAACCAGGCTCGTCGGTCTGTCGTCCCCTCTCTCTTCCAATCCCAAACTCTGGTTAGCTCTGATAGAATGATGTGTAAAAGCAAAAGTATAAGCAAAAATATACTGTAATTAGTTTGATACCGTGTATATATATATATATATATATATATGCATATGTATATGTATATGTATATATGTGTATGTATATGTATATATGTGTATGTATATGTATATATGTGTATATATATTTATGTATATGTATATATATATGCATATATATGTGTATATATATATGTATATATATATATATATGTGTATATATATATGTATATATATGTATATATATGTATACATATACATATATATGTATACATATACATATATATGTATACATATACATATAAATATATATATATATAAAGAGAAGATTTTTCTCAACTGAGCAATGAAATTTCCTCGTGCAATTTGGGAAATCTCATCAGCTATCATGCCCCTACAAGATTGAGCTCCTGTCTAGGATATCGATCTTGGACCGATACGTGAGAGAGACGCTTCGTGAGTGAGTTTGCTAATTGATCAGTCGTATGTATGTAAGAAATACGTAGTTGATGTTTGACAATTTGATCTCGCACGAAGTGGAAGTCGATTGCATGTGTTTCATGCGTGAGTGGAATACTGGATTGACACATAAGTATGTATCTCCAATATTATCATAATACATTGTAGGAGTAAGGATAGAGTTGATGTTGAGTTCCTTGAGGAGATTTGTGACCCAATTGAGTCCAGCAGTAGCGATAGCGATTGCACGATATTCAGCTTCAGTTGTAGACCATGCGACTGTCTTTTGCTTCTCAGAACTCCAACTGATTGTATTAGCTCCAATGAAGATAATATACTATAATATGAATGTTCTATCATCAAAGTTCCCCACCCAATTAGCATCAACAAAGGCATGGAGATGAAGTGGTATGTGTTTGCGAAGAAAGAGGCTATGATTGAAGGTCCCTTTAAGATATCGTAAAATTCGTTTGATTGCAGACCAATGTATAGTAGAAGGATAGTGCATGTATTAGGATAATTTATTGACTGCAAACGAGATATTTGGACGAGTGAGAGCCAAGTACTTGTTGTTATTAAGTAGAGTCCGTAGTATGGCTTCCATCACATAATTTGAGTAATTCACTAGTAGAGAGGGGATTTATAATCTCTTTAGCATTCTACATGTTTGTCTCTAATAATAAGTCTTGAATATATATTTTTTATGATAGAAAGAGACTTGAAGATGTAAATATTGCTTTCACTCCCAAAAAGTAACTCAAGGGTCCTAGATCTTTGAGGGAGAATCGATTGACTAATTGCTTTAGAGGTGGGTTATTGCAGCGACAACAGTGATAAGGGAGGAAGAGATGGGTTGCTTGCAAATGAGTTCTTTGTTGAAGGGGTTGTTTAGCTCTGTGCAGGCTAGTTTGGTTGTGCAATATTCAGCAAAGCTGCATATCTTTGTTTAATAGTTCCTGTGATTGGGGATCTGGGTGGTGAAAAATGCAAAGAGTATTACTGTGTGGCATTCTGGCAGCACGAGTGCTTCGTCGGTGAGGATCACTATTGTACTTTGCTTAGCAGCGACATAGTGATAGGCAACAAAGGAATGAAGAGTTTGCGACACTCGAGATGACTCGATATGATGTTTGAAAGGCTGAATAGTGAGGAGGGAGAACACATCGTCTGGATGTTTTGGGCTTCCTTGGTGGTGGACAGGTTGTCGATCTTGAGGAAGCAGTTGACGAGGAGGTTGGGGTGGTGCTGGAAGTAGCTATTGCCCATCTTCTCACACTGATGATGGTGTATTTGATGTCCAGGGCAAATAGTTCTCGGATGAGCTACTCTACCTTTTTGATGATGCTATTATTGAAGCCGCTGTAGAGGCAATGATCATTGGAAGTCATTTGGGTGAGCATATTTGTTCAGCTGAATATGCAGCTTGGAGGAGCAGATCTGTTATGAGTGGTGCCGGTGATCTATTAGTTCTTGAAGTCGGTCACCATGAACTGCACCTTTCTGTCAAGCAGTCAGTGTAGGGAAATCTTGGGGGAAATCACATGCATAACGGAAGAACATAAAAACAAAATCCTCAAATTTTCCAAAGATGTGTTCATCATCGTGTGAAGATTGATGAGTAAAAACCTAGGAAACTTAAATCCATATGTTAGATAGTGTTTTATGTAGGGAGATCGTATATCTTTGAATCCCTATAGATTTGTAGGAGTGGAAGAAGGAGGTCAAGTGCCCTCCTTTTTAGCGGTGATCCACACAATAGGGCTGTAACGATGCTCCTTAAATCTCTAAGCCTGTTATCTAAGGAGGAGAAGGGGAGAGGAGAATATGAGATGACAACCAAGAGAGGCTTTAGCCTATGGGCCTTTGGTTCCCTCCTATTTATAAAAGTCCTCTATCAACTTAAACCTAATGGATCCTATCATATTGGGTATTGGATCTCCATCCAACTACCCAAGTCTCTTATATTAGTGCATCTCTATTCAATAATCTTTTATTGACTCTTATTAGATATCATCCATATGATCCAATAATTCAAGACTTATTGGATATCCAATAAGATAGGGGCTTCAACAGATATCTCATATTCGAACCTCTACTTGTCGCAATGCTTACTATATGTGTGTGACCCTCTAGGCCTAATATCGAGTTGGCCGTGAGTTATACTTGTCAGAACTTGACTAAGTGAATTATTATCTCCATAATAATTTACTCGACTCATCGACTACGAATGTATTAGGCCACTACGCTGTAGTCCCAAGACAATACAGGAGAATCTAATCTATTGGGCTTTTCTGTCCTCAATTACCGTATACCTATAGTCCCTCATCCATCTAATATCCCAAAGACCATATACCAGGCATGGTACTGCTAGGCTCATACAGTTTTTACTCGAGTCTCGCTCTAATCGGATTCTTCTATAGAACTCTTTCTATCTCAATCCGAATGACCCTAGCTAGGGATTTGTCTGAGCAAGAACACATGAGATATTCCTCTCATGACATCGAGAGTGGATGATCCTCTATGGATACTCAATAGTCCTCATAAGGTTGGCCGCCACTCCTGATGACCGATTATGCTAGATCTGAAACTTCCATGCCTATAAGTCTGGTATTAAAGAATAGAGTACTCATACAAGACATTCTTGGTGTCTCAAGTCTAAGGACCAGGTATACCATTAAGACAACGAAATCGCCGTTTGATAATAAGGTATCATTAACCATCAAGCATTCCGTGAGCGGATCAATCAATGTATTCATTCTTCAATGAGCACTTGTACTATATCCCTAGTGTCCCCACATGAGCAACTATGAGACTAACTGCATTCATCATATGGATAAGTATACAGCACACCAGTCTGTCCAGTTTTCTCAATGTCCCTCTTGAGTAACCTTTGACCGGGATTATTTAGGATCTGTATTTAAAGACGAATCGGTCTCATTATTGTGATTTTATCACAATTTGATTCCCATTGTACAAATCAATGGATATCATAATATATTCATGCAATAAGCAATTTAAAGTGATATAATACTAAATAATAATAATAGGTAAAAAGATTGCGTGTCAAGTCACACATGCTATCACTCATATGATTGACTTGCAGGGCACCTATGTCTAGCAGTCAAGAAAAGGGAAAATGAGTAGATCACTAAAGTCATGGAAGAGGTTATCGACATATCCGCTAGTGATGGCCAGAGCATCGTGGTTGATGGTGCATGGAGGGGCCTTACAACCTGCTTCTACTATGAGTTCTTTGAAACCTTTGAAGCAAGCCTCATCCCCCTTGCGAGGATAAGGATGAATCTGCCACAGTTCTTTCTGCTCAGTTTTCAATGCTCCCACAAGTATAATAGATGAGGCATTCCGGGTATGGCTAAGTTTCACTTCATAGATTTCTCGTCAAGTAGCAATAGAGTTAGTAAAGGTTTTGGAGACCACGCTGCTAGTATTAGGCCTAGCAATGATGTGGTCTAGAGACTGCTCTGGAGAGAGCGGCAATAGTGCAACACTATTTGTAGTGCGGTAGAGAAGCTGTAGCATTGCGACGCTATTTGTAGTGTGGTAGAGAAGCTACAACACTATTGGAGAGAAGGTGCAATGGATTGTAGTCGCCGGAGGAGAAGGTGCAGATCTACTAGAGAGCGACTTTTCACCGATGAAGAAGAAGGGCAACCTCTTGTGCAGATCAGATGACAACGAGAAGAGAGCGTCATCTGCAACACTTGCACTTGGACTCTCACAGGGAGTGGTTGCGTCGCTGCTCAGGTGTTGCGCGAGTGGTGGCAGATTGTGAGTGGTGGAAAAGTACAGTCCTAGCAGCAAAGGACGCAGCGAGGAGATAAGTGTTGCTTTAAAGCAAATGCTCTGATACCATGATAGAATGAAGTGTAAAAGCAAAAGCACACTGTAATTAGTTTGATACAGTGTCTATTTATACATACAGAAAAAGAAGATTTTCTTCAACTGAGCATCGAGATTTCTTTATGCAGTTAAGGAAATCTCATTTGCTATCAAGCTCAATCAACATGATGCCATGGCTGTAGACGTCGACCTTTGAGGTGATAGGCAGATTCGAGGCCCACTCGAGCGCCATGTATCCTCTGGTTCCTCGAGCATGGGAGATGCCATAATTCATTCCACCTCTCTTCAATAGCTTCGCCAATCCGACGATTGTAATCTTGGGCTAGAACTTGAAATCCAATAGCATGTACTCAGGCTTGACATCACAGGATGCCCCACTCGAGGCACTCATGGTGGAGGGTAAACCAAGCCTCTAGCGATGCCCACCGCAACCTTGAACCTTTGGCTCCACCCCAACATGCTCCCATGGAAGAGGTGCACCATGCTCCACGAACTCGGAGACCAAAAGCCTGTGCTTGCCTTCCAAGGAGAACCCCCACATTCTCATCAGATTCATATGGTAGATTCTCCCTATCAATCTTAGTTTGGCCTGGAACTCCTCTTCTCCTTGGATTACGTCCTCCAACTTCTTCATAGCCACCACCCTCTCATCGTCTGAGATGCCCTTGTACACGACGCCTGAGCCACCGCGACCGAGCTCATCCTTGAACTTTATAGTCACTCCCTTAAGCACTCTGTATGTGAACTTCCTGAATTGACTGGATACCACATTGTCCCCTTCTTCTAGTGCTCGAGGATGATCACCTTAGAATGTGAAGAACCATCATGAAGTAACGAATAGGATTTGGAATAGGCTGAATGCTGATACGAACTCGTAGAAGTAGTAGACCCATTTAGTCCTTCTGCTACTTCTCATTCGTGATGGCAAAGCCAGTTGTGCCATGAACCTTGCCACCATTGCATATGAGATGGTGCTCTTTTGATACACCAACTCCGACGATCGCTTTGCCTATTGGGACTTTATGGAGCATGATGCCTAGGATGTCTGAGGAGCTTTTCCCATTAAAGAAGGCTTGTAGTGTAGGCCTTGGTAGGAATAATCCCTAACGCAAAGCCGCTCGCAAGATTCCAAGGAGACCATGATCGTAGAGTTCAAATGGACGCCCCAAAGGTCAGTCCCCAATAGCTCTATGAGACTTTATTCCTCGGATTGTTATTGTATTGGGTATTGTTGGGAAATCTTGGTGCGACATCACATGCGCAGTAGAAGAGTTCATTATAGTGCTAAGATTGGTGCGTAAAAATCCGCAAAATAGAAAATCACATATGAGATAGATTGTGTTACCCAGGGAGATCGTATATCTCTGAATCCCTATAGATCTCTAGGAGAGGGTGAAGGAGGTCAAGCGCCCTCCTCTCTAGCGGTGACTCCAAGCTTGCTCTAAGGTAGAGAGGGGGAGGAAAATAAGAGAGGCAAGCAAAAGACTTTAGCATATGAACCACTGATTTCCTCCTATTTATAAAGGTCCCATATCAACTTAACCCTAATGGATCCTACCATATTAGGTATTGGATCTCCATCCAACTACTCAACCCTCTTAGATTAGTGGATCTCTATCCAATAATCTCACATGGGCTCTTATTGGATTTCATCCATATGATCCAATAATTTAGGAGCTTATTGGATATCCAATAAGATAGGGGCTCCGGTGGATATCTCATATCCGAACCTCTACTCATCATAATACCTATCATATGTGTGTAACCCTCTATACCCAATATTGAGCTGGCCATGAGTCATACCTGTCAGAACTCCTTCTAGCTCAATGAATAATTATCTTCATAATAATTCACATGACTCATCGACTACGGATGTACTAAGTCACTACACCGTAGTCCCCAGACGATATAGGGGAATCTAATCCATTGGACCTGTCTATCCTCAGTTACTGTATACCTATAGTTTCTCATCCATCTAATATCCCAAAAATCATATACCTGGCATGGTGTTGTCAGACCCATATGATTTCTACTCGAGTCTCGCTCTAATCGGATTCTCTTAGAGAACTCTTTCTCTCTCAATCTAAATGACCTTGACCAAGAATTTGTCTGAGTAAGAACACATGGGATATTTCTCTCATGACATTAAGAGTGGATGATCCTCTATCGACACTCAATAGCCCTCGTAAAGTTGACAACTATTCTTAATGACCGATTGTGCTAGATTTGGGATATCCAAACCTCTAAGTTCGGTATCAAAGAGTGGAGCAGTTATACAGAATATCATTGGTGTCTAAAGTCTAAGGACGAAATACACCATTGAGACTACGAAATCATTGTCTAACAATAAGGCATCATCAACCATTCAACATTCCGTAAGCGGTTCAATTAGTTAACGTATTCTCTAATAAGCACATGTACTATATCCCTAGTGTCCCCACGTGAGCAACTATGAGACTAGCTACATCCATTATATGGACGGGTATATAATACACCAGTATGTCTGGTTATCTAGATATCCCTCTCGAGTAACCTATGATTGGGATTATTTAAGATCTGTGTTTAAAGATGAATCGGTTTCATTATCGTGATTTAATCAAGATCCGATTTCCTTTGTATAGATCCAATGACATTAAACATATATATGTATGTATATATATATACACATACATATATATATATACACATATTTATATATATATGTATATATATATGTATGTATATATATATGTATATATATATATATATGTATGTATATATATACATATATATATGTAAATATACATATATATGTAAATATACATATATATATATATATGTATATGTATATGTATATATATATATACATATATATGTATACATATATATATGTATACATATACATATGTATACATATGTATATATATATACATATACATATGTATATGTATATATATGTATATATATATACAACAATCAATATAAAGTGATAAAATACCAAAATACAATAAGCAAAAAGACTGCGTATCAAGTCACACATGCCATCACTCACGTGATTGGCTTGCAAGGCACATATGACTAGCAGGTATCTCCTAAGGTATAACTTGTATGAATATGTCAAAAGGGGTTTCTCAACTTCATTCCTCTAATACTCTAACTAGAGATAGATAAGTATGGATGTGAATGATAAAAAAGTGATCCTTCTTTATTTTGTTGAAGATGAACTTTTATAACTAGTTGTAGCCTATGATAATCTCTCATTGGCCTTTTATTTGTGCGAGGGATAATGAGGGAACAATCTACAACTACTTGTCTTGGATTCTTATCTATATGGGCAAACAAGTTGAGTGTGACATTTGTCTTCTTCTTTTAGCTTAGACATCACGCGGAGGTCATGTGTTGGATGACAATTGGCTAACGATGTTCTCCTTATTATTTGTATCCCCCCCCAGCTTGCTTGGGGGCTTTACCAAGAGGGACTCGAAGTTGATGTCTAGATCATCCTACATGTTATGCTTATGCCTCTTCAATTAGTTATTTGACTTTACGTATTAGGCGAACGTTGACAGGGTTGGGGGCATCCGACCCATGCCTTAAATAGAAAACCTCCATCCCTCAGCAAGGGGTTATTCCTCATCACGGGCCCTCCTTGAGAGCTAGGGATTCAGGACACTTGACCCTCTGGGCATGGAGGTTGATAACAATGGGAATCGATTTCCTGACGTCCATAGCTCAATGATAAAGAAAGCAAGGGGCCAGTTCTCGATCTTTGTAGCTCTTAGTCATTATCATTTTGGTCAACTCCTTGAACCTCCAACCTTGTGAAAGCAATAATAGTAACCTCCAACCTTGTGGAAGTGACAACAATACTCTTGATTATTGCCTCTTTAGCCCTCTATGAGGTTCAACAAATAGGGTGCAACAATAACAGGAGTCGCATTGCCATGTGTTGAAAAGGGTTTGGTTTCTCGACCTTCACGTCTTAGCAACAAGGGGGAATGGGTGCCTAACCTTCCTTCCTAGCTTAGGTGGAGGAGGGGAGTAGGGTTTTCCAACCTTCATGGCTCAGTGGAGGCAAAAAGAGAGGGTGGGGTTTCCCAACCTCCATGGCTCGGTGGCGATGAAAAGAGAGGCCAACCTTTCTACCTCAAGCGAAGGAGGCTTGATTCAGCTCGAGGTGCCCATATTAGCTTGTTTTTGCCTTGGGCTATGAAGACTCCCATTGTCGACCTACTCCTCCCATCACCGAGGAACCCACCTCAGGTGGAGGTTCCTTGTTTCTGCCTAGGGTGCATACTTCGGATGAGGATTACAATGAACACTATAGTGGACTACAATGAGTGATTGACACAAGCACACGAGCAAGCAAGAAAAGTTATGGGCGATGCTGGTGAGGATGTTACTAGCAACAGTATAGGCTGTGGTGAGGACTATAGGCTAGGAGTGTGGGCATTGTTGGTAATGATACAGTGGGTTATGAAGACTCCCACCATCAAGGGACCCACCTCAAGCAAAGGGGGTCTATTTCTACCCGAGGTGCCCACAAATTTTGATCCTTCCTTTTTTTATTATATTTGCATGGACCACCAAGCTGATGAGCTACATTATGCAATTGCCTACCCATCTCAGGTGAAGGAGTCAACATTTGACCTCTCTACTTTAGGTACTCTTTCCCTTATGTCTCCTGCAATGATAGATTTACTCTTATATGGGTCAGGTTTTCTCTACTCACTCACTTGGGACATATTTTTCTTTGCACTTTTTGTCATAACGCATTTCTTCTCATGGGGTCAATTTTTTGTTGATTCATGGCCTAGCACATTTAGCCTCATGCCTCCCACCATAGTGAGTTTCTTCATATGTGAGTCAGTTTTCCTGACTCAAGGCCTAGAACATTCAGCCTCATGCCTCTCACCATAGTGAGTTTCTTCATATGTTAGTCAGTTTTCCTGACTCACGTGTTTTAAGCATATTTTGTCTTATGTCTTCTATTATAATGGGTTTCTTTTTATATGGGTTATGTGTTTTCGACTCAATGGGAGGCATATTTCACCTTGCACCTCCCGTTGTTATGAGTTTCTTCTTACTTGATCAGGTTTTTTTTTATCCATGAGCCTTGGACATATTCAACCTTGTACATCATGCTATG
This sequence comes from Musa balbisiana, assembly GCA_004837865.1. Classification (NCBI taxonomy): domain Eukaryota; kingdom Viridiplantae; phylum Streptophyta; class Magnoliopsida; order Zingiberales; family Musaceae; genus Musa; species Musa balbisiana. The sequence continues at coordinate 35,184,658 of CM017195.1, forward strand.
ATAGATTTCTTCTTATATGGCTCGTGTTTTTTTAATTCATATGCATCGGATACATTTTGCCTTGTATCTCATGCTATAGCAGGTTTTTTCTTATATGGGTCAGGTTTTCTCTAATTCATGAGCCCTTGGTACATTTAACATTGTGCATCCACTATGGTAGGTTTCTTATTATTTCGGTTGAGATTTCCAGACTCACATACCTTTGACACATTTGGGTTTTTGCCTTTGACCATGATAAGTTTCTTCTTATATGGGTTAGGTTTTTTTTACTCATGCGTCTCAGATATATTTTGTTGAATCTCAAATTTTGATAATGAAATCAATTGGTAAATTGTTTGATCTAATCTATATGTTGAGAAAAGTGTACAGGATTAACTATGATAGTGGTAAGACATAAAGTAAATGTTGTGTCGGAGTCAAGATCGAGGTTTCGTTGGGAGTTTGAGAGTTCGTCGGAAGTCCGGATATTTGTCGGAAGTTCCGTCGAAATTAACTGAGAAGTCCAAGAGCTTGCCAAAGAAGCTCATCAGAACTTGCCAAAAAGATCATCGTAAAGTCCAGGAGCTTGTCGGAAGTCTGTCGAAATATTACCGAGAGATCATCGGAAGATTGCCAGAAGCTCGTCGGAAGAACAATTGACATACCAAAATAAGAATACTTTGTTAAATATCTTAATTATCATAGTTAGACCTTAAGTTGAGTTAGGATTGGGAGGTAATCCTATTAACTTAGTTATGGGCCAATTGAGCCCTTAATAGGGTTGAATTGGGTCGGTTGAATAGCTCATTCAGCACCTGAAGTCATAGCCGGCGGTGGCATCGCTTAAGACTTAGTCTCCTAAGTGCTCTACGCGGTGGTACCGCCAACAGTTATTACTTGCCAACAGTGGTACCGCTTGTCAGGTGGTAGTACCGCTAGAGCTTAGTCTTTGAGAGCTCTATCAAGCAGTGGTACCGCCAGACTGGGCGGTAGTACTACCCAATGTTAGAAAGTCAAGCGATGGTATCGCCCAATAATGGTGGTGGTACCGTCAATACGCCGAAATCTAGGGATATAACACTTTTTAGCTCCAATTTTGAAGCCATTGGGGCATACAAACCCTTTTCTGCATGAAAGGGTAACAAAGTGCAATCAAAAGTGTGGAAAAATCTTAAGTGTTAGGGTGTTAAAAGTGTTGTAAAAGTGAGAAGAGTCCTCCTCCTCCCTCTCTTAGCTTTGTAATCATCCAAGAAAGAGGAGTGAGGCTTGTAAGGATTATTTCTAAACCTATGAAAAGGAGAAAGCGCTGTAAAGAGGTGGTTGGTCTTCGCTTATTGAAGGAGGACCATTAGTGGACGCCAGTGACCTCGACGGAGAAGGAATCAGAAATGGATGTAGGTCACAACGACCGAACAACTATAAATTCCGGTGTGTTCTTTTCTTACTACAAATTCTCTTTACTGCATTCAACTTTACTACATTGCAAATTGCCCAACCTTTTCTTCTCTATTTACTCAAAGTGAAACGAATGATTTGAGTTGAAATTAGTTTTTATCAAAATGAAATATTTTTCGGAATCGACGTAATTTTTTCGCTGCAGTAATTCACCCCTCCTCTTAGTGTCACTTTTGATCCTAACACATTTTGCCTTATACCTCTCATCATGGTGGGTTTCTTCTTATGCAGGTTGTACCTCTCTCTATAGTGGGTTTCTTCTTACGATGGTCAGTTTTTTTAACTCATGCATCTTAGACATATTTTATCTTATACCGTTCGTTATAGCGGGTTTCTTCTTATATGAGTTAGGTATTCTTGACTCACACGTTTTAAGCATATTTTGTCTGATGTCTCTCACATAGCGAGTTTCTTCTTCCAACCTCAACTCAGTAGGTCAAGGTCTCATTTTGGATGTAGAGACTTGATCAAGTTAGTGTAGTCTTTTTAAGTAATGAAATTTTCTTTTCTCCAGTTGAAAAACCTACACCTTAAAAATATTCTCTTTTTTTACAACTAGCACCAAAGATATGATAGACAAAGGCTTGACGCTTTAGGTATAGTCACCTCGACCTAACCTTAAGAGATGTCTTAAAGGTATAACTTCTTTAAGTTTGTAATGTGTCATGTTTTCATCAACACCACCTCTTTTGTTAAGGCGATAGGTTCCATCTCAAATGACCTCAATGACTAAATATGGTCATTCTAAGCTTAGGGCTAACTTATCTCGGGATTTAGTTGGGATCTAGTTAGGTCATTGACTTTAGTTTTTCGAAGCACTGGATCCCCTAGTTCATCTCTTTGAGGGTGAACACTTTGATTGTAAAGCTTGGATATCCCCTAGTTTCGCTCGAAGTCCTTTGGAGATTTTCTCATCAAAATACTCAACTATAGATTCCTAAAATATTATCTTGGGTGGCAGGATAGCCTTGATGCTAAAGGCTAAGTTGAATGACGATTCGTTCGACCTGATCTTAGGTGTCATTTGGGGGGGCCCATAAGATATCTCATCCACATAAGTATCTTTTATTCTAATGACTTGCTTCTTTAACCCTTCAAGCATGGCTTAGTTGGTGACCTCGATGAGACCATTGTCTGAGGATGATTTATCGAGTTGAACTTTAGTTGAACTATATAGGATTGATAGAACTCATTGAACTTTATATTATTTAATTGGGTTCCATTGTCGATGATGATGACTCTCGAAATTTTCAAGTGGGTGATGATATTCTTTCATATAAATTCGTCAACCTACTTCTTGGTGATCAATGCCAATGGCTCAGCCTTCATGCACTTCATAAAATAATCAACTCTAATGATAAGAAACACTCGCTGGCTCGAGGTTAGCAAAAAGGGTCTGAGGATGTCCATACCCCACTGGCAAAGAGGCAAAGAGGCATCAGACTCAAAGAGACTGTTGGTTAATATTGTCTTCGTGTAAATCTTTGGCACTTATTATATTTTTGGGCATAAGCTATCTCATCCTTATGTAGTATTGGATAATAGAACCCTTGCTGAAGTATTTTAAAAGTAAGGGTTTTGTTAGTCATAGGTGCCCTACAAGCCAATCACGTGAGTGATGGCACGTATGACTTGACACATAATCTTTTTTCTTATTATTTTTTGATATTTTATCACTTTATATTGATTATTACTTGAATATATTGTGATATTCATGGATCTATGCAATATGAATCGGATCGTGATGAGATCACAATAATGAGATCGATTCGCCTTTAAACACAGATCATAAATAATCTCGGTCATATGTTACTCGAGAGGGAAATTGAAATAACCGGACAGATTGGTATGCTGTATACCTATCCATATGATGGATATAACTGGTCTCATAGCTGCTCGTGTGGGGACACTATGGATAAAGTACAGTGCTCATTGGAGAATGAGTTCATTGATTGATCCGCTTACAGAATGCTGGATAGTTGATGATGACTTATTGTCAGATAGCAATCCTGTAGTCCTAGTGGTATATATGGTCCTTTAACTTGAGACACCAAGGATGTCCTACATGAGTACTCTACTCTTTGATACCGGATTTATAGGTTTGGAGGTTCCAGATCAAGTATAGCCGATCATCGGGAGTGGTAGCCAACCTTACGAGGACTATTAAGTGTTGATAGAGGATCATCCACTCTCGGTGTCATGAGAGGAATATCCCATGTGTTCTCGTTTAGACAAATCCATGGCCATGTTTATTTGGATTGAGAGAGAAAAAGTTCTCCGGGAGAATCCAATTATAGCGAGACTCGAGTAGAAACCGTATAGGTATGACAACACCATACCCATATATGATAACTGAGGATAGACAGGTCTAATAGATTGGATTCCCCTGTATCGTTTGGGGATTACTGTGTAGTGGTATAGTACGTCCGAAGTCGTTGAGTCGAGTGAATTATTATGGAGATAATAATTTATTGAGTTAGAAGGAGTTCTAACAGGTATGACTCAACTCGATATTGGGCTTAAAGGGTCACACACATATAGTAAAAATTGCCATGAGTAGAGGTTTGAATATGAGATATCCGCCGGAGCACATATCTTAATGGATATCCAATAAGCACCTGAATTATTGGATCCTATGGATGAGATCTAATAAGAGTTTATGAGAGATTATTGGATAGAGATCCACTAATCTAAGAGGCTTATGTAGTTGGATGGAGATCCAATACCCAATAGGGAGTGATCCATTAGGGTTAAGTTGATGGGGGACCTCTATAAATAGAAGGGAATCAGTGGTTCATAGGCTAGAACCTTTTGGGTTGCCTCTCATGTTCTCCTCTCCCTCTTCACCTCAAGGCATGCTTAGAGTTTTGAGGAGTGTTGTCGCAGCCCTACTATATAGATCATCATTAGAGAGGATGATACTTGACCTCCTTCACCATCTCCTAGAGATCTATAAGGATTCAGGGAAACACGATCTCCCTAGATAACATAATCTATCTTTTACATAGTTTTAAGTTTCACGGATTTTGTGAACCAATCTTCGCATGATAATAAACACATATTTGGGATTATTTAGGATCTATGTTTAAAGGTGAATCAGTCTCATTATCATGATCTCATTATGATCTGATTCCCATTGCACAGATCCAAGAACATCACAACATATACATGTGTATATGCAACAATCAATATAAAGTGATAAAATGTCAAAATATAATAAGCAAAAAGACTGCACGTCAAGTCACATGTGTACACTTATTAGAGATTTTAAACATAAATCAGTGAGCTTGCTTGTACACTTGTTTGTTCGAGCTTTTTAGGATGAGTCTAATACCACCCCATTCAAGGTCCAGGAACTATCCATGAATAGTGTCAATGTAGATAGGGTATGCTTGTCGACGTCAGGCCAAGGAGGAGTTAGTTTTGAGATAAAGTTCGTCAGCGCGTGAGCCTTTATGGCAATCATTGGAATATATCAAATGTCAAACTCACTCATCTCTGCTAATCACCTTAGTAGCTGACCCGAGACATTGAATCGATGGAGAACTTGTTTGAGTGGTTGGCGATAATCACCTATACAACATGCACTTAAAAATAGGGGCAGAGCTTCCTAGTCATCAAGACTAGCATAAGTGCAAGCCTCTCGATAAGGTGGGTATCGTTCCTTGAGTTCGCTCAAAATATGATTGACATAATAGATGTGCTTTTGAACTCTTGTGTCATCCCGTGCAAATATCGAGTTAACAGCTAGGTTGGTGGCAATGAGATAAAGGCTTAGAGTTCAGCTTAAGATAGAGAAAATAAGCTACAACTGGATGAGGAGGTCCATCAACTTTTCGGATGCCTCCTGGAACTCCTTAGTCTACAAGAAAATATTTATTTTATTTAATGCTCGAAAGAAGGGTAAACATACATCGTCATATTAGGATAAGAATCGGTTGAGCATTGTAATGTGACTTATTAGCTATTATACTTTCCTTACTAATTAAGATGGGTGCATCTCTAATATGGCTTGTACCTTCTCATAATTTGTATCTATTCCCCTTCGATGCATAATAAACCTAAGGAACTTTCCTAAGTTGATTTTGAAGATGCACTTCATTGGATTGAGGTGCATGTTAAACTTTTTCAAAACTTAAAATGTCTTGGCCAAATCCACTAGATATGAGTCGACCATCCTGCTTTTCACTATCATGTCATCCACATAAACTTCAATATTTCTCTCGATCTGATGCTTAAATATCTTGTTCACCATCCTTGATATGACGCTCTTGCATTTTTTAACCTAAAGGGCATGAGACTCCGTAGTAATATATGTCTCGATTCGTGATAAAAGATGCATGTTCTTGATCCTCTAGTGTTATTTTGATTTGATTATACCTTGAGAGTGCATATATGGAGATGAGGAGCTCGTGACCCGAAATAACATCAATCAACTAATTAATCCGAGGGAGGGGAAAGTTATCATTCATGCATGTTTTGTTGAAATCCATATAGTTAACATATATTCTTCAATTTTTATTAGATTTTTTAATGAGTATGAGGTTGGTGAGCCATTGAGAGTATTGTATCTTAGCAATAAATCTTATTCCTAATAGCTTATCTATCTCATCATTAATTGCTTACCGGTAGCTAGGAGCAAACTTGCAAAGTCTTTACTTCATTGGTCATGCCTCGGAAGAAATATTTAGATGATATTGAGCTATGTTGGAGTTGACTCTTAACATGTCTCTCAGCGACCATGCAAATGCCTTGGCATTCTCCTAAAGGAAATTGATAAATTACATCAGTCTTTCTTTAGGAAGTGCTTCAATTAATAGCTCCATTGGCTCAAGATGTGGAATAGACTTGTTGAAGTCTTAGGAGTCCATAAGTGGCATCTTGGGTTGAGTTCTCTTCGATAGGGAGGCTACTATCATGGAGCACTAGCATGACACCCTTGGGTTGCTTTTTAATTCTTCAATGTCGACCCTCATTGAAAACTTCTATTAGGATCATTAGTTCATAGACTTATCAATTGATTTCATCATCAAAATTTGGGAATCAACAACTTGATCACCATATGATAGGTTGACACTACTACCCTCAGTCTCTTTAATGTAAGTCAGCCTATGATCGCATTGTATACTGAGAAAATATCTGCCACTATGAACTTATCTAGTATTGTTTTGGAGTAAGGTTCATATCCAAGTGTGACATATAGGTTCATAATCTTAAGAGGTGAGATAGAGTTGCTAGTGAACCCCTTCAGTGAAGAAGTCATAAGGGTAAGGTTGTCAGTTGATAGCTCGAGCTTTTAGAAAACATCAAAGTAGAGAATATTAACAGAGCTACCTACATTAATTATGACCCTCTTCACTTGAGCATTAATTATTCTTACTGAAACTACTAAGACATTATCATGATTTGGGTTGAAGTATCTATCTCTTTCTCCTTCAAAGTTATTTCCGAGTCATCCTTCGCCCACAAACATAAGCCTTATGACCCAAGGAGCTATCCTCTTGCCTCGAGACAGTTTCATCAATAATGATATTAATTTGCCTCTCTATTAGCTCTTGAGGCGAGGGTGAGGGTTCCCGATGCTTTCGAATAAATTACTCAAGGTGCCCTCACTATATGAGCTTTTCAATTTGCTCTTTCAAGTTACAATAATCTTTCGAGTCGTGACAATAATTCCAGTGGAATTAATAGTACTTAGACTTATCTCTTTTTGTCAATAGGGTCTTCATAGGGCGAGGGTCTTTTAAGAGCTTTTTTCTTTTATTTATAGAAAAACTTTAATTCTAGTTATATTTAGGGAGGTCAGCTCGGACCTTGGATGAAGTGACTCAAATCATTCATTTCTCCTCCACCACAATGACCTCAAGGTCGAGGATGATTGTGGCCACTCATATTTCAACCTTTTACATGATTCCTCATGCTTGCCCGAGACTATTGTCTCGGCAACAATATATTAATGGACCTTTTAAAATGCCTTAGGCACAATTGTCAATGGTCTCACTATCAATAACAAAAAAAATGCGAGAGAGCTATAGCCTCTATTATAAAGATTTATATTATGAGTGACGGATAGGCATCTACAATGCCTCAGATCTCGCTCGTAAACCAATCGATGAAGTTTTGGAGCATTTTCTTCCTCCCCCTGCTTGAGTCCAAGGAGTGTTGCCATTAAAGGTCGTGGGCACACATTCCTTAGGAAGTAAAGTTTGAACTCCCTTACATGCTATGTAAAAGAAATAATGAAAAGTGGATTCAAGCGGATGTACCATTCTTGTGCTGAGCCACTTAAC
>CM017195.1:35197381-35244881 GCA_004837865.1 Musa balbisiana
TGCAAAAATGGATTCATTGCTTGTTGGCAGGTCAGCAGCACATGCAAGATGAGAGTAAGATTGTGATCATACCATGTGTGCCAAAGGATGATTGCTACGAGGGATGTGGTTGCCACTGCTGCCTTGATTCCAGTAATTGCTGCTCGGTGTAAGTCAGCATTGTTTCGGTATTTGATTATGCGTTTAACCTCTCCTCTTCCTTTTGTTCTCCTTGTATCTCTTATGCTGGAAGGAGAACTCAAGAGGTAAATAGACTGACAGATGTTTGTGCATGCCTTTTGATACATGCAAAAATGGATTCATTGCTTGTTGGCAGGTCAGCAGCACATGCAAGATGAGAGTAAGATTGTGATCATACCATGTGTGCCAAAGGATGATTGCTACGAGGGATGTGGTTGCCACTGCTGCCTGTCTCAGCCAGACCCCGGGTGACCGTGTTGGCTCACCAAATAAAGGTGCCATGCTCACTGCCCTCCTTGCAATCCCAAATGCCAAATGCCACCTGCATCCAACATCTCACCGGTCCCCGGAGAATTTGAGAGTCCTTCCCTGAGCTGAAGGACTTTGTGAAGTTATGCTGCATTGTTTATAGATGTTCTTATATTTAGTCTACAGCAGCAGTGCTGATCTTAGGACTTGGAGGGAACTCTTAAACACTAATGATAACAGAGAGAACACAGAAAGAAGATACTTCCAATAACCGCAAGCATTATCCGATCCAATGTAAATTGTGTTTATTATCATCGCCTTAGAGGCTGTGTGGATTCCAGTAAAAAAAATTAAGCAACAAAATCAAGATTAAAAGGGATGAGAATGAAAGAGGCTTCCCATCTGAACCATACAACATTACTTGCAGACAGTACGAACTCAGTTGGGCCTTGGAGTAGCCCATTTAACACCAAGGATAAGGTTGTCGTAGCCATAGCCATTAAGTTTGTTGATAGCCCTCTCTGCATCTTCCCTGTTCACAAAGTTGACGAAACCAAAGCATCGACTGACTCCAGTCTTCTGATCCATAGCGACATAGATACGAGTGATGGGGCCAAAAGCGTCGACAAGCTCCAACAGGTCGGGCTCTCGGGTGTCCTCTGATAGGTTGGTGATGCGGACAGAGTTCTCGTCGATGCGGCGCTTCATCTCAGTCCCACTCCTCACTGCACCTGCTCTCATACTAGGTGGCACGTAGGTACTCTTTCCGGTGACAGATGGTGAAGCTGCAGTTTCGGCACCTGGGGGGTTGTCGATTAAGCTCTCTGTTTGTGGGGCGAGATCCTTGTAAGGACACTTTGCTGTCCAGTGATCACCCTTCTTACCACAAGTCCGGCAGACCATGAGGACAGCGCCTGCTTTGCTCACAGCAGCTAATGGATCCTCAACCACCTTTGGCTCCTCTGCTTTGCTGCCTATTAAACATTTGGGATTGATGGATATTAAGCGATAGCAAGATATAACTAGAAGGAAAACAGGAATGAGATATTAGATTCAAAAGAAACTTCGATTGTTTGCCTATCAAATAATATGTGTGCATATATATAATACAAAATCAAGTTAACACTTCTTTTACTAAGGCACAATAAATAAATTTTACTACATTTATTTAATAAGAACTTTTTTTCCCTGAAGTTATCAATTGTGTATCATTTGTTTATGATGATCTCGCAGAGGATGCAGCTCATGAACTTAAATCAGCATAACACCAAAGATAAAGACATATGCTGCTTTGAGAGTCTACAGCATCAACCTCAAATAACAGAAAACTACTGGGATGCAAACATCACCAAGTGATCTCTTTTATTCGGGAAAAGGAAAAAGTAAAGAACATAGTATGATATATGAATGACATTCCCTTTCGATAACAGAGATGCAGATTATATGATACTGAGACACCCTCACACCTTAACATGCGTCACCTTGTCACCTCCAGTAACAAGCCCTAGTTGAATTATGAAGAACAAATATACTTTCGATCATCATACATCCCAAAAAATACTCTTCTACCTGCCTGAGAAACAACCAATTTGTGCAATCCACTACAAGTGTACACCTCGATTGTGCATGTACTTGCCAAAGATATGCAGCAAAGTTGTGTTACATTTAGTATCAATGAGCTCTCTCAGGGCACTGAAAAATTAGGTAATGTTAATAGAATTATCTAAACCATAAATTGCAGCAAGTCACACCATAGAGAACTGCAGGGCTCTGGTTTCATCGAGACCTTTGCTGAAATATGAATAACTTAAAAGAGTATCATGTGTACTTTTCATAATCATAATAATAGCAAACTTCCTTGACACAAGTTATCCCATGTTGTGCTCAATCATTAGAATTTCAAAGGCGCTTCAATAAAATCGACAAGACTACTAATAAAGTGCATTCACCATTCCAAAAGTAGCCAACTCTTCAAACATAATCTATCCCATCTTTATCTTTAATCAGTAAAGGGCAAAGTCCCATAATCAAAGTCAACAGGACTAGTAATGACAACACCAACTTCTCAAAGATAATTTGTCATGTCTTAACATTAATAAAAAAACAATAACAACAAAACCGTAAGTCCCAACAACTTGGGACCAGCTACATAGATCTTTTGCTACCATTGAGATATGTAAAAAGTCATATATTTAGTTAAGTTCAGAGTATTTACATCTTTATTTATAGTTTCTATTAAGGTCCTTTTAGGTCTTCCTCTATCTTTTCTCATACTATTAACATTAATTATTTCACTTTTTCTAGCTATCGTATCCGGAAGTCTCCTTAGGACATGCTTGTATCATCTTAAAAAATTTTCTCTCATTTTATTTCCTATCGAAGCAATACCTTATTCACAAATAAAAATATTCATATCAACATTCTCATCTCGACAACACAAACTTTTTGTATATGTTTTTTCTTAACTGCCCAACTCAAATCTTTAAAACATTATTGGTCTCACAACTGTCTTATAATTTTTTTTTTAATCTCAAAAGTATTCGATAATCACACAAGACTCTTGATGCCACTCGTTATTTTAACTATCATGTTTTTTTTCAATAATATCTTCATTGATCTCTCCATCTTGTTGAATAATTAATCCATGATACCTAATGCTTTTCCTTAAATGGACTTTTTGTCCATCCAATTTAACTATATTCTCGTGTCCATTTCTAGAATCACTAAAATTATATTTTATATATTCAGTTTTAATCTTACTTAATATGAAACCTTTAGTATTCAAAGCTTGCCTCTATAGCTCAAGTTTTTAATTAATTTCACTTAGGCTCTCATCAACTAAGATAATATCACCAGCAAATAACATACAGGTCTATCATGTAAGTGACTAATAAGTTCATCTATTATTAATGTGAAAAGAAAGAGAATTAATGTGGATCCTTGATGTAATCATATGTTAAAAGGAAACTTATTAGACAATTCTCTCTAGTTCTAACACTAGTAGCTACATTATTATATATATCTTTAATAACATCAATATAATTTATCTTTAATAACATTAATATAATTCATCTTGACATTAATCGAAGGTGATTTAAACATTTATTCTAGAATACATCAAAGTTATCAAGATTAGTAATGTCTTCTCATAATCATAATGTTCACCAACTTTCTCAAGATAATTTGTCCAGTAATTGTGCTCAGTAATCATCTTCCATGGCATTAATATAAGGTAATTTAAACATGTATTCTATAATACATAAAGACAAAAACATAAAACTTTCTAGTCATTCAATCTAGTTTTGTAGTGAGACCATCACTCCAAAATTGAATCTATTTTAGTTAGATTTACTTTAGGGTCATGCCAAGTTACACTTTTAGATATTCTTGTCTAAGCACACTATATCTAGAGGTTCTTAGGCTTCAGAGGGACTCTCAATTTGATAAGATTTATTAGAATTTATTTTTTTTTCCTTTTTAGTTATCTTAGAAGTTATGTAAACTTCATTATAGATAAGTGTTTTATGCATAAAGTGTTAATTTTTAAGTCAATAAGAATATTTGAGTTATCTTTGATGCTGTGTGGTTTTGGTTATTTCTCTTATCCATTTTGATTAGAACCTATATCTTCCCAATCAAGTTTCTTTATGCCGTCTCTCTCTCTTATAGCTGGATGGCAGTTGTAGTCTATCTACTTTATGTTAATTGTATTGCTTCGAAGCCCGTCTTCCCTACCAAAGTCTTGTGCCTCCTTCATCCCATTATTCTATATAATAATTGTTCTTTCTGCCATGCTTGCATCAATTTGGTACCAGAGTCGTGCATACATCAATTTGTTATCAAATGGTGCATGCACCAGTTTGGCATCAAAGTTGTGCATGCAACAGTCTGGCATCAAAGATGTACATGCATCAATTTGACATCAAGGTCATGCATGCATCAATTTAGTTTGGCATCAAAGTCATGCATGCATCATCACAATCGGTAGCCACCATGTTCTACCATGATGGCCAATCCTACACTACCACTAACATCAATCAAGCAACTAAAGTGATTCTTCCTCCAATCTGGGAGTGTACATGAATCATTGCGTTTCAGTGTCCATCAGGATTGGTTTGTTGACCTCGTTGAAAAGCACTCAAATCATAGTCTCCAATTTATGAGACTTAGTGAGATAGATCTTGAGATGGGATTTGCACAATGGCAGCTATGGCACCCATCTTCACGCACACAAAAAATATACCTCTCAATGACCCAAATGTATTTTCTCTTCCAACTCACTATTTCTACTAACCTTTTTCTAGGTAGATATCTTATTTCTCCTCCTTTACCTTCCATATTGATATCATGTCAAATGTTCCCCCACTCAGAGCCGAAAAGATATGGATTTCCACCGCGGATCCAGGAAATAACAAACTCCCTTTGCAGCACAGATATATTCCAACGACAAAATATATATGGTAGATTGACTCACCACTGATCTTCTCTTCTTCGGTAAGAAAAATTAGGGCAAACAAAACCGATCTGACTCGAAGTGATCGGTTCAAATTAAATAAATCAAAACCCTAAAACGAGGAGTCCCAGAGCGATTATAGAGAAGGGAAGAAGTAAAGGATCGAACCAACGACTCGGGGGCGCTCGAGGAGGATCTCCTCGGTGGAGACCATGGTGAAGCGAGCGCCGGCGTCCTCGCATTCGGCGTCGCCAAACTTGGCCAGGACCGGCGCTCGATGGCGCGCTTGCTGAGTCGGGCGCCGGTGAGCTTGCGGACGCGGGTGGTGGTGGTGACGCGCACCTTGTTGCCCTCGTCGTCGAACCGGTACTCGATCACTTTCTTCGCTCCGTTCTCGTCGGGCCCTACGACCACCAGCGGCGGAGGGAGGAAGTCCAGATCCCCCGCGCCGTCCTCCAGCTCCCCCCACCGTATCTTCCCCATGCCCACCGTCATCCTCGACTCTCTGCTCTCACTCGCAACAAAGTGTGTGCACATACATCACATATATATGGATTGCCCAGACGGCGTCCCGAATCGGGATCAAGACCCAGTGTTAGAAATGTTGACTTGGTTGACCATAACTACGTCGAAGTGATGGGCCAAGCCTTTTATTTGGGCTTAACGTCGAACCCAGATAGGCCCTTTAAAATCGTACACGTTGTCCGTTGATCGAGAGTAGTATTAGGATGGGTGACGCCTGGGAAGAGTCCTCAGTTCTTTCCACTAAACCATGTTGTAATATGTCGATATTTTCAGTCAGTAGAAGAAAAGACCCTTCAAAAAACAGTCATTCCATATTGTTTATGATGAACTACAAAGTGAGATCGTGGGAAGAGCAGTAGGATTGTCTTCAACGCAAAGAATTTGAGTTCAATGGAGGTCGTTCTTCACCACTTGCATAAAAATTTTGGTTGCAGAGTTACGAGATCCATTAAACTAATCAGATTTATCAGCTTGGAGACTTGTTGAGGATCGTAATGAAAGATTCTTGTAGCATAATCTATATGTTGTGGGCCTCCTTGTCTTCTGATTGTTTCTGCACCTGCCCTACAATCCCCACAGCGACAATGACACGGCCGAGTTACGTACGATGCAGTCAACAAAATACACCCAAAAATAATGCACTCGAAAGTGATTGCTACCATTTTGATGGGTAGCTCAATGGGAGTGCAGAGTTAATTTTCGTCAAGTGATGATGTAGAGAAATAAACTGCGGGAGATGTTAAACATATCAATTGACCCCTACAAAGGCAATGGAGTGGATCATTTTCCTTCTTCATTTGATTGGATGGTACTTCAAAAGCTCCAAGATAATGCAGGCAACATAATTTGTCTGCAAGATTTGTCTTTCTAAATCATAAGGAGGAGGAGATCTGGTTCAGAAAGAAATCTCTGAGATGAAGGGATTAAATGGTGTTACATAAAATGACTTCCCGTTTTAGAGGTGTAGCATCTCAACTTGTTCTTAACCTAATATTTTCTTGGTTTCTCTCAGGAAATGTGCGAGTGGTCTGAATGGAGAGAAATGTTCTATGGATAAGAACTAGTGAAGTTTATCCTCGGAGTTCAAAGGAAATAGTTTGCTTGAGCACATTGTGAGGAACAAGAGGAGAAGAGCCTCAAGAAAAAAAAATGCTGGATTGTTGATCAACTACTGATCATGATGTAAGATGTACAGTCCCTGAATCCATTATTCAAATGGAGAAATCTTACTGCATCAGCACTTTATACCACATGATAAAAACTATCATGTCAGACAAATTATTGCAGAAATGGTCACTTATTCATCAAGAGTGCATCCAAAATCCAGTAGGGGAAGAATGGAAACACAAGTATCTGGTGTCAACCACCGAGGCACTCAATGCTTTGAGCTGTTCTTGATTCCAGTCCAACTGGATCACAAGAAAAATAAAAATTCCAACCAACAATTATGTACCTTAAATCCTAGTTTTGTAGCCGATCTCTGCCTGTGGGTTCCTTGCAGGACAACCATTGTTACTGGCTGGCTACTCTACAAAAGAGAAGATTATACAGTCGCCTAACATTCAGTAACAAGTCCCTCGATGAGATCATTATGGATCATTATGGAATATCGTTGAGATAAATGAAAGGAAGATCACATATCGTCCAGCACACATATATATGCCGAATTCATGCACTATAAACACGATAATACCTATCGAAGATCGTTAATCAGTCGAGTTTACGGTCCCATGGTAATTCAATTTTCAAGTTTAATCAGCTCTATTATTTCTGCATTCATATCTTGCACTTGCTCTTAATAATTAGAAGTAGTAACTTTCGTCCCAAAATGCGTTCAGCGAGAAGTGCCAAACCAAGAACAAGGACATTGTGAACTTTCGTTGAAGAAAATGTCTTAAAAAGAAGTAAGAGAGAGAGAGAGAGAGAGTCAGGACGAAGGTAACCATCCGTCCCCTTCTGAGGATGAGCTTGCAAGTAGAACGGAGGGCCTCACCATCCTTTGTTAATTCGTCTTCTCAAATGGAATTTGGAGATCGCTCACTTATATTTCAGCTGTCTTACCGAAGCAGCAAAGTAAACAGCTTCAGCATCAGCCCTATCACTATCACCAAAGCAATGGTTTCTTAGTGAAATGATGTTTGTTCGGTGAGGCATTTGTGTCACCTGGTGATACAGTCGATAAGTAATTGTTTCGCACTTGTTATCACATGCTTACAGAGATATACAGCAATAGAAAATGATGACACTAAGAAGTAGATAACATATTCTCTAACGACTACCTTTCATGATAAACTTAGTTGACCGGTCATTGACCTAATCTGGACAAAGCAAATGCAGACCCCAACCAACCTCATGCGGTACAAGGAAGCTTTGATCCAAGAAATGGTCGAGAAGCACAAACCGATGCTTGTTAATCAAGGTCATTTGATTAAGCAGAATGATTTCATGTCTATATACGCATTTCTTTTCCGTAATCCGAAAGAGCAGTAAAGTAGAGACTGGACTATTGATGTAGTAGGTTTTTGAGAAGATTACGAAGAATAGTTGTTGTTTTTTGAGACTCTTAATTGTTGTAGATTTTTGTACGCTTGAATAGGGAGAATTCAACCTTGAATTACAATTACAATGAGTAAAACACTCGTCGAGTCGCTGCTGCTGCTGGTGGAGAACAGACTCCACAGATGAAATCAGAAGCGTCTTGACAAAGAAAAGGACTTAGAACTTACCTTGAGGAGACTTTGTAGGCTTGCATCGCCCCCATAGATTCTCATGCACCTTTCTTACCTCCAACCATATTCCACCTTCTGCAAGCTCGTCCATGGAAGCACCCGTGCATAGCCGCTGAGTCGTCGGTGTCTACCTAAGCTCTTCATCCAGGAAGAAGAGCGATGGAGCAGGCAAGATGTTGGATGAGGATGACGAGCGGGCCTCGCCTCAGCACTCAGATCCCCGGACTCATCGTTGGATCCGCCTGCAACGAGTCATGGGAGGAGAAGGCCTTCGCTGAAGACACCGCAGGCCACTTAGGAGGCTGCGTATGGCCGCCGAGATCTTATTCGTGTAGCTTCTGCAGACGAGAATTCCGATCGGCCCAAGCTCTCGGTGGGCACATGAACGTGCACCGAAGGGATCGAGCCAATCTCAGGCAATCTGCGAGCCTCAGCGAGGAAGCCGCAGAAGAGCAACATCAACCGCAGGTTAGCCCCTTAGCACTCGGTGCTGCTGCTAACCCTAACCCTAGTTCTGGTGTTCTGGCATCACCCGTCTCTCCTAGGGTTCCTGCTCCAGTCACCACCAGAAGGATTTGGATCGGGGACACCCTTTTCTCTCCTTCCCTTTCTTCATCTACCACTCGGGAGGACGTAAAGGAGTACTCGCTTCTTTCCACGACTACGCCTCTGGATCTACTACTCGTGCCGGAACTAAAGCTTAGGGCAGAGGATTTGGGGTCCAAGGAGTTTGGTCTCCGGAGATGGAGAGACATACAAGTCTGTGACGAGGAGGCCAACCGTAAGAAGAGAAGGAGATGTGATCATCCAACGCCTGCTTTCTTCTTGAGAGCATCTTCAGCAGAGCAGCAACAAGATCGATTTGAGGTTCTTAATCCTATCACAGTCGAAGACTTGGATCTTGAACTTAGGCTTGGAGA
Source organism: Musa balbisiana (assembly GCA_004837865.1). Taxonomy (NCBI): domain Eukaryota; kingdom Viridiplantae; phylum Streptophyta; class Magnoliopsida; order Zingiberales; family Musaceae; genus Musa; species Musa balbisiana. Next base: position 35,206,438 of record CM017195.1, read on the forward strand.
TGCCCCTCTCAAAACTAAGTAGGAATTCAGATCCTTTTGTTGTGTTCTTAAATATCTCAAATCTGAATCATTTTTCTTGTGGAAAATTGCCTGTTCCATCATCAAACCGATGGTTTGATGAGACACTGTAACGCTTGCTTGCAATGGTCTTAACGATTGTCTGCAAGAAGACACCACCGAAGGGCTCGAAATGATCCTTGAAGACCTGATGATAACATCATTTATAATACATAATCCTTTTATTTTTTTTCTTGAGAAAGGCCTGCAATAGAAGAATTACAAGAAATGTCTTTGGTTGTTGTTTTGAGAAAGATCTACATTAGCATAATAAGAATTTTATATCCTAGTCTTAATGCAGATTGCCTAAATTATGTCCTATGTATACATTAAGGTGCAAAAAAAGACATTTTGGTTAGATCCGATCACTTGGAGAAAAAGAAACTTAAATGGCTCCAATATTTTTACGAATTAGAATTGAATTTATGTACATGCACACATTAGCTATATGTATATACTTGCACACACATATACATTGCATCAGAGAAGAAAGAAGAACATAGCTTGTGAGTTGTCTACTTGTTTTGAGTGTCTTGTCACCCTAAGTACAGAGGACAATGAAACGAATCCTTATCTCTGCAGGCAAGCAAGTGCAGGACAATAAAACGGCTCCTATTTGTTCTTCTTGAGTATTTCTTTTTTCAGACTAATAAAAGCTCACTGACTGACACATTCCAGCATTGGAAATAAATCTGAGTCTGTGTTAGAATATACAAAGTTGAAATGCATCAGTACACAGATTCCCTTGGCCGAAGCATTCCAGCGCTCGAGTCAGATGTCTCTTCCTCATCAACCCATCTGTTTGCTTCTGTTCTTTTCTTCTTTCCTTTCCAAAGCTCTAAATCCAATAGCGCCATGGAATCGCATCATAATTGTGTTAGTCATTGCACGCTGATGATATCACTATCTCCAGATAGAACCCTACATATCTCCACTGCTGCAACATAAATGGACTCCAGAAGAGACTGGGGTAGAGAAGGAGCCTTGGGGAAAAGAGTTATATCTACTGATGAATCCGAGTAAAAGAGTCATTAAGGAGACTGGTTTTGTCCTGTTCTTCGTTGGGACATGAAAGGCTAGCTAGTTGAGTAGGGAAGTACAGAGAGAGAGAGAGAGAGTGTGTGTGTGTGTGTGTGTGTTTGGTTCTGAGCAAAAGTGTTGGAACAGTGATGAAGTAGCACATGGTGGGAAGGTGTCTGTTTGTGAGGACGAGGGCTTATACAACTCGGTGAAGGAATGAGGACTAATTGGGGTGTGTGAAGAGAGTACTGTTGTATTAATCAAGGGAGCTTAGGCGATGCTGTGACACCTTATAGCCTTTGTTTAGGGGATAGAATACTGCAACTGTGGCATATTATACATTGCATGCCAATGTTTTATTAAATGCCTGAAGAGAATATGGAATCAAGTGTACTGATGAAGCTATTATTAAGACAGACACGTTTTACCAACAGACACTTGTCGCATTAAATCTCACACTTCAGAGTATGTGGTAGATTCTCTGCCCCTCCTTCCCACTTAGAACATGTTGTAAACTGTGTCTACTTTGACTCACTGGAAGACCACATGGAAGTGCATGCAACGTTCAGGAAATCAAGAAGAGCCCACGCCGAGGCTGTGGCAAAGGCGAAGGCAGAGGAGGCGGCTGCTTGGTGGTGACCTCGGCCGACGGCCCCTTGTCGGCGACCCCGATGGTGACCACCATCTTGGTGGCGGGTCCGATGGCCTTGGCAATGGACTCCGCGTCCTGGAATGCCGATTCCACCGCGTTCAGCCGCTTCGACTCCTCCGGCGAAATGATCTGTGGACATCAAATTACGGCCTTCTCAACGTGCCAAGAACGAACTAGCGGGCTTCGCTTATAGTAATCTTAACGTGCAAACCTTACAAGTTGAGGCGATACGGACGAGCTCGTGGACGATGAATCCTTGACGAAGGAGCGGTCAGGCAATGCGGGCGCCGGCTTGGCCCGTGGCACCGGCAACGGAGACCGTGGGAGTGTCTTTCCCTCTCGGGCTGGCGAACAGCGACGTCGAGGGAGAGGTCACGACCGAAACGAGGGACTTCGCATCCGGGATCTTGCGGAGGTCGATGAAGAAACGATTAGCTTTGTCTGTGGCTCCATCTAATTCCTTCGCTTCCTCCGACGACGAGCCATCGCCCATCGGTTTCCCGAAGCTGAAGAGGTTCTGCCTGGTTTGGGCGGCGGCCGTCGTCGTCGTCGCCCTGATGGACTTGAGCTCAGGTTTCCAGTAGAGGCGGAAGGAGGGGGAGGTGAGCGCAGGAGCCATGAGCGGAGGCGGAGACCCTAGTCCGTCCTAAGTGGGATGGTGAGCGTGGCGACCGGAGTTTGGACACCAGACCTTTGTTCTACGACGCATACCCACACGTTACGAGTAGAATTCGCGGGTCGGATTCCAACTACAAGGATTTGCCGGAACCGACCCGAATTATCTAACATATAAATTACGCTGCATAACCCGTATCGATTTGGTTCGATCCAGCTCCATTAGGTTCAATTTGATCCGACAAGATCTAGCACGCACGCCTCTCCAATGCCGCCTTCGCCTTCTGATAAGGCATATTTTGGGGCCCTAGTCTCGTCACAACCGACGCCGCATCACGCCCCTGCCAAGTCAGCATGAGGAGTATTTCCACGTGCCAAGCCAGGATCTGAACCAAGGCATCCCTCGGTATATTCCGTCTTGGAAAACTCAGGATAGCACCGCATGGCGTCGTTCTGTGCATTTCGGGACGGTGGCCGCATGAAGGTACCACCTCGCCACTCGAGGATCGACCATTGCGTACAGTCGATCCTCGCATAATAATATAAAAGCTCTTGACCGGCATATGGCCAAGGGAGGCTGAAGAAAGGAGATAAATCACTAACTTAATCATTGAGGGGCCAAAGTCAGGAACCCATCAACGAGGGCCTTCAGTGCAAGAGTACGATCGCCCTCGAAAGTGCAATAGCCTCGACCGAGAGACGCCCTCCCTGAAGACGATGCCAGTGTCCTGACCGAGAGCCACTTTCCCTCAGACGGCGTCGGCATCCTAACTTATGGACGTAATCAACCTTGGTGCCTCATCGATCCCGAGCTCCTGACATCGACCCGTGGACCAGGCCATGCTGACTCACCAGCCACAATGCACCAGTTCACTAACATTTTGGCACTAGAAGGAGGGTCGATGTCGTAGGAGCACCTCGCAGGAGTTCCCCCCGAGGGAGAACCATCGACTGATCACCCCCCTTTCAGACTCGGAGATCGGCCCTTCCTAGTCCTCATGGACGGGGGTATCCCGACCCTAACGCCAGATGCTACTGGTGCATGTTCAATGATCCAGGACTCTCTCCCCTCAGATACGCCACAGAACCCTCGGTCGTTTCACCTGAGGCATTCCTCGGCTTGGCCAAGCAAGTACAAACTTTGGCATGAATGATGCAAACAACTGTGCCACTCATCTCGCAGATCGTGTGGTTAGTAGCTCCCCCGATCGACCTGACACAGCAGAGGCCGAGCAAGGAAGTCGGGATATGAGAAGCCCGAGAGCAGACAGCAAACCTGAGAAGCCTCCCCGAGTATAGCGCGCCCACACCTTGCCGAGTCGCTCCACCCCTCCCCGAGCCTGATACCTTATCATTGGACTCGGTGGATGACTCATTCAGGGTCCAGTTGTCCGTGGTCAACTGACGCCTAGATGAGTTCCAACACAAATTCCAGAAGTCATACGGTTAGACGGGCGAAGGCGGCTCGGGTGGATCCTTATTTGCTCAGGAAATCTAGGACAAGCCTGTGTCATCAACTTCAGGCTCCCGGTGTTGGAAACATACAATGGCGTCTTTGACCCCATGGAACACGTTGCCACGTTTTGGGCTCAAATGGCCCTTTGTGGCACCTCCGACGCCCTGATATGTTGGGTGTAACCGACTACCTTCAGAGGACCGACACGGGCGTGGTTCAGTCGATTACACCCGTCCTCGATCTCTTCCTTTGATCAGCTTACGAGGGAGTTTGAGCAAAACTTCCTAGCTAGCGTGCAACCCAGGCCTTCCATGGCCACCTTGCTCGTGTTATCCCAACGCGAAGACGAATCATTCTCTCAATTCGTGGCGTGCTTTGCCACTGAAATTCAGGGTTCCCAGATGTTCATCCCTCTTTGATCATGTAGGCATTTTTGACGGGCTTGAGACCCTCAAGGTTCTTCTGGTCATTAATTGAGAAGCCACCCGCAACCATCCCCGAGATGCTCCAACGCGAAAACTAGTACATTACTGCCGAAGCCCTAATGACGGGGAGACGCGAGGATGGCAAGAGGCTGAGGATGGACCAGGCCCGAGGAACAACTTCGGCATCACTAGGACAATCCCGCAGGAGGCCCGATCGACCCAAGCAACTACTCCCAAGGCCCCCACCTCTACCTCTGAACAACTCTCGTACCGAGATCTTTCTCCAAATCAGGGAGAAAGGCCTCTTGCGACAACCCAACCCCTTGAAGGCTACTCATAAGAACCGATCTAAATATTGCAGGTTCCACCAGGATTATGATCATGATACAAAAGACTACCACGACCTCCGAAATCATATTGAAGAGTTAATCCGAAGAGGTCACCTCGGCGCTACCTCAAGGAACCCTGAGAAGCATCTTCGCATCCCAAGGGTCCTGTCGAGAAACAAATCGACATCATCATTGGTGGACCGGCAATTGGTAGCAGTAGCTCGATGGCTAGGAAGGCCTACGCTCGTAGCACGGTGGAGAAGCACCCCCGACCCGAGTTCGAGCCCGAAATCACCTTCGGGACCGAAGAGGTCGAACGCTCCCACCACGACGATGCTTTGGTGATCTCCAACCGGATCACCAACGCTCGGGTAAAGAAAGTGATAGTCGACACCTGGAGCTCTGCTGACGTGTTGTACCTCGACGCCTTCAAAAAGCTCGACCTAACTAATGAGGACCTCACCCCCATGGTGGCGGTGCTCACCGAATTCACGGGGGATTCCATCTCCCTGCTCGGGAACACCATCTTCCCTGTTACCATCGGGGAAGAATCGAGGGCCAAGATGACAATGACTACCTTCATGGTAGTCGACCTTCCCTCGACCTACAATGTCATTCTCGGTCACTTGACACTCAACAAACTGAAAGCGATTGTTTTCACTTATCATCGGGCCATTAAATTTCCGACTTTAGCAGGGGTCGGGGTATCCCGAAGTGATCCTAGAGAAACGAGGCAGTGCTACCTTACAACGGTCACTCTACCGAAGAAGTCGCAGCCTCGGCGAGCTCCGGATCCCCGCGAGGAAGCTAGGACACCGACACACCTAGAGCCGCCTAAACAACTCGCTGAGGTACCCTTGAAGAGGGACTGACCCAACATGACCGTGAAAGTCGAGACAACACTCCCCGAAGTAAACCAACTCCAGCTCATCGATTTCCTAAAGAGAAATGCCGATGTGTTCGCATGGTCCTTAAAAGATATGCCCGAAATCGACCCAGGGGTGACCCAGCACCACCTCAAAATCCACCCCGAGGCTTAATCGGTGAAACAAAAGCCGAGGAAGTTTGCCCCCGACCGACAAAAGACAATCAGTGATGAGGTCGACCACCTTAGAGAGGTCGGATTCATAACCGAGATGAAATACCCTCGGTGGTTGTCGAATGTAGTCCTCGTTAAAAAACATAGTGGAAGTTGGAGGATGTGTGTTAACTACACCGATTTCAACCGAGCATGTCCCAAAGATTGCTATCCACTCTCGAGGATAGATCAACTGGTTGATGCCACCATAGGCTATGAATTCCTTATGTTCATAGATGCGTTCTCGGGCTACAACCAGATCCAAATGGCACCATAAGACCAAGAGAACACTGCCTTCATTACCAACAAGGGAGTGTATTAGTACAAAGTGATGCCCTTTGGCCTAAAGAATGTCGGGGCAACTTACCAAAGAATAGTCGATGAGCTATTCAAGCAACAGCTCGGGAGGAACATGGAGGTATATGTAGAAGACATGATCGTGAAAAGCAAGTTGGCAAGCACACATCTAGCCGACCTAGCAGAGACATTCCGGACCCTCAAGTGGTTCAACATGCGCCTGAATCCTTCGAAGTGTGTCTTCCAGGTCAGTTCGGGGAAGTTCCTTGGGTTTGTCATCCACCAGAGAGGAATAGATGCCAACCTGGAAAAGGTTCATACCATAATAGAGATGCAACCTCCCCGATCGATCAAGGAAGTGCAGTGCCTCACCGGAAAACTCGTAGCGCTCAGTAGGTTTGTGTCGCGTTCAAGTGACAAGTGTCTCCTCTTCTTTCGGGCTCTTTGACGGGTCGATAGCTTCGCATAGACCTTGAAATGCGAGGAAGCCTTTGAAAAGCTGAAGGCATGCCTCGCTCGATTGTCTCAACTCGCCTCACCCAAGCCGGGCGAGTTCCTCGGTCTTTACCTTACAGCCTTGGCGTAGGCGGTAAGCTCGGTGCTAACCCGAGAGGCACCATTGGCACAGCAATTCATCTATTATGTCAGCCACGTTCTCGTCAGACCCGCGGTATGGTACTCCCCGATCGAGAAGCTGACCCTCGCACAAATGAAGATGACCCGAAAGCTGCGATCGTACTTCCAAGCTTACACGATCAATGTGATAACCGACCAACCCCTATGGCAAAACCTATCCAAGTTCGATACTTTAGGTCGGATGTTGCAATGGTCAGTCGAGCTTGATAAGTTCGACATCCAATACGCCCCAGAACAACCATTAAAGCCCAGGTATTGGCCGACTTCATCTCCGAACTAACCCTCGAAGACCATGCTATTGGATAGGAACATAGCAAGTGCGCGTGGACCCTATATGTGGACGGCTTGGCGATCACCGAAGGAGTAAGGGCTGGACTCATCCTTAGAAGCCCGATCGGAGAAAACTATGAATGGTCACTCCGGTTGTAGTTCAAGGCCACCAATAATAAAGCCGAGTATGAGGCGTTACTTCACAAACTGCGCCTCGCCTAGAAATGCATGTGAGTGACCTCGAGGCCTTCAGCGACTCTCAGCTGGTGGCGGGACATGTCAACGAGAGCTACGAAGCCCGAGATCCACCCATGGCGTTGTACCTGGCAGAAGTAAGATGGCTTGCCCGTCGCTTCGACCACCTCTCGATTACGAGGATACCCCATGCATGGAACGCACAAGTTGATGCCTTGGCTAGGTTGGCCTCCGTTCGCGGCCTGGGAGGAGCCCCAGCAACATAATCCCTCATGACCCTGATAGTGCCAACCCGCGACGTCACTAGGACCGAGGTCTTACCGAACTGGATAGAGGAGATCCTCCGCTTCAAGAGGGATGGAACACAACCCGATGACCCGATGGTCGTGCGACAATTAAGACAAACCCAGGCTTGGTACTGTGAGATTGGTAGGAAGTTGTACCGAAGAGCCTTCTCGCAACCCCTCCTATGCTGCCTCTCGCTGCCTGAGATCGAGACGGTACTTGCCGAGCTCCACGAGGGAATATGTGGGGAGCACATCGGTGGCCGGACATTGGCCTTCAAGATCCTCAGACAGGGATACTATTGGTCGACCATGCATCGAGATACCCAATCATACGTGCAGCAATGCCAATAATACCAAAGACACACTCGATTGCAACACCAGCCTACAGTCCCTCTCACCACAATAGATGTAGCGTGGCCCTTCACCTAATGGGGCCTTGACCTCCTCGGGCCCTTTCCTCCAGCTTTGGGATAGCGACGCTTCCTCATAGACGGCGTTGATTACTTTACCAAGTGGGTCAAAGCTAAACCCTTAGCATCCATCATGAAAAAATAAGTTCAAGGTTTTACATGAAGGAACATCATCACCCGATTCGGGATCCCAAAGGTCATCATCACCGATAACGGAACTCGGTTCAACAACGCTAAGTTCAATGCCTACTGCCAGTCGTACAGAATACAATTGAAGTTTAGCTCGGTCGTACACCCCCAAACCAACAACTAGGCTGAAGTGATGAATCAGGCAATCCTGGAAGGCCTCAAGTAGAGGGTCTCAAGCGCACTTGGGGCCTGGGTGGACAAGGTCCCTAGCATCCTGTGGGCGCTGTGAACGATTCCTAAGTCTGCCTCGGGGGAATCCTTGTTTAGCCTGGCATTTGGAACCGAGGCGGTCCTTCCACCCAAGATGGTATTCCCGACCTGGCGCACCATCACCTTCTAGCAAGACAACTCCAAGGAGGGCCTCAGGGCTAACCTGGACCTCCTAGAAGAGACAAGGGCCGAGGCACACCTACGCACTCTGGCCAACAAGAAAGCCACAACCTGACTTTACAATCGTAGGGTTCGCCCAAAATCAATCAAGATTAGAGACATCGTCCTTTGAAAGACTGAAGTAAGTGACCCAACCCGAGTAAGAGGGAAGCTCACACCGAACTGGGAAGGCCTCTATCGGGTCTATGACGTTGTCCAAGAAGGAACTTACTACCTCAAGACCATGGGGGCGAGTCCCCTATAGAGGACTTGGAACGCATCAAACTTGAGAATGTTTTACACATGAAAGTGAAGAGTCAAGATTCCAAAAAGCCAATTTTCATTAATCAAAGGGGGTGTACACATTGCGGTCGAGGCAATACAACCCAAAATTTGCCCCGATCAAGACAAAGGAATAAATTGCACCCCTCAGTTTGGGGGGCCCTCTAAGCTATCATCAAAGGGGACCTCGTTCGGCATCCTGATGCTCTGGTCCTCAAGAAGATTGACGAAGGGATCCGTCTCCACCTCCAGGTTGGGACACTTCGCCCGAACGCGAGCAAGGGCGACTCGGTACTCGAACTCATAAATCACCTGCCCAGACCTCACCAGGCCAAGCTCGAACCCCAAGGACTTCTTGTACTCAGAGATCACCTCCCTCACCCTTTCAGGCGCCAGCCGATGCTCCTCGGCCAAAGCATCTTTCGCAGCCCGGGACGTAGACCGCGCAGCTTTGACATTTCACGAGAGGGTTAGCGGCTCGTCATCCATAGCCTGAGCCCACCCTCGACTATCCTTCAATTGACACTGAGAGTCAACCAGCTCGACCTTCAGTCATTCGACTTCGGCCTCCGAATCCACGGCACGTTGCTCGACCATCGCCACGGCCGTTGGACTAGGCCCACCCTTTAGTTCCTTGATCTCTTAGCGACGGCCCAAGTTCATCTCGCCCATACACTCGATCACTCTACCGGCATCGTAGACGCGATTGATCAAGACCATGGTATAATGCTGCCCTTGTATAAGGAGCGGCTTCAATGGCCGTTTCCAAACAATAGCAAGAAAAAGCTGAACTCACCCAAACGAGGGACTTGGCCGCCCAATCCATCAGTACCATAGAGGGTGAACAATATAACTGCTTCGCTAGCGTCGGATGCAGCACCCCTCACGAGAACTCTAGGGCTGCCGACCCATCCGACCAGATCCTACTCTCGACTTTGAGAGTGGGCCATCTGGTGCTATAGGGAGCCCCTGGCTCCTCCTCTGTGAGGTCGGATATATTGAGGGCCTGGAAAGGCTCTCCTTCGAAGCGAGCACGGATGAGACACAAGTCCCACATCGACTTCGGGCGGACTGCAGATCTCTCCGATAGGCCTTCACCAGGAGAGGCGGCCCACCCCCTCTCCCGTGCGTACGTAAAGCCCTCGCCCTGGGGGCCTCCACGTGACTCACTCGTCCCCAGTGTCACCTTTTCGTGGTTTGCAACACTTTCCGAAATCTTTCGGGTGCTGACCTTGGTTTTCTTCTTCGGTCGACTCGCCTCCGGATCCCTGGGCGACTTCGAACCACGGGCCAATGTCCTCTTTCTCGAGGGAGCCCTGGAGTCGAATCATTCGTGCTCTCAGGTCGGCTGTGCCGCAGCCGCAGAACGAGGCATCCCCTTCAGAATCTGACGGTTCACCATGTCTGTGAAATAAAGGCGTGATCAATAAGACGTCGGGAAAAGAAAAAAGAAAGAAAGAACCCCAGGCATGAATATGATCGTATCCCTAGTAGATGGACTTAGCCCCGCATTAACAAACCACTCCTCAGTCATCCCCCTTGTAGCCCGAGAGGAGAACATGATTTCTCTCAGTCACTCCACACGCTCGGTCTCTTTGTGCGAAAGAAAAGGAGGAACGTTGTTGATCGCCCAGGAGGTCCACCCAACGTAAAACTCCCACCCCCGATTGCAACTCACAAAGAAGTATCGAGCCTTACACCCCTTGTTGTTGGAGGGAGCCCCGCTAATCCTAAACCCACTTCGGGCGGTTAGATAATACCTGCCCCATCCCTTGCACAAGCGAAAGCAGGCCAAGAAGAGAGTTCAGGACGGTTCAATCCCTGCCCCCCGACATTCCCCGAAGAAAACTACCAGATAGCACCAGGAGTTTGGTGTCATCTGGGATGGGGAAATCCCCCACCAACAGAGGCATTCTTGGATGACCGGGTGCAGCGGGAAACGTAGTCTCGCCTCCAAAGCGTCTGTGGTTAGCCTGAACCCATTGGGAAACGAGTCATAAGGACGTTGACCCGAATGTGGAGCGTGAAGCTCATAACCCTTCGGGACACTATAATGATCCTGGATCAGACCTAACAAGTTCTCGGGCACCAATGAGTCAACATCATGTCATGACCTAATCACTTGCAGGGCTGCAAAGGCCCTCGAATCCACCGAGATCGAGCCACCTAACGAAGAACTAATCACCTCTACCCTACAACTACCAGAGCTCGAGCTGCTGATCTCAGAAACCGATCGACTTGAAGAGGGGGGAGAAGAAGATGAAGACATCCCGACCTCAAAACAACAAGCAACAAGCCAAGTCGTAAGCAGGGAAAGCAAAAACGGAGCAATGCCACCACATTCCACGGTCAGGGGTTTATAAAGAAGAAACTTGCCGCCCCTAAGTTGACGCTTGGGCTCCCCGAGGAAAGAGATGATCATAGTATTTAAAACCCACCATAACTCCTTGGATCCCCCTAGATTCCCATGTCTCGAAGTTCCCGCCAGAAGCTACTTGTGATGGGAAGTTTCCTGCTAGGACCTGCATTGCCCCACTCGACACGAGCACTCGAATGAGCGTGTACACTACCACACATGCGTTTCGATGTGCCGCCCAATAGCCACCCCGCCCGAGTTCAATTACTCGGCCAACAAGTTCAGTCTTTGCCCTAGTCATGCAACTCATTCCCCCAACTAGCGACTCGTTAGTCCAAAACCTAAGCCCAAGTTCAGTTACTCGGCCAACAGGTTTAATATTTGCCCAAGTTGCGTAGCTCGGTCCCCCGACCAGTGACTCGTTAGTACAAACCTAAGTCCGAGTTCAGTTACTTGGCCAATAGGTTCAGTCCTTGCCCGAGTCGCGCAGCTCGGTCTCTCGACCAGCGACTCCGCAGCTCGGTCTCTCGACCAGCGACTCGTCAGTCTAAAACCTGAACCCGAGATCAGTCGCTCAGCCAACAGGTTCAGTCTCTACCCACGTCGCGCAGCTCGGACTCTCGACCAACGACTTGTCAGTCCAAACCTAAGCCCGAGTTCAGTTACTCGGCTAATAGGTTCAGTCTTTGCCCGAGTCGCACAGTTCTGTCCCCCAACCAGTGACTCGTCAATCCAAAACCTGAGCCCGAGTTCAGTTACTCGGCTAATAGGTTTAGTCTTTGCCTGAGTCATATTTTGGAGGGGAAGTGATAAGGCATATTTTGGGGCCGTAGCCACGTCACAATCGACGCTGCATCACACCCCTGCCAAGTCAGCACGAGGAGTATTTCCATGCGCCAAACCAGGATCCGTACTAAGGCACCTCTCAGTACATCCTGTCCCGGAAAACTCGGGATGGCACCGCATGGCGCTGTTCTGCGCATTCCGGGACGCCGACCGCACGAAGGTACTACCTAGCCACTCAGGGATCGACCATCACGTATAGTCAATCCTCGCACAATAGTATAAAGCATCTAACTGACATCTGGCTAGGGGAGGCTGAAGAAATGAGACAAATTACTAACTTAATCATCGAGGGGCCAAAGTTGGGAACCCCATGATGAGGGCCTTCAGTGCAGGAGTGCAGCTGCCCCCAGAAGTGCGACCGCCCCGACCAAGAGACGCCCTCCCCGAAGATGATGCCAGTGTCCCGACCAAGAACCACTTTCCCTTAGATGGCATCGGCATCCCAACTTGTGCACGTAATCAACCTTGATGCCTCACCGATCCTGAGCTCCCAATATCGACTTGTGGACCAGACCGTGTTGACTTAGTGGGTCACCCTCCCTCAGCTATTGACCATCTTCCCCCTTTCCACCGCTCATGGAGATCCCAAGAATAACCCCAAACATTGATTAGTGAATCCTCTTCGTCGACGGCCTGCATTCCCCAAATCGTCACCTCTTATCGGTTCTCTCAAGGATTCTTCCATCACTAGTGGGGTGATCAGTTGCCGAAAATGGCGAACAACCTCAGCACCGGTTGTCCATGGGTTGGAAGACATCATTAGTAAGATCCGTGATGATTTTATCCACTATAACCTTGGAGAGCATGCTTAACTAGATCCAGACGATAATCCATTCTTTCTCTTCGATTCTAGGACTTTGAAGCTCTTGTGGGCTTATTGTTGGGCTGATAGCCCATAAATTCAGCCCATAGTGGGCTTTGATAGCCTATAGCCCACCTCCCCTTTAATCTAACCCTAGATCTAATAAGGGGGGTGTGGTGGCTACGAAAATAAGGGGAAAAAAAACTGTAGCAATGAGGTAAACAATTGTAGTAGAAACTTGATTCAAAAAGGAGGAGAAAAAGGGCAAAAAAATAAGAGAAGGAAATAAAAGAAGACAAGGATAATGTAGAGAGACTGTTCTCAATTATCTAAGTAGTATTCTCAACTCAGGTTAGAATAGATCTACAATAGATTCTTGCTATGATTACTTGGGGAGAATTTGGATATTATGCATAATGACGTAATCCTTACATCCCAGTTATTCTCTTGAGATTGTTGCTTGGGTTTTGGGCAAAAGACTGAGATTTGTATATTTATTATTCTTATAATGGATTATCTCTAATTTGCCCCATAGTTTTTACCCTTCATGTTGGAGGGATTTTTCATGTAAATCTTGGTGTTTTATTTGATTGTGATTTCCATTTAATTCTGCTGCATATTATGGCCTGCTTGTATTTGTTCATATACAAAAGTTTATTGTCCTTTTTATATCCTATCAACCAACTAGTATTAGAGCAAGGCTTTGGTGATTTAATTTTTGTGTTTGAACATGGAGGTCGGTAGTGTTTCTCAGATAATTAGCTTAAATAGAAATAATTGGATGATATGAAATCCAAGAATCGAAGATCTCTTATATTAGAAAGACTTATATGGACCTTTGTAAGGAGATAGTGCAAAGCCCACAACTATGACAAATGATGAGTAGAAGATGTTAGACTAAAAAAAAGTTGGGTTTATTCGATAGTGGCTCGATGACAGTGTCTTTCATCATGTTTCTACTAAAAGTTCTACATATTCTCTTTGGAAAAAGTTGAAAGGTTTCAAAAACAACTGACAACAAAGCTTTCTTGATTAGAAAACTTGTGAACCTGAAATATAAAGAGGGTGCTTCTATTGTTGAGCATTTGAATGAAATACAGAGTATTATTAACTAGTTATCCTTTATGAATATGTCTCTTGATGAAGAGTTGCAAGCATTGTTACTTCTCAGTTCATTACTAGAAAGTTGGGAGACACTAGTAGTTTTCCTCAATAATTTTGTGCCAGATGATGTTATCATCATGAGTCAAATAATAAACAGTTTATTGAATGAGGAGTTGAGAAGAAAGAATTCAGTAACATCTTAGAATGATTCATAATCACTTATTTCATAGAATAGAAAAATGTCAAAGTCCAAGGATAAAAATAGTTCACGCATGAGTAGAATCAAGTTAATATCAAGAAAAGATATTATTTGTTATAACTATGGTGAGAAAGGACATTACAAGAACCAATGTAAGCAACTTAAGAAAAACAAAAAAAATAAAAAGAAGTAGAGTCTATAGAGTCAAAATATAATACCACAACTACAATGCATGGTGGTGATTATTTGATTTTGTCTTCTTCTGATGATATTTTTTCTTGTGTGTGTCAGGATCTTAAGTGGATGATTGATACAAGTGCTTCTTATCATGCTACACCACAAAGGGAGGTTTTTTGCTACATACAGGTTTGAAAATTTTGATGTTATTAAGATGGGCAACTATGACAACCTTCCTTATTAGCTGAAGGAGGAGGTTGTTGGGCTGACAGCCCACGAATTCAGCCCATAATAGGCTTTAATAGCCCATAGCCCATCTTCTCTTTAATCTAATCCTAGATCTAATAAAAGGGGGGCATGGTGGTTGCGAAAACAGGAAAAAAAAATACAAAAAATTACAGCAATAACTTAATTCAAAAAAGGATAGAAAAATAAGAGAAGAAAATGGAAAAAAAGAAGATAAGGACAATGCAGAAAGACGGTTCTCAATCATCTGTTCTCATCTCATATTAGATCAGATCTATAGTAGATTATTGTTACGATTACTTTGGGAGAATTTAAATATTATGTATAGTAACATAATCCTTGTATCATAGTTATTCTCTTGATATTATTATTTATTATTCTTATAATAGATTATTTCTAGTTTGTCCCATCATTTTTACTCTTCATATTGAAAAGGTTTTCACGTAAATCTTGATATTTAATTTAATTATTATTATTATTTAATTTCATTACATATTATGATCAATTTATATTTATTCGTATATTAAAATTTATTATTCTTTTTATATCCTGTCACTTATTACGGTTCGGGGAAGATCCGAGACGTAGGAGACAAGGATGGTGCAGGGCGACATCATCAACAACATGGTGCAGGGCGACATCGAGAGGTTGTCCATCCAGAGGAACGCGGCCCTATCACTGAGATGCTCTTTCCGATGGTGACCTCGCTGTCCCGTTTCTCTATTCCACTTGATTGTGCACACTCACTTTACCTCTGTAACACACACACACACACACACAAAATTCCACAGCTTCAATGGGTCTATTTTTGACTTGCAGGTCTATTTTTGACAGCAAAAGGGCACCTGATACCCGATGCGGCAGCATCACAATATCACAGGCAACGAGAAGGATTAAGAGGAAAAAGTAATATCAAACAAATTCCCCTACAACATCGTCTAAACCTTCAGGGAGGTGGTTGCGTCTTCTAACAATCCAGCTATTGCACATTGTGCACCATGGAGCACTGTAACTCAAAGCGAGGCACCAGGGATGCGGGCTCCATCGCCGCCACGGGCAGAGCCGGGTGATGCCATCCCTCCGGCGGAGACGCCGGCGACGACGTCTGTGAACCGCCGCCGCCGTCACCTTTATCCTCCCCCGCGAAGTTTGATTCTTCGGCGTCCCACAACGGGGAAGGAGACAGAAGGAGCGGGGACAACAAGGGGATGGGAGCGGAAGCAGCGGCGTCATCGGCTCCCATCACGAAGGCGGTGTTGCGTTTCGTGGCGTCGAGCTGCAGCGTCGCCGGTGCTTGCTTCTGGAGCCGGCTGGATGGCTTCTTGCGCTCGTTGCCGGGCTTGGTATCAATTAGTCGCGGGATCTTGACCTCCATGGTTGATCACGAGAGCGGAAGGATGCGAGGGAGAAGATGATGCGTCGGAAGGTCTCGGGTGGCGAAAGGAAGCGGTTATATTTGTCGTCACCCCCCCCCCCACATGCCAAGGCTTGGGTTGCGGGATGAGATCAGCGAACGTGAGGTGGACAGAGGAGTCTTTGGTTCGATGGACGCCGCTGTCCTCACATAATATAGTAAGTCCTGCCCAGATCCAAACGGGAGGCCGCCTCGGTCTCGGTCAGAGTAACTGTCACTCCTCTTCTGCGTCCATCCATCCCTCCATGGCATGAGTCCACGGCACAGCAGATATATCCCAGGAGATGTCCAAGACAGATGCCAGCCAATGGATCGCCCTCATCAACCATTCCTCCCGCAAGGGCCTCCACCGCCACACCCTCCACCTCTTCCACCAGATGCGCGGGCAAGGCTTCGCCCCGCACCGCTGCATCCTCCCCAGCGTCATTCGAGCCTGCGCCCGCCTTGCCGATCCGGATGCCGGCCGAGCTTCGCACGCCGTCGCCCTCCGTTCCTCGCTGGACCGCGACGCCTTCGTCCGCAGTGCCCTGATCGACATGTACTGCAAGTGCCGGCGAGTTTCCGACGCCCGCCATGTGTTCGACGCAACGCTTGACAAGGATCTAGTCGTCTGGAATTCCGTGGTTTCGGGCTACGCCCACCAAGGCGCGGCAGAGGCCGCCATGGTTCTCTCCATCAAGATGAGGTCTCTGGGGGTAAAACCAGATCTCGTAACGTGGAACGCCCTCATTTTCGGGTTCGCTCACAAGGGCGACGATGATACAGCTATGGACTTGTTGAGATCGATGCAGTCCGACGGGGTCGATCCCGACACGTTTTCCTGGACCTCGATCGTATCTGGGTTGGTGGTCAATTTCAACTACGGCAAGGCATTCGAGATCTTTAGGCACATGGTGAAGACTGCAGGAATCCGGCCGAGCTCAGTGACGATCAGTAGTCTTCTGCCGGCGTGCGCCAACCTAGTGGATTTGAGACGCGGGAAAGAGATTCACGGCTACGCCCTGGTCGCAGGAGTTGCACGGGACTTGTACGTCGGCAGTGCGCTAATCGACATGTACGCCAAATGCGGCCTCGTGGCTGAAGCGAGCAAGATCTTTCATGGCATGAAGGAAAGGAACACGGTGTCATGGAACTCGATGATATTTGGGTACGCGAATCAGGGGCACTGCCACGAGGCCGTCCAGCTTTTCGATCAGATGGAGGATGAGAGAGCGAAACCGGATCATCTGACGTTTACAGCGGTTCTCTCTGCTTGTAGCCATGGCGGAATGGTGGAGCTGGGCAAGAGCTTGTTCCGGTTGATGGAGGAGGCACACGGGATAGAGCCGAGGTTGGAGCATTACGCTTGCTTGGTGGACATGCTAGGCAGAGCTGGGGAGCTCGTGGGGGCCTGTCGCTTGATCGCAGAGATGCCCATGGAGCCGGACGCGTTTGTGTGGGGAGCGTTGCTGGCGACGAGTCGGAAGCACGGCAACGTGGAGCTCGCTGAACTGGCAGCTTCGCATTTGTTCGAACTCGAGCCAGAGAGCGCAGGGAGCTGCGTGCTTCTGTCGAGCGCTCTGGCGGATGCTGGGAGGACAGTAGATGCTGCCAAGGTGAAGAAACTAATTAAGCGACGGAAGATGAGGACGTTGATGGGGTGCAGTTGGATGCAAATGTAATAGGGAAAAAACCGGGAACAGGTATTATTTCTAACTCTGCCTTTATTACATGTTTGCTTTTCCTTTTTTTTTTTTTTTTTTGCCAAGAGAAGTATCGTACATTTGATGACGCAACGCAAACCGTCGATGATGTACGAACATGAGAGCATTGCATGAGGGCAATTAAACTATCTGTGAAGCATAGTTGGATGAAGGCAAGTTTGAGGAGTTGAGTCTCTCATTCGACGCTCACAACTCTCTGAAACATAGCTCAGAAGGCGTGGCTTTCTCCTCGATTTGAGGTGAGGATACTTCAACTCACAGCTCTGCATCCGTTTAAGCTGAAATAAGATTCTAACAAGACAAAACGAAAGGGTATACAATGCTACACTTCAGGTTAAGCTTTCTTTCTTTTCTGTACCTAAAATCATCATAGAATTCCGTAAGTTAGGAACCTTAACTGACATAAATTTTCTTGCAAGAGAAGGAACTTCGGGAGCTCAATTCAACCTGGAGAACTATGCTTTTGGATGTTTCACGCTTCTATAAGCATCAGATTTTAGATCGAGGCAAGCATTCTCAACATTAGGAGCTAACAAAAGGCTAGCTATTGACCAGTTCTGGCACAAGAAGATTTTAAGTGAAATTTAAAACCAAGGAATTCCTGGTTAACCTGCTAGTGTCAATGTCAAGAATGAGCATTTTGAGGAGAAATAAACTATCAAATACTTGATTTCTTACTGTGTTTACGAGTGAAGAAGACCACAAATCAGTTAAGCATTTATCATTTTAATGGTTCAACATTATAACTGAGGCAGACGAATTATGCAACCTACATTGTTTGTACTATTGATTTAATTTGCATAATTTCTTCTGCTGGTTTCTCTCAGGGAATCTTGCAGAATGTACTCGGACTGAAGAGAAACATTTGTCGGTGCTGTGAAACAAAGGCATGCGTGTAAGCTACCATCTGCTCTTGCAGCAGCTTGACAACATGGTGAGTTAGTCTGACGTTGTGATAGCTGCTGCTCCATCACCATACAACGACAAAATGATGACAAAACTAGCCTCCGGATGAAGCACAACGGGAACTAACTTGTTATATCTCAGACAAGTAAAAAATCTTCTAGTTCTAGCTGCTGTACTCTATAACAATCTACCTGCTGAAGCATTTGGCGTTTACATCCTTTCCTATGACCCTAGTCTACAATCAGAAAGCCCTCCCAGTTAATTATGGCTTATCTAAGCCAGGCTCACAACATCACAGTCGTATCACATCTAAGGTTTGTCGTGATTAATCAACCCCCTTGCAATTCATTCTCCCTCCCTCCCTCACTAAATCTTATTACCATATTTATGGTTTAACTTCCATTTTTACCATTTGCCTCATCTTGCTCCTATTCTAATTCATTTAGCTACATGCATTCCATCTCTAATGTGGAAGTGCAATTCTGGAATCTTGCTCCTTTTTTTTTAGTGACATTTCTATTTTGAGAGGAGACTGTTGACCATCTTCTCTCTTCTATACAATAGTCTTGCATAATTAATATCTAATCCCTCACTTTTGGCAGTTATAAGCTCCATAAATTAATTTGCCCATCAACTCCTTGTTCTGGATGGTGAATTATCTGCACTACGCATGAAGCCAGTTCTTCCTGAATGTAAACCACCATCCCTCTGTTTAACAGGGTTGTAAGAATAGTGTTATGGGGCCAACATGCACTTCAGAAAACCATAACAAATATAAGTTTTGTGCTTACCAAAGATAAACTACAATACTACTGCAATAGAACAATGCACTTGAATAATGATGAAGAAAACATAGTAATAAACCTCCACTTATTACATAAACCATCCATTCAAACAAACGAATGGTCCAGTATATGAGACAGCATATTGTTGAATTTTACTTAATGCCGTATATTAACTAAGATCCTAACCTCCAAACAACTAGTTAAAATGTTTAAGCTAAAGTTGATAGTAGACTATATTTATCAGATACTTATAAGTTAATTTTAATCTTACTCATTTCTAGTGTGAGACTAATTAGGATGTTATAATTTCTCCCACTCAAATGCTTATGTCCTCGTCAAGGCTCAACATAACTTGTGCATATGAGGCATAACCAAGTGATAGCTCCATACCATGACAAGTCCTCTAACTTCATTTACGGGTAGTTTTTTCCTATTCGAATTATTTTACCATGCTTAAATATTAGATCAGCTCTTATTTTTTATCAATAATCAAAATAAAGATGAAGATTACCGATTTAGAGCATCCGTTAACCCAGCAATTAACTTTAGTTCCTATCCATTTTAAATTACATAGATGGTTTCAATAAAGATTAAAAGATTAAAGAGCATATAAAGAAAAATATTTGGCCCCTATAGCAAATCACTAGACTACATAATCGTTCCATTGTAATTTGCCATTATCTCTCTAGTATTTTCACTTGATGCACATCAAAATTTTGTATAATAATTTGTATTTTAAAAGACAAGGACATGTTCAATAATAATTGCCTCCAAGGCATTGCCTATAATATATCCCTTGTTCCTCGAGAGTATCCTATCGAGTCACGAACAAGAGAGATCAAACTTCGTCCGCTAAATCACGTCCACCGTTTACGCTTGCATCGCCGCCTCCATGAACCATTTCTTATTCTTCCTCATCGAGGAACACAAAGTAGAACCACCTACACTAACCCCATTATAGTGATCATCGCAACACTCACAGATCGGAAGGTGGTTACTCGATTTCATTCACTGATTTGTACAGCAAAAGCATTTCCTATAACGATTATTTCTGGACATAGCGACCAAAACCCTAGAACAATGAGGGCATGCCCTTAGAGCATATCGCAGCCATACAAGAATCGATCGATTTAAAGAAACATGACCGAGAAGTAAAGCAATCGGTAAACTACCTCAAGATTCGAGCAAGGAGAGTCCCATCGGCATGAGAGAGGCTCCATCTCAACAACGCATCTCACTTTGATTCGTCACCTGCCATCAATCGTTTTTAAAACTCTTCAAATGGAAAATATCGCACCCGCTAATTTATAGGCTCGCGGTCGTAAGATGACCTGAGCTCGTTTTGGGCTTCTACAATAATTTATGGAGTGGGCCTAATTGATTGAGCCCATACAAATAAAAATGAGAACAGTAGCACAATAATTTCTTCTGTCACATTAGAGAAATAATTAATTTTATTAAATTTTAAATCCAGTAAAATTTGTAATTATATATTTATTTTTTCACTGAATACTGTAGAAAAATATTGTAATTGGGTGTACATGCTTAATATAAAAACTCACCTTAATTTCTATTTATCCAAGCACGGGAAATATATCATCTCATTTTAGATAAGATGGGGCAAACAAACTCAAATCTAAACAAAAATAGAAATGTGATACTTAATGGCTCTGAAGCTTAATTGATTGATTTGCAAGCTATTTAATTGTGAAATAAAAAAAAAACCAGTATACCGATATCATATTATACTATCTTTTTTTATTGGTATAAATTGCAATCAATTTTAATAATGTTTTGAAGTGATTGTTGAACCACAACTTTATGATTTTTTGACTGAGATATTCAAATTGAAATATGTAATGCAAATAGTTCATTCTAGAGAATATATTCATTTCTTGATCAACTTAAATGTTATGTGGCTTGTCCTCCAATTCATTCTGCAGATTATTCTCCCTGTTATATTCAAGTTTGTGTGCCACAAGCCAGCATGGTTTCAAGTCTCCAAACAGAGCATCAGAGGAAGTTTCTTCAACAATGACCATTGAAAGATCCAGGTAGGAAGAATCAGCAAATAGGAGCAAACAATCCACATGTGGTGTGGGTGATAGATTCAGGATTCATGGCACATAGTTCTGATACCAACTTGTGATGGAGTCACTTTCTTCAGCAGTATACTGTTGTCATAGTTTGACTTCTAGATACTTCTGCAGAGAAATTTCAGCTCAGGAGAAGTGCTCAACAAGAAAGTATTCAAAGGGGCATTTATATTGCACTTATCTGTTGTCAAGAACAATTATTTTCCATGTTTCTGGAGAAAAAAAAATCTATTATATTTATCTAATTGTAATTAGTACTTCCCCTTTTCCTTATCTAAACAATGGAGTAGTAAATGTTAGAGAAAAGAACATTCTTTTCATAGGTTTCAGTAATTGCTTGTTTATCTGGAGGGTATTGTTGCTGGATTATTATTGACAGAGCCACAAATAATTATCAATGACAACTCCTTTTAATGCCAAGTTCTTATCCATTTGAACAAGTAAATTATAATCTTCAAGCACCACTTATAGTTAGGTTCTTATCCATGTAGAAACAAGACCATCTGCACTATTTCAGTTTGTATGTATCAGATTGGTTGGTGCTTATCAACATTTCAGCACGGTCAAACTATGAAAGTTTTTGGAATCCATCAGCCAAACCATGGAAATAAATGAAAAACAATGGGCAAGGTCATGAATCATCCCTTGCATAATCCATGACAATATCCATTGTTTGCACCTCTGAAAGAGAAAGCTCATGGAGTTGACTGCCTCTTTTTTCTTTCAGAAGCATCCTACCTTTGAGTGAAGAAAACTAAGATTTAAACTGTTGCAATCAGTCAGAGCTTGTCCATGTTCCAAGAAAAGGGTGGAATTACCAAAGGATCTAGATAGACAACAACAGTTCTCTTGATCAGTCTATATAAATATCAAAGCAGCAAAAGAATGGTCATTGCTATGCAACTGTCAACGTAAGACTTCTTCTGGAAGGCACATCCCCCCCCTCTCTAAGTCAACCCTTATGTGGCTTCAGCAACTGCGGCTTGTGTCCACACCATTGCATCTTTAATCAGCTGCTGCTGCTGATTAAAGGATTGGTCCCATTACTCTTCTAGATTTTTCGTTCTTTCAAATGATGTCAAGCCAAGGTCTATTAAAACCTCTGTTAATACAGTCTTCAAGTGTTGTCCTCCAATTGGTTGATCACAGGGAAGATAGATCAGTTATTACTAAACTGGAGGGATCACTCAAATGCAGAAGGCTTGCAAATAAGTCAAGGCTATATTACTTCATAAAGTCAAACACATTATACTCTGATATTCCAAATTTGCATTTCTATCCATATAAAATATTCCTATAGATCATTGATGATAGAGGAGGCAAATAGAACAAAACTTTTTAAATCTAAATGCAAGATCTAAATCCAAATGAATTTGAACTTAGATAACTAAAATATATAACCTTAAGCTTACAGTTACTTATCTACCTAAAATATATATACACCTATAATACTCTTTTGCTGTCTTTTGAGATAAAAGTCCTTTAAAAAAATACATGGAAGTTTGAAATAATCGATATTATGAAAGGCTTTAAGACCAAAAACTTCTAATTTTGTAGAGTATTAATGTTGACAAGAAAGAAACTTAGAAAAGAGAATAATCCATACTTGTTCTGCAATCATCTAATATAAATATGAGCACACTATAAGATTACTGATAAATTAGCAGCATGTTCAGATATATGATGACAGCTATCAAGCCTCAGGTGGCAACAGAGATGTTGTCACTCACAGGCAATCCTAAATTTAAAGCAACTGGTACATTTTCAATTATTTGTTGCTTGGTCACCTCATTTTGGTACAGCTAAGCTCAACTTAACTACTAAACAACTGCAGACAACCAAGAAAAAGTTTTGGGTCACAACTCAAAAGAAAATGCATGAGTTATCAATCAATGAACTTTTTGGATACTGAGACCCCAACAACATGCCCTTTTAACAGCCAAGTGCATGAGTCCTCAGATTTTCTAGATAGATACACTCAATTCGATCTAGATTGTCCATGTCAACTGGTCTTCTTACACTGTCCTTCTAAAGCTAATCCACTTGCTAGCAATGGTCCTGGAACTACTCACAATTGCCACTAAATCTAATGCTACTCATAATATGCAGGAATCGTACAAGAGACCTAATAGAAAGTGTGTTGTGTATGAGATATCCCATTTTGCAATGTTATTCTACCAAACTTGTGTGAGAACAAATGGTTGATGGAGGAGAGGACAAAGCAAACTCACACTTCCAAGAGAAAAAGATGATCTCTTCCATCGATTTGGTGGTCTAAATCCATCGTATTGCTGCATCAGCAACAGCAGAGAACATTGCATAACAAGAAAAGAATGCGGAATGCATGGATTATTTGATTCATCAAAGCATTTGGTGGGTGTATGGGGTCTGTGAGGCACTTCTGTACACGTGCAGTCACCATCCTTTGTCTGAACTCTGCAGAGAGAGGAAGACAGAAGTCGCACATAAAAAGGAATGGGAAAAGGAGGAGAACACAATCTTTCCAAGTTGCTGAGGGAGATCAAAGTTGAAGATTCGTTGTTGCCTTGCCTTTGTTTATCCATGGAGTTGCCACCAACAAAGCTAACCATAGATTCGATCAACATCAGCTCACAGGAAGGTTGGAGTTTTGACACCCGAACTCTCAATCCACATATTGTGATTTGGACATGCTAAAGTTAGTATAATTAACGAGCTAATGCATGATTTATTATTGGATTTGACATGTTATTAACTATGTCCAAATACGTCAACGTGGCCTTATTGTTCTTAATATTGCCATCTTATTCTTGTTCTTGCCATTTACGCTCGTGAAACAGTCGGGGGGAAGACTTGAGGGAGGCGGAGAACGACCGAACTTTTCAACGCGTCGCCTTGTTCATCATGATGAAGGTTTTATTTTTCCACGTGTTATCCGTTACCCAGTTTCTGACCTGCCTGCCGATTGGAGTTCGGCACAGAGACAGCGTCGGACCCACTTAGTGACAGACAGCTGCTGCATGTAATATGAAGCGTCTGGGTCCCTGTGCTTCTTCTTTGACTGAGGCCGTCAACTCCACGTTGCTCATCCTGACGGCGTCAATGTCTCTCCCAATGTATGATTACCGCGTGGATGTTTCAGTAACGCCGGTTACGGCGCAAAGCGCCCCAAAGCGTGCCACATAGCCGACGCGGTTCCGCTGTTGGTGAGATGCTTCGTCGAGCGCATGATAAAACCCCCTCTCTGCCTCCCCAGATCCTCCCACCCATTCTCTCCTCCGCTGCCATCTCCACCCAGGTTCTGGCCTTTGCCTAATCCCTGGAAGGATCTGATCACGAATCGATAAAGGAATTTGGTAGTGTTTGACCTTTCCTTCCGTGTTCTTGGAGTTGGAGCTCGGGTTCGAATCGTTTGATTCACTGCTTTCTGGGAGTCGTTCGAAAGATCGAGTTTTTCGGGGTTTTCTTGTCCAGATTCGTTCGTTTTTGAGAGAAAGTTTGGGTCGTTGTTGTTCTTCTTCTTCGTCGCTCTGATGCCTTCTTCCATGTCGACGGCGTCATCGTACTGGTGCTACCGGTGTAGCCGCTTCGTCCGGGTCTGGCCGCAGCACGCTATCGTCTGCCCCGACTGCGACGGGGGCTTCCTCGAGGAGGTCGGCGACTCCCCTCCCCGCGTTGCTTCCGAGTCCCGCCGCAGCCGGCTCTACTCAACTGCAGTGGCCCGCCCTCGCCAGCCCTCAGAGCCCAGCTTCCGCTCCAACCGCCACGCTTCCTCCCGCGACCGATCCCCCTTCAATCCCGTCGTCGTTCTTCGCGGCCCGTCTGATGGTGGCCGTGATGAGGATCGCTCCACCACCACCAGCTTCGAGCTCTACTATGATGACGGTACCGCATCCGGCCTCCGCCCCTTGCCGGAAAGCATCTCCGATTTCCTGTTGAGTTCGGGCTTCGACAGCCTCCTCGAGCAGTTCGCCCACATCGAGATCAACGGCAGAGGACGCGAGCATCCACCAGCCTCGAAGGTCGCCATCGAGTCGATGCCCACCATAGAGATCATGGATGGCCATATCGAGAAAGACTGCCGTTGCGCCGTTTGCACGGATGCCTTCGAGCTCGGAACCGAGGCCCGGGAGATGCCCTGCAAGCACATCTACCATCGAGATTGCATTTTGCCGTGGCTTTCGCTCCACAACTCATGCCCTGTCTGCCGGCACGAAATACCCACGGATGTGCAAGGCCAGGTTGCAACGGCTGCGGAAGGCGATGAGCAGGCGGCCCCTGCTGCAGGGGACGAGGAGGAGATGGTGGGACTGACGATATGGAGGCTTCCAGGGGGAGGGTTTGCCGTGGGAAGGTTCTCAGGGAGCAGGAGAGCTGAGGAACAAGAGTTTCCGGTTGTCTACACCGAAATGGATGGTGGATTCAACGACAACGGAGCACCAAGAAGGATCTCGTGGGACTCAAGAGGTAGTAGGTCTAGGGAGAGTGGAAGAATTCGACGGGCTATTCGCAACTTCTTCTCATTCTTTGGGCTGTCGAGATCAACCTCTTCACGGCATGAAAGAGCTTCAGCTTCCAGGAGGCATTCAGAAGTCGGGGCACCAATTCGAATGGCAACACCAATGTGATTGCAGATTGCTTGATGGCGGTATACATAAGTATAAGTTTGCAATGAGTGATCTTAGGACATGAAATCGCTGTAAATAGATGGGATTCCCAAACAGTGAAGCATTTTCTGATCTGTATGCCTTTAGACTTGAATTGATTTGTTGGAAAGAATCAACTGGTTCTTTGTGATAGAGGATACATGTTCTTTGAAAGCTCAATGCTTCTAATGATTATTCCAGCCTTTATTTATTTACAAAAGGCTTCACAATTTTCATCTTTTTGTAGCAAACTAAATGACTGAAATGAGTGCCTGTTTTCTTCTTTCAATCTTTATCAATATTCGATCCAAATCCATGCCCTTTTGGATGTCCACAAATAGTATCAAATGTCAGATTATGCAGACTTGGTATCAGTTTAATAACAGTTTTGCCTTCAATTTGATGTCATTCATGAATCCTCTATTCACATCATATTGCTTTATTTTCTGCAAGAAATCTTGAATGATTTCAGCTAAAGGTTGCATATCTTTCATTCACAGAAAGCTTCGAATATTTTCATTTCATCTTCAAGTTTGTGATAAGCAACTGGAATGTTCATTGGATCAGTTGTAGATTTATGGCCTCTATAACTTCTATTTCTTCTTTGGCTCCTACACTGTCTTCAGTTAATGTTAGTTTTTCTAGAAAAAAAAACATGAGATGGTTTTCTGGCCTCATTGAAATTGATGGGAATTTGCTTTTGGTTGTGCTGTTGGATGAAACCTCCAGATTTTAAGTTCATATTGGCTCAGATCTTTTTCTAAAATCCATCATCAGACTCTTTTGTTGCAATGACAGAATTTTAGCCCATTGTACAATTTAAAATATTTTTCACAGTAAATGAAGAATATGTCATTTGTGATCATGCACATATTATTTCCCCTTTCAACAATACATAAATGGCCTGTTGTAGGCAAGCATGTTTTTAGATACTGTCCTGATTGTATCATTTCAGCACTAACAATTGTAAACTCTGTCGTAGGTTCTGTCTAGCTAATCTCACCTGCACAGCTTGAAAGTTCTGATGATGGAGAGCATATGGGTGTCTTAGTCTGAAGGATCCTTAAATGTTATTTTTGTTCCATCATTGTTCTACAATAGTCTTGTTTTTCTCAACACCCACAGGAGGTTTGTGCACCCCAATTGGATTTAATTTTCAAAGAGGGCCTTGTTCTAGAAGCCTAAGGATATATTATTTATTGCAAGGCTTTCTCTTTTCTTGGGTGGTTAACCTGCAATAGCTGCAAATCATACTTTATGAAATATATTTTATGTTTGTGTAAGCATAGACTTTTCTAAAGCACTATTTTAGTTCAATTGGCTTAATTATTTGGCGGACATTGGCTGAGAGATGATGATCGGCCTTCCTAAAATCTGTTGCCTTTTTGGTTGTCTTCCTCATATTGATTGAGGGATTGTCCTGTTTCTTTCAAGATTTATCTTCTGTTCCTACTTCCAGCTAATTAGTTGGCATGAATTGATGGTGATTAAGGCTTACTGTTCTTGGCCATGGAATTGGAGTTTCCTATGGAACTGTGTGGAATTCTAGATTTGTAATGCTAAATATATGTTTCAATGGATCAGATTTGATAATGAAAAACTGTGTGAAACTTGTGTTCCAAGAGAAGACTGGAGATGATTGGTTGTAAATCAAAGGTTTTCTTGTCATCTTTTCCTTGTTAAGATATGCTTTGATTCACTTCTAAATTTAGTATCTTTGTATCAGAGAATTGTTTTTCTATGTCAGGCACTCACTGACTTTCTAGAGTATCTTTTGCTGCAGTTATACAGGTTGAGAGACAAGTTTCCAAACACAGCCAGCAGATTACAGACTACTGCCAGTATCTTGGCAGAAATAGTTGACCATGGAGATCAAGTTCAGAGTGCTGTAAAACAAATCATATTAGATAGAATTCAGGTCGCTGCCATGGAAATCACATCAAGAACTCCCTGAGGATCACCAATATAGGTTGGGTTGATACAAGCAGCAGAAACAACATTAGCAGTGAGAGTATTTGTGGGGCCTTACAATATTCCTTCCAGCATCTCTAGGTGTTAACAGTTTTCAGAAGTTGGGAGTCAAAGCTTCTGGTCAGCCAACATGAGGGCCATGAGAATCCAATCAAGTGAAATAACAATTCAAGCGAAGATAGAAAAAGTATTGGATCAATTAGCTGCCAACTTGTTCTGTTCATCTTTGAATTGTCCTTCATTCCATCCCATGTCTCTATGTTGTGTGCAACTTGGTCAAAGTATTCAGTGCATCTTTCTTTAAGCAGCATGGGAGGCCCATTGCTGGTGATCTCTTTATTCTTTCCCACTACTTCCAGCTCAGAATTCTTTTCTGATCCACTGTGTTAGAGATTGTGTATTTTATGCTTGTTCTTGATGCTTTCATTATTCCATTGACTGCTGCACAATTCAGTCAACATTGGGCTAGTCATGGTGATGGTCTCTCATGGTTAATTATGAGCTTTGATTGAATTCATTTGCAAAGCATTCATGCCCTCATAGAAGCTTAAATCTACTCATCTATCTTCACTTTGTGCTTACAATCTATGATCAAAGGGATAAATTCTGACTCAAAGATGCAACAAAAATCCTGGATAAATGCCTACACCTCTGCCTATAAAATAAGAACAATTCTGCAACATTTCAGGGTCATTAACTGTTTCATTCGCCTATTTGGATTGCTTAACTAGTGATATTATTACAAGATTGTTATTGGTAACCTCATTTACACTATTGACGATCCCTTACTTCAAATGATCATTTAAGAAAATAATAATAATAATATTTTATTAAATATAATTTCTCCATTATCAATCATATTCTTATTTTTCATAACTCCTCAATCATCCCTTACTTTAAACAACTTATTTCATTCCATAGTCAATCATACCCCACCGAAACTCTTAGGTGTGTCCACTGCGATCAAAAATTGTAAATAAGATTGTAAATAGCGAAAAAAGGTTGCCAGAAAAAAATCTTGTACTATTATTTGGAAAGTTGGGTTTATGAGTTGAAGAAAAATGTGTATCTTTTGTCGATGATACAGATATCTGCAGCAGTCCTTTTACATGCTTCTGATAACATATCACGATCGATGGAGATAATGTAATTGGAAATCGATTAAAACCACATCTTTACTTTATTGATCGAAAGCCCAATTCAAGCACAAAACAAATAAACGAGTGCAATTCTGCTGAACTCATCTCAAACAACTTTGGTCATCGAAAGGTAGATTGTTGCAGGCAAATAAAGCACGCCAAGAACAGAGCTCGAAGCAGAGAGAACAGGGAGTAGGTGGTGTGGTCGACGGTCAACATCTGGGGAGATCGGACGGCGGAGGAAGCAGCTTCTGGTTGGGGAGCCACCCATCGTTGACCACCCACGCCATCCTCAACCCCCAGCTCGTGTGCACTTCCAGGTGACAGTGCATGAACCAGACTCCTGCAGCCGGGCATGCACGTTACCTCCAACTCCATACACGGCAACCATATGGATTGTACGAGACGAAAGGCCATGCACTTACCGGGGTTATCGGCGAGGAAGCGGATGGCGACCCAACCGCCGACCGGCACGCCGACGGTGTTCCTCTCGATCGGATCGGCGAGATTGAATCGCCTGGGATCCTTCGACGGGTCGTAGTTCCCGAACCCGGTGCCCACCACGAAGAAGTTGTAGCCATGGAGGTGCAGGGGGTGGCTCTCGGCCCCTTGGATGCTGGTGTCCTGCATCACCAGCTCCACGCTGGTGTTGAACGGAAGCACCACCACCTTGGTTGCGTTGGTCACGAAGGTGTCGTTGGGCGGAGTCCCCGTGTAGTTGAACGGGAACGGCGGGGTGTCCGGGAAGTCGGTGTCGTAGACCCCCTTCGTCCGCCCGAAGTAGTGCGCCTGGAGGAGCGCCGCCGACGTCGGGAGCGCGAAGGAGATGTTATTGACGGAAGCGGCGAACTTGGTGCCGTTCGGCCCCTGGCAGGTCTGATTCTTGGCGCACGGACTGGTCCCCAGCCCCACCGTGAAGTAGAACCGCCTCTCGACGGTCTTCGGAACGTTCGCGGGGAACTGCGCGCTCGCCAGGCTGCGAAGCTTGCCGGTGTAGTTCGTGGCGTAGGCCGTGTCGTTTAGAGCCGGGAGGGTCGGCCTGAAGAGTGCAAGGTTCTTAACATGGGCGGAAGAAGACGAAGCGTTCGGCTGAAGGTACACGAGGAGGCCGGCAGTGGTCGTGTTGTCGAAGGTGCCGGACCCGGTGGCGTAAGGCCTGGCCGCCATGAGGAACGTGGCATAAGGAGGACTAGGCTTGGTGTGGAGAAGGACGTTGGTGGTCTGCCCCGGCGCGATGTGGACGATGTCGGCGTCGAAGGGCTTCACGTAGACGGCATCGACGTCGACGACGGTGAGCGTGTGGTTGGCGATGCTGAAGAAGAGCTCGTCGTTGAGTGCAGCGTTGATCATGCGGAGGAGGTACGTCTTCCCGGGCTTCACCTTCAGCTCGAACGTATCTGCTCTAACCACAAACTAAAGCCGATCACTCAAACCCCCTCAGACGAAATCAAACTGGACATCTCTGTTCACCTTTCTTGGAGCAATTGTACAAGGGGCCAGGGAGGCCATTGATGGTGTACGCATCAGAGATATTTGGACCTGCACCAGTCCGAAGAGCTTGAGCAATGATGGCCTCGGGATCCACATTAAACCACTCTCCTGCCACACATCTCATGAATCAATCACCAGAGAAACAGAGTATAATACCTAAGAATGCATTCATGTGTGCATGTAATGGATTACCAAAGATGATAGGGATTTCCTTGTAGGGTTTAGGAAAAGGGTAAGGAACACCTCGCTTGGGGAGGATGACAATGGGCCCATAGAGCGTCGCCCTCATCCACGAGATGTGTGCATGCCAAAAGAGAGTGCCTCTTTGGCCCACGATGGTGAAGTTGTAGACGAAGCTTTGGCCAGTCCGGATGGGGCACTGTGTCACGTATGCCGGACCGTCGTACCACCCACTCCGCAGCTGCCGAACTCCATGCCTGCATGGTCTCCATGAACACAATGGCAAGCTCTCATCTTACTACGTGCAGCGCATGACCAAGGAAAACATGGTGACACAGCTCCATTACCAGTGAATGGTGACATTGTTGGTGACATGGTTAACCACCTTGACGACGACGCGATCGCCCTCCCTCGCCATGATCTTAGGGCCGGGAAACTTGCCGTTGACGGTCACGATGCTCCTCGTGCGGCAGAGCCGCGTCACGTTCTGCAACCGTATCTACAGGAAGAAATCGAAGAGAAACCATCAGCACATCGATTCTAGCATTGCAAGCTTAATCGCATCTACCTGACAAGCTAATTAAACGCCGTACATCAAACTTGTAGCGCCTTGTCATGCTGCCACATGAAAACTCCGGTAATGCCAAAAGAGTGCTCAAGGCCAAAAGCCAAGCGAGGGAACATATCATTGAGTGCTGAACAGTAGATTCCATCTTCCTCTCTCTCTCTCTCTCTTATCACCTGATTAAGAACAGAGTTGAAAGTTATATATATAGAGAGAGCGAGAGAGGGAGATGGGAGACCAATGTAACATAGGTCAAGGTTGGGAGGTCTACTACATAGGACTATTGTTGGTTGATTAGGTGGTGATATGATGCTACAGAATGATAATGTACTCATACAATTAGCATCTGTCTGGTGTTGTTCTGATCACTAGTTTGGTCGAGATGAGTTTTAGAGTGCTGATGAAGTAAGAATACCTTTTCTCTGTGTGGACAGTTTCCCCAAGATGCAATACCAACATCACTTTTCATCTGCCGAAATTTTCGAGCTCTTCAATCTCCTTCTTAGATTCAGTGTGGCCCCGCGACACCATTTCCTTTTTCGTAGTAACCAAGTAATGGTTTTTGATTTATTAAGCAACTGCATGTGCTTCACCTTCTCCATTGATGATCACCACTACATTAACATTCCCCTCTTGTATGCTTGTCCTTTTGGAGGTGGTTCGTGTTCTGAGAATAAGAACCATGCTTCGATGGAACTGTCCCACCTTCGACTTCTTGCAGCATGACAGCACCTTCGACTGCATGAGGAAATATTATCTGCTATCAGGCAGTGCCCGTGGATGCATCGACAACGACGTCCGATCTGATTCAAAGATTCGAAAACGACAGGGTCTTCTCCCTCACTTTTGTTGTTGCTCTGTAGCCCTCAGGCAGCAGATCAATTCATGCTCGAAGGCAGCACTGCCATCACTGTAACAAAGCAACACCAGTGGCTGTAGCGCGCTATATCAGTTAGGGTTTTTGTTCCCTCGAGTTCTAGATGTCAGCAAGGGAAGGAGAAGAAGTAGTGTGGAATCACAAGAAGAAGTAATCGGTCACTATATCAAACAATCTTACCTCTGCATTATGTTGATCCAGTGAGTTCATAGCTTTCCTGTTCTATCGGATGGATGGCGACTCCACGGTAACTAGATGACCTAAACACACATGAGAGGATCGATGCATTAGTTGACTGGTCCATAAATAACATACTTTAGTGGTTGACCACTACGTTGGTGGAATTGCCACTTTTTGGTCCGCTCAAGCTATCGTGTACATATCCAACAACCCATTCTCGTCAGAACCACAATAACTCGCTGTTGAGGAAAACGTCAAACCGAGGCTCTGCCGGTGAAGAAAGGTGGTAATTCTCATATTCACTTACAGCAATCTGATTGGTGAGGGTGGAAGAAGTGGTTTCTTTCAAGCTATGTAATGCTTTAGAAGTGTGTCTCAGAATAAGCTACACGTGTGATGGAAATCATCACAAAAAAATCAAGAGAACCAGGTTGGTGACTTCCAAATTATTGGTTCAGCAGAAGTAGAGAGTATTGTGAATTGACATAATACTTTACGATCATGCTTTCGGTACCATCACAACCATCAATATACAAAAAGATGCATGCATCAACAGCTGCAGTCTGTTCTTAAAGAAAGCAGATTCATGACTGGTTACAAAAGTACCGTGAACTGATATGCTACCAGGATTTGAAGATTGACAGTGGCTTCTCCTCCATTCTATGTGGTTACTGCAAGTCAATGATAGAACCAGTGAAAACATTGGAAATTGATACCAGTAGTTTAGTTGATGGTCTGAGAAATCAATGAACAGTCTGTTCAAATATTTTAGTTAGATGTTCTTGTCACAGACTACAAATATCAGATTCAGAGACGAATAGTATCCTGCGCTTAAACAAATTCCATACGCCATCCTCCTCTCTTTTCCTCTCGCGTACCTCCATGTTAGGTTCACTACTTGACAAAAAAGATGACCCACATCACGACTAGAGTCCCTGTTTCTACTGCAAGCTGATACGATGACGGTGCTTGGAAATAGAACAGGTGTGTGGTGATCTCAGCTGATTTAGAAGCAGTAATCCCATGTTTTAATCTTGTCTATGATGGATGAGCAATATAAAGCGTTATAGATCGGAAATTGAACAGGTGTTGCTGGCCGCCATCGTTGTTGCAACTCCATCGATGACAAGATATTTTTGTCTGTAGTTGACCTTCTTGGGTTGAATCAGTAGGCAGAAATCCCAAGTGTGACTTGCAGACAAGAAACAAATGATTCGGAAGCTGCAGACGAGAAGCAATAAAGACAAGACAACCCCAACTCCATCTTCAGTTTGGAAAAGATCAACAGCACAAATAATGATGAATCGGAGAGTGCACAGCAGCTGGATGACAGCGAGCACCTCCGGGGTCAAAACCGACATGACAATCCATCCATCAGCTGCTTTCTCTATAATCCTCGTGGCTACTGTGGTCGAGGTGAACCAGAGAGTGGACGACAGCCGTCAATAAATTCCACTGTGAAGCGTGCTTTCCGCCCCCCCCCCCCCCCCACAAAAAGATTTGGTCAATTCTTCCTCGTGCAATTGATTAATGGTTCAAGAGCCAAGAACAGTCCTTTCGCGTCAGGGATGACGACGATGTATTTTCTTATGAATAGATCGGAAAAGTACTGTTCTTTTTTCGTATTTTAATATCTATCCATATGATCCTTGGCCGGCACGATACGCCGTTCGATCTCGGCCGAGCACATCGTTTTGGACGGTCCGCGTTCCTCCGACAATGTCGCAGCCGAATTAGATTTGGCACGCGTACTTGTCCGCATGTTAAAATCAAGAAACCAACCAATGATATCCTGAAAGCTGGACGGCTCGGAAGCCCGCCAGCGGCCTTCCTTGTCCCCTTCTCTTTTTTTATCTCGATTAGTATCTGCAACAGTTAGGAGGCCAATTGATGGCTTGTGAATGCTGCCAATGGCAGCCAGTGGAGGCAACGGCTTGCCTATTCTATTTAAATGGACTCCTTCCGACCTCTCTTCTCCCCTCGCCTCGTCCTCTCCCTTCTCCATTGGTGCTGTGTTCTTGCCTCGTTCTCGTCGATCTTTCTTCGATTAGGAACAGGTACTGTTCGACTAAGATTTCTTCACGTTAAATCAACAGAAGACTATAATAGGATCGCAGTTTCCCTGAAAATTCTACAAAACGGGTGAAGATTTGATCGGCATTGGCTAAATAATTCGCTATACGATGGCTAAAAGTTCGACCTTTTCGTGTTTTGGCTGACTATAACAGATCAATATGGAGTACGAGGACCGACACCGACGGGCGCAGCGACGCAAGCACGATTGCTTGCTCTTCGGTACGTTTTCGGATTAGGGTTTCGAAGTTTCGCTGCAAGCTACTCAATGCGCAGGTCTTGTTGTGTTCTCGAACGCAGATCTGGATGACACGCTCTACCCTTTGAGCTCCGGCATCGCAACCGAGTGTCTCAGAAACATCCGGGGTATACATTGACACAGTTCGACTGTATTCTGACAGAGACTCTGTGTTCTAACTCTTTCCTTTCATGTTTCAGATTACATGGCCGAGAAGCTCGGGATCGAGCAGACAAAGATCCCGGACATGTCGAATCTGCTGTATAAGAGCTACGGGACGACAATGGCGGGCCTACTGGTACGCAGAGTCGCTCCATTTCTTCTTCTTTAGACTCGAATCCGGTACAGTATCATGATGTTGTCTTCGTGCCGTCTGTTGTTCAGGCCATCGGCTACAGATTTGACTACGACGACTACCACAGGTTTCAACTCAACTTTAATCTTGCTCTTTCTTCTTCGCTGATGATGACGATGGATGGTGCCGTTGACTTCAGCTTTCTATTCGACAGCTTTGTTCATGGGCGATTACCTTACGAGAATCTGAAGCCTGATCCCGTTCTCAGGCATCTCCTGCAGAGCCTTCCAATTCGTAAAGTTGTAAGCTGCTCGAACTTTACGTCAGAGATCATTCGAGAGTTCACTTAGCAGAGGTGCTGAGGTCTTTTCCTGTCCCGAAACAGATATTTACCAATGGCGATAAGGTGCATGCTAAGAAAGTGCTTCAAAGGCTTGGGATGGAAGACTGTTTCCAGGGAATTATATGCTTTGAGACGCTGAATCCACCATCGTCTTCCTCTGAGCAGGAAAGGACAGCAGATATATTTGACATTGTTGATCACTTCTCTCACCCCAGAACTGGTGCTGAGCTACCAGAGATACCGATACTCTGCAAGCCATCTGCAAACGCCATGGAACGTGCTCTCAGAATCGCTCATATCGATCCTCAAAGAACGGTGAGATGCTCTGTCCTTCACAGACAAACTAAGACTTGATCTGACCGAACGAGTCTCCTGCAGATCTTCTTCGATGACAGCGTTCGCAATATCCAGTCGGGGAAACGCATTGGCTTGCACACAGTACTGGTAGAGTTCATTTTGCAGAAATCTGCCTATGCTCGTTGAAATGATATGATCCATCGCGACTGATGTCTCACTGTGGATTCAGGTTGGCACTTCACATAGAATTAAAGGTGCAGATCATGCATTGGAGAGCATCCACAACATCAAGGAAGCATTCCCTGAGCTCTGGGAGGAGGGTGATAAAACAGAGGATGTTCATCACCCGGGCAAGATTGCGCTGGAGACATCCGTGATAGCTTAATTGTTCCATGAAATAACTGTCAGAGGAGGATAGCTAGTCCGCTTCATGAATGTAATCAAGGGGAGGGAAAGAGGACAAGCATAACACGGATGCACTTTTCCTCCAAAAATCCCCTGTTCTGCTTCTACATATGACTTTACTCCGTGCTTAGAAATAAATCATTTGGTTAAACGAACAGACATGCAGAATGAATCATCTGTTCTTGTTTCCTGATTGAATTCTGGTTTCTGTTGTAGCTATGTGATGAGAGATCTGTCGTTGAGTTGACGTAACCGTTGTCGTTAAGATTTATAATCATGAACTTCTTTAGTTATTATGGTTTAAATATTTTAGTTTTTATTCATTATAAATGAAATTATTATTATTAAATATTTTATTTAATATCATTAAATTTTTTTATTATGATTATAAATTTAAATTAATTTTTGAACGTTATAAGTTGGATAATAATAAATGTTCTTGATGGGAGAACATCTATATAAACGAGAAATTTGGTTTTTGGACTTAACATCTCTTTCACATTTATAAGATTTCCTATATCATTTAAAGTGAAAATTCTGAGAAGGACCAAAATTTAAGGAGAAATCATTGTTAAAATTCTTCACAACAATTGTTGGAGGTATGTTATTTCGTATCCATATTAGTTTTCTTATGTTTCTATTATAATGGTTTAGAAATATATTTTGATATCAAAATTATCTAACAGGTACTATCAGAGCAGCCAATTGACCTTTGCTTTGATATGAAAGAGTTTTCATTTTTATACCATAAATATGATTTGATTTTGGTTTCTTTTTTAAACTTCTTGATATATTTGATGTTAAAAATCATGATAATATAATATTTTTAATATTTTTAGTCGATAAAATGCTCACATTATGTATGCATATTTGGTTATATTAATTCATGCTTATGAGTCAATTTTTTATGTCCAAAATATTTAGTGATCAATATAATCTTAATTAATTAAGAATTAGTCACAACATCCTTAATTAATTAAAATTATATATAAAGTTAAAATAAGGATCGTAATTAGACATCATATTATGACTGATTATATTTAATATAATAATTATCCTATATAATCTTTTACTATATTCAATATAATTAATCAGGATAAAATATCAGTTTATTTTCATAATTTACCTACTAGAATTATGAATTGGAATATAATTTGATAGTTTTATCATAAAGACCATTTGAATTTATTTAAATTAAAATTTTAGTCCACGGACAATTTTTATGTCATGAGATTCATATTTTTGGCATGTTTCACATTGATAAAACATATAATTTAAACTATTAAGCCTCAAATTTTGACATAAATATGTTTGATTTTATGTAGTTTCTCAAATTATTAATTTCTATGATATTTGATGTGACATTCCCGAACTTATGGGTGATAATTATAAGATATGGAAGGAGAGGATTCTCTTCCATTTAGGGTGGATGGATATTGATTATGTCATTAAGAAAGACGAACCACCAACAATCACTAATACCAGCACTCCAATTGAGGTCGCATTATATAAGTGATGGAAGCAATCCAATCGGCTCAATGTGATGTTTATCAAGACTAAGATAACTGCTGGCATACGTGGTTCTGTTGACCAACATGAAAAAGTCCGAGACTTGCTACAAGCTATTGATGAGCAATTCGTCACTTCAGAAAAGGCACTAGCAAGTACCATAATAATGAAATTCTCATCCCTTAGATTCACCAACATAAAGGGTGTATATGAGCATATAATGCAAATACGAGATATTGTAGCTCAACTTAAGAAACTCGAGGTTAATATGTCAAAATCCTTCCTGGTGCACTATATTTTGAACACCCTTCCAGATCAATACGGGTCTTTTAAGATTTCATACAATACACATAAGGACAAATGGTCAATCAATGAATTAGTGACCATGTGTGTTCAAGAAGAAAAGAGGCTAGTGATGGAATTGGGTGAGAGTGCATTGATAGTAACCACTCGTGGGAAGAATAAAACTAACAAAAATAAAGTCAATCAAAATGCTCATCAATAAGGAAAAGGTAAAATACCACCCTAAGCTAATATCAAGAAAGAAGCAAAGTATTTCTTTTATAAAAGAAAGGGGAAGGAATGTACGAAATTCCAATAATGACTTGAAAAGAAAGGTAAACCAACCTCGTTTGTGTATTATGAATCTAATATGATTAATGTTAATATTAACACCTGATGGATTGACTCTAGATCAACAATTCATATTGTAAACTCTTTGTAGGGTATGCAAAACCTAAGGAAGCTAGTGAGAAGTGAGCAAAGCAACTTATTAGGAAATCAGATGGGCTCACATATGGAGGCAATTGGAACATGCATTTTAACTTTAAGTAGTGGTTTTATTTTAAAATTAGAAAAATATTTTATGTGCCAAGTTTCTCATGAAACTTAATTTCTGTTTCCAGACTTATACTAGTTAGGTATCCTTTAATTTTAAAGACACATCATATTGTTTATTATATAAATCTGATTGTGTTGGAAAAGGTATTTTGTCTGATGGTCTTTATCATATTTTATTACAAATGATGATACTCAAAGTTCAATGCATGTTCACA
>CM017195.1:35252381-35259881 GCA_004837865.1 Musa balbisiana
CTGGCTCGAGCTTAATCATATTAGGATGTGGTTCATGATCATCTGGTGTAATTATTCATGTGATATGTGATTGCTTATACACCTACTAGATATGTACATATATTTTCATGTGATGTAGATATACATTAAATATGTATATGTGTGACATGTCATTTTAGGAGACCAAATCATAGAAACCCCTCTCTCGATAACATTAAGTCGGTAAACGTGAGGCATGTAGATTGACCCACATGGCCTTCCATCGTTATAGGTAGGGACCAATTCTCGGTGTAGGTTTAGTTGGTCGAGTCTCTTGAGGCTCACCTATATCACGATTCGCTATCTTGCCTACGACATAGAGATGTCACCGATGACCTAAGAACATGGTATACTTGGTCGAGTCCCTCGAGGGTATATTATCGAATCAGACTCATCTTGTAACGATAGTGTTAACTTAACCGAACATCATAGTTGGTCAAGTCTCTCGAAACCATGGTGATTCAGAGGCTAAATAGGACGAGAATCATAATGAGTTGTGATCGGCAAGAGTTACCTACCTTTCGAGCTTAGTATGATTAGTCAAGTCTCTCGAGGTTACACTAAGATGCTGTTAGAACCCTTGCAGATTCTAAGCTTAGGGTTGATCTCTTTAGGGGATCAGTCTCTTTGGAACTCTATAGGGGTTCCTTCCTCAAATCGCTGCTCAAAGGCTGTAGAAAATATTCATCTATTACTTATGAAAATAGAATGAATACATAGTTATTTATAGGGCTTCTAAACCCTAACTCCTAATAGGACTCCTACTCAAAACTCCTAATAGGACTCTTACTCAAGACTCCTATTTCTTTACAACTCTTAATGCTTCTCTAAGAAATACTCTCCTAACCATAGCCTGTCTCTTCACCTCTTTAATAGGGGTCGGCTAGGTAGGTTTTACATAAATGTCCATTTCAATGAAACTCAATTTAGGACTCTCCTAGCTAGAGTCCTAATAGACCTGCCCTCTTCAAATCAACCTTATCCTCGAGGCTGACGATTCATGAATTCTGGGAATTTGATCTTCAAGTCATCATAGTTATCCCAAGTGGCATCTTTTGTTGGTAGGTTCACCCACTGTATTAGCACTTCAGTAGTAAGTCATCGTCGTCGAGTCATGATTCGTCAATTAATAATGGCACTTGGCTAGATATGGAGTTCTCCTTGGGTAGTTATATCTGGTAGATGGCTTTGGACTATCTCATTTTGTCCCAACTTGAGCTTTAAACATGACACATGGAAGACTAGATAAATTCGTGAGTTGGCGGGTAAGTCTAATGTGTATGCTACCACTCCGATGCGCTCCAAAATTTAGTAGGGTCCATAGAACCGAGGTGAAAGCTTCATAGATGCTCTAGTTTGTATTGATGATTGCTTGTATGGCTAGCGTCGTACGAAGACCCAATCTC
The DNA here is from genome assembly GCA_004837865.1 of Musa balbisiana. NCBI lineage: Eukaryota > Viridiplantae > Streptophyta > Magnoliopsida > Zingiberales > Musaceae > Musa > Musa balbisiana. The sequence continues at coordinate 35,253,806 of CM017195.1, forward strand.
CTACTGAAAATTCTCTTTCACCTTTGTGTTGATCATATTGTTGTTTCATCCTTGCTTGAGCTATAGTGAGATTATCTTTTAGTGACTTTAACATTTTGTCTTTGTCTTGTAGTTCCCTCTTAATATCCTCAAGAAAGTCGCTAGTCGAAAATGAAACTGTCGAAAATTCAGCTTGCTCGGGTAGTCGTGAAAGCATATCTGCAACAACATTCTATTTTTCCTTTTTGTAAGTTATTTCATAATCATATCCAAGAAGCTTTGTCACTCATTTTTGTTGCTTGGGGGAAGATATCTTCTGCTCCAAGAAATATTTTAGGTTTTCATGGTCGATCTTTATTTGAAAGTGTCACCCAATCAAGTATGGTCTCCATTTGATCACTGCATGCACAATCATGAGCATCTCCTTGTCGTAGATAATCATCTTGAGATGGGAAGGAGATAATGCATTATTGGTATAAGCGAGAGGGCAACCATCTTGCATTAGTACAACACCAATTCCGACTCTGGAGGCATCGGCTTCAATAACAAAAGTCTTATCGAAGTCGAGTAGCGCTAGTACGTGCGTTGTCGTCATTACGGCTTTAAGCTTATCGAAGGCGATGGTAGCTTTGTTCGACCATTAGAAAGCATCCTTTTTTAGTAAGGAAGTAAGAGGTGCACTGATCTTTCCATAGTTTTTCACGAACTTGCAGTAGTAGCCTATTAAACTGAGAAAACTGCGTAGCGATTTTATATTCCTCGGGGTTGGCCAATTCTGCATTACTTCAATTTTGAAGGGGTCCACTGTCACATCTTCCTTTGATATGATATGCCCTAGATATTCTACCTTCTATTGAAGAAAGCTTCACTTTGATTTTTTGACAAAAATAATATGTTCTCGCAAAATCGTCAAAACAAGTTGTAAGTGCTAAAAATGACTTTCAAGAGAAGGGCTATAAATAAGGATATCATCGAAGAAAACTAGCACAAACTTACGAAGATAATTCCGAAAGATATCATTCATAAGATTCTGGAAGGTGGAGGGAGCATTAGTGAGACCAAAGGGCATTACCAAAAATTTATAGTGGCCGTTGTGTGTTCAAAAGGCGGTTTTCGATATGTTTTCTTTACATACTTATATTTGATGATACCTAGATTGAAGGTCCAGCTTTGTGAAGACTCGTGTTCCCTTTAGTTCATCAAGCAATTCATTTACTACTGGAATAGGATATTTGTCCTTGATAGTTTTGCTATTAAGAGCTCGGTAATCAACACATGTTTGTCATGTTCCGTCCTTCTTTCGTACGAGGAGCACCGGTGAAGTGTAGGGGCTGTAACTTGGTCGAATAATTCCTGCTTTAAGCATCTCTTTTACAATCCTTTTATTTCATCCTTCTGGAGATGTGGATACCGATATGGCAGAGTATTTGCTGGAGGTTTGCCCAGAAGAACTGGTATAGAATGATCATGCCGATAGGTAGGAGGTAGGTTGCAAGGTTCATCAAATATATCTGAAAATTCAGTAAGCAAAGGAAGTAGGTTTGGATCTTCAAATTCTGTTAGCTCTCCCTTAGTTTGCTGCTCAAGTTATACCAAAAAGTCGTTGCATGCTTTGTGCAAAACTATTATCGTTTTCGGATAGCAACCTCGCTGTTTATAAAATTATTAATGCTCCTAGTGTCAATAATTATAGTGATAGGTTGTTGCTTCAGAAGTCCTCCCACTTTCATCATTTATAGGTTTGAGTAACCGGCAAGGGCATGCATCGTAATATCAATCGGATGTTGTTCTTCATCCGTGACTGCTTCCTCATGCTCCTAGACCTCCTCCTCCATGTATTCAAGAGGTTCAATTAGTAGGAGATGACCCCTTTTATAGCGATGATCGCGGTTCTACGGCTCATCGTAATGCCAACAAAGACCCTTTGCTGATCGGTCATGTAGTTCTTCTCTTATCAATTTTTTGGCAGTGAAGGATGGCTAGGAGCAGAAGGAGGTTTATATGCCATGGGCCTAGGAGAAATTCTCATCCTCCAAGCATCTTGATTGAGTCATTCTTCTTATATTCAGGCAAAAGAAATCATAGCTATCATGGTATAGGGTTGTCGTGCCTTAACCTTCCCTTTTATCTCTGGCTTAAGTCCTTCGATGAATGTTCCTAACAATTGATGGTTAGTCCAATCACGAGCAAGTTAGGATAGCTTCTTAAACCTGGTTTGGTACTCTTGAATCGTAGAGATTTGTCAAATCCTTGTGAATTGGCCATCAATATTTTCGTACTCCATAGGTTCGAAATAATTCAGTAGTGCATTTTTAAATTGATTCTATGTCGGAGCCCCATGATTGTATTCCAACCAATTGTACCATTGAATAGCATCTCCTTCAAGGTGAATGATAGTAATTTCCACAATAGCATCATCCGACATTCGGTAATAGCGAAAGTAACGTTCGACGCGCGAAATCCACCCTGCCGGGTCTCATTCTTCCTATCGTGGGAAGTCCACTCTGAAGCATGTCGAAGGGCTGTCCCTCCTTCTCTAGAGATCTCTTTGAACCCTCTCCTTATTACAATTTGGTTCGACTTGGCAGTTTTTCAATTTTGAATTCTACAAATAAAGCACGTAATTTGTCCTCCAAGCGCAATTCAAGCCGTGATTCAATCCGAGAATCCAATGCTTCAAATTTGGCATCAATTAGATCTTGAGAAGCTATAGCTATGGTTTGGAAGAATTGAGGATAATAGAAAGGTACTATAGCCGATTTTTACGTCTAAAGTGTAGCAGATTAGACATAAAACTAAAGTGTATTAAGAATTTTTTAATAAAACTAAAGGAAAATATGCTGTTAGGAAGTGTCAATGCTGTTGTAAAATTTTGTAGAGATTTGGATAGAAAAAATATAGTAATAAGATCAAAAAAACTGTGTTAAGCGGTTTGAATTTTATAGTATAGATTTTCAAGTATATCAATTTAGACATAAAAGATCAATGATTTATATTTAGAATTTTTTAACAAAACTAAAGAAAAATATGCTGTTAGGGGGTGTCAAAGCTATCATAAAAATTTCATAGAGTTTGGATAGAAAAAATGCAATAACAAGATTAAACAAACTGAGCTATCCGATTAGAATTTTACAATGCATATTTTCAAGTATAACAGTTTGGACGTAAAAGATCAATAATTTATATTGAGAATTTTTTGACAAAACTAAAGGAAAATCTGCTATTAGGAAGTGTCAAAGCTGTCACAAAAATTTTGTAGAGATTTGGACAGAAAAAATGTAGTAACAAGATCAAACAAACAGTGCTATGCTGTTGGAATTTTACAATACAGATTTTCAAGTATAGTAGTTTAGAGGTAAAAGATCAATGGTTTATATTGAGAATTTTTTTAACAAAACTAAAGGAAAATATGCTATTAGGAAGTATCAAAGTTATCATAAAAATTTTGTAAATATTTGGATAGAAAAATGTAATAACAAGATCAAATAGACTGTACTATGTGGTTGGAATTCTGCAATGTATCTTTCGTCGTAGAGATGAAAACTTTATGACAAAAAGTTTATGCAGCAATATAGAAATAATTTTTTTTTATTTTTGAATAAGAATAATTAAATTGCAGCAGTAATAAGGTAGGAAACCAGAACTTGTTGCAATTCACAGGGAGATCAAAGGATAATCCGCGATGGTGGAGATTATGGCGGAGTTCGACGATGATCTTTTAAGCAATTATGGGAATTGCTTTGGGCGGTTGTGGAGGGCTGATGGATGGCTGTAGAAGGGTAGCGAGAAATCAAGAATGCTGCTCTGATACAAGTGTTAGAACCCTTGCAGATTCTAAGCTTGGGGTTGATCTCTTTAGGGGATCAGCCTCCTTGGAACTCTATAGGGTTTCCTTCCTCCAAATTGCTGCTCAAAGGCTATAGAAAATATTCATCTATTGCTTATGAAAAGAGAATGAATATATGGTTATTTATAGGGCTTCTAAACCCCAACTCCTAATAGGACTCATACTCAAGACTCGTACTCAATTAGGACTTCTACTCAAGACTCCTATTCCTTTGCAACTCCTAATGCTTCTCTAACCCTAGCCGACCTCTTCACCTCTTTAATAGGGGACGACTAGGTAGGTTTTATATGAATGCCCCTTTCAATGAAACTCTCCTAGCTAGAGTCCTAACAGACACTGATTTGATCCTGATCCCCACTAGAAGTTTGCTAGAGACTTTCGTTTCACGTGCTGAGGGTGTTGCATGACTTGCTAGTAAAATAGTGGGAGCATATTAAGATAGAAGTCCAATTGTTTAATTTTTGGTAAAATCTGCATGCTATTTATTTCTACTGCATCTTTATTTTAAGAAAATATCATTTTCAAATTCCTTTCGTGGCATACTTGATGTCAACCGCCTCACCAGTCCAAATTATATAGATTGGCTCCGTAACTTGAAATTTGTTCTCACGATGAAGAAAATCGCGTACGTCCTTGATACAGTGATGCCTATGCCCGAGAAAGGGGCAAGCGAGGATGAGATCACTCGCTACATGAAGTACATTAATGAGTCCACTCTTGCTTAGTGTTGCATGTTGGGCTCCATGACTCCTGAGTTATAGAGACAGCATGAAAAGATGGATGTCAGATCTATTCTCCTACATGTCCACAAACTGTTTGAGAAATAAGGAAAGACTCAATGATAAAAGATATCTAAGAGCCTATTTCGTACTAGGATGACTAAGGGGATACTAGTTCAGAACCATGTCCTAAATATGATTGAGTAGATAGAGAAACTCACAAGTCTAGGAATGATCCTAGAGGATAACCTATGTGTAGATCTTATGCTTCAGTCTCTACCAGATTCTTTTTTATAGTTCATAATGAATTTTAATATGAACAAGCTTGAGGTGACTCTTCCAGAGCTCCTCAATATGTTGAGGGAGGTAGAGAGCACTATCAGGAAAGAGAAACCAGTTCTCTACACTAGTGAGACTAGAAAGAAAAGGAAAGCAAAAAATTTCCTTAAGAAGGGCAAGGGCAAGGGCAGACCAAGTAAAGTAAAGATTGCTAAGAAAGACCCAAAAAAGGACAAAAACTAGTGCTTCCACTGCGAAAAAGATAAGCACTTGAAGAGGAACTACAAAGAGTACCTTGCAGAGAGGGTGAAACTGAAGCTTGGAGAAGCTTCAGGTATATTCATGATCAATCTCCAATTGTAGATTTTTGTGATAGTGCATTGGTATTGAATACCGGTATCGTTTATCACATCTGTAATTTATTATAGATTCTGACAAAGCCGAGGAGATTGACGAGAGGAACATTGCATAATAGTTTGTTTATACTAGACACTACTCCACATATCATGAATATAAATGTATCCAAGAGGAAACGAGATGAGCTGAACTGTGCATACTTATGGCATTGTAGGCTAGGTCACATCCATGAGGGAAGAATTCAAAAGTTGCTAAAATATGGATATCTAGATTCATTCAACTATGAGTCATATGTAACTTACGAGCCTTACCTTCATGAAAAATTGACTAACTCTCTATTTAGTAGAATTGGAGAAAGAATCATTGAGCTGTCGGAACTCATACATAGTAATGTATGTGGACTAATGTCAACTCATTCTATTGGTGGTTACTCCTACTTTATTACCTTTACTAATGATTTCTCAAAGTATAGGCATATGTATTTAATGAAGTACAAATCCGAGGCATTTGAGAAATTCAAAGAGTATAAGAATGAAGTGTAGAACTAGATTGGAGAGAGTATCAAGACTCTTCGATCAGATCGAGGAGGTGAGTACTTAAGTACAGAGTTTACCCAGTTCCTTAAGAACTATGGGATTCTATCTCAATGGACACCTCCTTATACACCTCAGCTCAATGGTGTATCTGAAAGGAGGAATCGTACGTTGTTAGACATGATACCATTCATGATGAGTTTTGCTGACCTACCTATCTCATTCTAGGGATATGCCCTTGAGATCGTAGCTTTCCTTTTGAATAGAGTTTCAACTAAATCAGTAGTATCTCAACTATATAAGATATGGAAAGGGAAGAAACCCGATCTTAAGGTTGTTAAGATTTAGGATGCCCTACCCAC
>CM017195.1:35269881-35409881 GCA_004837865.1 Musa balbisiana
AAAAGATCAACAATTCCTAGTGATTATGTTGTATATCTACAAGAATCTGATTATAATATTGGAGTAAAAAATGATCTTGAAATATTTTCACAAGTCATGAGTTACAACGAATCAAATTTGGGGCATGATGGTATAAAAGAAGAGATGAATTCCATGATGAGCAATAAAGTCTGGGATCTTGTAGAGTTGCCTAATGAAGCAAAGGCTATTGGCTGCAAATGGATCTTTAAAACTAAGAAAGATCCATTAGGCAACATTGAGAAATACAAGGCAAGACTTGTTGCAAAGAGATTTACTCAAAAGGAGAGAATCAATTATACAAAGACGTTTTCTCTTTATCTAAGAAATATTCTCTTTGTATCATTTTGGCATTGGTTGCTTATTTTGACTTTGAGTTATAATAAATAGATGTGAAAATAATATTTCTTAATAGAGATCTAGAGGAAGAGGTTTATATGAAACAATTTGAAAGTTTCTCCTATAGTATTGATGAACACTTGGTTTGTAAGCTTAAGAAGCCTCTCGCCAATGGTATTTTAAATTCTATGAAGTAATTTCTTCATTCAGATTTGTTGAAAATCCCATAGATCAATGCATATACCAGAAGGCCAATGGGAGTAAAATATATTTCCTTGTTTTATATGTAGATGATATTTTGCTTGCAACTAACGATAAGGGTTTGCTACATGAGGTGAAACAATTCCTTTCTAAAAATTTTGACATGAAGGATATGGGTGAAGCATCCTATGTCATTGGTATTAATATTCATAGAGATAGACCTCAAGGCATTTTAGGTCTATCACAAGAAACCTATATCGATAAAGTTTTAGAAAGATTTTGGATGAAGGATTGTTCATCAAGTGTTACTCCCATTATGAAAGGTGATAGATTCAATTTAAACCAATGCCCAAAGAACAACCTTGAAAGGGAATCAATGAAAAACATCTCGTATGCTTCTACCATAGGAAGCCTTATGTATGCTCAAGTCTGTACTAGACCTTATATTACATTTGTTGTGGGGATGCTAAGTCGATATTAGAGTAATCCAGGTATAGACCACTAGAGAGATGCAAAGAAAGTGATGAGGTATCTACAAGGAACTAAAGATTACATGCTTACGTATAGACATACAGACAATCTGTATGTGATTGGTTAGTTAGATTCATACTTCGCTAGTTGTATTGATTCTCGTAAATCAATATCAGGATATATTTTTATGATATCTAGTGGAGCTATTTTTTGGAGAAGCTCTAAGCATATCTTGACTGCTACTTCTACCATAGAAGCTAAGTTTGTCTCCTATTTTGAGGCTATTTCATATGATGTATGGCTTAAGAGTTTCATTTCTAGGCTTAGAATCGTAGATTCTATTTCTAGGCCATTAAGAATTTTCTACGATAATTCAGCTACTGTCTTTATGACTAAAAATAATAAAAGTCGAAGTCGAAGTAAACACATCAATATTAAGTATTTAGCCATAAGAGAACGTGTAAAAAAAAAGAAAGTGGCCATTGAGCATATTAGCACCGAATTAATGATTGTTGATCCTTTGACTAAACACGTACCACATCTGAAATTCAAGGATCATGTAAAGAAAATGAGATTCAGTTCCGATATTGAAACTCTTATATATTGTAATATTTTCCCATTCATGTGCACATTATTTTGAGAAAATATATTGTTACTAGATCAAGAATAAACATAAGGTTTATTCATTAAGTAATATTACCACATTAAGATTAAGAAACTAAATATATCGTGATACACGAATGATAATACTCGCTCTTAGCGTTATGATTCATGTATTTATTTCTTAAGAAAGTTATTTGATAAAGATTAATTCAAATTATTAAGCTAAACGTATGGACCAAGTGGGAGAATGTAACTGTTCTCCTTAATATTCATAATTCATTATCATGAATTTCTTCATTTATTATGATTTAAATATTTTAATTTTTATTCATTATAAATGAAATTATTATTATTAAATATTTATTATATTATATTATTAGAATTTTTCATTATGATCCAAACGTTATAAATTTGAATTAATTATTAAACGTTATGAGTTGATAATAATAAATGTTCTTGATGTGAGAATATCTATATAAACGAGTTGGTCCTTAGGCTCAACATTTCTTTCAAATCTAAAGAATTTCTTACACAATCTAAAGCGAAAGTTTTGAGTCGAGAAATATCAAAATTCGAAAAGAAATCGTTGCTGAAATTCTTGATAATAATGACTGTACTTACGTTATTTCGTTTCCGTATTAGTTTTCTTATGTTTATATTATAATGATTTAAAAATACATTTTGATATCAAAATTATCTAACAACTTTTACAGTAGTATTTATTATCTTGTACAAATTATTGCCGGGAGGTTTCTCTGATGCTAAGAAAAGGTAAGCCATGGCCTCCATTGCCGAATACTAAGAAATTAAACCAAACAAATCAATCTGTAGCTCGTGCACCTTCCATCATGTCAGAATATTCTGCAGGTCAGCCGATTCAGATCCATGCTGGTAGTATCAACTCTAATCCAAGCTTTATCCAACATTGTATGTGCTCGAGCTTGTGACCGATCCACCGTGGCCCAACTTGGAGAGAAACAGCGGAGCTCTGAGTAGTATCAGCAGATGGACAGAGATTGAAAAGAGCCATCACCACCACCTCTGCATTCATAAAAAGACTAGCCATGCCTCGTATTAATCCTTCCCAGCCACTGATTTGACCCGCGGTAGCCGTTCTTCTTTTGTTTACACGTCCTTAGTCTGTGATTTGGACTAGTACAAGTCAAGCTCAAACCTTGAGGTAAGGTTTCTATGGCAGCATTCCTCTGATGTACCATCATCTGAAGGTTGTGTTGGTCCTCCTCATGCGCAAGTTTAGACCCCGTACACCCATACTCATGGAGGCGACTGGGGAAGAAGAAACGGACGGGACATGGTAATGGAGCCGTGTTGGTAACTTGTAAGGCTGTGTTGATTGCGATCTCATCTTCCCACACGCACACACCAAACTATTCGTTCGTTCTTAAGCGACGGCGTCGTCGTCGTCGCGTGGTCAAACAGCCGATGCAATTGGTTTCGCGTTTTGTATTTGGTGACGACTCAGATCTTTTACTTACACTATTCATACCTCATTTTGTTCAAACCTTTTCCGATATATATATATATAAAGACCAACTTTGTACTAAACAATAACATCCGACCTCTTGGTTTTATGGCCATAGACGTGACAATCTCTCAAATGATATGATGAACGAATTGATGATTGAAAGCTACACATATTATTTTTATAAATGAAAGGGAATATATTACTTTAACAATCTCTCATATCATCCAATGCCTATGAGTCAAAAAAACGATATAAGATCCCAATTCCAAAAGGCAACTATAATCTCTAAAATTCATCTTCAAGAGAAGAATGGACCGGTCCCGAAATACTAAGATGTGTTCCCATGGGACTCCAACACTTGTAGTAGGAGAAGATCAATCTTGGGACTATTTCATCTGATTCCTCTGAAAGTTAAAGTCAGTAGAATTTTGAGGTAGAAAAAAAAATTCTAAGAAAAAAAGATTTAAAAAATAATAGTCAGACTTACAAATACAAAAGCATTTATCGAATCAAAGATGATTTGAAGAATAATTTTGATAACTATTAACCAAATGAACATTGTTGTTATTTGTCATGTCAATTTTCACACATTAAACCATCAAATCTTCCTGTTGGATACTTTATAATTAAGAAAATAATTTAATATATTATCTTGATAATTATTTCGAGATCAACCTAGACCAAGATTTATCCTGTATTTTTTTTATTATACTTTCCATTTCAAAAATATATATTACATAAGTATTAAAAACACAAAAGAAGTTTTGTGAATGAGGGCACAAAAAATGATACTCTCCTCTCCAAAAAAGATAAAAATCTATCTAATTATCTTTACATATTGGGCTAATCTAATTATCCATACATGAAAAATTACATAAGAATCAAACGCATTTAAAACATGCCAAATCTCTTCACTTACATTGCATATAGCTCATGAAAAACGAACTATCTTGTGTAATATCTTAACCATCACCTCAAAATTAGATTTCACATGGATCTTTTTGACTTCGTCCTATACAATCGAAGGTATATCTCACTACTATAATCTTGCAGTCTAACATATTCGAGCTTTTTATATTACTATAACATATTCTTTTAACAAAAAATTCAATACCACCAAACTCACTATTCAACCATCAATTAATTGTACTCTCTAGTTCTATTTCATTCATTGAGTCTAACTAATTTTTCCTTATTTCCGTAAGTCAACGTATTCCGTCTTCCTCCTAGCGAGGATTGAAACCTTCCTCCGCATTAATTTCATATCAATTCAAAGTCAATTTATCTTATTTGACTAGTATTTTGACGCATCCCCTCAGTAGTTCCATCAAATTGAGACATCAATTTACAATCCGAGACATACACAACAGCCATGTAATATATATATATATATATATATATATATATATATATATATATATATATATATATATATATATATATATATATATGAGAGTGAGAGAGAGTCCATGTGATGACACTAAGGCTGCTTCCTCGCATGTGCTTATCCTTAACGAAGCCTCGACGACGGCCACTGATACGTCTTCAACATGAATCTGATCCCATTACAACAAGACAAGATTACACATTTATTTTCCCGTAGTATAATACACATATATAACCTCCTCCTTGGAAAATCTCATGGCAAGACCATGGCCACATGCACGTGCCAAGTTTACTTGCCCTGTCATCGTCTCACCGAGCGGGCCAAAACGACATCCTACACGTTACGAGATTCCCTCGCACGGCAGCGTGGCTCACCACGCCACGTGGTCCGCATGCACCACCTCGTTGTCATCTCAAATTGAGCACAATTTGGTGAATTAACTCATGCCTTGACCGAATCTTAAAGCACATCGAAGCCAACTAGTACATGCGTATAAAGTGATCGTTCGCATTGGTTGGATCCGATCATTTGGGTCCCTCTCAACCACGTCAACATCCCTAATTTTGTTTCATAGCGTGTTTGTGTTAGCTGCTGGGTTGAGAATAATAAAATTAAAATTATTTAATAATAAAAAAAATAGAAAAATAGTTTTAAAATTACTAATAAATTAAAATTTTAATAATAATAATAATAATATTATTATTATTATTATTATGGAAATTAGTGACAGTTCATGACAATGACATGCTTAGTCTCTCTTCCTTCCAATTTACCACGTTACATACATTCCTCGCGATGCGTGGAGATCCCAATATATCCTTAGATTACTGGAATTCTGCATTTAATTATATTAAATTATAAGAAACCAAATTCCACGTCAGCACGCCGCCAGCAATTAAACGATTCCTTTTCGTCTCCCCAACCCCCGTAACTGGATAAGGGGCTTTTGACATCCATCGTTCTCCGTTCGACACGTGTCAGTTGCAGCGTTATGGTCGGGCGAATTTTGACTGGTAACCGTCCCTGCTCCTCTCTATCGTATGCACACAAACGCTGACACTGTTATCGTTCCCACAGCCACACGAGCGTAACCCTCTTATCCCCCGGACCAGTAACGCCGTCAAATCCGGTGGCTGTCGCTTCCGCCACGTCACCCTTTCCCTTCACGCGGTCAGTCAACCCCCCTCGAAAGTGACGGTCCATCCTCATGTCCCCCCATGCAATTGCTCCGTAGCTCCACGTGGCCCCCACATCACTCACAACGACGGGCCACAATTCACCTCCCCAGCCTCACCGAATTGACCGTAATGTCCTTCCATTTTGGCACGTGCCCCTAGATCTCGAGGGTAGTATCGTCAAATCGAAACGGCTACATGTGATTGAGCTCTCTGATGGGGGGACCCGAACAGGAAACAGCTACCTCTAATTCTGGCTTCATTATTATGCCACGTGTAGCGGAAACTTAGCATCCGGTTTCGCATTATCCCACATACTTCCAACCACAAAAAAAAAAATTACAAATATAAACATGAACATATTTGAGGCAAAAAAAAACGTTTTATTTTCACTTCGGTGAAAATTAAAATGATTTCTGCGGTTACCCCAACACCAAAACCCGTCTGGCGTACAGTAAACGGCACGCTTCTGTCACAAATCATCAGACAGGTGTCGTGTCGGGTAGTCGGTAAAGCATTTTTTAACGTACAAAACCGTTGGATGCGTGCACAGAATCCTCGACCGTGCGATCTCGGGGGAATGGAAACGTGGACGGTAAGGGAGAGGTTGGTGATGGCAAATGGATCACGCGACGGGAGGTAGCGGCCATGGTTGGCTCCGACAACCGGATACAGGCGGTGACGCCACGGAGAGCGTTACCGGATGAGCCGGTTGCCGGGTGGGGAGGGGTCAAAGGCATAATAAGAGCGTGGGGGGGTTTAAGCCAAAAATGGGATGGTTTAAAGAGAGGTTTTGGCCATCGATAAAAGGGGGGAGAGGGAGATAGATGTGTATATAAATCATAGAATTGGAAGAAGAAGGGAAAAAAAATAGAAATTGAGGGGTGGAGGGAAACGATTCGGGAAGAACAAAGGGGTTGATGAGGAGCGACTTGGGTGGGAATTCCCGATTGAGATCTGGAGTCGAGCAAGTTGGAATCCTCCGATCTCGATTCCGCTTGAATACGGACGGGTGTTCGGCGGACGTCCGGCGTTTTCCCCGCGATCTGATGCGAGTTTGAGATCACATCGTGCTCTTGAAGGTAAGCGGATGGAATTCTGCTCCATTTCATGGGGTTAAATCTTCTCGTGGACTCGGCAGCTCCGGATTCGGTGCATTTCTCTTTGATCCTAGCCAATACCGTGAATTGTGCCTCGCTTACGCCTTTCATGATGAATTTGGCTTGCTCTTCCGTGATCCCGTTGGTTTGTCTATTTGGAGAAGCGATCGGAACTCTTTCGTGTACAAATTTCAGTAATTTTCTTTTAAATTCGGTTGAATTCGTTTGCGATCCGATCTGCGCCCGCGCAATTCATCTCGAGCATAAGGATTTTTCTCGATCTCTCGTTTCTTTTCTTGGGGTTTTGGATCTGGAATCTCAATTTCGTAAGCCTTACGGTTCCTTATGCTTGTGATATTTGTCTTGGTCGCTTCTTTCCAGGGTTTCGTGATCTCTTAAAACTTCTTCCATCCCCGGTGTAGGAAACTTGTGTTCTTTTTTACTTTAAACCTCTTTTCTCCGCTTGAGCGAAAATTTCGAAGTTGCCTGACATGGTAAATCTGCGATTTATCCTGGACGTACAGAAGCTAAACTCCCCATCCCAATGTCTGGTGAAAATCCTCGTTTTTCGTATTAAGCTCTGTTCATGAGGTTTTGGGTTTTTGAGATGGGTTTTGATCATTTTGTTATATTCTTCTGGCCATCGTTGTAGTTTTAAGACCTAAAAGAAGGGTTTTTACCAGATAAATGAGACGACATATGTTTAGTTTCCGTAGAATTTGCCCGTGAGATTTTTCTTTTCTTTGTTAACTGATCTCTTTGAAACGCATTCTGCAATGGAAGTGGCAAATACCCAAGCAAGCTCACTTATCCAAAGGATTGCATTTGTTTCACAGAAAATGTCTTCTGGCATTGTGGAACTTAGATTGTTATTTTTCTACTCTTTGTAATTTTATTAATCGCGTGTCAGTTTAGCAATTCCTTTCGATCTCAATTATGGACATTTCATATATTTTTCTTTCGGAATTGATGACAGATTGTAGATACAGTGATGCTTCTCCTTTGCAGTTGCTGAGTTTCTTCTTCCTATGAGTCTTTGGGATATGGTGTTGCAAAAGAGAGTGGATTGTGGATCCAGTGGCTACCAGGCCCCTGTGATGCCACATTTTCCAAGATCAGCTAAGGTATATTTGTTGTCCCAATTTGCTCTTATCTTTGTTTGGCATCTACGCTCTGCGTAACTCGTCACGGTCCATCTATAGGGAAAGCGTTCTGTCAGAAAGAAGGTTGAGGACAACCAGATGTGTGCATTCGATTTGCTTGCAACTGTAGCAGGCAATTTATTATCGGAAAGGGAGAATTCTTTAACTCAGAATTCTTTGACTCCATGTAATGATACTGGAACATCTAACACTGTTGCAGTTAAGGATACTGTTACCCAAGATCAATTGGATAAAGAGAAGCCATGCAAACTTGAAGCTTTTGATTGGTTAAGATGTTCTGAAGATTTATCAGGTCCCGAAAATGACCTCAAAATGCAGATCAAGCATGACATGAGGGAAAACACCTCAAAAGCAACATCGTCTGATCCTGCTTCTCTCTGTGTAAAGTCTGACATATCAGATGAGGATCCTATCGGTGGAGAATCTAAGTTTTTTGGTGCCAGTGGTAAAATTGGACATGCTGTTGATACTGTTGCAGAAAGATATGCCATGGGAAGGCCTTATTCTAGTCCTGCAGGATCACTCGAATGCAAAGAAGATGGGAGCAAGACACCGCAGCAAGCTGAACGACCAGTGGCTGGAAATGCGATAGATGGAAATGCTCCACATACGTACAGTTTGAATGATGCTATGGATTTGGATAGCAAAACTCCTGCTTTAGTTAGCTCTGACAGCAGTTTTGAAGTTCCCCTATACAGGAAGAACATCCCTTGCAATAGTCCGTTTCCCAAGCAGGACGAGTGCATGGATCTCCCTATAGATAAAGATGGTGATGAAAATTCTTCTGGATGCACTCACCCTACTATTGTTACTAACAAGGCCTCTAGGTTGCAGCGTATAGGTGACCGTAGGATAAGGAAGCTTTTAGCATCAAAGTTCTGGAAAGTATCTCCAACAATGTTGCAGGATGGTGAGGCATCTCATAATGATACGACAAAATTTCTTCTCATCCTTCTGCTTGATAACTTGGCAAGCAGAAATTGTCATTAATATTTTTAATTCTATCATTCAAATAGCATATTCATCTTAGTTCCCTTTCCATTTCAGATGTAGAACAGAAGCCTGCTTTACGAGGCAAGAGAATGTGTTATACACGCCAAAGAACACAGAGGAGCTCCTTCAAGAGAAGGAAATTATTTTATAACTGTTCAGTATCAGCTTCTGATGGGGGGGTTTACAACGAAGGTGTGTCAAATATACGTGAGAAGGGTAGGATCAAGTTAGAAACAGATGATTTGCATGCCACTTGGTTTGGAGGTTGGTTATATATAGGCTATCTACTTGCTTTATCCACCTGCTTGAATGCTTTTGAATTTTGAGTCAAAATCATTTTTTTTAATTTTTGCAGCAAATAGTGCGCCATCCTCCACAACAGGACAGAAGCCATGCTGTGAATTGCCAGACTACCATGGTAAACAGTCAACTTAGTACATCATATATTCATCACCATTATATGTCATTGAGCTGCAATCTTATTGAGAACCCTGACATGATTAGGTTCTGAGCTGCAATCTTTTCTACCTCTTTGTTTCAGTGAAACTCAGCATTAAGTCTTTCAAGGTGCCAGAACTCTTGATCGAAATTCCTGAGACTGCTACAGTTGGTTCCTTAAAGGTATTTTGCATTTTTGTCAAATTATCAATGCAATTTTCTTTTTCTAAATAGAGGACTGTACCTTGCCACAGGATTTACTTTGCATTTTCAATGTGATACAACGTGTGAGAACAACAATTCTATGATAATCAAACTTAATAAAAGCCATTTATCTTATGCTCAATTTTAGAGTTGGCTTGTTGTCTAGGATGATAAAAACTTGTGCTTTAATCATAAACCAATGACATTTTCCGTGTGTCCAATTTAATTCGTTGTGTTGGAGTACATATCTTATCTAGCTCACTGTTTCTCTTTACTTAAAATGAGCCTGTCTGATGTTTTTTCTTTACTTGAAAGATTTCTGCTTCCAAACAATGTTCTCAATTTGTCGTTTGATGATTGATGGATTTTCTTTTCTTAAAAAAATATCATTTTTTTTCAAAATGCTGTTTTTGTTTTTTAATTCTGTGTGTTATTATATCATTGCAATTATGTGCAGAGGACAGTTTCAGAGGCTGTGACTGCTATCCTTGGAGGTGGACTGCGTATCGGTGTTCTTCTTCAAGGAAAGAAGGTTAGACATGACAACAAGACCTTGCGTCAGGCAGGGATTTCCCAAGGTGACAAACTGGATAACTTAGGCTTCACATTGGAGCCAAATCCTGGACAAGCCCCAGCACCGCTAACAGGTTCTGAAGATCCTCATTTCCTTGGCCTTGGTTGTGCCCGTGAACCACTACCACTAGCTAGGTAATTGGATTACAGGAACCTTTCCGTTTTTGTTAGCAGATAATTCTATAAAGGTTCTCTCTTACTTACGTTTGCAAATTCTATTGTCAAGGAGACACCAACTGCCCTATAACATGATTTTGTAATTTTCTTTAAGAAACTAAATGTTTTTCGCCTTGTTAATGATCATTTTGTACATTTCATAGGATACCACCGACTGCTCCTGCCACTACAGATCAGCGGGTATCTGATGCTTCTCCGCAGCCTATGCCGACCTGCCCTGAGAGTGATCACGATTCAGTGTATTCCCCAGCTGATGCATCTTCACTGGAGAAGACAACAGCAAACTCACTAGCTCTGGTTGCTGTCCCACCGACGAACGTCGAGGCACTGGCCATGGTTCCACTCCGCAGCAAGCCCAAGCGGCCTGAGGCTGCTCAGCGCCGGGTCAGGAGGCCCTTCTCGGTGGCCGAAGTGGAAGCCCTGGTACAGGCAGTTGAGAAGCTTGGGACCGGAAGGTTTGCTTTCATTTTGCTGCACTGATATGTCAATAATAGATCATTGCAGGCAGGATTCCTTACGGCTGCACGTATTCATTCTACAGGTGGCGGGACGTTAAACTTTGCGCCTTTGAGAATGCAAACCACCGTACTTACGTAGATCTTAAGGTAATTACTGTCGTGAACCTACCATCAAGAATACGAGAACCAACCCTTGCATGCTTCGACTTCTTAATCGTCAAATGTATCAATCATGTGCTTTCGACTCGCATATTTTGACTTCTCTGCACGTCCGGCTTCCGTTTCAAGTCTAACTAGTTCTTTGATTTAGGAGACCATGTAGGATGGTTAGCAATATCTACTGTGTGTGTCCCTGCAAGGAAAAGCTTGTGTTTTTAGCATGCTTGGAGCTGCCTTTACGTATCAAATTTAAATTAAGGACTTCTATCCAGGGCGAATCTTCCTGTCATGATTCAAAGCAATGTGTGCCGTGTGCTAATCGTGGTGAATTCTTTTTGTTTGACGCAGGACAAGTGGAAGACCTTGGTGCACACAGCCAGGATCTCCCCACAGCAGAGGAGGGGAGAACCGGTCCCTCAGGAGCTCTTGGACCGGGTGCTCACAGCCCATGCCTACTGGTCCCAGCATCAAGCCAAGCTCCAGCTGAAACCACCACCTTCAGCTGAGATCTGCCAGCTTCTCTAGCTCCACAATCTAAAAGCCAATTGACCCATGTACAAAGTCCCAAAAACACACTCACAAAAGAAAGAACAAGGTAAAAGTAGTAGATCAAACTGCATAATAATTAATATTCACTCACAACATTATTCTTGAAGCCAGGGGGTTCTTCTCCTTGTGAAGTAACAAGGGAAGGAGCTCTCATTGGCGCTTGTACATGATGACTGATGATGATCCAGGGAAGAATTGGGCATGGGTGGTAAAAAAAAAAAAAGGAGAAGGAATAAGGCAGCTGCCACTAACAGGATTTGTTCATCTAGTGCACATCCACAGGCTGACTGCAACCAGTGACCTCTCATTCTTTTAACTCATTCTTTGTTGGGGGAATAGGAGATGTCAAGAATGCATAGCCGCATTAATCAGGTCATCCTGTTGCTTTTCTTTTCATGTTGTAATATTTACCGAATTCATTCTCTCTCAAACATTTATTTGATGTAACATTTGATCCATACGTTCCTGCAGTACAAGTCATTCAATTCATGTCGTGATTGCTCTGTTACTGGTTCTCATGCAGCATTTATTGCAAATTCTAACTGTTCCAAGTGCATTAGACGTGGCAGAAACACCATTTTATGTGGAAGTAATCAACCAATCCAATGTGAAAACAACAGAAACCCATATGTGCATTCATGCAGCATTTACTTGACTTCTATAAATGTATAAACAGAAAATCTTAGAAAAAATATTTAAAATAATAATAAAACAAGATTCGATCGTTCTTGATTTGACCAGTGAATAAATTTTATTGATAAAAAAAATCATATAATCGGTCCAAATAGTTGACATCCTGTAACTAAGTAAAATAATGGAGATGATAAGTATTGATTACTTTAAGCAAGGCAAATGCAACTGGCACTTATTAAAAAAAACTTTTTTTTGTCTTTTCGATTCTCATTTCTATCTCATCTTTTTTTCTTAAAACTTTCATCTAGTTAATATGAGTTTACTAAACATAAAGTGATATTTGATTGTTTCATTTATTTGAAACTTTTGCTGCTGTCTCCCTCTATCCTCAATCTAGACATCAAAATAGTTTCCTCATACGAATGAGAGAGTAATCCCTATGATAAATTCCTAGGAAAGATTTTTTTCTTTGAACTTGTTTAAGTCTTTTCTCTTAAAAATATGAGGTTAGCGATGAGGTATAAGATTATTGACAAAAGATTTTTTTAATTTTATTTTATAGAGAATATGAATTATATATTATTGGGAGGGTTATGGTTTTTTTAAAGGGCAACTGCTAACCCTCAACTGTTAGAAACCCTCGTTTCAGTATTTGTTAGAAAAAAAATAAGTACATTCTCACTTGGCTGCAACTCTTTGGTCTTATTCTGGAACTCTTTCAACCTAATCTCTTCACATAAATTATCTCTCAATTAAATATATTCTTGAAAATAGATCAGGTTATCCTTTCTCGCACAAGAGGTAAGTATGCTTACATCTATGTGTGTTTCTAGACCATTCTCTACTAGTACCTCATGACATTTAGATTCAAGTTAAAGATTTTTTATTTTTTCAAATAATTGCATTTGAAAATTTTTTCAATATTTACTTTCAATGTGGCAAAGTGGGACATAGAACCCACCCATCCCCTCAACCTTTCTTGTTATTTATTTTTCATCAAGATAATGAAGGCTAGGAATGATCTTTTCTACAAACCTTGAGTCCAGGTTAAAAGATATACTAAACCCAAGTCCGTCAAGACCAACCTACATATTCAAGGCACAGATAAAAATATCTCATTTGACCTACCAAGTTACACCCTTCTCTTGATCTAGTTCAGTCTATTCGTACACATCCTATATCCGACCCAAGCCTTGGTCTGGAGGTGACTCAAGTCTCATCACTTGTTTCTAATGCAGTGTCCTCTTCGATAAAAGTTTTTAATGTAGTAACTTATTTGTTGCATTGTTTGCCACTCCTTTGCTGCCACTATATTGTTAGTGAGCTCAAAGGCCATTGAGGGTCAAGCTAGCAAGTTAATGTTGTCACTCTCTCAAGCCTCTTAGTATGTCATATATGCTTAGGAGTGACACATATTTTGAACATAGAATCGACTCTAACCATTCACCTATTTTAACTTTGATCAGACACAATAAAGCTTTCTAAAACCTATCACTTTTTTCTATTTTGAAATTTTTTTGGGTCTAGAATAAAGGCATTCACAATTTACTTTCCTGATTCGTCTCTCTCTAACCCCGAATACTTAGACCCAATGATTTTATTATATAAGCACTTGTCCACTGTCAACTCCTCCCTCTTAGTGGAAGAGATTCTATATCCCTAACATTAAATTTGTCATTAAACATACCATGTTGATAACTTAGAAAGAGATCTTAGGATTTTATCTCTCTTATTGCTCTTAAAATATCTCGACTCATAGCCTTTTAAATAAAGCCTTCACTATCAATAAACGACTCTATTTGAAATAGTGGCCTGAAGCAAAAATATAATGGCTCAAGTAAAAAGAAAAGAATATCAAAAATTTTCATAATATGGCTTCTTATCGACATAAGAAGAATCAAAATTTATCCATTTAAGAAAATGATGAAACTATCTACCATCGTACTGGGGGCATCATCTCGTTTTCTCTCGATGGTATATAAATTTTTGGATCTCTTTTGATTTACTAAGCTTCCTAACTAGCCTCTTCACCCTACATTACTCAAATTATCTCCTAATATCCATTCACATCTTATCAAGGTATTTTTATTTTCTAAAATTGAGCTAAGCCTTTTTTCCTTTCTGAAATTGAATTAGCTCTTTACCATATGGACCTCGATAAAAGCTTAACTCCTGTTGGATTCAACATAAAATTCTTTGTAACTTCTAGAATGTTCTCAACAGGGAATTTATCAAGTTTTTTTTCTTATCAAAGCCTTTTTTTTCTCTCTAAAATTGAATCAACTCTCCATTAGATAGGCCTTGGCAAAAGCCCAAGTTTCGATGGATTCAACATGAAATTCTTTTATAGCTCCTAGAATGTTCTCAACGTGGAATTCATTAAGCTTTTTGCACCATTCATTCTTCCATAAACTTATCTTCTAGTTGAGGCAAAACCTATTCTGTATTCATTCTTAAGGACAATCCTTCCCAAGTCAAGGACTTTTAGCCAATTATCTTTTCTAACATAATTTATAAACTCTTATCTAAGATTTTGGCTAATCATATCAAATCTTTCCTTCAAGACATTATCAGTCTTGAATAATATACTTTTATTAAAGGCAAGAACATTTATGATAATATCATAAGGAAATGAGCTTGTCTATTCATTGTCTAAATCTAAAGGCTAATATCTATTTATCATCCTCAAGATTGATTTATAAAAGACTTTCAACTCGCTATCTTGGGATGTTATCGACAAAGCCTTTACCTTCATGAACCTTCTCTCTATTTTATAAACTGGTTTCATGCTTATTTTTTCTTCTCATCCTTCTCTTGTCTTATCAGTGGTTCCCCCTCTAGCTATTTTACTACCAATAGGGGTATTAAAAATGGAGATCCTCTCTCTTCTTACCTCTTTATTTATGATAGCTTAAAACAACTTCTCTTATTTAGTTAACTCTTTTGTCAATTCCAAACTTATAATCTCATTTAATCTTAAAGTGTTAGAGTATCATATATTATGTCTGCGTATGATCTTCTTTTGGCATTTTAGGCCAACGAAAAATTCTATGTTAACATCCTTAAAGCTCTTAATGTTTTTAATTAGTTTATTAATCTCAAATTTAATCTTCACAAGTCTAATATTTCTTCTCAAGGCATTGTCTTCTATCAACCAAGTATACTATCTGCTCTTCTTTGGGTAATAGAGAAGGCAATTAGCATTTCAAATATCTTGGATCCTTTTTGTCCCTTAGTCATTGTCCAACACTTCCTTATAGATAAGGCACTCTTCAAAGTTCAAAATTGGTATAAAGGTCTTATCTCTCAAGTGAGTGAAAATGGTGTTAATCAATTATGTGATAAATTATATTCCTACACAGGTCCTTTCAATTGCAGCATATCAAATTCTATCTTCAAACTAATTAGAAACTTGTTTTGGAACTCTAATTCTTCTTTCTCTCGTATGAAAGTTATCAACTAGGATATCATTTCTAAACCTAAGAATAGTATAGGATTGGGGATAAGGGATTTTACCAACCACTATTAAAAGATCCATATGCATAAAGTGAATCCTACTTATTCTTAATAAATTTGATTAGCTTTGGGTCTATATCCTAATTGACAAATATGACTTTCTTCATCCTTGGACAGACTCCTCTTCCCCTAATCTTTCTGAGATTAGAAAAAATATCGATTAGGTGACAAAAAAAAAAAAATCTAAACTAGATTCTATAAATTGATCGATGATGATGAATCTATCATCAATATTTGTACTAGCTTATGGATTGATAACCTACCTATAAGCTAATGGCCTACTTTAATCAATATCAATGAGATCATTTCTTTCTTCTAGTTTTGGTCTCTAATTGTTAGAATTTATCTAACTAAGCACCAAGGATATTTATTTCTAGACTCTTATGTGATGATTATTTGATATGATAGCTCAATTCACTTTCTACAAGTGGAGTGGTGTGTCTATTAATTTCTTAAGGCTGAATCTAAGAATATAAGATGACATGATTGGAAGGTGATTTGGAACCTTTCTATTTCTCCAAAAGGTTGACTTTTTTCTTTGGAAATTTTGTTGGAATCATTTGTCTACCTTAGACTTATTTGCTCACCTTTTTTCATCATCAAGTATAGGGTTGTCAGGTGTACAACCTCTCAAGGATGCACCAATTTATATATTTTTTTTAATATTTTAATTCTATTTTTTAAAATCTATTTCGAATAAAATTATACTTTAAATATTTTAATTCTTGCTCAACTATAGCTCTTAGCTCCAAAAAGATAAAGGACTGTCTTATTTATTTTATTTTTAACTCGATAGAAATAATCCATAATTTTACTAACCTCTCTACCTGAATATGAATAATCAAAGGCTCTAAATCCATATTCTTATCCTGAGGGGATTAGAAATATATTTCCTCAGCCTCCTCCTTCTCCTGCAGATTGGCTTTTTTCTTTTTATTATACATTGCAATGTGATGGCTCTTTTGTTTCCCCCGATCTCCTCGCAGGTGTAGGGGACATTCGCACCTCGCCTTCCTCTACTGCTCTGGCAATTGGATGCCAGTCGTGGTAGGCGCACTACTTAGCCATTGTGGAGGCATTGGCCATCCTGGAGGCCCTCAAGCATGTTGTTGTCTTCACTGGAATTCCATCTGCCTTCGATATGATGCACAAGCAGTTATCCACTATATCAATGGATAACATCATGCAACTTTTGATCACTTTTATTACTAATTTCATTCCAAAAAACCTCAACAGCGAGGCTCATTAGCTTCCTTTTTTCTTAAAGTAGAATCTCTGGGTTCTCATCTCTTTTTTGTTTTTACTTTGGACAACCTTAGTTATCGGTCCAATCCGTCTGTTATGTTTCCTTTAGTTCAATGATAGATTTTATTTATTCCAAAAAAAATTCCATTTCATGTATCCTTAAATGCTCCAACCACGCATCTCTAATGAATGACCTCTCCTTTAATTAAAAGTATGCAATCATTATCTATGAAAAGCATTGAAATTAAAGTTTATGCTCTCATGTCAACCATCAGCATAAGATGTTCTCAGTGGGTGCAGCACTGAAGCGAAAAATAATAATAATTGCATGTTTTCCTTGGAAGGAAGATGAGGTGGGTAGATGAACAAGGATGTCATTTGTCCTTCCAGTAACAGGTAAAGTTGCGGGATAAATAGTGACTCAATTAGCAGCATCAGCTCAAGAAAGGAAATGTTGAAGTTGGAAGAGAAGACAACTGAGGGAAGCACTCTTGATGGTTGAACCAAAAAATAGTACTACTCCAGCTATGGCAGAGTCCTCCAACTATTCAAGACAAACAGCTACATCAAAGAGTCCACACTCTCAAAATCAAATGGGAGAGTAGTAGCAACTCTATATTTCCAACCCAGGAAACCGAAAAGTACGATATAGACAGACTCTAAGAACAATGATAGGAAAGCTGTACAACAACAGGTGACAGAGATCTTCTTGTTAAAACAAGACTCAACCTTTTGTTATCGATGACGCCTTCAGCTTCTGAGATTTTCTTCAATTGGTACAAAGAGGAGACGCCGGAGGCCTATGATGAGCAACCTTCCCCCTGGCACATTCGTCCGATCTTCTCCGAAGCGACCTGTGTGAGTTGCTACCGATGCTTTGGCCGCTCGACTTCTGTTCACTCTGAGGGCTTCTCTCTGTGTCTTTACCATCCTGAAGCTGTTCTAGTGCAGCCACCACTTGATCCATGGTTGGTCTGTACCTTGCTTCCGAGGATAAGCACTGGAGCGCGAGGACAGCAGCCTTTTGTGCTCCTGCGAGTGAATACTGCCCTCCCAATCTTGGATCCAAGACACGGAAGATCTTTCGCTTGCTCATGAGATAAGGCCTTGCCCATTCCACTAGATTATGCTCTCCTGTCGGCCGGTTCTTGTCCACAGCACGTCGGCCAGACAACAACTCTAGAAGAACAACTCCAAAGCTATACACGTCGCTTTTGGAAGTCAAATGACCTTTTAAAATGAACATGTATGAAATCCAGTGTCAGTACGTTCTCATACTTCAACAGCATATATGCATGCATATGCTTGTCCAGCATGAAAGTTGTTTGGCTGCATGCGAACAACTTTCAAATGAAAAGTCAGTTTGAAAATAAGGAAAATCATAACTATGTGTTGCAAAAATATTGGTAATTGCAAATGCATTATAGGCCAGACAACAACTATCAATTATGCGATCATGGAGAGAAAACATTTGACGTGTACAAGAAGATCACCTGTTGCAAGGTACTCGGGAGCTGCATATCCATACGTTCCCATGACCCTTGTAGATACATGACTTTTGTCACCTGTTGGACCATCCTTTGCCAATCCAAAATCAGACAGCTTTGCTTCATAATTCTATAAAACCACAAAAAAAAATGTCAGTGATTTTTGTCAATTTTGAAGGAATAATAAATAAAAGCCAGAAGACCACTGACTGAATCTAGAAGCACATTAGAGGCTTTAAAATCACGATATATCACTTTTGCCACATCGCTATGCAAAAAGGCAAGCCCTTTTGCAGCTCCAAGTGCGATCTTCATACGAAGTTTCCAAGATAGTGGTTGAAAATATGAACCCCCTGCGTCAATATCAAATTACAACGAAGAACGATCAGAAGAGCCGAATGACAATAGACAGTAGTCATTTTCAAAGAAATGCTTCTGCCTATCCAATGGATAGGATGTAGATCATATATACTTACTCCTGAAGAGGTGGTTTTCCAAGCTCCCTCGAGGCATGAATTCATAGACAAGAAGCCGTTGCTCATCCTCCAGGCAGTATCCAATAAGCTTTACAAGGTGCGGATGAGACAATTGACCAAGATAATTTACCTCTGCCTACAAGAAACCGAAACAATGTCAGATTTGTTGCACAAAACAGAGCAAGCTTGCCGACATACCATGACATGTTAAAGATACCCTTATACGGAGGCACTGAATAATCAACTCTCCAGATTAAGCTATTGCTAAATAGTTAAATTAAAAGGAATTAAAAAAAAAACTCAATACACGCAGAGTAAAATGATACTCACCAACCATTCCCTGTGACCTTGATGACCTTCCTGGTTCAGCTTCTTCACAGCAATAACCACTCCAGTGCCGGGTTTGGCAGCTGCAAGTGTGTGCTCATCGATCCATCCCTTGAATACCGAACCAAAGCCTCCCTCCCCCACCACACTGTCCGGTCGAAAGTTTCTGGTGGCTATTCTCAGTTCAGTGAAGGTAAAGCTCTTCACATTCACTGACTGCAAGATCTCACCCTCGCTGCGCGGGGTTGGAGGCACAGATGCTGCAGACACCTTGCTACTAGAACCACTTAATTTCTTTCCATCCCTGCTACCGCTTTTAGAGTGAAGTCCTAGGCACGAAAATACGTCTCCTGGTGAATCAGATTCAGGAGAACTGATCAAAAAAACCTACAACTAAGGAGCAAACTGACACATGAAATTCCCATGCGCTCATACCCCCAAGTTGATCATTAACCCAACATGGTTGTCAAAGAAAAGATTAATGCATTGGCCTCTTACAGAATGATTTTAGATTAACATGATCATAAACACAGAGGTAAGAAAAGTCACCACACTCCATCAAAATCATTCAACCAAATGAGCCTATGAAGACCCAAGTCATGATTTGCTACTACATTTATGTGCTGTTGTCCGGTAAGACTGATTTCTTGGGATAAAATCCTCAAACTCATCTGGAGATACAAAGAGAGGGATGCAAAATAAAGACAGGATAACACCTGAATGAACAGTTATTCACCATACCTCAAAAAATTTCCGGAAAAGGTAGGTTCAACAACATGCAAAAGAAAGCCCCAAGTTGATCTCTCAAAAACGAAGCCAAAAACGAGGAGATTTAGTCCGGGAAGACAAATATATCTTTGGCTAAAAGTAAACCTAACCAAAACACACCATCGATCTCTGCATTTAGCTAAAAGGGGTGAAAATGTCACAAAACTCCATTTTTGTTGTTGCCAAACACGATATGAACACCCCAAAGATCAAACTTTCCATTCCTATACTTCTATATGAACTCCACTCGAGCTCAAAACCCGCTCAAAAGATCATCTTGTTGGTACCTGAGGCAAAGAAGCCGTGGGAGGGACTCTCCGCCTTCACCTGAGCACCCCAGCAATTCCCCATCACGAGCCCCCAGCAATCACCTCACGAACTATGGCTCGGGACGGCGGCACCAGATCCGTCCAAGAAGCAATCTTTCCTATATAAAGCCGGTCGAATCGAGTGCTCCTGCGACCTCAAAAGCGAACACCGACCACCACGCCGGTTCCAGCTAGCCAAAAGCGTTTCCCAGCTGCCGAACTCCAGAATGGAAGCTCAGGTTCCACAACGTGGCACATATTCTGGCGCTGCAAAAGCGATGAGGATAGGAGAGCCAAAGGTGGCTGCTTTCCTTCTTCCCCGTATCCCCTGTGTGTGTTCTCACCTGCCCCTTCCTCCCCGCCAAGGTAGTCTTCACACCGCAAACAGTGAGTGGGGGTCGGCTGGTGCTTTGTTGTAATGTCATCAAACACACACACAGTATAGATCCGATCAAATTCACCCACGTAGGACTAATAACTACGTGTCTGTATTGCAGTCGCTGATTATTTCAAGTGTCCTCGGCTAAGACCATAAGCTGGTGACATTGGGTGGAGGTATTAATGGCGGGCGCGTTCCCCGTTACGTAACTCAGTCGGAGCCCATCGAGCATTATATTATGAATGCAGTGGGAATCATCATGTGCCGCTTGATGGAGAGAGAGGAGTGGCATGATGACCGTCGGATGGGAATCGGACGGCGCATGGACCTGCAGCCGCCGGTGTAAGTGGACCTCCTTTGTCGGCTCCGGTGGACTCCAACTTGCGTGCTGCTTTTGCCCGTTAAAGAATGTATATATACATATACATATACATATAAAGAAAATAAAAAAATAAAATTAGATGCAGAGTTGGAGATCGAATATTAGGAGCTGACATGTTCATGCAAAATACCCAAATATTGTGTACGTAGTAAAATACTTGTTACAACATGATGGATTTTAAATAGATGTTGTGAGAAAACTGTGGGTGGCAGCAATGGAAACCAGGACGAGCACGTCAACTCGTTCATCATCTCCAGCTATGATTCTCAAGTTATATATGTGAGATGCAGAGCAGATCTGGGAGACTGCTGATAGCAGCTGGTTGACTTCGCTGCTATCTGCTAGATAATGATACAACATTGCTGAAGCAATGTCTCTGACATCTAAATTTAACATCAGAAATATTTTGTTTGGAATGATATGACACTGCTTGAGGCAATATCTCTGAAGCAACGATATAGCATCGCTTATTTTCTTTTGTTCGGAATGCATTTGCCACTAGAAAACAAGTAATGAAGACAGAGAGAGAGAGAGAGAGAGAGAGTAGTTGATCGAGGCATTTTGATGCATGGCTGCTCTCTACTAGGAGACAAGGCGATCGGACGAAGACAAGTAATGAAGTCTAATCTACTTTCAAGAAACAAAGTTCCCTTTTTTCTTCTTTTTTGGGAACTTTACATGTGATTTATCCACTGAGAAAAGTTTCATTGACCTTCAAGCGCCTGCAGTTTCATTGGCTAAAGTGATCCTTTTGTAGGAGCCGCAGCACAGTAGTAGTAGGAAGGAAGGAACTCCCACCTCCATCTGAGAGCCAAACTTTGAGCTACCATTGATAAAGATCACAATAAAAATCATGTGTTTCTGCAACACTCTGCTCGTTGATACCTTTCAAAGTCTCATCTGTCTTTTGGATCTATACCAGCAGAATTCTCTCGTCCTACCATGTCGTTCACATGGACATGGCTAAAGATCAGTGTAGAATATTAAAAGGTGAGCTTTTGATGTGGATGTTTGTCCACATTTGGCAGCTCATAGCTCATGGGAACCTTCCAATGGCTTTTATTGGGACCCTGCAATTTATGGTTGCAAGTGGGCAGGTGTGCACTCTTAATCTCTCCATTAAATTATATGGACCACAAGGATTAACTCTGCTTCCATTTGATGTTAGGCAAAGGCAGGCAGCCATCCCTTTGACTCTTCCCCCATCCCTTCATCACGAGACCTCTCTTTCTTCTTTCTTACCCCTTCCCCCACCCCCCCCCCACCCCCCCCACAAACAAAGACTCTGTTGGAGAGCTCCATGACAAGCACCATGCATCGGTTTCCTGTGCTGTGCTGTACTGTACTGTTAACATTACAGTCACAATCACAGAAGAGATAGGAAATCTAGATGGGTTGGGAGTCAAAGCTAAACAAGAGTCATGATGTTTCCCAAGTGTGTGCTTTGGAAATGTTGAAGGCCTCTCGCTTCACTCAATCAGCAACCAGTTTGAATGAAGGATTAATTAAAAACATGTGCAGAGGTGAACAGTATAACGTGAAACAGATACTATTGTCATTGTGATGCAATCACTACATCACCATGCACCAACAATACTATTTATCGGACACTATAGTCAAACATTAAATCAACAACTGCAGTCTGAAATTTCATTCATTTACGGGGCTGATAATGGCCTGACTTCTGTTTCAGAATCATCAATCAATCAAGAAAGTGCAAGAAAATGAGAGTCTACAGTGAGTCAGTTTTTAATAGTTATATATATAAATATATAAATACATTGATTACAGTTATTTATAAAAAATATAAATAAATGGAAGGAATGGTGAACAATGGATTTTTTTTCCCAAAAAAAAAAAAATCTTATTCATTTCACTCCCTAATATTTGATCCAATAAACACATGACTATTAGGAATGAATTGTCATGTTAGCAATTGGGAAATATTGCAACAGCATTTCCTCTTAATACTATTTATCATGATATTAAGTGGGCTTATTTTGAAACAGCCCAATCTTTCGTTATATATGTTCATGCCATATTGCCCGTTATGATGATCCGTAACAGTTGTTAACGGGTCGGATCTAGTCAGTTGTAAATAAAAGCAAAGAAGGGAATCAATTCCCGCCATTTTGAGGGAGGTACCATATTAGACCTTCGAGCGGTAACGGCCTCCGATTAGGAATTAGGGTTTGCTTTCGTCGTCCTCCTCCTCTTCTACCGCACGATCGAGTCCCCCATTCCCCATCTCATCCCAACAACCCGAAATTTCTTATCAATGGCGGGCCAATCCGATCCCTACCTCTCCCACTTCTCGGCTCCGGAGGTGCTCAAATCTGGTGGAGTTCATCCCCAACATCAGAACGGAGTCCCTCCACATGATTCATGTAATTTGAGCTCTTTCTTGATCTCTTTATGCCTCTAATTCTATGGATTGATGGCGATGTTGGTGTTATGCGCCTGCCAAGAGGATGTCGGCCTTTCTTTCCGCAAATCGCGAGCGATGGCTCTGAAGAAACGTGAAAAATGCACCATCCGTTCTCCCGAATCGATGTCGGTTGGCGAGGGTTTATTTCTTGGCTGTCATCCAAATTGTTGCTTTCATGAGGTCTGATAACATAAGAAACAAAGAAAGAAGACTTCTTGCTAAACTATGTCTCCTTATAATGCCGACTCTCCGTTAAAATCCTTATCGTAAAGTGCTTACCATAATTATAGTAGTCTTTGATTGGTGCATAATACCTCAGCCCTTGTTCCAGGACTCCATGGATTAGCTTCTGATGGAAGTAAAAAGACTATAAATTTGTCATCGTTCTTCTGTACCTTTCAATTGAAATCCTGTACATGCTGTTAATATCACACAAAGCGAGATCCACCTAATTGCTAAAAGAATCCATAAGCTTTCTTTTCTTTAAGAAATGGCTGGTAATTAAACAGCTTCATGCTATGCAGTTGATCTATTCTTGTGTTTGATGAGCATATGTTGTATCATGACATATATGCTGTTGAAATCTGAAAATTAGTTATTTTAGTAATATAAAAGCTTTTTAGTTGTGTCGGGCCATTTTTCTATCCCATGAAGAATAATTAAACTGCTTAATATTTTACAGCAGTAGGTGCTTCAGTATCTTGATTAATGCCCAGAACATCAGCTGAACTTTTTGATCCATGAGAGTCTTGTGATATAATCTAACCCTTGACATCCATATACATGGATTGTGAATCAGTAGTTCAAGAGTTCCTTACTCTGAGAATTCTACTGCCTTTATAACAATAAGTTGCAGATTCTCAGGTTTCCTTCCCCTAGAAAGCAAGTGACTGATGATGGCAATCAGACATTTGGTATGTCCTTGGTGTTTGCAGCTAGTGAAATGTAATCTATCAGGGAACCCCCATATGCTAAAACTATCTTTTATCTTCATAATGCTCAGTCATATTTTCATGATTTGCAATACATACAACAATGATAAAAAGAACTAAAGAAAATTGTTGCACAGTTCGTCTTGACAAGATGTTGACACATCATCTTGCTAGTATTATTTGGTTGTTACTGTCAAAGATTTTAATTTTGAATAATACCACCCATACCGGGTGGTACATACCGGTCCGCTAGCAGACCGGTACATGGACCACCCACTACCGGGCGGTACTATCAATTGGGGCTGTTTTCGCCCCGTTACCATCCTAAATCGGTCATCACCATCCGCTATCGGGTGGTATTAGTCGAGGAAGAAGAACGAAGAGGAGAATTTGGAGATCCGACGTTGCTCTCTCTCCTCATCTGAGGCGACGAGGCCTCGCCGTCATCGATGACTTATCCTCATCCGCGCGGGGAGAAGAATCGTCGATGACGTCATGGGGAGAAGAAATTGAGCGTCGTCGAGATGGCGTTTCTTCTTCCCACGCAAGCAGAAGAAACAAGGCGACTTGTGCAGGGAGAAGGAAATAGTTTCTTCTCCCCACCTTCTCTCCACGCGGGCAGAAAGGAGGCGACGTCGCCTTTTTTTTTAACTTTATATATATATATATATATATATATATATATATATATATATATATATATATATATATATATATATATATATATATATATATATATATATATATATATATATATATATATATATATATATATATATATATGTTTCTTCTTCGCATGTGCCATAAAAGGCGACGAGACAGTCGATCCTTTTTTTTTTACTTTTATATATATACCGAGTAGTATACCGAAATGTACCACTCGATATATAATACCGTACCATACCATACCGAGCGAATCTCGAAACTCTGATACGGTACGAAATTTCAATCCTTGGTTACTATATCTATATTCTTTGAGTCTACCATCATGGTGAAGACTCCGCAATGATAACCTTTTCGGAAGTGAAACACTTAAGACTTAAATGACATTTGTTCTTGGGAAGGGCCTGACAAGCTTTCAATGAACATGGGAACCCACAGATCAGGAAGCAAACAGATTAGATCATGGCCCAAGAATAAGTTGGTCAGTTTTCATTCTTATAGCATCTTATTGGCTTTGCACTTGAATCAAATGGCAAATGCACGTATATGATCTACAAGTGATTTCTTGAAGCATTAATCTGATGACTTTATGCTTGCATGCCTCTTGTGTACATGTGACAGTGCTTTTGGCTATCGTTTCTTGACGAAGTTTGTCTACAACTTTATTTTCATGTGACTACTTCTTGAGTATAAATTCTTCTGACTTAGATTTTGTGGTTATCCTATCAGATTCCATAGCTTCTACGTAATTCTTTGTCCGCTAATGAGAATGCTCGCTCTAATTCACTTTCCTTTTGCAGCTTTCCGTTGCAGGGAACAGTTCTGCCTTCCCTTCAAGTAGGACTCGTGTGATCCACCGGTCTTCTTCCTCTCCCCTTGTAGGCCACCTCCGCCATCTCTATGCACAGGGCTGTGACGACGATTGCTGCAAGAAAGGCAACGCCCTCGTGCTTCAGAGAGACCGGAACCTTGTGATCTATGGCCCAGCGCTTTGGGCCACCGACACGAGAGTTCTGGTCTCTGCGGGTGTGGTGGTGATGCAGAAGTCAACCAGTGCCGTCGGACAGGCCAAGAACAAGAGCATCTCCATTCATGGCGAATGAATCAATTAGACCGAACAACGACAAATGCTAGCTATGTGTGTATGAAGCGCTATGGTCAGTGCAACTGTAACAGAAATGATATCTTGGTATCATGGAACCCAAGGCAGCAGTAAAGAGACACCTCCTGCTGCTCATTCTACAGTATGCTTCAGTGATAAATAATGATGAACAGTAGAAACAGCATTTGCAAAAAGCTCGGAGGAGGCAGACCACTGACGGGCATCGGCGTCGCCTCTCGTGTTGCAGACCTTCGTCCGTCTTATCCTTGGATCTTTCTTTTCTCTTGTTGTAAGAAGCACTTCAATTCTTTCCTCCGTCTGTTGCTTGACGAAATGCCAACAAGACCTTGTTCGCCTTTGCAGATTTCACCGCCCATGTATCCTCCCACAGCCCGCGAGATGACCTCAAGTAGCAAGCTGGGACAATTTGAGTCGAATTTTCAGTTCTTTCGTTATGGGACTTGCGCATTGGAGCTCCACCTCTCTGCTCCTTCGGTTGTCCTGTCTCAGTTCCTCTTTCTACGTTCCTCTTTCTCCTCGCCATGCACTCAGTCGCAGGTCTCTTTCCATATCTCTGGCTGTTAGAGGGTGTTTGACAAAAGGAGAGGCTTTCTCTTAAACTGTTCTGATCCTTTTTGCAGCTTGGGCTATGATGGCGACGAGTCTCTTGGGCAGATGCTGGAGGCGCTTCCTTGGTCTTTCCACGTCCGCTCTCTCTTTTGTCGTCTTCAGTATACTGTACCTGTGGGAATCTGTATCACCATGATTCAACAAGGTAGCCGTGTTTCCAGGTGCTGTGTGTGTCTGTTAGTTGCATGCTTGTGACTTGTCTTTTGTTGCAGCCATTCCTTCAATGCTGAATGCCGTCCTCAATCCTGAGTGAGCATTGCTTCTATATGGTCTTTTATAGGTGAGAAATCTGCTTCTAGGTGCTATGTGCTTCTGTTAGTTAGTTGCACACTTGTGACTTGTCTTTTATTGTAGCCGATCCGTCAGTACTGGATGTCATCCTCAATAAGTGAGCATTGCTTATATATGTTCTTTTGCAGGTGAGCTTCATATTCCATTCTTTGTTTTTTATATAGCTTGATTCAATTGGTAACTTCTGTGAGATGATTTTAGATTTTGAAGCTTATATAGGTAGGATTTTAACTTTTGTCGAAAAGACCCATGTGGTCATCCTTTGAACATGTCCATATCATTTTAGATGATTCTCTATCTTATTCTTTATTTGTACTATACATATTTCTTCATGAATGTGTAATATTTCTGTCTTTCCTACTAAGTTTGCATGTCTACTTCAACTTAATCATGAACGCTAAAACATGACTTGTCTACCAAATTACAATCTTTTAGTATACAAGGCACTCGATGATCACAAAAGATTATCGATGTCCCCTCTCGTTTTATCATTCAGCTTTTACACTATGAATTGATTTTAGACTTTTTTTGTCATTCCAACAAATAATGTTCCCTTTGAGTGATAAGGACCAGTGGCAATTTAACAATCCATTTGTTTTTCTTAGCACTTCCCACGAAGAGGTCCTGCATCATGATGATTTCCAATCTGCTTTCTATCAGATGGGATTTTCCGCAGGTTTTTAATTATGAGCATAGTGGCAAAACCAAGAAAAAAATTGTGGGTGTGTGCCTGACTGTCATCTATGATCTTGCCTCAGATAACTGGGCTTGTTATTGTAAGTGGAGATCCACCATGGGCTTCTCCACCCAAGCTTCATGCCTGATGGCTAAGCCTTACAAAATACCTTTGCTGATGTGGTACTTTATATTTATTACATTCAGGTTGCTTTTCATATTCTCTTGTCTATCTGCTAAGTTTTTGACTTTTGTATTTAATGTGGACATCCAGGGAGTTCTACTACAATGACCATATCAATGTGGACCTCCAGCCATCAAATATCCTTCCGTTATATGTGTGGAAGCAGAGAAGATATTGGCTCTGGTGAGCAGCGGAATGAAGTAAAGAAGATTACCAGTTTGATTTGCATCACAGAATATCTGGAGTTCAAATTGGTATTAATTATGAAGTAATGCTCAAATCTGATTCTTCTGCATGCATCTGTATGTATAAGCAGCAGAGGCTACATTGGTGATGGGTACAGTTTGATTTCAGTAGATTCTCTGTGATTTGTGTAAGTTAGATTTGCTCTCATAGATTGCTTTGACTATACAGTGGAGTTTAGAAATGGATGAGTAAAACGATTGCAGTCAATTGTACCACAGTCGCCGATGAGACATCCTAGTCATAAAGACAGAATGTGAGCAGTTGGAGTCTTTTTGTAAGAAGGATAGGAACTCATACAGGAGGATGTTTGGTTTATCTTTCACATAAAGAATGTCAAAATTACTGGTATAATCAATCACAGAAAAGAAAATTAAGATCAATCTTCTTCGCTTCTAAACTTCATAATTTCGGATCTGCTTGGCATTGTTTCTGTTTATTTTTTTTCACTTGAAATTTTGGAAATTTGAAAGCTGGTGTAGCATTATTTCAAAGTTATCTGTTGTATTTTGGTCCTCGTCAAAATTTTAACTCTTTCTGCACTGATGATCCTAGCATTGTTTGATTGTCCTATCAGTTAAAAGTTATAGCCATCAAACATGTTTCTAGTATTTGAAGTAAATATATCTCAATTTTATAGTGTGTTTACTGACTCCAACTTTTTTATTTTAATGTCGGAAAAGAAGTAACAAAAAGGAGGAGGCAGGCTTTAACCTCAACAAATTTGCTCAGGTTGGATGATGATCATGGTTAGACCACACAGAAAAGCTCTTACTGCTGCAACAATGTCCTGTGATGAGACTCCCAGCAACCGTGGAAGGGTAAGGAAAATGTACGACTTCTGCACCAAGCATGATGGACCCTTTGGATCAGCAGCTTCAGTGTCAGAACCTGAAAAGTTTCATCAACTGTGGCCCATTCCCAACCAGACTGATGGCGTTAAATGCCACAATTCCTCATCGGCTGCGTCTTTAACGGGGGCAATTGGGCTTTCTCGATGCAGGATCGGAAGAGAGTCGGTATGCTCCATTTTAACCCTCCTTAGCTCATTCCCTGTTATGAGGAAAATGCAGATGATATATAAGTGATGGAAGATAAACTAAATTATTCTTGGAAAATGTAAGGAGCAGTCTTCGATATTTAAGAGGAAAAGGCAGCTAACCACGGTAGTGTTAAGACTTGAGGTAGAAGAAGGCTTTAGTGTCCAACAGTAGTACAAGGCGCAACTATGGAAATCAATGCATGAGATGTTTGGTAGCCACTATGGAAATCAATGCATGAGATGTTTGTCGAACAGTAGTACAAGATTGGAGCACATGCATGCATGACATGTTTGTGTCAGGAAATCAATGCAAGAAGAGTGACAACCTGAATACTTTAAAACATAGGAGAATATATATATATATATATATATATATATATATATATATATCGCACAGAGCTTTTTTTTTCGTTTCATTCCCACAAAATGCTCCCTGCAATCTTATTTGACCTCTTGCGTCTATCTGGTTGTGGTCGTCTCTATCCTATTGTGGTTACCTTTCGCTTCGTTGCTTTTGTTACATGACTGCTGTCATCTTTTCGTGAGGCCCCATCAGCTTCGCCCAATCTTACTTGGCCTTGAGCTTGCCTTTTGTCTATCGTTGTTGTTGCGTCGATCTCCTCCGCCACGTTATTGCTTCGCTAGCACCAACCTCATCTTCACCCTCAATGTGGTTGAGCGGAGTAGAGGTCCGCACACCAACAATGTTATAGTGGGGTGATTCTTGACAGCATCACCATCCGGAGCCTTCCGACATCTCGAACGCACGCTCTGGATCTATTTGTAGCCGAGCTTGATAGGAAGTACACTGTTAGTTAATTGTTATCTAATGCATAATCATTATGATATAAAGAAAAAGACGAAGGTCATCCGTTACTTATCTTCTCATGTGATAAAGGATCAAAGACAAACGATTATGGGTTGTTCCTACTTGTTATCCACATCAATAAGAGGCCAAGGGGAGGTGGTTAGAGATAGTCTCCTCACATAATATTTCGTTGAATATTTTGTCCCTTTATGACTATGTATAAAAGCTGATCTTTAATATAGTAAAGGGAGGCTTACTTTTTTTTACCACTCATATACATACTTATATACCTCGGGTTACTAACTTAGCCGTTAGAGAGATCGGGTCAGGAAACCTCTCCCGACCTTGGTCCCCGTGCAGGTGGCAACTCAGGAGCTTGGCGTTTTCACCTTGAAGGCACATCGGACAACCCTACATATATGAGTTCCGACTACATTGAGCTAATCAGGACACCAATGACTTCTTCCCTCATTATTTTGGCATTAGAAGGAGGGTTCGATGTCACAAGAATGCCCACCTATCAATTCTCTCAATGAACACTCGAGTAAGGAGGCTTTGCCCCTAACCCACATTACTTTCACTTAAGAAGAGTAACAGTCATTCTTTTTGCACATGGACGTATCCACCTTGGCGCAAACATCAATGTGGTATTGGCATCTATTTAATGACCTAAGCCTCTCACCCACAAAGATGATCCCGAGCCACTTGCTCATCTTCGTTGAGATGTTCTTGAATCTCACCCAGCAAGTGTAGATGCTAACATGCATGATACAGGTCATTCTCCACTTTTGTCCTAGTTAGCTCAATAAGCGACGCCACAGCTTAGCCACGGTCATCGACTCAACCGCCACCTACACTGGCACCCATCGAGGTTCTCCCACCCAACATGGTGTTGATATCTCAGGAGCACCCGAGACTCATCGAACCGTTGACCAGGGGGGCAATTCACTCCCCAACCATATAATTTAGCGAGCCACACAACCACTCTGGGAAGCATTGGTTGACCCCACCTCGGGTCGGTCACCATTTACCCAGAAAATCTAGGAAAAATTGATTTTAGCAAATTTTCACCTCCTATCGTTGGAGCCATTTTATAGCAATGCTAACCCAATAGAACATATTATAGTTTTTTGTGTCCAAATGTTGTATGACACTTCGAACATCGTGATGTGTTGTACCTTCTCGATTATATTAAAAGCCTTAGAACGAGAATATTACGTTTGCTTGAAGCTGCTATCCATTAGTTCTTTTGCTTGTCTCACAAAGAAGTTTAAATTTCATTTCCTCGGGAATGTTCACCGAAGGCTATCGGCAACAACACTTCTCAAATTCAAGCAAGAGGAGGAAATGCTTACATACTTCATCACTTAGTTCACCAATGAAATTCGAGGCATGATAGATGTTGTTGGAAAATCTTGAGGGGCGACATCATATGCGCAACGGAAAAATAAAAAATAAAATCCTCAATTTTCTAAAGATGTATTCATCATTGTGCAAAGATTAGTGTGCAAAAATCCATGAAATAAAATATCACGTATAGGATATATTGTGTTACCTAAAGAGATCGTATATCCTTGAATCCCTGCAGATCTCTAGGAGAGGGTAAAGGAGGTCAAGCGCTCTCCTCTCTAGTAGTGATCCATACAACAGGGTTGTGACGATGCTCCTCAAAACTCCAAGCCTATTCTGAGGTGGAGAGGGGGAGGAGAATAGGAGAGGCAAGCAAAAGATAGAGCATATGAACCTATGATTCCCTCATATTTATGGAGGCTCATTGTCAACTTAACCTTAATGGATCCTGCCCTATTGGGTATTGGATCTCCATCCAACTACCCAAGCCTCTTATATTAGTAAATCTCTATCCAATAATCTCTCATGGGTGATTATTGGATCTCATCCATAGGATCAAATAATTCATGGGCTTATTAGATGTACAATAAAATAGGGGCTCCAACGGATATCTCATATTCGAACCTCTACTCATCGCAATGCCTATATGTGTGTGACCCTCTAGACCCAATATCGAGTTAGTCATGAGTCATACCTATCAGAACTCCTTTTGGCTCAGTAAATTATTATCTCCATAATAATTCACTAGACTCATCGACTGCGGACGTATTATGCCACTACGTCGCAGTCCCAAACGATACAGGGGAATCTAATCCATTGGACTTATCTGTACTCAGTTACTGTGTACTTATAGTCTCTTATCCATCTAATATCCTAGATACCATATAACGGGCATGGTGTTGTCAGACCAATATGGTTTCTAATCGAGTCTTGCTCTAATCGAATTCTCCCAGAGAACTCTCTCTCTCAATCCGAATGACCCTAGCTAGGGATTTGTTTGAGCAAGAACATACGGGATATTCCTCTCATGATACCGAGAGTGGATGATCCTCTATCGATACTCAATAGTCCACGTAAGGTTAGTTGTCACTCCCAATAACCGGTTGTACTATATTTGGAACTTCCAAACCTATAAGTTTAGTATCAAAGAGTTGAGTACTCATATAGGACATTCTTGGTGTCTCAAGTCTAAGGACCAGATACACCACTAGGTCTACAGAATCGTTATATAACAATAAGGCATCATCAACCATCCACATCCCATAAGCGAATCAATCAGTGAACTCATTCTCCAATGAGCACTTGTACTATATCCCTAGTGTCCCCACACGAGCAGCTATGAGACCAGCTGCATCCATCATATGGATGAGTATACAGCACACTAGTCTGTCCGGTTATCTCGATATCCCTCTCAAGTAACCTATGACCGAGATTATTTAGAATATGTTTTTAAATGCGAATCAGTCTCATTATCGTGATCTCATCATGATCTGATTCTTATTGTACAAATCCAAGCGCGTGCACGCGCGCACACACACACACAAAAGTAAATGTCAAAAATATAATAAGCAAAAAGACTGTGTGTCAAGTCACACGTGTCATCACTCACGTGATTGGCTTGTAGGGCACATATGACTAGCAGATGTCCATTCGTTACTCATAATACAAACCTTCATGATGAAGCTCAAAGCCCTCTCGTATCTTCTAATCGTTAGTGGAAAGGCCATTGGCGATAGTACCAAGGTACTTCAAAGGGCCAATCAATATATTGCCACCGAGGCAATGGTCTCTAGTAAGCATAGGAAGTCAAGCAAGAGGCTGAAGCAGAAACAATCACAATTCACCTCAACCTCGAGATCACTATGGTGAAGGAGGAACTAGCGACTTTAGTTACCTCGTCCAATGTCCAAGCTAACCCCCATGAATATGTCTAGAACTAAAGTTTTTCTACATATAAAAGAGAATGGGCTCTTAAAAGACCCTCATTCAATGAAGACTTTGTTGGTGAAAAGAGACGAATCTAAATACTATTAGTTCATCGAGATTACGACCATGACACAAAGGATTATCGTGACATGAAAAAATAGATTGGAGAACTCATACGTCGAAGACATCTCGAGCAGTTTGTTCAATAACACAAGGAACCCTCACCCTTACCTCAGGCACTAATGGAGAATCGGGGCTAAGTAGATGTGGCTCCTAAGAGGGCTTTGGAGGCTCAAATGGAAGAATGAGCCTCAGCCCCCATAGTCAAGGGGGATTTATAGTGAGGTGATCAATTTCCCTCCTCCAACATCGATGACAAGTGTCCTTTCGAGTTGATTCCAAAGGGACATCAATTGATAAAGGGCACCTTGAAAAACATAAAAGTAACCATAACCAATGTGTGAAGTATTGAATATCGGATTTTGATAATGAAATCAATTAATGAGTTTACGATCTAATCTGATTTTTGAGTGACACGGGACTAACTTCGATCAGAAAAGTCAAATCGATTAAAGCAGGAGGAATCAAACGTTGGGCTGGAGTGAAACATGTCAGGAGATTGGACGTCGAGCCAGAGAATCGGTCAATGTACCAGCATAAGGTCTTCGTGCCATGAGTTTGGGCATCGGGCTGAAGGATCGAACATTGTGCCAAGGAGATCGGAAGTTGCGGGAGTCAACATGCCGATTGAGCAATACACTGAAGGTGATGACAATACGCCGAAGGATCCGACAAAGCACCGGATGAACCAATGACATGTTGAACAACATAGGATTCATGCTTGCAATCAATTGTGTCTAGATCGAGTTAGTTTAAGTCTAATTAAGTCGGTATTGGGGTGAAACAATGTCAACTTAATTAGGGGCCAACTAGGCCTGAATTGAGGCTATTTTGGGCTAAGTGGAAGGCTCATTCAGTGACCCATAGTTGGCCCAAGTGGTGGTACCACCAAACTGAGCAATGGTACCGCCCAGTGTTAGTGTTGTATGCGGTGGTACCGCCCAACACAAGCGATGGTACCGCTAGGACCCGGGATGAGACCTTTTTTTACTCCATTTTTTAAGTCATTTGGGGTCTATAAATACCCCAGCTATTTTTGCTTGGCAAAATACGAAATTGAGTAGAAAAGGGGGAAAGAATATTTGAGAAAAAAAAAATAGAAACTCTCTTAGGATTATTTAGAGTCTCTTCCTCCTAGAGTTAGAAAATTTCTAATGGAAGAGTGAGGTCTAAAAGAGAGGTGTAAAGGTTCTCTCCTGAGCCAGTGAAAAGGAAAAAGAGTTGTAAGGGTAGTTAATCTTCGCCCGTTGAAAGAAGATCGGTAGTGAAAGCCAATGGCCTCGAGTGAAGAGGAATCGGGAGTGAACGTAAGTCACGACGATTGAACCACTATAAATCTGGTGTACTCGGTTTATATTTCTGTTCTGTTTTTCATTCTCATATTGCAAACTGATTTACTTGCTTACTACTCTCACTATGCTTACGAACGTGCTCTCTAAGTTTAAACGATTTTTGATATGTTTTTATTGAATAAGTTTTCAAATCGTCGTTTTTACGAAAGCACTAATTCACCCCCCCTCCCCTCTTAGTGTCGATTTCGGTCCTAACATGAAGAGTATCTCGGAAAGCACAAAAATGATCGATGTGCAAAGACCACCTCGAAAAGCACAAAATTGACCAATATGCAAAGACCATATTGCAAAATGCAAAAATGATCGATGTACAAAAAAACTCGACCCAAGTCCGAAGAAATTCATCACAACAGGAGCCACAAGATAAAATATGCTCGAGATGTATGAATTGGGAAAACCCAACGTGCATTAAAAGGAACCCGCCACAACGGGAGGCATAAGGCAAAATGTGAACGAGGTGCGTGAGTCAGGAAAGCCCAACCCATATAAGAAGAAACTCACCATGACAGGAGGCATAAGACAAAATGTCCATAAGGCACATGAGTCGAGAAAACCTGATCAACGCTAGAAGAAACTCGTCATGACGGGAGGCACAAGAGAATGTGTGCCTAAGGCACATGAGTCAAGAAAACCTAACTTACTCCAGAAGAAACCCGTAACAACGAGAGGCATAGGGTAAAATATGCCCAAGGCGTCTTAGTCGGGAAAGCCCGACCTTAGCCTTCGCTTGAGGGGGGAGGTTGGGAAGCTCGACCTCCACCTCCACCTAAGGTGGAGAGATCGGGAAGTTCGAACCCCATCTCCACCCAAGGTGTGGAGGTTTGGAAACTTGACCTCGGCCTCCGCTCGAGGTAAGGAGGTCGGGAAGTCTGATCCCACCTCCGCTCGAGGTATGGAAGTCGGGAAGCCCAACCCCACCTCCATCCGAGGCATGGGGGTTGGGAAGCCCGACCCCCACCTTTGCTCATGGCATGGAGGTCAAGAAGCCTAACCCTCGCCTAAGGCTTGAAGGTCGGAAAACCCAACCTCGTCTGACCAATATGCATCCCTCGATGATACGAGGGGTAGGTCAATAATTGTCAAACAAACTCATGTCGGACGATATGAGGTGCACGATGGACTAGACGTGTAGGACGAATTTGTGTTGGATAAATTAAACATGCCACTAGGTCGACAATGTATTGAAGAGGTATGAGCCTCAAGGCACGCCTTTAGGGGGGATAAATGATATGGAGTACAATATTAGCTAATCATCATCTGACATGTAACAACCACATGGTGTCTAGGGTGAAAGAAGAAAAGAAGATCACCTTTCACTTGTCTACTCACATGAATAAAGGTTCAAAATAGAGGTTATAGGCTACTCCCTCCCTTGTCGTCCACATGGACAAGAGGCTAAAGGGGAGGCTATTGGAGGTGGTTAGATATTACCTCTCTCGTATAATATTTCATAAAATATTATCTCTTTACGACTAGATATAAAAGCTCGTTTTCAACACAATAAAGAAGAGCTTATTTTTTTTTATTGCACTCGTATATCTCGGGTTACTAACTTGGGCATTGAAGAGATCAGGTCTAGAAATCTCCCCCGAGCAGGTAGCACCTCGGAGGCTCGACATTTCCACCGCATAGGCACCTAAGACAACCCTACACAGATAGATCTGAACAATATTAAGCTGATCAAGACGTCAATAACTTCTTCTCTCGTTAAAGCTCATTCAGCCATAGACTTAATGAGAGAAGAAGTTATTGAAGCTTTGGCTGAAGATGCCAAGCTCATTCCACCTCCCTACTCCCACCAGTCCAAGTCGATGGCAACTGCGGAACCTCATTTCGGCCGCCATTGCTACTGCTACCCGGATGATAAGCTTGTTGCTATCATGGACGGGAAAAGAGAGAGAGAGCGAGAGAGAATGTTGTGTTGGCTACATAAATCGCATACCCAATGCTAACAATTTTATATCATTTGACTCGACAAAGCCAAAGTGTAATTAGTTTCAAAAAAAGGTATAAGCAGACTTCATGTAAAACTGAGCAACAACAATAGTTCAAAAATAAGAGGGCATGGCCTATGACATGGCCAATAGCAACCCCAACAGTTCAAATTGGGCATTCAATGAAACTAAATCGTGAACGACATAACATTGAGACAACATCAAAGCCGGCCGAACTTAATCCACCTCCTCAATCTTGGGACCTGCACCACTAGCACCAGCAGAGGGTGCGTCATCATCCATTTCACCACCCATGTCAGCACCGGCTCCCTGATACATCTTGGCGATGATGGGGTTGCAAATGCTCTCCAGCTCCTTCATCTTGTCTTCGAACTCGTCAGCTTCTGCCAACTGGTTGCCGTCGAGCCACTGGATTGCCTGATCAATGGCATCCTCGATCT
Organism: Musa balbisiana; assembly: GCA_004837865.1. NCBI lineage: Eukaryota > Viridiplantae > Streptophyta > Magnoliopsida > Zingiberales > Musaceae > Musa > Musa balbisiana. The sequence continues at coordinate 35,307,038 of CM017195.1, forward strand.
TCTTCTTATCGGCAGGCGCAAGCTTGGATGCAATCTTATCATCCTTGATGGTGTTTCTCATGTTGTAAGAGTAGTTCTCCAGAGCATTCTTCGCCTCCACCTTCTTCTTGTGCTCCTCGTCCTCCGACTTGTACTTCTCCGCTTCCTGCACCATCTTCTCAATGTCCTCCTTGCTGAGCCTACCCTTGTCATTGGTAATGGTGATCTTGTTCTTCTGGCCGGTGGTCTTGTCCTCAGCAGAGACGTTCAAGATACCATTGGCATCAATGTCAAAGCAAACGGTGATCTGAGGAACACCCCTGGGAGCAGGTGGAATTCCGGAGAGTTCGAATTTGCCCAGCAGATTGTTGTCTCTGGTCCTCGTCCTCTCACCCTCGTAAACCTGAATCAGGACACCGGGTTGGTTGTCAGAGTAAGTAGAGAAGACTTGCTCCTTCTTTGTGGGGATGGTGGTGTTCCTGGGAATCAAGACAGTCATGACTCCTCCAGCGGTCTCCAGACCAAGAGAGAGAGGCGTGACATCCAACAGAAGCAGGTCCTGAACCTTCTCATTGCCCTCACCGCTAAGAATTGCAGCCTGAACAGCAGCACCATAAGCAACTGCCTCGTCGGGATTAATACTTTTGCATAGCTCCTTACCATTGAAAAAATCCTGCAGCAGTTGCTGAACCTTTGGAATTCTGGTAGACCCACCAACAAGAACCACATCATCAACACTGCTCTTGTCCATCTTGGCATCCCTCAAACACTTCTCGACAGGATCCATGCACTTCCTGAACAGGTCCATGTTAAGCTCTTCAAACCTGGCTCTGGTGATGGTGGTGTAGAAATCAACACCCTCGTACAAGGAATCAATCTCAATTGTGGTTTGTGCAGTGGAGGAGAGAGTCCTCTTTGCCCTCTCACATGCTGTCCTCAACCTTCTAAGAGCTCTAGGGTTCCCACTTATATCTTTCTTGTGCTTTCTCTTGAACTCTTGGACAAAATGGTTGACCATTCGGTTGTCAAAATCCTCGCCACCAAGGTGAGTATCACCAGCAGTAGCCTTGACCTCAAAAATACCTTCTTCAATTGTAAGAAGAGAGACATCAAAGGTGCCACCACCAAGGTCAAAGATGAGGACATTCTTCTCACCAACACTACTAGCCTTCTTATCAAGACCATAAGCGATAGCAGCAGCAGTGGGCTCATTGATAATCCTCATAACATTAAGACCAGAAATGACACCAGCATCTTTAGTGGCCTGGCGCTGTGAGTCGTTAAAGTAAGCAGGAACAGTGACAACAGCATTCTTGATGACAGATCCCAGGTAGGCCTCAGCAATTTCCTTCATCTTCATCAAGACCATGGAAGAAATCTCTTCAGCAGAAAACTGCTTTTCCTCCCCCTTGTACTGGACAGCAATCATAGGCTTGTCACCTGGACCAGACATGACCTTGAAAGGCCAGAGCTTGATGTCGCTCTGGACAGATGCATCAGTGAATCGCCTTCCAATCAATCGCTTTGCATCTGGAAGAAGGAACATATGAGCCACTACACTTTCAAAGTAACAACTAAAGGTTTCTAAGAAAATAAAATATGCAAAGCAATCTTTCACATGCCAAAAAGGGCAAACTAAGCAATGCAATAGAACGTGCAAATATGAACCATTAAGCATTTAAATGAGAGTGCCAACAAGCAAAACTCTTTTATCAATATTAATTGGACTGCCAAGCATTTCCTTGTCATTATCAAAGAATCTAGACACTGTTATTGTATTTAGTAACTTGAGAGGAAGATAGTCGCATCTGTTAGAGGTTATCCAATAAAAAAACCTTTTTTATGAATACAGCATTAGACTGGCCAGAAAGCAGACAAGAGACAACAAGCATTCTAGAGTTTCATGGCTAAATAAGTCTTGGCAAAATTGTAGTTGCATATAAGAAGAAACTCACATCACAACCTTACTTGCAGCAACTAATTCATTACCACAGCACATGAAATGAGAGCAAGACCTTAGGCATTAACAACACCACTTTGATCCCACAAGTTTGTTTCAAAACCATGATAAAAGATATCCTTGAAGAACCACAAATTATATGGTTCTAGCATTAAAGAAAGTATTATATAGCCATGAAGCAAGGAAACATAATAAAAAATTAATTATTGCCTATAGTCAAGACTTCTGCACCAAAGTAAAAGTGAGAACTAATCATCCTGGAGCACAAGTGCTAGAAGCAAAAAATAAGATCAACAAGAACAGAAGATTACTGGATTATAAAAATAATGAAAGTCAATAAAACATGTGGAGACATTTGGATGTAAAAAACAAGAATCCTTGGTTTGGAATCAATTGATCTTGCAGAATTTTCTAAGAAATTCTTTGACTTCTTCAGAGAGTAGATGATTTTTTTTTCATTTGCTTCTCATGTTCTGTGAATAACCAGGACACTGAGGTAGATGCCTTTACCTCTCCTCTGCTGTGATCAAACGTGAATTCATAAGAGGTTTGTGGGATCGCATGGTAGGGTAGGGATGGCTATATTGTCAAAGGAGAACTCCAGGCTAAAATGAAACACATGGATACATGTTATGCCTATAAATGAGAGAATTACAAATCTGCTATTTCTACAAACAAGGAAGATCAATTGGATGCCAACTGGTGTTTGCTTCAGGTTTCATAATTAATTTGGGATTATCAAGTTAAGTCAGCATTTACAGGTTAAATGTTATACAATAGCATCTCGGAAGGGTACCCATATGTACACCACTGTTTTGACCTAGAATTAGCACCCCTTGAATAAATTTCTCACCTCATGAACTCCAAATGGCACTGCCTTGAACATACAAATCAAGCATTAATAACAATTTACAATGGCCTTTACGGTCGTTCACTATATGACCTATTGAATCATTTTAAAACTAGTGCTTGGGAATCTTTCAAATTATGTTTTTCAAATCCTATTTGAAATCATTGTATTTATTTTTATAAGCTCGTATTAAGACCTAAAAGACCCATACCTATTTTAGCTTTCTGGAAAAAGAACAAAGCAAAGAGAATTTACCTATTGGTTTCTCTTTGTCATGATTATGACAAGTAGGACCAAGTTAAACCGCCAACTAGCTGATATACAGGAAGTGCGAAAGAGTAATCCAAGTGAATTTTTTGTAATAGTTCTAAAGTATCATGCAGTAGATTAATAAGCTAATATTCACTGGTTCTTCTTCCTATCATCAATTTTCTGCTATTATCCCAAGCATGTCTATATTTTCTTCCCCACTCTGCTGCAAAAACATCTATTAGAAAATACCCTTATCCCAATTAGAGCTATCGTAAACCAATATAAATGTGTTCTTTCTTCTCTGTTAAGTAGCATCAAAGATACTATCACATAGGCCTCAAGTACATGAGCGCATTCAAAAACCAGGTAACACAGCAACTCAACCCATATCCAATTCCCTGAAGCTCTGTACAACAAACAGTGCAAGTATGAAAAGGTAAATGATCTGTTGACTCGAAGCTACATAGTCCGCTTTATTTCCTTAGCAAGTTATCTAGTCACAAACCTCGTAACTACTACAAAAGATGTACCAGAAAACATTCAAACCAATGAAAGAAGGCTTCTAATAATTTGGTTATTGTGAGCAAGCATACCTAAAACGTCTCCAAAGAGAAGAACCATATCCAAGCAAACATATCACATAACAGCCAGATCTAACTCACGATTGTAAACGATCACAAAATAATAGCTAATGATGCCAGATCTAGCCAGATCTACTGCAAGTAAGCACAATGGAGCAAAAATAATCATAGATCTTTCATCAATAATGATAACGAAAACCTAGTACTAACAACGTTCGGAATATAAAGCACAGATCCAAATCACCATACGTAAGCCATCTCAAGAATCATCAGGCGATCTCGAGGGGCATACTCACCGAAAACAGTGTTGATAGGGTTCATGGCGACCTGGTTCTTGGCGGCGTCACCAATGAGCCGCTCGGTGTCGGTGAAGGCGACGTAGGAGGGGGTGGTGCGGTTGCCCTGGTCGTTGGCGATGATCTCCACCCGGTCATGCTGCCACACCCCGACGCAGGAGTAGGTGGTGCCGAGGTCGATCCCGATCGCTGGCCCATCACCCTTACCGGCCATTTCTCTAGAGATCGAGGACGAGAGCCGGGGTTGAGGAGGCGTGAGAGGCGCTAGGGTTTGCGTGAGAATGGAGGAGGATGGAAGCGAGAGGGGAGACGTTTATAAAGGGCATTTCAGCGTTCTAGAATGTTCGGGCGGCTTCGTGGGTGCCACCCGGCCAAATTGGAATGGACGGTCGGGATTAGCTGTTTCTTAGACGAGAAGGAATCGAACTCGAAGTCCGTGTGAACGCATCGCCGTCTGCAAAGCGGCGCATAAAACGGTTCGCGTGCGGCGGTGGTAGGACGGATCCTCTTCAAATAGGATTTCAAATAAAAACTTTAGCGTCCATATCCTTATCGTCGCATGATGTGAGATTCTAGAATCAACGGGTAGATCCTACTAAGGGGTACAGAACTTTTGGAGACGATCTAAATAAACACGTGAATTCCCAGTCAACGGGGCGGATTCAACGTTCCAAAGTGAACGCTTACACCTCAGCAGGATACAGCTGTGTGGCTTTCAGTTATAATAATTAAAATAAAAACTTTCTTTCAAAAAAAAAATACTCTTATAAATTTGATTTTTTTAATAAAATAATAACTCGATGAATAAAATAAAAGAAAATTGAGATTAATTTGATTGGCGTTTTATGGAATTTAACAACAAACAGTAACTAAAATAAAATAATAAATACAAGTAAATGCATAGAATAATTATTCATATTTTAATTTTCATTCGCGAGCAATTTTGAGGCTTAAGAAAAATAAATGAAATAGGAAAGGCATTATTATGACAAAAAGTTATGCAATGATTCCAACCTGTGCGATGCACTACGAATAAACTAATTTGAATTATAGGCCAATGAAAAGGAAGATGAATAACATATCGAATCCATTGATGACTTCTTTGGTAAAAACAACTGTCTGAACACTTAATGGTCGCATACCTTATAATGCAGCCAACTACAAAGGGTACTATGAATTTTTCTTTCGTTAGTATCATTTATTTAATCAATAAATACGACAATATATGTGCGACGTTATCATATTTAATCTTTTTCAATACTTGTCACATTTTATTATTTCACATGTCCGAATAAGTAGACATCAATGTGGGTTTTGGGTATATATCGAGTCAAAAAGAAGTTCAATATGAATGAGAGGATATACAATAAATTTTAAATTTATCCTCATGTTAATTGTCTTATTCGTGAAACATAGTAAATTCAAATATAAACCCACAAATATATTTGTTAGGATCAATGTGATGAGATTTTTTAAATAATATAATTTTTTAATTAAAATCTTTCTTTTTATTATAATTTTACTTTGAAAATAGTATAGGATCTTTAGTTACTAGTGTCACAAGTTTTCTTTAGCAGACTCACTTAATACATTGACGTGTTTAACATACGTAAAAAGACACGAGTCTCTTATTTCTAAACATCGATGGTAGATGATAAAAGGCTAATCTCATTTTTCGAATTTGAAGATTTGAGATGAGTAGAAGGATCAGGGTTATCATCCGTCACGTAAAATATTTTTAAGAAGAAATCTGAAGAAGGTAGCATCCGACCAAGACTTATGGAGGCTTCATTTTAAGTGATTATTTAATTATAAAATAATATATTTGTAACATCAAATATTTATATTATTCAAAATGGTTAGGAATTGAAATATGAAAACAATTGCCTCTTCAACTTGATTTGTTCAACCCTTCCGCAACAATATCGCATTCAAATTAGGGGTCGAGAGGTCACCAGAACATTCCAGAAACACCCATACCCCTTCACTATAAATAGTCCTCACATTCCCTTCCCCTTCACATAATTCGCTACTCTCGTTTTCTCATCTTCTTCTATTTGATTCTTGCGCGCAATCCAATCGGCGAGATAAGATGGCCGGGAAGGGCGAGGGGCCGGCGATCGGGATCGACCTCGGCACCACGTACTCGTGCGTCGGGGTGTGGCAGCACGACCGGGTGGAGATCATCGCCAACGACCAGGGCAACCGCACCACCCCCTCCTACGTTGCCTTCACCGACGGCGAGCGCCTCATCGGAGACGCCGCCAAGAATCAGGTGGCAATGAACCCCATCAACACCGTCTTCGGTGAGTGCCCCTCATCTATGATGATACATGCTAATCTCCTTGCGATGTTGTTAAAAGGCCTTTCGTTTGAGGCCTTACGTTTGGGGAGAGCGGGTCTGATGTTCGCTTTTATGAATCGTAGTGCTTCCAAATTGATTAGTTTGTCTTCCTGCTTCGATCGTGGTATCGTCCTTGTGATATTTCTTATATCGCGATGGACACGCAATGCTTTGTGGAAGGTTTAATTTTGAGTTTAGAGCTGTATAAATTTGATCTATTAAGCCTTTGAGTCCTTAATGCTGGAAGGTTAGGCATATGGTTATCTTTTTGTGTTCGATTGGGATGTGCTTCAAGATAGCTAATGGTAGATTAATCAGTGTTGTTATTTCATCGAACACCTTCACTTCCTGATAGTCTTGTGATGCAATTTATTATTTTGTAATCCTTGAGAACTCACGTTAGAATCCTGTTGTATTGTGAACATTCAGATGCAAAACGTTTGATTGGAAGGCGGTTCAATGATCCCTCTGTTCAAAGTGACATCAAGCACTGGCCCTTCAAGGTCGTTGCTGGCCCCGCGGACAAGCCCATGATTGGCGTCCAGTACAAGGGTGAGGAGAAGCAATTCGCTGCGGAAGAGATCTCTTCCATGGTGTTGACCAAGATGCGTGAGATCGCAGAGGCTTACCTTGGTTCTACCGTCAAGGACGCCGTGGTTACTGTCCCCGCTTACTTCAACGACTCGCAGCGCCAGGCCACCAAGGATGCCGGCGTCATCGCGGGCCTTAACGTCATGCGCATCATCAATGAGCCCACTGCTGCTGCTATCGCCTACGGTCTCGACAAGAAGGCGAGCAGTGCCGGGGAGAAGAACGTCCTCATCTTCGACCTTGGCGGCGGCACGTTCGACGTCTCGCTCCTTACCATCGAAGAGGGAATCTTTGAGGTGAAAGCTACCGCCGGAGACACCCATCTCGGAGGAGAAGACTTCGACAATCGCATGGTGAACCATTTCGTCCAGGAATTCAAGAGGAAACATAAGAAGGATATAAGTGGGAATCCAAGGGCTTTGAGGCGGCTGAGGACAGCCTGCGAGAGGGCGAAGAGGACTCTGTCTTCCACCGCTCAAACCACGATTGAGATCGACTCTCTCTTCGAGGGTGTCGATTTCTACTCCACCATCACGCGAGCCCGATTCGAGGAGCTGAACATGGATCTATTCAGGAAGTGCATGGAACCCGTGGAAAAGTGTTTGAGGGATGCGAAGATGGACAAGAGCACTATCCATGACGTGGTCCTCGTCGGTGGATCCACCCGAATCCCGAGGGTGCAGCAGCTGCTGCAGGACTTCTTCAATGGCAAGGAGCTGTGCAAGAGCATCAACCCCGACGAGGCTGTCGCCTACGGCGCTGCAGTCCAAGCTGCCATCCTGAGTGGCGAGGGCAACGAGAAGGTACAGGACCTGCTCTTGTTGGACGTCACTCCTCTCTCGCTCGGGCTCGAGACGGCGGGAGGAGTCATGACTGTGCTGATTCAGAGAAACACAACCATCCCAACCAAGAAGGAGCAGGTCTTCTCCACCTACTCGGACAACCAGCCGGGAGTCCTTATCCAGGTCTACGAGGGGGAGAGGACCAGGACCAGAGACAACAACTTGCTCGGCAAATTCGAGCTCTCCGGCATCCCCCCTGCTCCCAGGGGCGTGCCTCAGATCACCGTGTGCTTCGACATCGATGCCAACGGCATCCTGAACGTGTCAGCGGAAGACAAGACCACCGGGCAGAAGAGCAAGATCACCATCACCAACGACAAGGGAAGGCTGAGCAAGGAGGAGATAGAGAGGATGGTGCAGGAGGCGGAGAAGTACAAGTCGGAGGATGAGGATCACAAGAAGAAGGTCGAGGCCAAGAACGCATTGGAGAATTACGCATACAACATGAGGAACACGGTGAAGGACGACAAGATCGCGTCGAAGCTGCCGGCGGCCGACAAGAAGAAGATCGAAGATGCAGTCGACCAAGCGATCCAGTGGCTCGATGCGAACCAGCTTGCCGAAGTTGACGAGTTCGAGGACAAGATGAAGGAGCTGGAGAGCTTGTGCAATCCCATCATTGCGAAGATGTACCAAGGTGCCGGCGGCGGTATGGCCGGTGGCATGGACGAAGAAGAGGGTCCATCTACTGGTGGTGGCGGCGGCGCAGGCCCCAAGATCGAGGAAGTTGATTGAGTGAGATTTCTTTTCGATCGGTGATAAATCTAATTTATTCCTTTCTGATTCTGTCAATTTTGTTTTAAGGAAATTTTCTTATTATTTCTTAAAGCCCCAATAAGATATCAATATTTGTTGTTCTTATATTCTTGTATATTAATATTGTTCATATAAGTTTATACCTTATAATTGATCATAATCAGTTTGACTATAGTTTGCCGTTTGTCGATACATTTATACTCGTAAATGCATTAGTAATAATAAGAATATCAAATGTAAGATACTGGTAAATGCATTAGTAATAGTTGTATGCACGGAGGATCATAATATTTGGATTTATAAAATTAATGAGTAAATACTTTGTTTCCAAACTAGCTTATGTTATGCTAAAATGCTGGTGAGATTTGGGTTTGAAGATGAAATTTGCAAGTCAAATAGAAATAAAATTAGTTAGATTTTAAGTATGGGGATTGTTTTGGGAGACGTGAATAATTCTACCAAAATTTAAAATTCAAATAAATTCACAAAATTTTCCATCAGGTCACTAAATTCAACCAAAATCCCACGTCTAGATTTCCTAATTATGCTTAATTAAACCGCATTAGAACCTCAGCGTAACAACAGCCTACGTATAGCAGTAGGTTTGCAAAAAGGCAAACTGTGATTTCACCATCCCCATCATAAAGCATCAAAGGCAAATAATAGCAGATAATGAGTAGTCCTTGATAGGGATGATGAATAGTAATGCTGGCCATGCAACAGAGAAAGCGATGCTTATATCTGATAAGTAAGGATGATGAATAGTAGACAATGGCCAATGCTCTCAGACCTCATCAACACATTAAAAAAAAAAAAAAAGCCTTTTAGTTCACATTCACCTCGTAAATTAGTTCCATCGACAATCATAGTCGTCAAGATGACAATGAAAAAATTAGAAACATGTATTCGGAAGTGGCAGTCATAAAACTCACTTTCTTCCACCTGAAAACTGAAACACATGCTAGTTCAGAATTATTCTTTATTCCAGTTCAAAAATCCACATCCACCGAAAGTTGCTAAAGGAATTTGTCCCTCCCAAGCCGCTGCAAGTGGTAATCGACGCTTCTTGCTGCATTTTTGGGCTTCTCTTTCTACAAAAATAACAAAAGAATGTTTAGAGAGTCATTTAAGCTGATTAAACCATATAGATCTTCTTATGCATGATAGAAATAAACATTCAACATAATGACATAAACTGTAGCGGTGTCGATTGCCGGATACAATAATTGAGCTCCTGGGATTCCACACAGGCAACCATGAGATCCTTCTGTCTCACACACACTAATCGTCATTGTTCTTGTTCAAAGACAAACAACCATACCATCTCTTTCATACATGGTTTCCCTACTGCGCCAAACATTTTGGGATTTATGTACAAACCCCTGCTTTCCTGCCCAGAATCCTATCAGAGTCTGATCATCCACACACACATACACACGCAAAGGAGCACTTGTTAGGTTCTATAAAATCCATTAAGGCTAGAGTTGAAAAGAGACCTTTGGCCAAAATAGACAGCAAGTAGTTAATTGCCTGAAGAGTTTCCATGATCTGGAAAAGTTTTTGACAATATGGTACCTCTGACAATCTTGCTGTGGAATTATATATAAACTCTTCAGTTTCAGAAAAACACAAATATAAACCCAATCGATGAAACTGCGACCATGATGCAATTTAGCAAGAGGTGTATCCCAATCCATAATGCACTTCTCATGAAACTCCTACAAAATTGTAATAGAGCCCTCCAAGTATTAACATCTTCCACATATACCCCTATGGTTGCTAGTTGCAAATAAAAAAATAAAAAATAAAATTTTTAAAATACATAAAAGATTGTTAAAATTCAGACCATCGTAACAATGATTTTAAAGGATATTAAACGTCAATTACAACCTAAAATCTCTGCATATTTCTGTTTACACACAAATACATTGAACTTTGTCATTTATACGAAGGTTAACATGTTACATTAACTCAACCTAACTCACATAAATTTCTCCTGAATGTGAACGATCATCACGCACCCATAATAACTCTGTTCGATGAATCGTTTGTCATTTATGTTTACATGTACAATTACTTGGCAGCATATTTTGGCTTGGTTTTATGTCTTTTTACTTGTAAAAATGTAAGTTCGAACAAGTTACAGCACTACAGTACGACCGATCACCAAACCGAGCAAAACAGCTCCGTTTTCTCATGCCATAGGCTGATTTCTGTAGCCCACTGTCGCACGTGAAACGTTAGCTATCTCAGCACCCTGAAACCACCCGTGTGGCACCATGGGGGATGGGGCTTCGGTATAGTGTCGGGCGTTGAACAATTTTTTGCAAGTTCGCACGTTATCTTGACGGGAACTTACAGCTGTTCGTTCAACCTTCTAAAGTCTTTATTTTCCTCCTCTCCCTCTTTTCTCTTATGCACGCAAGGTGCTCGTTGAATTGCTTGTAAAGCATTCCCTTTTTGCGAGATGTCGGGACTTGTTCATCACTCGTTCTTCGAACTAATCAACTTTCTCTTTTATAGGTCTCTCGGGACATGCAAGAGGTTGCAAGTGGATTGATCTTTGTAGACGCATATCCCAAGGGCGCAGCGCGACTTACGCAACGCAAGCTAAGTTCGCGTCTTGGCCGCAAGTAAGTCCATGACATTATGGTATCCAAGCGGGCAAGTAAGTCAAGCAAGCAGCGAAGGAACTTCACATTTTCACCATGGCAAAGCATTGTGGCGAATCAAGCAAGATGGGGCAAGCCGGACCCTTGCCCCAAGCAGTCGTAGGTGGGCTGCAAGTGCATACTCGCTCTCATATTGTTGGAGCCACTCAAGTGGAGCATGGCAGCGAACATAACGAGTGAAAAGTTGGTTATTCTTAGCAAGTGGAGAAGGTGCAATCTGAAGCGTCAATTGGGAAGAAGAGCCATAAGGAGAGACTCACAGTGGCGGAAACCTGCTTGGATGTTCTTGAAGCGAGCTTGGAGGAACTCTACCATGGCCAACGAAGGCTTGTTGGGGTAGAGAGCTCGCAAGAAGAATTAGAGTCCTGGATCAACAAGGTTGAGGCCCTAATTGACCGATTGTCAGATGACACCAAAGACTCCGTGCGACACTTGCAAGAAGTCATGACAGAATTCACTTCCAGGGTGACTATGCTCACGAGGGTACTGAATGTGGGAGGAAGCAACACCCACGTTGCACTGGCACAAAACTTGAGAGCACTTGAGCCGCATTGTTATAGAGGTGCCCAAGATGCTAAAGAGCTCGAGAATTTCCTGTTCGACATGGAACAATACTTTCAAGCTACGAGGTCAGATTCTAAAGAAACCAAAGTTTCTATAGCAACCATGTATCTGAACGGAGATGCAAAACTTTAGTGGCAAACACATTGGGAGGAGATCTAACAAGGTCGGTGTTGAGTAGACACATGGGAAGACTTAAAGCGAGAGTTGAAGACTCAATTCCTACTAGAGAATATAGAGTTCGTCATAAGAAGGAAGCTAAGACAACTCTTCCAAAGTGCTTCCATTCGAGACTATGTGAAGCAATTTTCTATACTAATGTTGGACATACAGGACATGTCCAAAAAAGATAAATTGTTCAGCTTCCTCGATGATCTGAAGTCATGGGCTCAACAAGAACTACATCGAAGGAATGCCACCGATGTGATCGGGGCAATTGCTACCGTAGAAAGGCTTACTGACTTTATTTCCTCTGAAGACCCGGGAAAAAGGAAGCAATCTTCAAGCAATCACTATCCAAAATATTCTTGAGGGAAGGAGCCTGGGGGCGAACAAAGGAAGAAGAATTCTCACAAAGGACCAAGCTCAAAAGGCAAGGCCCCAAAACCTAGTAGATGCTTCTTGTGTGGAAGGCCACACATGGTGAAAGAATGCCCACAGAAGCAAGCACTCAATACCTTAACAACTTCTATCCACCCCCCTAGATCGAACAAGGGTAAGGCTGTCGCTCTTAGTTTGAGTAGTTTAATCCAACAGCAACGATGAGGAGTCGCAAGGACCCCGGATGAGAGCAATGCATTTGTTAAACGCTATGCGGGGTCAAGTGGGGGAGAATATAAAGGCAAGGCCACAAAAAGTAGGAAGTGGTGAGCTGATGTATGTAGACATTAAGCTCAATGGCCAAACGACCCGTGCAATAGTAGACACAAGCGCTACCCACAACTTCATTGTCGATCGAGAAGCAAAGAGACTTGGGCTGATCTTGGAGAAGAGCCCAAGTCGAATGAAGGCGGTGAACTCGGAGGCCAAGCAAATCTCGGAGTTGGCAAAGGGAGTTCCCATCAAGATCGAAACATGGAGCGGAAGCATGAACATGATAGCGGTGCCATTGGACGACTTCCAAGTAATTCTTAGAATAATGTTTATATACGCGACAAAGTTAGTGCTAATGTCGTTCCTAAACTCCCTATGCATGATGGGAGGTAATGACCCCTGTGTGGTTCCCGTCTCTCGGAGAGGAACCAAGGACCCCCAACAAATATTGACACTACAATTGAAGAAAGGGGTGCGAAAAGGTGAATTAACATTCATGGCTGCTATGAAGCTAGAGCTACTCGACGAGAATGCCATTCAGGAACATGTTATGGTGGTGAACATCCTGAATGAATTCATAAACGTTATGCCACCCGAGTTGCCAAAGAACCTTCCGCCACGCAGAGGCGTGGATCATCACATCGAGTTGGAGCCAGGAGTGAAGCCTCCAACGGGACAACCCTACTGCATACCCCTGCTAGAGTTGGCCGAGCTTAGAAAGCAGTTAAGTGAACTGCTAAGTGGTGGTCTCATCTGTAGTTCTAAGGCACCATTCAAAGCTCCAGTTCTCTTCCAGAAGAAACAAGATAGAAGCCTCCGACTATACGTCGATTACTGAGCCCTCAACAAAGTGACGGTGAAGAACAAGTATCTCATCCTGCTCATTGCAGACTTGTTCGACCAACTGGGCAAAGCCAAGTATTTCTCAAAACTCGACCTTCGATCGGGGTATTGGCAGGTGCGCATTACTGAAGGCGACGAGGCGAAGACTACCTGTGTGACCAGGTATGGAGCGTTTGAGTTTTTGGTGATGCCTTTTGACTTAACCAACGCTCCAACCACGTTCTGCACTCTCATGAATCAACTATTCAAAGAGTATTTGGATAAGTTCATAGTCGTCTACTTGGACAATATTATCATCTACAATCAAACGCTCGAGAAGCATGTCAAGCACTTTCGGACAAATTTCAAGGTTCTCAGGGAGAACACTTTGTTTGTGAAAATGGAGAAGTACTACTTTACTCAAACAGAGATTTTATTCTTGGGATATCGAATCAGTGATGGCTCCATTCGGATGGATAAATCGAAGGTGCAAGTGGTTACGGAATGGCGAACTCCAAAGAAGGTGTTAGAGTTGAGATCATTTATTAGTTTCGTTAACTATTATTGACGCTTCATAGCAAAGTATTTGAAGTGTGCAACTCCACTAACAAAGTTAATGAAGAAGGAGCAGCCTTAGAGGTGGTCGGATAAATACGAAGTTGCATTCCAAGATCTGAAGGCTGCTGTGTTGGAAGAACCGGTACTCAAATTATCGAACTATGGGGAGCCCTTTAAAGTCAATACAAATGCTTCAGACTGAGTGACGGTATCCGGTGCACGAGAAGGAGAAGACAGCGGTGGTCCACTGTCTACGAGTTTGGCGACACTACCTTCTTGGATCGCGATTTGTGCTAAGGACAGACAACATTGCTTTGAGCTATTTCTAAACTCAGAAGAAACTCTCTCCAAAGCAAGTATGATGGTAGGACTTCCTGGATGAATTTGATATGGCAATGGAGTATAAGCCCGAAAAGGTAAATGTCGTGGCCGATGCACTGAGTCGAAAAATGGAGTGTGTGAATGTCGTACAATTAGAGGGCAAAGGCTAAGCAAGTCAATTACACTCCAACTTCCTTTCCAAGATTAAAGATGGACTGTATAGTGATCCCCAGGCAGTAACCCTGATGCAACTTATTCAAGAAGGCAAGGCACGATTATTCTGTGTCTATGAGGGACTCGTTTACACAAAGGGGAATAGGGTTTATGTCCTTCGAGTGAGTAATTGTTTATAGACTTGTAGCTGTTCGTTCAACCTTCTAAAGTCCTTGTTTTCCTTCTCTCCCTCTTTTCTCTTGTGCACGTAAGGTGCTCACTGAATTGCTTGTAAAGCTTCCCATTTTCGCGAGATGTCAAGACTTGTCCGTCGCTCGTTCTTCAAACTAATCAACTTTCTCTTTTACAGGTCCTTCGGGACCTGCGAGAGGTTGCAAGTAGATTGATCTGACGCATATCCCAAGGGCGCAGCACGACTTAGGCAACACAAGCTAAGTTCGCGTTTTAACCATAAGGGTAAATCACGATTTAGACAATTCCAGCTAAGTTCGTAATATGAAGGTAAGATATTTATCCTCCATCAAAAGAACCAGAATAATATATGTGGTTATCTATTTCATCCCCTACACAATATAAGTTTTATTTCATCCCCTACACAATATAAGTTTGTTCACGATCCATGTCACCTCAAAGAATCAGATGTATAAATTTGTAACGAAGGAAGGGAGGAAAATTTTAAATTGAATCCTTTATATTCATCCAATCATTTTTTTAATTATGATTTTAAATCTTATATTGGTGATTTTCTATTTTGTGAAGAAACTTCAATGTGAAATAGAATATTAAATTTTAATATGAATTATATCATTTTCTAATAGTTTAATTTTTGGGACTAATGGTTGCCCAATTCAGATACATCCCAGTTTTGGTTTCTGTGGATGGCTGGTGACTGGTTTGTGATGATTCTTCATCATGATGAAAGCATGATGGAGAAGGTATGCAGCTTAAGGGGCTGATGGCAGAAAGCGAAGCCTGGACCAGGTGTTGCTACCCTGCACCGCTTTTATGTTGTTTTCTACTGGGTTTCAGTACCTTGATTGATGTCAACAGATTTGACAGGTAATGTTGACTTTTATGATATATATATATATATATATATATATATATATATATATATATATATATATATATATATATATATATATATATATATATATATATATATATATATATATATATATATATTGTAGGCAATGTATAAAGGTGATAATTGGATCACTTGAAATTCACAAAAAATACATATATATAAGTCTACACTGATCAAATGTAATAGTTTGAAGAACTGGAGACTGTACACTCGTGTGACTATGGAAGCAGAGCAATCTGGTCTTGTCATTGTTTGATTTATTTATGTGTACATCTTCCATGTGAATGCATGGTAGTAAAACAATAGGAAAATGTTGATCAATAATTGTACATGTTAATCCATAATCCAATTTGAAGATGAGCAAGCTGAAATATCTTTGTCATCAGTGAGCTAGTTAACAGATTGGGATTTGGCACCTATCAGCTGCTAAAAATCATTTTGTTTTCCCTCCAATGTGTGGAGAAACTGCACCCTGATTTGGTCTAATCCATGTTCTATACAGGATAATATAAATGATTATGAGAACTAGTGTTTTTCCACATGAAAAGACTATCCCTACTGAAGCACTATGTCTTATCACCAAACAAGAAAAAAAAGGGATAGGATCTCTGCAAGGGTGACCCATACAGACAAAATACAATCCATGGCACACTGTAGTTACTGTGTTAGGGTCCTTTACAATCATAAGAAGAAAAGTTGAATTGATGCTTTGTTGGTTGCAGCATCAACATTTTGAATCATAAGGATGAGAGCTACATAACAACTGCAGATTTAATGGGTTCAACAAAACTGTAATTGCTGCATATTGTAGTACTCTATTCATCTAGGAAGCCTATACTAAATCTGCTGAAACAATTCATTTTGAATCATAGGGATGAGAGCTACATAACAACTGCAGATTCAATGGCTTCAACAAAACTGTAATTGCTGCATATTGTACCACTCTATTCATCCAGGAAGCCTATACTAAATCTGCTGAAACAATTCATTTTGAATCATAAGAATGAGAGCTACATAACAACTGCAGATTCAGTGGCTTCAACAAAACTGTAATTGCTGCATATTGTAGTACTCTATTCATCTAGGAAGCCTATAATAAATCTGCTGAAACTAACATGATAGTTGCCTGCTGCAAACCATAGCCAATCGGTAAGATCAGAGAGCAGATTGCAAGAATGAATGTGAGGCCAAGAATCATGTATGTTATTCTAGCAATTAAGACTCATAACCACTGTTTGATCTCCGCAGATGGAGATCAGATGAGTGGTCACTTAAAAGTCTCACTAATTATCTTCTCATTCTTTTGTTGTTTGCTTTTCTCAAAAAGATTTCATGTCAGTCCTTACAATACTTTCTGATTAGGAAATAATGCAAGGGGGATGTGGTAGTCTGAAAAGAAATGCTTACTAAATCTCAGAAAGGAGAAAGGAATGCAAGACATCCCTCTCATCCTCTCGACGACAATTTCTACAAGTAAAACATTAATTATGATTGGTTTTCTATCACATAAAAGTAAAACATGCTATCATAAAAGCCTTGAAGACTCTTATCATACCATATGCAACAAGATAGCATTCTCTTGCAGGTTGTTTATGGTGGAGGAAGACTAGTGTCAGATATCAGAGAAGGTGCTTATACTTGGAGATGATAATAAGACACTGGAGAAGAACCAAAGCTACAAGGTGATAGATACCCTGGGCAACATAAGGACTCTGTTGTTGTCATCATTTTCCCCTGGTTTTAAATTCTTCCTCTATCTTATTGCACCTCTTTTTTGGGTCTGTCAATGGGGGATGATTTGTACAAATAGGGCTGATGCAAGACATATATGAAGCAGGAATCTTCTCGAGAACAGATGCAATGAATGAGCTTTTGCTTTTCTATGTGAGGATATTTTAAGGTCAATGATTCAGTGCCATGGAGCAATTGCCCTTGCTCAGATCTCCCACTTGACAAGAGAAGTAAATTACTGCAATTATGAGCTTAGGTTTCAGGGCATGGGGTCCCACAGGTGGACATCTATTTGAAGAGTAGTAGCTGGCCATGTTCAATCATCCAAGCTATTGCCATTGTGGGCAGTGGGTGGTAACATCTACTGGTTCTGAGCAGCCTGCACATCACAGTCAAAAAGTCTCAATTATGGAAAAGGTTCACCAATCATCCATCAAACCTGTTCTAAGATGATGGTGATGATAAGTTGAAGCATTCAGAATTAGTTTGACATACTTCATCACATTTCTAATGCTACAAAATTAGTCTCATGTGGATCTGAATGTGACTCAATTTACCATCCTGAAAATTTCATAGTACAAACACTTCTTCATATTCACAAAGACCTCAATTCATGGAAGTCAATTTCTTGCCAAAGTAAACTGTTCTTTAATTTTTTGCTTTTGGGAATTTAGTTCTTACTGGATTCAGATATTCTTGACATCAATTGAGGTAGAATTGATTCTATGACTTCCTCCCAATTTGACTTACTTGAAATTACTATATAATTGCACATTTGATAAGGTAACCCACTTGGGAAAATCTAAATGTAGAATCATGACATATTTGTTTCAGTCAACTTATCTTTTCCCTCTCAAACTTAAATGATCCCATCATCATTCTATTCAGTCATTTTTGCCCCCTGATATACCCAAAAGTCATATTTGCTTGGCTCAATTAAAGACACCAACTTGCCGCACACATATATTTATACATAAAAGTAATTTTTTAGGAGTAAATTTCTAAGAAAATATTTATATTTTAAATATTTCTCAATCAGTACTCATAATTTTATTTTATTTTTCTAATATTATCCCTAATTTTAAAATATCTGAAGTATCCTATATAAATATATACATATATATATATCTGTTACTGTGACCTATTATAGTATTTTAGTTTGTTATAATGTTTTAACCATGACAACGAAAGAGGTACAATGTCACTTTCAGTAGCAGTTCATACTTCATAGTGTTTTAGACATCTCAATAATTACTATAAATATTATTAAAAACATTATAAATGAGTTAAATAAAAATACTATAACAGTTGAAAACTAATAAAAAAAAGATGAATTTGTTTAAAAGATATTTTAAGTTTTTAAAATAGGGATACTGATTAGAAAAAAATAAAAAAAAGAGGTACCCTTTGAAAAATACTCAAAATATAAATAATTATTTTTAAAAAATTGTATATACTATGATCGATTATTTGTTATCTAAAATGAATGAAAATTGGAATTTGATAGTGAACCAAATCTAATAATTTATTTATCGAATCAAATGTGAATCAATCGACTGAGATCAGAATAATACTCGTTGAAAATTCTTCTCTAATCTATTGAAAGAAACAGAAGCTTGTCTTTTTTGTCAACCTTTCTTTGTTGACCATGAAATTGAAATGAACTCGATCGATCACACAAGCAGATGAAAGACAAAAAAAGTCCAATCGCAACTCACCACAAAAAGAGAAAAAGGAAAAGAAAAAGAAATTTTTAGCAACACAAATTAAATCATAATTCGCCACAAAAAAGAAGTAGAAAAAGAGGATTGCCGTTACCGTCAACTAACGTCGATACCGGGTGTCATCCGGTGGAGGCCGCGACCGCTGCGCCGGTTTCTTAAACGGCCCCGTCACCGTTTCGTGCTCCTCCCTCTCACCGTGTCCGTTATTCCTCGCCGACCCACTCCATGGATGGCGGCTGCGACCCCTGTGGAAGCCTCGAGGCTTGACTTATTTCCCCACGTCTCGAACGCTCTCCTTCTCCTTTGAGCTCCATAAGGTAATCCTCTAAGGGAGATCTCTCCAATCCCTTCGTTCCCAGCGTCAGAACGAGGGTTTTATTCGCTGCGGCCCCTTTTCCTCCCTCCTCTTTGGTTCGCCCCTCCGCCTCTCTTGTTTCTGGTGAGAGAAATTGTTTCAAGTTTGTATCTTTTGGAGGCAAAGGCAAAGAATTTGATTCGGTTTGTTAAGGGATTTGGAGAAATGTGAGGCTTTCTTTATGGGGTGCTTGTATTGGGTCTTGTGGATCTCGATCCCCACCACCAGATAGATAGGATCGGAAGAGGCGAGGAGGTGATCAAGCAGAAGAAGGAAGAGACGGAGAGGGACGAGCGAGATCACGGCATGGGTGAGTCCATCCTCACCACCCTGTCCATGGAGAACCACCACCACCACCCCCCCCAACCCTCCACCCTGCTCTCCATGGACCCGCCGGACCGCCGGCGGTGGCCGTCTCCGCCCACAATGACTGCGACCACGAGCTATCCATCATCCAGCAGCGCCGGGAGACCGTCCTCTCCGGTGCGCCCGACATCAATCTCCCGCTCTTGGTCGACCAGTCCCCTCCGCAGCAGCCTTGGGACCATGACCCCATGGACGTATTGGAAGTCGGCCTCGGCCCTCAGATCTACGACCATGATGCCGTCCTCCACCTCCCCAAGGCAGGCGGCTGCGTCGGTGGCGCCGCGGGGGCCCGTAAATGCGCCAAGCGAGGGGACAGCATATGGGGCGCGTGGTTCTTCTTCACTTTCTATTTCAAAAGCCTGCGCTTGTGGAGAAATCCAAGAGCAAGATTATCCGCGACCCGAATGGTGTCCTCAGGATTCGACAAGTCCGACCTGCGTCTCGATGTGTTCCTTGTCCAGCACGACATGGAGAACATGTACATGTGGGTCTTCAAGGAGCGGCCGGAGAACGCCCTGGGAAAGATGCAGCTGCGGAGCTACATGAACGGGCACTCACGCCAAGGGGAGCCCCAGTTCCCCTTCAGTGTTGACAAGGGCTTTATGCGATCTCATCGGATGCAGAGGAAGCAATACAGGGGGCTGTCCAACCCACAGTGCGTCCACGGGATCGAAGTAGTGAGGTCACCGAACCTCTCGGTGGTTGCAGAGGCCGATCGGAAGAAGTGGATGGAGCTCACCGGCAGGGATCTGAGCTTCTTGATCCCACCAGAGGCCTGTGATTTTGAGTCATGGAGGAATCTTCCGAGCACAGATTTTGAGCTCGAGAGACCTCCACCACCTCTGAAGAGCGCATCACATCCCAATTCGAGGAAATTGCTAAATGGTTCAGGTCTTAATCTTTCAACACAGCCATCAAATCACGCAGGTGGAGATTGTATGGATCTTTCTCCGGTGTACAACAAACGCAGAAAGGATTTCTTTTCCCATGGGACAAACGAGGATATTTGTATGTCCGGCAATCCTTATTCAGATAGACCTCAAGATATGGAAGTTCATCCAGCCGAGCCATCATGGGTGAATGAGTTTACCGGTGTAATGAGACACGCATGTGGGCCGGTGACTGCTGCAAAGACAATATATGAGGACGAAGAAGGGTACTTGATCATGGTGAGCTTGCCTTTCTCTGATCAGCAGCGGGTGAAGGTATCCTGGAAAAACACTCTCACACATGGAATAGTAAAGATATCATGTGTCAGTACTGCCCGGATGCCTTATATAAAGCGACACGATAGAACATTCAGGCTCACGGATCCTTCCCCGGAGCATTGCCCTCCAGGAGAATTTGTGAGAGAAATACCACTAGCTACGCGAATTCCTGAAGATGCCAAGCTGGAAGCTTACTATGATGAGTCTGGAACTGTTTTAGAGATAATGGTACCTAAACATAGCGCTGGACCTGAAGAACACGAGGTACGGGTATGTAGGCGCCCTCCTCATCTAGGTGCCAATGAGCTTATGTTGACATAATAGGCAGTAATTTAGTATGTATTGGTTGGTTTCCATGGTTAATTTTCCATTGTTTACTAACTCTGTATCATAAAAAGGAAATTATGAAATGAAAGTTTATCTTTGTCATGTGAACTTCTCTTGCAAATTTGGTTTACTAACTTGGTGTTTTGTGATGTTCAATCAGCACATAAACTGGGAAGTTAAGGAAAGATGGCACAGATTCTCTATACTTCATTTGCCTTCTCAAGTTTATTTTGACATTGGAATTGAGTTAAGAGTTACAAAATTCTCTCTCTCTCTCTCTCTCTCTCTCTCTCTCTCTCTCTTATAGGCATAACCATTTGTCTTTATGGTTCATCTGTGAATTGGCACCTCAGTCCCAGTATGTAGCTCTTTTGGATTAACAAGCAATAGTATATTTTAGTATATACTTTCAAATGGTACAACTTGTTGAGATCACTTTACATTAGATTTTTTTTTCTCATAATTTGTACATATAATTTTGTATGCTGTGTTCAAATAGATGGGCCTTCTGCATTCATTTTGCAAGTCATGGCACTTCATGAATTTGTACTCTATGTTGGATAGATTACTTAAGCTAAGCATGAGCTCCGAAGTCAAGCTTGATTACCCATAAAAGGACTTCATAAGTGAATCAGCTTCTTATCTTTTGCTAATCATCCCACCTGTACTTCCATCTCTTAGTAGCAGCATTGCTGGATGATGACATAGATATTATAGTTGATCATGTGGAAATTATTCATTATACTACAGAAACATGTTAAAGTATGCTTCTTAGATTTAAAGATGGGCCTCTGGAATGTGTTTATGGAGGAAACAAGTGGTGGAAATCTTGTTCACTGTGAAGTCCCTTCTTCTAGTATGCATAGGTTGATCAGTACAAATTTGTAATGTTGTTGAACACAGTTGTGGTATGGAAATCCATTTTGAGTGCAAAATTTGCAAAGAAGAGAAACTAGAGGATATGACATAAGAAGAAGAGAGAGAAGAGAGAGAGGAAAAAGAGAAGAGAGAAAGTTGAAGGAAAAAAAAAGAAAAAGAAGAAAAAGGAAGAAAATAGAAGAGAGAGAAAGGAAAAAGAGGAGAAGAGAGAAAGTTGAAGGAAAAGAAGGAAAAGGAAGGCAGAAAACAAAGAAGAGAAAGAAGGAGAGAGGAAAAGGAAGAGGAATGTCTCTCTCACCTTCTACTTTCGTTTCTTATTCTTGTGATTGCGTTTCATTTAATAAAATGCATACATGTTGTTGATACATGATTAAAAATCATTTATGATATGCATGTTTTGATTTTCTGATATAGGCTGAGTTAAATTGTATGATCAATTTATGATTATATTATAATTCGAGGCATTACAGCATATGATTGTAATCATGAAAAATGTTAGATGGGTTGATGAGTGGAATGAAATCTTTTCGGTTCTTATATATTAAATTAGTAAACTTACTATCTCAAATAGGAAATTTGAGTATATTTCCAACTTACTATCTGTTTGTATATATTAAATTAGTAAATTACATATTATCTTTTTAGTATTTTGATATTTATAATTTAAAAAAATTATATTGACGAAGATAAAATATTTAATCTCATTTCTTCATATACTATCGATTTTATTGTTAAAAAAATAGATAAAAAAAATAATTTTATTATTTTCACCATCCAAAAAATATTAATTTCATAGAAGGATAACTTATGTGAAAGTTTCGTTATCTGTCCAACAACGACGTCGGTGGTATTCTTATCTCTTATATCGTCTCATTCCTCTTGTTTCGTTATGTTTTTATAGAAACTATCCTTTTAAGAATAATAAAATTATTTTTATTTTTATTTTTAACGTTATTTATGTATATGAAAGTACAGGGAAAATAAGATTAAATATTTTATTTTTATAATTATAGGCATGTCAAAACGGGAGGAGTTCGTGGACGGAAGCAAACATGACAGCCATGCAAGGTCGTCTCAGCTTCCACGTCTGCTGACAAAGAGAGGTTGTGGATCGCTGTCCAGGCCAGACAGGATCCGCGTCCGCATTAAGAGGAGGCAAACATGGTATGTGGAAGTGGACCTCGGTGGCTGAAAGCTGAACCCTGTTTGAGGTCAGGGAGTCAAATCCTGACTCCGTAGTTGATCAAATCGGGCCTGCTTAGCCAAGACTAATTGGTTCGGGTTGAACCGAACTCGAATGAACCCGATCGAGCGATCCGATCAATCTCCATGCTGACGCGCGTGATCAGGCTCGCATTTACTCCTTCAAATTGACCGCTTGTTAAATGTGGAGCCCATGTGGGGCCCGCCCCCACTTTTGTTTGCGTCTTGCCTGCTTTACCGGATCCACCGACCTCTCGGAATGCGGTGCACCAACCGATGGAACCATATCTTTCGCTCACCGCCTTCGTTACCCGGCTGTTTATTCCCTAGACAGCACAGGGCCCCGCTGGATTTAGTTTGCTATTATTTTTATTTACCTTGCCGTTTTACCTGGAAAAGGGTAACCCGAAGTATCAACAAACCCGCACGGCATCGGGCAGGAAACAGGAAAACGTAGTTTTCCATTGGTTAGAACTCGCTGAACCACAAACGAGACCAATAAGGAAGTGCCATTCCCACATCTGATGACTACGCCGCTTCGTGGAGTCGGTGATTCTTCTCGGCCGTTTCATACGACGGCACGCCAGCTCAGTTTCGGCTTATTTTGGCGATCCCACTACTCGTTATATACGAAGCCCATCTCACGCTCTGCTCTCCGATCTCCGACCTCGAGCGGCTTCATCTTGATCGATCTCTGACCTCGACTAGTCTCGTTTCCTTGACTCGAATCGTACAAGGTACTTCTTCTCGATATCAAAATGACCGGATCTTTTAATCGCTGGGCCGATGGTTTCGAGATCTAGACTTGTGATCCCGGATCCGGTGGCGCTTCGCTCTCGTCAACTTTGCTTATATTCGAAGAATCGATTCTTTGCTTCCAACTGAGTTCCTCTTTTACTGCATCAGTCTTTGATTTGGTGATTTTCGTTCTTTTACAACTACGTAAAGATCCCTCTGATCCAAACTGTTTCTTCACCGCTTAGCTTGTTGGTCGAATTGAAAGGAGAAGATTAGGGATTTTTTACTGCAATTTTCGATTAACGTTTGAATCTATGATTCAAATGTGTTACGATTTACTAAGTTTTGCTAAGATTGTGTGTGAGATCTTGGGGTAGTGAGGATTTTTTAACCAAATGGTGCAGATCGGTGCTCTCTGGCGAGATCTGAGCAATGGCGAAGGAGACTGCCAATGGCGAGCAGCATACCATCACAAGGCCGCCTCCGACTCCTTCGCCACTCCGGTTTTCCAAATTTTTTCAGGTGAAAGACTGATGTGTATTTTTCATGTTTGTGATCATATGGATCCTGCTACCAGAGCTGTGGCTTCTTTCAGTTCATCATCATGTACAGCATATACTGGACTTGGAACTAGTAAAATGTCCGGGTTTGGTAGAAGAGCTACATTTCCTTTCAGTCCACTATCATGGACTGGTGCACATTGTTCAGATCTAGTGATGTACATGAAAAGTCATTATTGCTTATAGTTCAGATCTACTCATGATCTTTGAATTCTACACTCATTTCATCTCTGTTTCAGAAATTTGTTTGTGGATGTTGTCTGCTTATCATGCTTTTGCTGAAATCTTGTCTTCATTGCAGCCCAATCTGCGAATTCTGGTTACTGGAGGGGCAGGATTCATTGGATCCCATCTTGTTGACAAGTTGATGGAAAATGAGAAGAATGAGGTATGAATCAGAGGATGTGATTATGTTGTACATCTAACATGCCCGAGCACTCACCGATAGCTTCGTAGATCAATATTCATCTGCTAAAGTCAACATTTGGCATGATATGCATGCTGCTTTTCTGAAGTAACTATTCTAAATCATCAATATGTTCCATTGCTATTGATAGTAGGATGCATGACGTGAGAGATAGACAAAACTGCACAGTTATAAAATCTATTTACTTCTTTGATCCTTTCCAATGATTCTAGAACCAGGTACCTCCCCGACCTGATTGGCTTCCACAAATTGTGGAAGAGAACCAATTATCATTTCTTCATGAAGTTGATTTTTCAATAAAATGTTACCCACAATGTATGTGTGTATATATATATGTATGAATGTATATATATATGTATATATGCATATATATGTATATATGTATATTTATATGTATATGTACATGTATTCATATTAAATAAAACAGATATATTGACCATATGAATTAATGTTCATATCTGATAAATAAGTTTCAAGTTATGTGTTCCCTTATATCTGAAATCTCCAGGTTATTGTTGTGGATAACTACTTCACTGGCTCCAAAGACAACCTTAAAAAATGGATTGGGCATCCAAGATTTGAGCTTATTAGACATGGTATCTTCTTTACAATTATCTATGAATGTGTCAGTTATTAATTTCTGTCACTGTTTTATGTCTATGTTGGATTAAAATCTTCAGTTTCTCTTGATGGAAACTTCAAGGATGATGTACATGATACGACACCTTTAGATTCACCTTTTTCCATTGCAGTTGAGTATTAGACCGTTAGACCGGGTTATTGATTTTAAAATACTATACTACAATAGGACAGTGTTGGTGATAAAGATTGATTTACCTGCATAGATAATATTTCAACTTAGTTATTTTTGGTAGTGTTATAAACTCATCACATTTTGTTCTGATTTTGTACAACATAGTAGTTGATAACAAATAGAAGAAGTGAACATTTGATCTATAAACTTTAATGGTTTATATATATATATATATATATATATATATATATATATATATATATATATATATATATATATATATATTTCTTTGGTCTAATAAATGCATAAAGATTAGTGACACTGACATTGTCAAATGATCTATAAAGTGTTGTCTTAGAACATTGCAGTTCAAGGATCTAAGCTTGATAGGAACTTGAAGTAAACAAAATTTTTGGAGAAAATTATTGATCAATTAGTATGTCTTAGCATCTCTTGGTGGAAAAACTATCTCCAAGTCTATGGGGGAGAACCTCGACATCTTGTTAATGTGCAAAACACTCTGATTAGTCACCTCCTTATAAGATTTGTTTATCCTAATCTTCATAAAAAATATTAAGTAAGTTTTTGTTAATCATGTTCTTCACCTGGTTTAACTATAGCTGATACTATCTTTGACATGTTATCTTCATGTGCTATTCATATGTTTATTATTTGCCTCTGTGCTTCACTTGTTTCCAGATGTTACGGAGAAATTGTTGGTCGAGGTTGATCAGATCTTTCATCTTGCTTGCCCAGCTTCTCCCATTTTTTACAAGTACAACCCTGTTAAGGTTTGTATCATTACCATGGAATGCAAGGAAAGCTGCTTTTGAGGACAGAACCTCCTCATATCGCTTGTTTTACCGTACCTTACATGATTATTGTCTCAGTTTGATTGCTCGTCTATTCATATGTCATACATACTGAACTTTAAGTGATAACATCAGCATTTGATATTTACCAGACAATAAAGACAAATGTTATTGGCACCTTAAACATGTTGGGGCTTGCCAAAAGGGTTGGAGCAAGGTGGATTTATGCTGTTCCTTATTTCTTTTTTGATGTCATGCTCTTTGTCTGTGGTGACATGTTTTAGTTATCCATGTATCTTTTATCTTACAGGATCTTGTTGACATCAACCTCTGAGGTATATGGTGATCCTCTGGAGCATCCTCAGAAGGAAGAGTATTGGGGCAATGTTAACCCAATAGGTGTGCCATACACATCTATGGATTTTCTGATCTGATTTCTACTCTCTATGCTTCTATTTATCATCTTTATTTTGTCTGTTTGTCTCCTACAGCAATCATATGCATTACATTCTCCTCTTACACTTGGATTATCCACCAATTCGCTCAAATGAGCATTTGTTTCAGTCAGACTTCTGACACGTTTTAGTGTATCTCAATTCCCAAATATAACTTTGCAACTTGTAGCGGATGAATGCCTGAATAAACTTAATATGTGGGGCACACTTGGGACTCCCTAACTTAAGTCCATTCTAATTTGCATATTGAATTGGAACATACATAATACACATGTATAGTGATGTTTCTCATATATGAATTATCATGTGTAGGAGCCGTTGAGCAAACTGTGGTTAAGCATTGTCCTGTGCCCTTTGCTTCCATGCTTAAAACAGTACTTTTAACTTCATTTTTCCATGTAGTGTTACTGTATTCTAGCTGTTAAAAGCACTAGAACACAAGTATAGATAAGAGTCCATTTGAGTTATCAATCATTGCAATTGCGTTATAATTGTTATAATTCCTGGCTTTTTCCCCACAGGAGTCAGGAGTTGCTATGACGAGGGGAAACGTGTGGCAGAGACTTTGATGTTTGATTATCACAGGCAGCATGGCATAGGTATGCCAAATGTAACTTCTTTTTTTTACTGGGAGGAGGGGGTTGTTCATTAGATAGGCTAAATAGTGATCCGGTTGAAATAATCCTGGTACTTTCACTAAAGTAATTTACTTTCTTTTGATGTATCCTCTTGTCAGAAATTCGAATCGCTAGAATTTTCAATACATACGGACCACGCATGAACATTGATGATGGCCGTGTAGTTAGTAACTTCATCGCTCAAGCAATTCGGTATTATGCTTGCATTCTTGATGTTTGTTATGCATTCTTTTGAATCAATATATAATCACTTTTCAGTGTCATTGATTGTCTCGTCTTTAATCATCATTTTGCTAATTCCTTCTGCTCTGTTGCCAACAGAGGTGAGCCACTAACGGTTCAATCACCAGGGACACAAACTCGAAGCTTCTGTTATGTTTCTGACATGGTACACATCCTATGTTTAGAATCCATCACCGAAATATTGATCACAACCTGGTTGTTTGATTATATAATCTTTTAAAAAACTGAAGGTTGACGGACTTATCCGGCTGATGGAAGGAGAGCACACCGGTCCTATTAACATAGGGAACCCAGGTAACTCTTAAATTTCCTTTGTTCTATTTCGCATGGTGTTTTGGTCTCCTAATAGAGGCAGCAGTCTGGGGCTTGTTGGTACTAGAGAGTGTGGTATGATGTTTAATTTCCTCTGTCTAATTGCATTGTATATGCTGCAGGTGAATTTACGATGATGGAGCTGGCCGAGGCCGTCAAGGAGGTCAGTAACATTCTTGAAAATGCCAATAGCATGGATCAATAGTTCTATAAAGCCTGCTATCATCCCTGCAGTGACTTTGCCATGACCACTTTACAGAAATTCCTAATCTTGATGTTGCTCGACAGTGTTTCTATCTCGATTGAGTTTGCTTGCTACATGAGATAAATGACTACTGTTATCTCATCCCATTTGATTTATTTATCAGCTGATCGACCCAGCAGTGCCTGTGAAGATTGTGGAGAACACACCTGATGACCCACGACAGAGGAAGCCAAACATCACAAAGGCCAAGGAACTACTTGGTTGGGAGCCTAAGATTACTCTTCGTGAAGGCCTACCGCTTATGGAGGATGACTTCCGGCAGCGGCTGGGTGTACCAAAGAAGCATATCAATTAGTCCCAAGTCTATTTCCAAAGAAGCTGCATCTCCACGGCATTTGTGCATCATATCGTAATAAGCCATTCTGTCGTGTCTATCCAATTACTTGGTAAATATCAAGAACGGTTGAAATACTTAGTACCTTCAAAGACAAAAATGAACCAAGTATATGATGAATGTTCATGCAAGTATGTATGGAGAACAGTAATACACTGATGTATTTCTTTGGTTATTTCTGCCTTCCTAAGAAGCTAATCTGTTTGATGCATGGCATGTGTATTGAACCTCTTTAGTACCCATGAATTTTATATACATGCTGATGAGGTAGCAGATCCAGATCCATGATGATAATCTGGGTTAATTATATATTATCTCTTATAATTAGTTATTTTTATGATTCTTATATTTTTAAAAATTATATTGAAACATTTAATCTCGTTTCTTTGTGGATTCTGTTGACGAAAATACCACAGACAGAGATATTGTACTATCAATTCTATTGATGAAAATACTACATGTGTTCAGTGATAATATTTTCATCAACAAAATCAACGAAAATTTTCATCAACAAAATCAACGACGACGTGAGGAAAAACGAAATTAAATATTTTATTTTTACAAGTATAAAAGTGAAATGCTAAACATAATTAATTATATAAGATAATATGTAATTAGCCCTTCTAATCCTATTCTATGTAGTCGTGTTGTACTAGATCAACTTTTCTAGAGTTGAGTAACATTTGGTCCATGTTTGTGTCAGTGAATGCTAATCCAGGGGAAGGCTGACCGCTGGATCCTTCCACGAGGAAGCCACTGTTTGGCATAGGTTTATTCACTGATGTCAGATTAAGACATCCATTCATTTGGTCTTGAAATAGTTACATGTGGATTTCATGATCAACGCAAGGACCAGAGGAGGTCAAATTCAAGGTACTTAGGCTACACGTCATGACATACCTAAGGCTTGCAATTGAATCACCAAATTAAAAGCTCTGTTCAAAGTAAATAGTGTAAGTCTCCATGTATAAGTCTCATTTGAGCCTACAGGTTTAGCCATAATAGTTATTTGACAGGCTCTGTTAGGTTCAGTTTATTCTCACTACTTGGTTCACCATAACTTGTTAGCTTCCAGATTAATGTAACATTAGGTAATAGCTTCAAGAAGGATTTCCATAATCAAATCAATCCATTTTTTTGCTAGATGACGCACAAAAGTCAAGAGGAAACTGTAGAGCGTGGGAATGGCATGCTGACTACAAGGAAAGTCAAGATTCATGAACCCTCCAAACCTATGGAAAGAAGAAACACGAAACTTGCTTTGAAGGGAAGAGCTCGAATAAGCAAAATATTTGGTAGAGGGGCCCCTTCTAATCTTAGAGGTCAACAGTAGATGGTGCAACTCCAATTCTCCAGCTTAAGGAGGGGTAACAGGTAACTTGACACTCGTGAATCAGGACCCCCTTTGAGACAAGCAAGCAAAGAGTGGCGTAAAAAGACATCTCCATTAAAAATTAGAAAGAGACATCAACTAGAGACACTTCTAAAAGCTATAAAAAGGATAGCAGTCTTTTTCCGAGTATAAGATTCAGGCTATGCAGTGAGATACATGGACAAAATGTTGATTGTTGGAGCTTCATTTGATCTTTACCTGGGAATTGAAAAAGGCTGGCCAGAAGAAGACTTTTCAAGTTAAAGAACAAATAACTGTTAAGTTCTACCTTCATGATATATTCTAAGCCCAGTACAGATATACCTTAGATGTGAACCAATCAAGTTAAACTTAGATGCTAATTAAGCAGAAGCAGACTAAACCCGTAAACATGCCTAAAGATCAGGAAAATGTAATAAATCACATGCTCCAAAAGAAAAAGGTACCACAAAAAAATGTCAAACTGATAGCCCACACTTGTATTCCTCCAAATGATGTTTTGAATCACTCAGAAGATAGCTAAGGTTGAAGGGTTAATCATTTCATTCACTGAAACAACTCAATCTTTTATTAACTCCCTCGATTATCACACTCATGCATGCATGGTCGCATATATGTAATAGTTATTCAAGACTGCAAAGCCACAGTTGGTTGCAGAACAAGTTCTCAATTGTAAACCATGTCACAAACAAGCATAATGCACAATCATTATTAGAATATATCCCTTCTAGTGTCAACCCATTAAAGGCTTCATTTGTTATATCTGGTCCAGTAAAAGAGCAGACAAGATCCAGTGGCTATCAATTAACTGGTCCTACAACACCACCCTTCAGCATTAAGATACCAGCTCTACCCTTGAAGGTGCACTCTAATTTGAGTCTTTGACCACAGGAACCAGTTTGGTGGACCAAGATAAACAAAATAGATAAATATAGAGAGTTCTATTTGAGTCTTTGGACCACAGGAACCAGTTTGGTGGACCAAGAATAACAAAATAGATAAATATAGAGAGTTATAAAGAAAGAGACAAGACGGCACATAATTGATACAAACACAAGACAAAGAAATGAACAACTTCAGATGAGGAAGACCAACAACAGATAAAATTGCTTAAAGCTTCAGAACCAGAATAGAATGGTTGATTTGCCACCAAAAAGAAAAAATGTTAGCCTGACCAGTTGATGTAACTCACTCAATTCATTTCTTCTCCAACTCAGGATCAGTCCATTGTAAAATACAATAGGAGCAAAATCTATCGAAACTCTTGAAGTACAAAATGTAAATATGAAGGTGAAAGGCATAGTGATGCAAAGAGCTGGTGAACAGAAGGATTCATGAACCTATCAACTCTTTCTCGTTACAAACTATATTGGGCCACATGACAAGAAAACTGCAGGCCTCAAATGGAGAGGAAAACTTTGGTCATGTATCGAGGTCTTCGAAATGGATAAGCCAAGCCCATTCCGTGGGGCAATTTAGCTTGTTAGAAAAAGAGATGAGCTCGAAGAAACCATTGTCGCCGTCATCCCACTAATGAGCGTCCTACAGTCAGAACAAGGACACAAGGCATCCGAAACATTGTAGTACAATGGATGAACGGAAATGCTCAACTGCGGATCGAGCATCCTTACCGCGAGTATCTCTGCTAAAGCTTAATCTTGCAAGAATTCGACCTAATACTACATTCCATCTGATGTGAATCTATGTCAAGGTCTGATCTCAACTCACGCATCATTCGCATTAGCTACCGTTCAACGTCTACCGTTCAATCAGATCACATCACAAGTTGGATCGTTTCTAGGCATCTAAGTAAGAAGATCAGATAACCACTGGATGCATCGGAGAGGAAGGATGGATGAAATTACCTGCGAGGCCGGCCGGCGGTACTGGCGAATCCGATGAGGAAGGGCTAGTTGCGGTCTCACCCCCGCCTCAAGAACACCGGCCACCGATCGGACTTCCTCATCGCTCTTCCTCCACCGCCCCCCTTCCGCCCATGGCTATTTGCCTCCTCATCCGCCAAGCAACCGCAACGCCCTCCCCTCCCTCCCGAATGTTAGTTGGTGTAGAGCCGAACTGGTCTTCCATGGGTTGGGCAATTCACTGTAGACTCGGCCCAAGAATATGAATGATTACGGGTAGAATACCTGCAATTTTATCCGCATCCGAACCCGAATCCGTTCCTCATCAGCGACGATAGTAGATGATCATCAACCCAGCTCTAATATCAAAGATCGTTCCAGCCGTCCATTCATCCTTCGTTCCCGTTTTGTCGGGTTTTGGATGGGTCATGAGTTAGGTTGGCTCTAAATTCCTAATTACGTTTTATTCATGAATATTCGTTCGATGTCAGTCGCATATAATCATCTCCAACAATAATGTCAATAACAACAACCAACAAACTATAATACGCTAATTATTTGAGGTTGGCTCTATGATATAGCATCTTCTCATAGAGATCTTATCTCCACTTGCATGAGTTATGTAAGGAAATAATACCATATGGTGATAGGAAATATATGTGGCTACATAGAACATATCAGCTGTATACTTCATAAGATTAACGCTTCATTAGGGGGCTATGATTTCTGCACTTATTAGGAGTGTCAATTCTTAGTCGGATCCTAGCTGGATCCGACAGGATAAACTATCCTATATTGTCTGGTAGAGTGGCTCGTGGCCCCCACAAACACTACCTGACACTGAATTCCACGTAAGCAATCGCTCGATGGGCCCCGGATGGGTCTCGACGGAAGCCGGTACCATCACATCATCAGTCGGAGAGCAATCATTAATCGGACGGTGGGGACCAAGCCTTATCGCTTGCCATCAAGATCACATCAGACAACCGTTAAAATATCATCAAACGGCCTTCGCTTTCTACCGTAACTTTGGACGACAGACTCTTATTGGTTTCGTCCGCGTCGACCGTCCGATTCAAAACGAAGGGTGAGGAGTAGCAATGATCGGCGGCGGCGTCCTGGGCCGCAGTGGGTAGACGCCCTGCCGCCAGGCGCGTGTCGGACGCCGATTACGGAGCACCTATCCCACGGTTGGATGACCGACACGTTTCAAATAGATCTCACCCGTGTTCGTAGTGACGCGGCGAGAC
The DNA here is from genome assembly GCA_004837865.1 of Musa balbisiana. Taxonomy (NCBI): domain Eukaryota; kingdom Viridiplantae; phylum Streptophyta; class Magnoliopsida; order Zingiberales; family Musaceae; genus Musa; species Musa balbisiana. Next base: position 35,340,312 of record CM017195.1, read on the forward strand.
GAGCACGGTGGGCGGAGTCACGGGACTCGATATATGGAGCACGCCGTGGTAGCGACGGAGGCGGGCTTCGCTTCGTTGATGGGATCGAGGATCTGAAGACCACCGGATTAGGATCGAACGGCAAGGATGGGGGTGGCGAGCGACGATGTGGTGGTGATCGAGGTTGCGAAGCGGGCCGGCGAGCCGAGCGTCGTCACCGTCAATTGCCCCGACCAGACCGGCCTCGGCTGCGATATCTGCCGCGTAATCCTCGAGTTCGGCCTCTGCATCACCAGAGGAGGTGAAGGCCGTTCCTTCCTTTTATCGTTATTTCTTTCGCTTCATCTTCTCGTGATTTTATCGTTATTCGCCGTGGTATATGCTTTAGTTTAGGGTTTGTTCATTATTCTTGTAAGCTGTACGAACAAGTTTCGAAGCTTTATTCATCAGATTGTGTTCAATCTGTTCTACTTCCTGATCTCGTGATGGGATGTTATGGTTGATTTGAGTCTACAAAAGATCGAATCTTGGAGTTGTACATGGGACAATTATGTGACATCTCTTCGGATCTGTTTCTGCATGATAAATTGGTTGATGTAGTGTCTGCAAAACTTCATTTTGTGCATCGACATCCATGTTTCGGAAGATTACCATATCGAGCTCCTTATCTCCTGTTTGGTTTCAAATTGGCTGCTTGGTCGATTGGGTTTGCATTTTCAATCTTTTAGCTGAACTTGTGTGTGTTTTGCCTTGCTACGAGAAGATGTCTCAACCGATGGCCGATGGTGCTACGTCGTGTTCTGGGTTGTCAAGCTTTCGGCCTCCATGAACATTCAATGGGAGAATTTGAAGAATCGGCTCATGTCCATCTGCCCCTCTTGCTCCATCCCATTCTACTTTGATCTGGTGAATCCACCCACATCTGCTCAGGTTTATCTTTTGAAGTTGTTCTCTGTGGATCGGAAGGGGTTATTGCATGGTAATAACATCTTTGAACTGCTTGTTAGCTTCCTCAGTTTGGAGATTGGGTTGCTAATCGGTGCCAAATGTGATGCAGATGTCACTCAAGTTCTTTGTGAGCTTGAGCTTTTGATCCACTGGGTTAAGGTCTCAACAACTCCAGATGGTAGAGTCGTGGACCTTTTCTTTATTACTGATGGCATGTGAGTGTAGAACTACGAGTTTTGGCTTTGCACTATTATCTATATCTGCAGTTCTTAGCTGTTATCTGATTATAAAATTTTCTGACATTTTTTTACATCACTGTCAGTGCTTCTATATGGAAAATCTGTTTCTATGATAACTTTCTTTTGTCTGTTATTGAATTGGCATGCTTTATGCTAGCGTTTGATCTAATTCGGGTCAGGGTTGTTCTTGCTTGAAGCTTGTATATTTGTCGTTCACTTCTCAGTAAGTTTAAGAGTAGCCCCATTGACACTTTGCTGCTTGTTTCCTACTGAATTTTTAGATTGTGGGCCTAACAACCTGTAATTTGACCAACTTGCCTTAGTACTCTATCATGTGATGTTCTCTTGGCTGATGGGATGACTTGTTTTCGCTAATACTTTAATGTGAAGGCATACTCAAGATCAGCTACTAAAGATTCTTGTTAGAATATAGAGTCACCTGCTCTTCTATATGCCCCATGCACTCTGTTTCTGGAGAGAAATTCAATTTTTTCCATAATTTTCTTAACCATGTTATTAGGTCTGTGTATCCCACGAATCCCTCTTTGAACATTTATTTGCACTTGATATAGTATGCTGACCTGTGTTTCTCTAGGGAGCTCCTACACACTAAAGAACGACAGGATGAGACATGTGAAAGATTAATTGCAGTTTTAGGAGAGTCTGTAAATCGATGCGAGATTCAGTTAGCTGAAGATTTTCAACAAGGTGTCTCTTCTCTGCCGCCGGTAGCTGCTGAAGAATTATTTAGCTTGGAGCTTTGTGATGGTGAATTTTGTTCACAGGCACTTAGTCCAGATATGAAGAGACTGAAGAAGGCTAATGTCAACATTGATAATTCATTGAGCCCTTCTCACACACTGCTACAAATTCAGTGTGTAGATCAGAAGGGCCTCCTCTATGATATTATGAGGACCTTGAAGGACTGCGATATTCAGGTAGTCCATATTTCCTTATGTCCTAAGTTATTCTGTAACATTTTTATAGAATCTGATAGTCCTGCACAAATAAGCATGTGTAGATATCTTACTTGGCTAAGGTAGATAGAAGAGAGGGTATATCTATAAGCAGTTGTTGTGCTAGTCAGGATTCCTTTAAAAGCTTAGAATCTATGTCGACTTGGTGGACCAAAAAAGGCACTGTGAGAGTTAGCATAAGTAACTTACAGAACTAATGAAGCTATGAAGGATATTTCCTTATCAGTCTTCTCTCTGTTTCTCGGGCCTAACATGTACCATTTTTCAAGATGTTGCTGGTTTGTCCTATAATCATGGTCTTTGGCTTGGAATTATTAATTTATCCATAGCTTACTGCATGTTGATAGTTCCATTATTTTTTTCTTGTGTTATTTTTAAAATGGATATTTGAGGTACCAAGCAACTGATAGCCATATTCAGGTATTATGGAGTTTCTGTCCTGAAGTAGTACTTTGTAAGAGTCAGTACAGTACTTCCATACTATTGTCATCACCTTCCATTATAACAAAAATAAACTCACCATGTGTTAATCTTCCTTTGTACTGCTTTTTTGCTTCCCAAATAGATAGCTTACGGCCGGTTCCTATCAGACATGAAAGGCTCTCGGGAGGTGGATCTTTTCATTCAGCAAACAGATGGAAAGAAGATTGTTGACCGTGTGAAGCAGGATATCCTCTCTTCTAGGTTGAGATTGGAAATGCTCCATCCTATGAGAGTGATGATCGCCAACCGTGGCCCAGATATCGAGCTTCTTGTGGCAAACCCAGTTGAAATGTCCGGGAAAGGGAGGCCTCTAGTCTTTTACCATGTCACACTAGCTCTGAAACTGCTCGGCATCTGCATATTCTCTGTAAGTAAACTGCAGCTGTTTCCTTTGCAGAACAAGTTACTTCAACTCTACCATGATTGTGGTTATGATTCACATGTTGTGTGCAGGCTGAAATTGGCAGACACAGAACATCCGAGAGACAATGGGAGGTCTACAGATTTCTGTTGGATGACAGCCTAGAACTTCCACTAGCAAATAGCCAGAGTAGAAGTCGGATTGTGGATACAGTGAGGAGAACACTAATGGGCTTCTGAGCTACTGTAATTTTCCAAAGGCTCACTGTGCTTGGTTACTTGTAAGTCCTCTAGTATTCTCTCAATGCATTTGTTTCTGCAATGGTGGTTGTGAACACCCTGTTCTTGTGTTGGACAAGATATATTCTTCATCTAATATTTATGATCTGGTACCAGGCATTTTGTCACCCCCTCAATGTTTTTCCAATGTCATCATTTAATTAGGATTTAATCAAGCAGATTTTTGTGAGGAACATATCAATTTAAGGCATGATTATTTGAATTTTTTTCATGCTAGTAATTTTTTAAAAAATATTTAATATTCCAAGCTGGTTGATATTATTTTTTTATTAATAATTTTTTAAAAAAATATAAATATAAAAATAAAAAGGCTCACCTACTCCTACTTTAAGGGAAGGATTCTTCTCCTTCATCCCTTATCAAGTCACAAAGAACGAGGAATTTATCATGTTAACATGTGTTTTTTGAAAAATAAATATTTTTTATTTTTATTTTTAAATTTTATATATTTAGATTTAAATTAAAATATATTATAATTATTCATGTTATATGTAGTTTTTAATTTTAAAAAATAAATATTTTTTATATATTTGGATTTGGATTAAAATATGTTATATAGTTTTCTAAATTTTTTATCTTGCATGATGCTAGTTATAATACTCGATTTTTATTATATTTCTAAAATAATTAATTAAAAATATTTTCCCTTATATAATTTGATCTTTTTAATATATTATTATTTATTATATTAATAATTTAATATTAATGATTAGATATTTTAATTATATATTCATGATACTATACCTTGAAATTGAGGAAATTAGTTAGCATTTGGACTGAAATCAACCAACATACCAGACTCAACCGATAGATTAGGTCTAACCCATAGGTTAGATCGTAACTTGCAACCTAGGCCAAGTCAGTAGGCTAAGCCTAGCTAATAGACTAGGCCCAACTAGAAAGTCATACTATAGCTAGACTAGGCCCAACTAGAAAGTCATACTATAGCCCATTAGTTAGCTCTGCATAGTCTAACATAGGCTAGTCATGTGTTATATATGTAGAGCACATGACTAGTCCATAAGCTATAGGTTGACTTAACCTGATATGATGTATGCACAGTCATATGCAATATTTATGACTAATACATGGGCTAAACTAACATGGCCTAGTGTTGCTTAGCTTAGTGTCCTTATTTTATTTGATTTAAGTCCAAATATTAATTATTAAAATCAAATTTGATGAGTTTAGATCGATTGATGATGATTTTAAACTGGTAACTTATTCAAATCTATTTAACTTCAGAACATAATCTAATCTAAATTAAATTAGTTAAGGGTCATTTCAAATAGGTTAAATGAGGATTAGAGATCAATTCTATGTTATAATTAAATTGAATCCAATTTGATTGATTAAGCTAAGATTCAAGTCTAATAGATATTGATGATGCTTGAAAAATAAATTAAATATTTTAATATATTATTTCATCTCGATATAGACGTGACTAGTATGAGATAATTTTGTTTCTCTATCAAGGATTAGTAGGGCAATTCCCTTCGGGGATTAGCGGATCATCAGATGTAGTGGGGATTATCTCCATCATGGTGAGTAAGGGTCATTATTGTGAGGATCGTAAAGGCACTAAGAGGGGAGGGAGTGAATTAGTACTTTCGAAAAACTTTAGTTTGAAAGTTCATTAGATGAAACCCGTATCAGAAATGCGTTTAATTTATAATGTGAGTAAAGATAGTGATTAACTAAATCAGTTAGTAATAAGAATAAAAAACATAAAGGAAAATGCAAACCAGATTTATAGTGGTTCAATCGTCCAGACATATGTCCACTCCTGATTCCTGTTCCCTCAAGGATATTGGTTTTTACTGTCAATTTTCTTTTCAACGGGTGAAGATCAATTACCTTTGTTATAACCCTCTCTCCTTTTCACGGGCTCAGGAGAGAACCTTCACACCTTTCTTTTACAATAAGACTTTACTTCTCCCTTAGAAAGACTTCTAAACTCAAGGAGGAAGAGACTCAATACGTTAAGAGAGTTTACACACTTAAAATCATAATTTTTTTCATACTCTTGTAAGTAAGCATGAGAGGGGTATTTATAGGCCCCAAATGGCTTCAGAAATGAAGCCAAAAATTTAAATCCTTGGGTTTTCGGGGTACTGGCGATATCACCTCCTACTTCAATGATTTAAGTCTATGATCGAAGTTTCTCCTGCACCACTCATCTTAAATGCTCATTAGTTCATAAACTCATCCGTTGATTTTATCATCAAAATTTAAAATTCAACAATTACTTCATTCGTTGTTATGAGTGCAATATGGGTTTGTCTCCATCTACTATCAGGAGAATATAAACGCATCTCATAAAATAACTCCTCTCCATCTATTGCTTAGGGAGTGATCCTTCAAATATTTGATTTACACCAGTGGGATGATTTGACCTTTTGATATGTATTTGTTTTATAATTGATTTATAGAAGTTTTTTCTCGATGTTGCTGAAATATCTTTGTTTTATTTTTTAATTTTCAAAGCAGCCTCCTAGTAGCAGTAGATTGGACTCCAATGAAATCCAAACATTCTTCTACTGTCAAGTAGGTAACTAGTTAGATTTTATTTTAGAGTTAACATCACTATATTTCTCAATAAAATCTATGATTACTTTTGATATTTATTTTGATAAATAAATAAATTATAATAAATATTTATAATTTATGTTTAATAATAAATTGATATTTATTTATTTGACTCTTGATGTACCTGTGAAAGATATTATAACTATGTAAAAAATATTTCAGGATGTGACATCTTTTTATGGTATCATAGCATAGCATGGTGTATAGCCTGTAAGTGTTTGGGTCATAGTATTTATTTTGACTTATGATTGTCTTTTGATTTATTATAGAAGTGATGGAGCTACTTCAAGAGAACAATGGTCCTATCGGTCGGCATGCTCATGGTCATAATACTATTGGTCTACATAATCGGGGAGGTGTTCAAGTATATTATAACTTAGAAGTTTCACATATTTTGATATAGATTCAGTTTTTATATACACATATCACTTATGATATGACAACTTCCTCAACATGGCAAATGCATTTTATTCTCCAACATCTACCAATGTCTTAGATGATGTACATGGAGTCTTTAATGTTATTAGATACTATGGTATGTAATACCATATCGAGCGGTATGTATCGGTTCGACGGCATATCGGTACGCAGATCGCTTGGTACCAGTACAATGCTACAGTATTATATTGTAGCAGTGCTACAGTGCTATAGTACTATACTATAGCAATGTTACAGTGCTATAGTAAGGAAGAAAATATATAAAACTATTCGGTATACTCTGGTGTACCACTCGGTATGCCCTGATGTACCGTTTGGTATGCCGGTACCGTACCGTACCGAGCCAATCTCGAAACATCGATACAATACAGTATTACATACCTTGTTAGATATTATTTTAAGCATCAAGAGAAGCGAGATAGAACTCGGTAAGGTGGAAATATTACTTTAAGAGTTTCGAACTGTCTATTTTTGTGATAGAATACATCTCGTACTCCAGCACCTACCGTGATATACACAAAGCCTTAATGTTATTAAAGACAACTTTTGAGCATAAAAAGGAGTATGATAGAGAAAATAATCCTTCAATATTGTTTGAGGTTATAAAGAAAATTAGAAGGTGTTTTTTTTAAGATAAGGACATAAAAAAAAGAAAGATATTAGAGACAGGAAACAAAGAGTAATATATATATATATATATATATATATATATATATATATATATATATATATATATATATATATATATATATATTCTAATCCAGTTCGTTTAGAAAATTAGAAAAGTAACAACACTTCCTTAGCATCCACGGATTGTAATAAAGTACGATCATTATTTGACTGACGTAGCTCAATTTTCTTTATATATTACTTCCAATAAATATCAAATAGCCCGTCCCGATCAAATTTGAGAAGGGACGTCGTTGGATACTTTGTATCCAAACTTAAATGCAAGTGGATTCTTAATAATCTAACATGCAGAGTAATCTAAGTAATCACAACGACTCTTTGTGCCATTTATTATGTTCAATGAATGAAGCTGGAATTCTTGTTGGCTTCTCCGACTGCTGCTGTATCGTATACTGTCTTTCAACTTCCATCTTTAATGTCTCATGAAGCTACAGAAGTCATAGAATTACTAGTTTTACATTACATGTATCCAAGCCAAAAAAATCCACGGTCTATCCTACACTAACATAAATCACAGATTAATTGTGTTTTTTCTTGTTCTCACTATGCAATTAAACCTCATAAAACTCACAGAAATCAGACATCCAAAACTCAGTAACAGTGAAGGAAAAAAGAATATACAGATAATTTGTATTTCTTGTGTGTTCTCTTTGCCATGAAAATTATCACATCAAATGAGTGCTTTTATACGAAAAAGAATTATAGGCTTTTCTCTGGTAAACATAGGGTTCACATATCATGCTTTAATTCATGTGCATTTGGAGATGTCATAGTTTTGGGAGATCAAATCACAGATTAAAACATGACTCTTTTCTTACTTCACCTGTCATGTTCTATCCCAACTAAGCATCCACTTAAAAGAGTCTGACCCATCTGAAACTAGATTTCGTTATCAGGTATGGCTTGCAATCACTCCAATCCAACCCCTACTTGGACTGCAATTTATATCTGCCGTCTGCCTTCTTCTCTCTTCAGTGGTCCAGCTTCTGCTCATTCAGCCATGGTCACCATTGTTGGTGAGCTTGTGCCAAAGTGAGATGTGTGTGTTTGTGGTGAACATGGCAGAGAGTTATGACCTCGAAGCATCCATCTTGGACAATCATCACAGCAGGTATCAACAGCTTACATGCCAAGTCAAGTCTCAGACATTCAATTAAGGTTCCATTAAATCATGGTGACATCACCGTAAGGCAAATCTTAGCCATATTGCACCGGTAAAACACATCATTTCCTTGAAGAAGAAGAAGAAGGAGAGCATATTAAGTTTAGCAGGAAGCCTTGTAACATGCACTCAATCCACGTGTTCCAACATGAAGCATCAAGACGTTAAAGTGTTGATTGCTACCTATATTTTGGTGTCTCTTATCACCATTTAGCTGCACCCTAATGTTGCATCTGCACACTGTGCATGAAGCACATGCAAAGGCTACGCAACATGTCTTTCCTTGCAACCCATCCCTCCATCACCATCACCTTCCAAGCGTCGGAGGTGCACCTCCTCTGGTCCAGTTCTTGCAGTGGAAGTGGAACTGGCAATTCCTGATTGCTACGCTCGTGCGCCTGTCGTAGTTCTACTGCAGCAGCAGCAGCAGCAGAAGCCCCCACAGCTAACACAGTGTAATGGCGTGTCACTTGCACGAGGAGTGTTTTTTGGTGCAACCGTGGCTTTAATGGCTAAACCTACAATATAGATGGCATTAAAGTCTCTCTCTCATCTACTCTTTACTGTGCATGGGATTGGAGATGATGGGATGTCCGATGCCTGCAAGCAAACCATGCCTCAACAATAATATCACTGCACATTGGCTGATCCAAACTTGTTTTGACACCATCTTTTATAGACTCCATTGATTCAATGATTACTAAGATCCATCTTCTCTATCATGTCACATTTTCTATGGACCTTCAAATGACAAGATGCTGCCAGAAAGAGAATCCCACGATTTGAGTCCTTTGCAGATTGGTGAGTGAGAAGAAGATAGTAAAACCACTCTTAGTGACTCGTACTCTGCCCCCAAAACCTTTGATGATAAAGTTGACTATCATAATCAATTATCAATTATCAATGATGGAATAGCATGCTTCATGGATATAAAAAAAATATTAAGGTGGCGGACGTCGATAACATCTAGATTAGTTCCACTTGATTCAAGTTCGTGTGTATAAAAATTTTAAATAAAATTAAGAATGTCTCAAATGCTCGATCAAACATAGTTCTTCCAACATGAAGTTACGAAAAATGAGAATTTTAAGTAAGACGAATAAGTAACATAGATTTATGTGATTTGATGAGTTTTTATAATTGGTTTAATGAGAAAAAAAATATTTTGAGGTATATACGAAATATTCTTTTGGAATCCTATCTTTGATCATCGGGTCCTTAGTCATCTTAGTGATGAATGCATTAATTTCATGCATGTGAAAAAAAAAATTGAATCCCCATTCTATCAATCAATAAAATGCATTATACTATAGTAATGCATTAATATTACCACAAATACCATATCTTATTTATATAGTAGAAGGTCAAGGAAATAAAGAAAGTGATTAATAGATTGAAATAATGATATCACACTATAGTAATGAAGCAATATATATATATACATATATATATACATATACATACATACATATATACATACATATATATATACATACATATATATATACATACATATATATAGACATACATATATATATATATATACATATATATATATATATATATATATATATATATACATACATATATATAATATTATATATATAGACACCACACACACACACACACACACACACACAAGAGAATCAAAATTTCCCTTCTCATTTCTTTTTAACTTTGATGTATTATGTTTGGCAATAGTGTTTTTTGAAAAAAAAAATAAATCATATTGTGAATAATGAAAAGAACTGCCCATTGTCAACTTGGAAAATAAATGGTCATGGTAGGTAGGTTTCTATTAAATGGTGAACACTTAAAGAAGACATAGTCAACTTGCTACTGTCCAATCACCTAATCATTTCCAACCGTAGCACTATGACAATCCCTATCGTTGGTGTTGCCTTGTGTAGCATGGTTTACAGAGACGCCATCCAACATTCCTGCTTTCATTAAGAGATTATGGCCTTCACCTCATAGTACAAATTATGATGTGGCATTTATTAATATGGATGGGGCGAATTATTTTTAGGTTTAGGGTATGGCCCATGTTGGTTTCAATTGACATTATCATGGTCGATCGAAACCCTCACCTAATTGCACCACATACTGCTTGTCTTGATTGAGATATCTTTCGTCCTATAGTTCATCAAAAGAGAAATCGAGATAAAATATCCTATTATAATTTAAAAGAATGGTAAAATAACAGTATATTCTCATAATATAAATGCAATGCCATCTAACGTGACAGTCATTTAATTTGTTAATATGCATTATTACATTGTAAAAGCAATCATTAGATTCAAAAACCCAATTCGTAAACAACAAGTCATGACATTACTTCTTTACTATTTATATTATATATTATATACATATATGTGTTCTTATTAACGGTTAATGTCGATTTAGAATGCTCAGATTAATTATTTTAAATTATGACTAATATTTAATGGTAAGATATTGACATAAAATCTCCTCCTTATCCAATTACCATTAGTAAAAATAAAATAACAAAAACAAAAAAGAAGGGTACTCCGACGCCGACCCAAGCGTTCCGTATCTGGTCGAGGTCCCACATGGGACCCACCCGCCATTGCTGTCGCCCCATCACAGAGCGGGTGGCCGCCAGGGGTACAGGATATATATAAATATATATATTATTATATATATATATATATATATATATATATATATATATATATATATATAGACACACACACACACACACACACACACACACACACAAGAGAATCAAAATTTCCCCTTCTCATTTCTTTTTAACTTTGATGTATTTATGTTTGGCAATAGTGTTTTTTGAAAAAAAAATAAATCATATTGTGAATAATGAAAAGAACTGCCCATTGTCAACTTGGAAAATAAATGGTCATGGTAGGTAGGTTTCTATTAAATGGTGAACACTTAAAGAAGACATAGTCAACTTGCTACTGTCCAATCACCTAATCATTTCCAACCGTAGCACTATGACAATCCCTATCGTTGGTGTTGCCTTGTGTAGCATGGTTTACAGAGACGCCATCCAACATTCCTGCTTTCATTAAGAGATTATGGCCTTCACCTCATAGTACAAATTATGATGTGGCATTTATTAATATGGATGGGGCGAATTATTTTTAGGTTTAGGGTATGGCCCATGTTGGTTTCAATTGACATTATCATGGTCGATCGAAACCCTCACCTAATTGCACCACATACTGCTTGTCTTGATTGAGATATCTTTCGTCCTATAGTTCATCAAAAGAGAAATCGAGATAAAATATCCTATTATAATTTAAAAGAATGGTAAAATAACAGTATATTCTCATAATATAAATGCAATGCCATCTAACGTGACAGTCATTTAATTTGTTAATATGCATTATTACATTGTAAAAGCAATCATTAGATTCAAAAACCCAATTCGTAAACAACAAGTCATGACATTACTTCTTTACTATTTATATTATATATTATATACATATATGTGTTCTTATTAACGGTTAATGTCGATTTAGAATGCTCAGATTAATTATTTTAAATTATGACTAATATTTAATGGTAAGATATTGACATAAAATCTCCTCCTTATCCAATTACCATTAGTATTATATATTTACCACTACAAATCTTCAAGATCCTCCGTGACAAACTTAGAATAACTATCATTAATTAATGATCAATGACGACTAATTACGGTTAGCATACGTATAATATGTAATTAGTATTCACATTAAGCAAATATAATTTTTAGAAGGATTGATGGAAAGTCTCCATGTTCGGCAGCGGGCTCTTTGTACAATACCAAAATTTAGAGGGGGTAAATACTAAAATCGACTTCCGAAGAGAATCTCGCCCGTGAACGAAGAGGACGATCGCATCCTCCAATCACGAAAGAGGTAGCTGAGGCAGGTAACCCGCGAACGCGAATCCCGACCGATCGCAGGCCCCACAAGACCTTCACTCTCCCCGTTCCCCACCGCATCTCCCACCGTTGCGCATTAACTCCCTTCGGTTGACCCGCTTTCTCCACCACGCTCCCCCACCATAAATAACAGCACCCCTCTGAGCGTTCGATCTCACTCTCTCCTGCTTCTTCCTCCTCTCACCTCCTGCCGCAGGTACTTCCTCCAGCAGCATGGGACTCTTCAGGCTCGTCACCGGGCTGCCGGGGCCAAGCGGCTTCGGATCCGCCTCCACCGCCGAGCAGGTCACCGACGGCATCGACGCCTCAAATCTCACCGTCATCATCACCGGTGCGTCCCTCCCTCCCATCTTCTTCTTCATCCTACTATCCTCTGCTTTGAGCTCAGCAGTTCCATTAATGGCGATGACCTTAAAAAACCAAGATCGGTCAAGTCTTCAACTGGACTTCACCGGGGCAAATTTTGATGGTGGTCTAAGTAATCTTTTAAATAAAGATCTGCCTAAACAAATATTTCAGGGTCATTTTTATGGCATCTCCCCCAATTTGATCCAATAATTGATCAGTTATTAGCAATGACATCCAAAAATTCACATTGACTTTTGAGTCTACATGCAATCCAGGCGGTGCAAGTGGGATTGGTGCAGAGACTGCAAGAGTCTTTGCCCTCAGAGGAGCCCATGTCATCATTGCCGCAAGGAACATGGCAGCTGCCGATGATGTGCAGCGACACATCCTGCAGTGTACTCCGACGGCCAAAGTTGATGTCTTAAAGCTTGATCTTAGCTCACTCAAATCTGTGAGAGCCTTTGCAGACAAATTCCTCTCGTTGGGCCTACCTCTCAACATCTTAATGTAATCATGTTGCTTCTTGTAATGATACTTACATCCTATCATGTCTCCGAGTGAGTTTTGTGGCTTGGATTTCTTCTCAGAAACAACGCTGGTGTCATGTTCTGTCCTTACCAACTCTCAGAGGATGGAATAGAGATGCAGTTTGCAACAAATCATCTAGGTAAAACGATATGTTTGTGATCTCCTAGTGAAGTTGCTAGTCCAATCAATTCCAATTTCTTCTACTGGTATGCACTAAAAGCTTAGCTTTGTTCTACTTTCAGGACACTTTTTCTTGACAGATCTTCTTCTTGACAAGATGAAAACCACAGCCGAGAAGACAGGGATTGAGGGTAGAATTGTGAATCTGTCATCTATAGCTCACTTGAATACATATGAAGGAGGAATATGGTTTGACAAGCTTAATCACGAGCAAGTGTAAGTTACCATTGGCTGTCTGGCAAGCAAATACTTGAGGAAACTCTGCTGCACTGGCAGTATTCTTCACTACAAAAAAAATGGTGATTTCTTCAACCTCACCAACTGATCTTTGTTCCTCAGATACTCAGATAAAAAGGCATATGGACAGTCCAAACTGGCCAACATATTGCATGCGAACGAGCTCTCTAGACGCTTAAAGGTACTCAATTTTGCAATGCATATCTTAGATCAAGATGCATTACATGCATTACCTGTACAAGAACAATTATGCAGCAGGAATTGCCATTATGACTCTGATCTGTGCCCTCCGCTTCATGAAATCTCTACCAGATGTCCATTATAAGTGCCAATCCAAACACATTACACAACTGTCGTGTGCTATGTCAATTTCATTTTACTGGCCCATAGGTTGCTTCTACTTTGTACTTGTTTTCTGTATTGTTTTTTTAGTGTGGATTACTGATATGGAGCATGACATGTCTTGCTTACTCCTTAATTTTCTGCACATTATGGTTCACAGGAAGATGGTGCAAACATTACAGTAAATTCTGTTCATCCTGGACTGATCATGACGAACCTGATGAGACACTCATTCCATCTAATGAGTTTGTTCCTAAACTTCCAAATCAGTAATGGTTTTAAGAACAGTAACCTATTCTGAAATTGAAAGTTTTGGGCTCAGACCCGGCCATTATTGCTTGTTTGCAGGGGTGCTAAAATTATTCACTTACATCTTCTGGAAGAATGTTCCCCAGGTGTGTTACGACGCTTGCTCGATGACATTAAGTTCCCTTAGGTATAAGGGTAGCATCTGCTGAACATTTTGGTGGTTTTCATGGACTATTACACTAATTTAGTTGGATCATCGCCTGCTATAATTTAAGCTTGTTCAGTGTTTCACTATAATTTACTATTCATTATTTAGAACCTACAGCAGTAAAAGAAGTACCATTTCTTATTTGTCACATTGTATCAGCAAGAGCAGAAAATTACAAAAATCAATACTTTTCTAGTGCAATTTTCTGAAGAGATGGGGCAAAACAAATGATCACTGAACATGAGTTAGACCCATCCATACTATCTGCATATGAAACAGAAGCAAAAACATACATGATATTTCACTGAGACACCGAAATTAAAACCCATGTAATTGAAATGTATGGTAACATGCTTTGCATGCCAAGTAGAACATGGGGAGTGCAGAGAAAAATCTTCATAGTAACTAGAACTCTGCAAGGGGTGAACATCAACATTGTGTACCTTTAAATAAGCGCAGGGTGCAGCAACTACATGCTATGTCGCACTGCATCCAAGTCTCAAGGGTGTGACCGGGAAGTACTTCTTGGACTGCAATGAGGAGAAACCAAGTTACTTGGCCAGAGATGAAACATTGGCAGAAAAGCTGTGGGACTTCAGTGAAAAGCTAGTGGCATCAACCAAGTAAGACCAGAGCAAGCAAAAGGCCAAGAGATCTACAAGAATGTTATACTTCCAACCAAATATACTATGGTTGTGATGAGTTAGTTCTCTAAGATTTTGTTATTTAACCCTTCTCTCCTTCAACAATGTGATGAATGATGCAGTTCTGATTGCAGGCAAACAAATATGTTAGAATCCGAGATCCCCTCGAAGTTGTGATGCACTTGAAGGTGAAACTCTATAAATATGGATGTGTATGTTTCTTTTTATCTATCTATGAAATATTATTCCCGATCCGAGATCCCCTCGAAGTGATAATATCTTTTCTTTATATTCCTATGTGATAAAACCATAAAATCTTATCAAAATTACTCATCAGGTCAAAGCTCATTATTGTAATTTTGCAGGAAAGGTAGGTTTCATATGTCAAGTGTTTCTAAACCTCTTGTATTAAATTTGTCGATCTGAGTATGATCCATGCTTTTGAATGATTCAAATCTCACCACGTATGTAAACAATGCAACATTTTGGTATAACATTTTTCCTACGCAATTGAGCTGTTGGCCACGCCACACAAGTCTTCTCTCCTACCATTCACAGCATCGTTTAAAGGGGCAACACATCTATCTCTCATGTTTTTAATATATCGCTAGCTAGCCGTTGTCACCATTTCCCAAAATAAATGCAACGATTTGAGGAAGAAATGGGTCGAGTTTCAACATGCATTCCCCATAATAAGTAAATTAATGATTCTTAACAATCAACAAAGAGCATAGAGAAGAGAAAAGCAACCTTTGGTTGAAAGAGATGAAAACACTCACCAGGCTTTTCGTTCAAGTTTTGATGAAGGGAAGCAGCTGCAAAAGAAAGATTTTGGAATTCTTCAAAGGCGAAGCAGCTCCTTTTCAGAGAGAATCTGCTTGGTTTGCTGAATCCCAGAATGTTCATTCGGGCGCCAATGCTACGTTCCTGCATCGATGGTATCGAGCAAAGATAAATTTAGCAGGCAGGAGAACAAACGTAAGATGACAGGAGAGCAGGTATGACTACCTGAGCTAGCAAGTTGGAATCACCAGAGGCCCAAATGTGACAAAGCAACCTGCTTGTCTTCCGAAGAACGCAATCGAAGTTCTACACGACAAAATATGACTGCAGCAACTTGGCAACTCTTTTAGAGGGCATCATAGATTTCGCAGTACAAACAACAAAACCTCAAGATCTTCATCCAGTATACAGAAACTAAGGCACAATTAGCGGAGAGTGGGTCAGCAGGATCGCATCCATCACAAAAAAGTCCACCGTAAGAGATAGTTTCCATAAGATGTCAACTGATCATGATCGATACAGATATATCGTCACAATCCGGTTGCAAGAATAAGAACAAACAACAGCAACACAAAGGATGCAAACGAAGTGATCATTTACTGCATGCAACAAATTGAGCAAAAACTTGTGCAGGTAAATTGCACAAAACACCATAACAAATATCTAAGGAGACACAGGCGATTAAACGATGGATTTGAAACCCTGTTAGTCCGAAACCAGATAAAAGTTAGTCTTCGAGCAGCTACAATGAGCAGAAGTGATATATATGACCTCCCAGCCCGATAAACTAGCGAACAAGAATATTTTCTGTAAATCAACCATATGAAAGAAGTACACGAAGCAGAAGGCAACAACACAAAACGAAGAACACAAATCCAAGCAAATGCAACATCCAAGAACAACACCTCAGGCTCATCAGTTTGGAACCGAAACAAGTACTTTAATAAGAAATGATCTCGGTCGCTTCCATTAAAGACTCTATAATGGCAACATCTCAGAACACGTAGAAGCCAAAATTACTGACAACCATCAGATTAACAAAGATTCAGAAACAAATTGGGGAAAAGAAGAGGCAAAAGGATAAACAAGAAGTATGAATCAGAGAGACCAACGGCATATCTAGAAAAAGCTACTCCTTTCCTTCCAAATCAGAAGCCAACATGTTACAACAGACATGCTACTTATATTACAATGTAAACCAAGTCACACATGCCAAAGCCTAGGGAAAGAGCTTCTTAAGAGATGAAACCCAGAACAATCATCGTGGATCGATCAAGAGCTGGTGAACTTGGTAACCGCCTTGGTCCCCTCCGACACGGCGTGCTTGGCGAGCTCACCGGGGAGAACCAAGCGGACGGAGGTCTGGATCTCGCGGGACGTGATAGTGGGCTTCTTGTTGTAGCGGGCGAGGCGGGAGGCCTCCTGGGCGAGCTTCTCGAAGATGTCGTTGATGAAAGAGTTCATGATGGACATGGCCTTGCTGGAGATACCGATGTCGGGATGCACCTGCTTGAGCACCTTGAAGATGTAGATCTTGTAGGTCTCGGTCCCCTTCTTGGCCTTCTTCTTCTTCTTCTTGTCGGCGGCGGCGCCGTCCTTGGAGGGGAGGCGCTTCTCGGCCTTGGGCTTCTTCTCCGCAGGGGCCTTCTCCGCCTTCTTCTCCTTCTCCTCCGCCGGCTTCTCGGCGGGCTTCTTCTCCGCCGGCTTCTTCTCGGCCTTGGGCGCCATCGGAATCTCGACCGGGGAAATGGGAAGCAGAGAAAAGGCGCGAGTTCTATCGAAGCAGTGAAATCGACTGCCGAGTAAGACCGCGTGGTTTGTCTTTTATAGAGGAAGATGCTGGATTTTGATTGGCTGCTATGTGGTTGTCACGGATCGGTGAGTTGGACGTTTTGTTTTTTGTGAAACGTGGCGGCTTGTTATTGCAAACCTTTTTTTCGCTCGGATCGCTCCCGTGGACTTGTGTTTGAGGACGAGGGAAATGAGAAGTCACGTGCGGGATTCAAACAGGAGCACGTGCCCGTTTATGTTAATTGAACATATCGAGTCAACTAATTGAAGTCCGAGTTGACTAATCCCTTTCATCTTGAAATTAATTGCAAACATAAGCTTGGATAAATTTAGGGGTTAAAGAAACTATAAGAAAATTTGCGCCAATATTAATATTACTATCACCATATGTTCCTAACTTATTTATAGTCAAAAATAGCATAAATATTCTTTTAAAATTAGTTATATTTTGATA
This sequence comes from Musa balbisiana, assembly GCA_004837865.1. NCBI lineage: Eukaryota > Viridiplantae > Streptophyta > Magnoliopsida > Zingiberales > Musaceae > Musa > Musa balbisiana. The sequence goes on from CM017195.1 coordinate 35,358,157, forward strand.
TTTACTCCTTTAAATTTAATTTTAATTTAAAACATATAATATTTTGAAGTTGAAAAACTTACACATATATCATTATAGTTAATTGTTGTCGAGCTAACATTAACACCCTCTTCATAATTAAATATTTTTTACCAAAAAATCAATTAAAGACTAAGCAAAACGAGAAGAGAAGAGAAGAGACCCTCTTTTACAATTCTTACATGATTGATCAACTAATTAGTCACCTGATTATATTTTCTATATACATGCTCTAATTTATAATTATCAAATCAAATTAATGGATAGTAAATATTTGAGATAGAGTTCAAAAGACTCCATGAAATATTATATTATTTCTTAAGCATCCAAACCAAGCATTCTGAATTTTTCAGTCAATGATTTTTAATTAATTACAGCAGCTACACACAAAAAAAAAAAAATCATATTGTCCATTGATCTACAACCACAAAAATACAGATTATCAATACATATATACATGTCCATCAAGTAGTTTATCTGAGCTTATCATTAACATGAGTAAGATATATAATAGATTTAGATATTTAATATATATACAGAATCACATTATATATATATATATATATACATAATATTCATTAATTACAGTAAATTAGCTGAAACTCTAATTTACATTAATACCCTCTAAAATTCATTTATTATGCTAGAAACAATAATGACATTATATTTTTTTTAAAATTTACTCAATCGAACTAAAATGGGTGATTTTCCCATCGTGTTTTTGGCTTTTACTTGTGAGTCATTTTTATAAAAAAAAATATCTAAGATTTTTTATACATATAATTTTTGCTATTAAACAAGCTTATTATGTGACTACCCTCTATGCCTTTCTCAACCAATGTGCTTTTTGTTTTCCATTATTATAAATTTAAGAAAATTTATATTGAAATATTGAATGTTTTTAGCTTGATTGTGAAACGAGTGTAATGATGCAAATATTAACCATCTTACTTCATGTTTTTCGCCATAAACAACCAACAACATCCCAATAATGAATCAATAGTGTTTTATTATTTTTAATTCAAATTTGATATGTTTTTACTCTGGTTCTAAATACGAGTATCACTATATGTACAATATAATTTTATCTGTAATAGGTTTTTGTTTCTCTAATAAAGCTTCCATTTTTCAAACAACATTCAGATGGCAACTGTATATATATATATATATATATATATATATATATATATATATATATATATATATATATATATATATATATATATATATATATATATATATATATATATATATATATATATATATATATATATATATATATATATATATATATATATATATAACTAAATTTATAAATATTTATATTCAAATTTGAAATGTTTTCAATATGGTTTTAAAAATGAAGATAATAACATTCACTTATGAGTATATGAATATAAATATTTTCCAATTTATATGAAACTTTAATAATCTAAATAGCAATTTAATATTATTATTTTTTAATATGTTGACTAGTTTAATTGATAAATATTTTGATTGATCATCATATTTAACATATTATCACAATGTCATAAGCTTGAACATGTCCTTCCCTACTTACACTTTGAAAAAAAATATATGTGAATTAAATAATATTTAAATTTAAATTTAAAATAATTTTAACATGTTTATCAAAAGTATCGTTTATTATTGTGACTATTGGAATGAACGGTGGAGCATAACAGTAGGTAAATAAGTAGCAACAAGGAGGTCACATCATTATAAGATAAGTTATGATCAATTGAATGAAATGAGAAAATAAAAATAAATCAAAGATGAAGATGGTAGGGGAATCTAATAGTAAACAAAATTTCCTCAATTACACGAGCAAATCTCGTTGATCAGTTGAGAAAATTTTTTTCTTTTAGCATGTATAAATAGAAATTACATTCAACTAATTCAAGTATATTTTTTTGTCATTATATTTCACCTGATATGCAGCAAGCGATTAACCGCCACCCCTCCTCATCAGTGAAAAGCTTTTCACCAATAGATCCCAGCTGCAATCAATTGCTGCTTTTCTTCCTCCGGTGGCTGCGATCAAAACCCAACCACTCTATGATAAAGAAGATACAACCAAAGGCTAGACATCAGCCTTTATACATTATCACATACAAATTGTGTTACGAAGCTGGATCAACATTTGATTCCTCTCATTCTGCAACAGAACTGCTTGGGTTGTGGCATTACTACTTCTTCCTCCATTACCTATACACCGACTTCTTACTAAAGAGTATCATCTTTTACTTCCTCTCATCCATCATCATTTGTGGATTCTACTCAGAATTGCCCTCCAGGCCACACCTTCGACCCACACAAAAGCACATCGAGGTGTATCGTTGAGGTGTCATTGCTATAGAAATTAATGCTCCTATCTGTAGTCTTCTATATATATATATATATATATATATATATATATATATATATATATATATATATATATATATATATATATATATATATATATATATATATATATATATATATATATATATATATATATATATATATATATATATATATATATATATATATATATATATATATATATATATATATATATATATATATATATATATATATATATATATATATATATATATATATATATATATATATATATATATATATATATATATATATATATATATATATATATATATATATATATATATATATATATATATATATATATATATATATATATATATATATATATATATATATATATATATATATATATATATATATATATATATATATATATATATATATATATTATATATATATATTATATATATATATATATAATATATATATATAATATATATATATAATATATATATATAATATATATATATATTATATATATATATATAATATATATTCCACTCCTTCTGCAGCACCCAGATTTAGTGCCTGCTACCTGGTGTTGTCTACCACACCTTCCTTTTCCCCATTATCGTAGCCTACATCCGATAGATTTCACAGCTGATCGATGCCATCGCATCTGCACCGTCCGACTGCCCACGGCAATAGCAGTCCATGGCAGACTTTATGCCATTGCTGTTGCCTATTGCTAACAACTACCACAAGCACTGCTTACAACAAAAGCCACCTACATCTCCAATAGTGCCCTATCATTATTGTTGCAACCCTGATCTACTATATCAGACTGCTTTAACCTTCGATAAAGTACTGAGAAGGTCCTTCCTCGAGTCTCTCCTCTCCAACAGAAGAGCAATCCCCTTACGTAGGGAACTTTGCTTGCTGTGAGCACTCTTTCCCATCTTTCTTCCCATTATTGTCTTCTTTTTTAACAACATTGTCTCCATCCCCCTATCTTACGATCCAAGAACTCCCATAATCATAGTAGGAGAGCTTCCAATAGCCAACTTCCTAGTGAATATGATGTGATGACGACTTCTTCACCACTCATATCTTTTGCTAAAAGATTTTTAGAACCATAGCAACTTTGCATTGCTCCCTACAGCAACCGTGCCTCTAGAAGAAGCATTGCTCCTCATCGTAGCTCTCTTCCACCTCCTTTTTACAGTTGACAACTCCCAGCTTGCTTTCTTAGATACATATCCTCAAAATGTCTTCATAGTTTACCTCTAACACTCTAGTTATTGCCCCTACAAGAAATCATAGCACTTCTCAATCTACAGACCTTATCACCATCAATGTTATAGCACTTATTCCCTTCAAATTATCTAAAGGCGGCAACTACACATCTTGGCGTATATAATTTTCTAATCTCATACTTGGATATGATTTACTAGGCTACATCGACGACTCTCTCTATTGTCCACCTATAATGGTCAATATCCAATGAGAACCTAGTTTAATATCAAATCCAGCCCACAAACTATATTTATGTCAAGATCGTCTCATCCTATAAGCTATTCAAGTCTTAGTCGTTGGGTCTATTGCCCCACAAATATCTTTATGTACAATTGTTGTAAAAGCATGATATAAGTTGCAAACCATCTTGACAAATTGCTTGCGTACTCGCATGCTCGGACTTTTATCCAATCTGATGAAAATGAAACAAGAGGAAAGTGCTATTGCTAATTATCTACAAAATATCAAAGTTATCATTGATGACTTGGTTTTGATAGATCATTCACTTGGTGATGAAGAAATCCTAGTCTATACCCTTAAAGGCTTAGAAGACGAGTACAAAGAACTCACAACAGCAATTCGAGCATATGACTCACCAATATCATTTGAAGAACTCTATGATAAATTGTTCGGACTAACTATCACAGCTCAGGTTAGTCAAAAATATAAGAGGAAGAGCAACCAGTATAATAAGCATATTAATAAAGGTCTGGCTAAGCTGCCTCCTAACCCTATGGATCCCAAACCAAACTCCCCTCATCCACATCATCAACACTTCAATCATCACTATCAAGGTAGCAACTTCTATAATCATTAACCCTAGCATCCTGACCTCACAAGCTAAGAAAGAGTCATTTGTCAACTGTGTGATAAAGTCAATTACTTTGCGAAAGTCTATCGGTCTCGACCCAAACTCCCTGCTCTATTACGGTGGCCTAAGACAAATCTTATGACTACTCCAACTATTAGACAACCTAATTGGATTGTGGACTCTAGCACCTCCCATCACATTAACACTTCAATCATCACTATCAAGGTGGCAAGTTCTATAATCATTAGACCTACTATCCTAACCTCACAAGCCAATAAAGAGTTATCTATCAACTGTGTGATAAAGTCGGTCACTTTGCGAAAGTCCTATCGGTCTCGACCCAAACTCCCTGCTCCATCACAATAGCCTCAAACAAATCTTATGACTACTCCAACTATTAGACAACCTAATTGGATTGTAGACTCTAGCACCTCTCATCACATCATCTATGATCTTCAAAACTTTCCACAACAACTATAACGAAAATGAAGAAATTATCATTGGTGATGATAAAGGAACTCTCATTATATATACTAGTTCCATAACGCTTAATTCACTTACCATAACTTTTACACTCGATAATGTTTTGTGTGCATCTCACATTAAACGAAACCTCATTTCTATTTTTCAATTCTATAAATAAAATAATACCTCAATTATATTCTTTCTTGACTATTTTTTTCTCAAGGATTTAAGCAAAGGGGTATTCTTAGTCCAAGGCCAGAACAAAGACAATATTTATGAGTAGTTATTAGCTTTACAAATTTTCCAACATATTGTTCACTCTTCAGTTGCAACTCTAATTGATGTGTGGCATCATCATCTTGGTCACCTCTCATCCTTTGTCCAACAAAAATTACTTTCTTATTATTCTCTTATTATATTTAAAACCAATAGCATTATCACTGTGATACTTGTCTTAGCAATAAAAGTTATAGACTACCTTTTGGAATATCCTCTATATCTTGCTCTAAATCATTTAAAATTATTTATATAGACGTTTGGGGCCTACCCCAAACTATTCTTCATTTTTATAGACTATTTCACTAAGTACACATGATTATATTATCTTCACCATAAATCTAATGTTTCAATAATCTTTATCAACTTTAGAAAGTTTACTTTCAGTTTTCAATTAGAATGGTTTACTATAATGGCTAAGGCGAATATCAAACCCTCACATTATGTCTCTCAGCTTGTGGTATACAATACCTCAAGTAACCCCTATATACTCCTAAATTAGTTAGCTCTATCGAACGTAAACATCGGCATATAATTAAAACTAGTCTCTCACTTCTACATTAAGCATCCATGTCGTCAACTTTTTTGTTAGTAATTTTTCAAATTACAGTCTATCTTATTAATCGTATGCTCACTCCAGTCTTACAATACTAGTCATAATTTGAAAAACTATTTTATAAGCTTCCAAACCTTTAGAAACTCAAAGTCTTCAGTTGTTTATGTTATCCATGACAACGTCTTTATGCCTCACATAAGCTTACACCACGATTTAAGCATTGCACTTTTATAGAATACTCTTTTGAATATAATGTTTTCCGATGCTACGAACCCTAAACTCAAAAAGTCTTTATATCGCATCATATTATTTTTGTAGAGTATATCTTTCCTTTTCAAAACTATTCTACAGTGCAGGCTACTCCGACAAACACACATCACTGAAGTATCCCTCCAATCTTGTCATATAAACCTCCCATGATACCGTCTATTCCTTACCCTCAGGATCCACATAATTGTTACTCGAATTCAATAGCTTCTCATTCTACTCCTTTTCTCATATGTTTCCCCTATTGATGAAACAATACCCTTAACAACACCACCACTGGCTTTATCTTCTCCTAGATCGAATGACATTGAAGTGCCATAAGCTGGCTTAGCCCATGCTAATGACTCACCATCAACTATACCAACAACACAACCTACCACTTCTAGAGCCCTTAGATATCCAATGACAACATGCTTCAAAAGTGGTATTTTAAAATCACATTAAGTTCTTGACCTACATGTTATAACAAACTCCTCCCCTGAGGTTAGTGAACCCACTATAATCACTTAAGCTAAAAAATCTTCTCACTAGCGTAAAATCACGTGTGAAGAATATGATGCTCTAATCTATAACTCTAACGTGGACCCTAGTACCATTTTATCACATACAAAATATCATCAAATATAAATGAGTCTTTCGAATTAAGTAGAACCCAAATGGATCCGTTACAAGATATAGAGCACATATATTAGCAAAAGGGTTTCAGCAATGATGTGGTGTTGACTTCACAGAGACATTCAATCCTATTATTAAACATACAAAAATTCGACTTATCCTGAGTTTGACCATCTCAAAAAGCTAACACTACTGATAACTGAATGTCAATAATGTCTTTTTATAAGGGTCTTTAATTGAAGATGTCTTCATATAGTAATCTCTTGGTTTTATTTATCCTCCGTATTCGAGGCATGTCTACAAACTATAAAAAACTATTTATGGACTTCATCAAGCTCCAAGAGCTTGGTATACTGAACTTGGCTAATTTCTAACATCAACTAGTTTCATCAATTCCAAGCCTAATACCTCGTTAATCTTACAACAACAAAATAGAGACACAATATATCTTCTGGTGTATGTGGATTTGTCATGGGCAATGATCCTTTAAAGACGTAGGCATTCCTAAAGCAATTGATCGATCGATTCTCTCTCAAAGATCTAATCTCAAAGATCTAAGAACCTTGAGCTAATTTTTTGGGAGTGAAAGTAATATTTACATCTTCAGGTCTTTCCTATAACAAAGAAATTATATTCAATATTTATTATCAAAGACAAATATGCAAAAGAGATTATAACTCCCCTCTCTACTAGTGAAGCCCTGCTACAGATTATATTCAATACTGAGAAATACTTGGCTTCTTACAGTATTTAGCTCTCGCTCATTTAAACATCTTATTTACAGTCAATAAATTATTACAATTCGTGCATCGATCATCTACTTCGCATTGGTCTGCGGTCAAATGAATTTTGCGGTATTTTATAGGGACTCTTAGTCATGGCTTTTTTTTTTTCGCAAACATGCCCTACTTAATCTCCATGCCTTTGTTGATATTAATTGAGCTAAGAACTTTGATGATAGAACATTCATATTAGGGTATATTATTTTCCTTGGAGCTAATATAGTCATAGTTCTAAAAAGCAAAAGACAATTGCATGATCCAAAATTATCATCTATTAGTATATTGATTGGAATAAGTGATGAAGCATAATAGTAAAGTAAAATAGAAACAACAAGAGAGTCACATCATTATAAGAAAAGTTATGATCAATCGAATAAAATAAAAAAATAAAAAAAAAATCAAAGATGAAGATGGTGGAGGAACATCTATAACTAAGAGTTAAGAGTAAAGGGATCCAATAATAAAAGAGATAGATGAACATAACAAAAAAGATAATCATATCATAAGATAATGAAAAATAAAATATAACATTTATAAAATAAAAGGTGCCCCCACATAAAAAACCTAAACTTTTTTTTAATAAATCATCCAACTAAAGTTAATCATTATTTGAAATTATTGATTTGATTTTTGTGTAACCAATGTTAATAGATGCTCCATAGAACAACAAGAAGCAATAATGATACATGCTCCGGTGATGATGATAAATAAAATAAAATAAATAAATAAATAAATAAATAAATAAATAATAATAATAATAATAATAATAATAATAATAATAATAATAATAATAATAATAATAATAATAATAATTGTGAAAGCTGCATATGGCTGCCCACTTTGGGCTCCTTAGAAGCCCAACTCCATCTTGTTTGTGATTATAGAAGGCCTGGGCCCACAGTAGGATTCTTAAGTAATTGATTGGCTTAACAGAAAGCATTGCACCTGATTCTGAAGGCATCATCCATACATGGCGGCCGCGATACTACGCGTCTCGCCCTTCCTCCTCTCCCCTCACCTCGCCCGCTTCGCTCGCTTCCGCTTCAAGCCCCGAACCTCATCCAGGCCAATCTCCGTTTCTCCTCTCCTCTGCTCTTCCTCCTCCACGCCCTCGACTTCTTCGTCCCCCCTTCATCCTCCTCCGGCTGCGGCGTCGGCGATCGCCGAAACCCTAGGTCCCGATTCCCTCTCGGAGCCTCGGGCCGCGTCCCCCCTTCAGTGGGTTCCGAGAACGGCCCGTTGCGGCGAGCTAGGGCTCGAGGACGTGGGGAAACGAGTCCGGCTCTGCGGCTGGGTCGCCCTCCACCGGGCCCATGGCGGCCTCACCTTTCTCAACCTCAGGGACAGCTCTGGAATCGTTCAGGTATGTTTCTTTCCTTGTCGTGATAAAGATGTCGATGCTGCTTATTCTTGCGGACGCTTACGTTCTTCTTGGACAGGTCGCGACGCTTCCTGAAGATTATCCGGATGCGTATTCGATTGTGAATAAGTTGAGGCTCGAGTATGTGGTTGCCGTGGAAGGTTTGGTGCGGGCTCGACCGCAGGAATCTGTGAACAAGAAGATGAAGACTGGAGATATAGAGGCGAGAAGGACTCTACTGGATTCACCTATAAATTGAACTTTTATATATTTTCTGCTATCGTTTTATTTTGTTAACCTATAGTATAAAGCAATTTCCATAGCTCGGTTACTTCATATCCAGATCAGCTTCTGCTGATATCCATTGTATGCACTTGTTTTGGGCCCAGTTAGGAGTACGAAGATCTCCATGTCCTGAGAGGAATCACATAAGTGTTGGGTTCAATGTCATGTAGATCTATGAGAATAAAAGTTAAAAGGGCAAGTGTTATGCTGTTAGAATGGCTTACATATAAACATTCTGATTGCAGAATTAATTTAGACAAAGTATACTTCCCGTTCAATATTTTGTGTGGAATGCAAAGTTTGGTATCTAGGTAGTTAAAATTAGCAATAAGTCAACATGAAGACTTAGCCTCCACGTGGTATTTGCAATAATTAATTGCTTTCTGGAATCGGTCATCTTTCTTACCTGGAATAGAGCTTCATAGATTCATGATAATTTCTACCATATCCTGATACTATGGAAAATTATGACCATGGCAATTAGATTCTGCTTAATTATCCTGTTCGTGCTATGATCTTATGCATTTAACTTAGCATCTAGCAACAAATGTTGTAGTTTCGCAAGTTTGGCCAAGGAGACTTCTTTGGTTCATTAATTTTAGAATGATGGAGGAAATTGGAATCGCCTTCTTTTCCATTTATGAAACTGGAACACTTTGGATTGCTATGTATAGAACTAGGTTTAGAGCTTAGGAACAGTGTTTTGTAACTAATTTACTTGAGGTATCTAACCTGTTGTGCATTTGCAAAAAGTGAATGGAATAGACTTACAATGATTGGTTAATTATGGAAAGAGCAATAGAATGTCCTTCTTAATGTTTCATACATGTGATTAGAATCTTGATTGGATTTTATATGATTGACAATACATAGTGGTTTGGATAATAATTCACACCTTGGCATGTTGTTACATTTGATGTTGCAACACTGTTGACTATGTGGCCATCAATGTGATGGTGAGAATGATGTTTTTGTTCTTTTGTGCTAATGTTCTTAGAATCCAAGATGTGTATCTTTGTGAGTTTGTTGTTTTTTGATTAAATCTATCTTGCTCCCATGTTTTATCTGTTAGTAATAATTGCAACTAGCAAGATTGTCTTGGTCCTACATGACTGTGTAAATTTTACACTGGTGAGGAATATGATTTTAGTAAGATGAATTTGCCATTGGACTAAAAAAAGTTGCAATGTGCTAACATAAAGTTATTTTGCTTTGGCGTAATAGGTTGTTGCGGAGCATGTCATTGTATTAAATTCTGTAAATCGTGCATTGCCTTTTCCAGTTACCACAGCAGACAGTGTAAAAGATGTCACCACCGAAGAAATTCGTTTAAGGTAGTTCATTTACTATTCGATTTTATAAAAACATGTCAGATCATTTTCATTAAAGTACTTGTTGCTGCATCATCATGTATAATTTTCTTTGTTATTGCCAAGACATTAATCTCAACTTTCAGCTGATTGTGGTAACATAATTACAGTCTTTACTTGCTCCCTCACTTTGATGTGCAATGAGGAGACAAACAATTGTGGGATAATATAACTTTATCATGGATAATGCAGTAACAAGTTATAATGTTCTAATATTTAGGTTGACTTCATAGCCTCTTGCTGTCAGAGCTCTCTTTAAGGAAATATCGCTTGTCAAAATTTTCTCATATATGGTCACATGAAGAGTATCTTTTTATTTGTTTTTGGCTGCTCTACTTGATTGTAAGATAGATAACAAATGCTTATCTGGAGGCCATACTACAGTATACAGATTGAATATCATAAGAAAGTTTTAGCAGTCTATCTTTGCGGCATAATCTCGATACTAGAAAATTAACAGTGGAAGACATTAATGGCCCCATCATAGTTTCTAGTTACGAAACACTCTTAGACTTGAATTAACTGGTTGGGTTTTGGGTTATCATTTTTTTGGAGGTCCAAGCTGGTTCTCACATGAACCTTCCTCAAATCTTAAAAAGATGTTTAGCCTGAAGCAGTTGTATTTTAAATTGCAACATTCAAGCTTCGGTTAGAATTGACTGGTTTACATGCCACCTAGCTGCGGAATGGCATGTGCTGCCTAGTACAGTTGGGATCTCATGAAGTTCGTACAAATTCCTTGTCTGGTCATATTATCAGGATTAGTTTTTAGCTATGTAAACAAATTCATGGTTCGACATGGCACCTTTGGATGTGGGATGAATTGCCTTCAAATTAGACCAAAGCTATTTTTTATGCTTTTGGGTTCATCAAGAAAGTTGGTGAGATCAATTTTTGGGATTCTTTTTGATGTATCAGAAGTTGCTTTGCTAATGTAAATAAGACATGCATCAGTGCTAACCTATGGCTTTGATGGCAAGTTGATGATGCTTTTACTACTAAATATATATTATGGTATGTCATTTGGTTTGTTGATCACAATAGGTTTAGTAGTAGTGGATGTATGCTTATTTCACCTGAGGATGTTCTTTCTGTTCATGATATATCTGTCCACATGATTGTTAGTTTCACTTGGTGCTTTGGTTTCCCTGCATGCATTTTTAGTGCACACAAGTTACCAAAATATCCTTCAGTGCATATATGGAGACATTTGTTAAAATATCCTTCAGGTTACTGTATGAGGTCTTTATAAACATCAATTTTTTATATTTGTTGCCCTGGACATTGACGGTACTCTTTGTTGATACTTGTACTGCTTTCTTGAGCAGGTCTGTAAGTATAGTTTCTTGTACTATAGTCCAAGGATTTTACCACATTTAGTCTATTGCTATTGAATTTATAGATCATGTTTGAGGATCTTCTAACACATACTATTGCGAACTTTTACTAGATTTCGGTTCCTTGATCTACGTCGGGCACAAATGCAGTTCAACCTGAGATTGCGGCATAAGGTTGTAAAGCTCATCCGGAGGTATCTGGAGGATGAACATGAATTTGTGGAGGTATTATATGTTGGAATTATATAACTATTGTTATTGGCTCTTTAATATCATTAACCAACTTTTTGGTACTTAAGTTTAGTTTATAATGAATATTCAACTCATGAAAGGAAATTCACATGCTTTATGAGATCAAACCAGTACATACGATTAATGATGTAAACAAAAACTAAGCTTCTTCAGTCAATACTGTCAGTATATTAAAGCTGGAGATTTAGGAAAGTGAAGAAATTCCCAAATTTCATTCTCCCTCTGTTCTTGTAAACCAAATAATTGACTTTTCTAAAATTGTTGATATAAACTAAGTGTAAAGGTGGTCTCTTTTGTCTAATTGGCTTAATTTAACATGAACTAGGAAAAAAATTAGTCTGATATTACAATCATTATAGAGAAAGATTTTGGGGACTATCATTTGAATAATATGTAGTGTGTTTTTTTTATACAAAAACAAGAAGGATTTTGAAAGTGAATAAACAAAAAGATTCAAGATAAATATGTGTAACATTCCAGGTTAGCAGTTTTAGGTTTTTTGCCTTCCGAAAAGGCTCCTGCAGCATGCGACAAATGCTCACCTTAGCAATGCCTATAAGCCTTTGTTGATACAAGTTTTAGAATTTTAGTACCAAACTACAAATAACCTTTGCACCTTGATATGCAGCTGATAATATTGTAGCCCTTTTTAGGAAGTTGTGGCCATGTAATTTCGCATTTATTGGAGTTTGATTGCATTTGTATATCTTTGTTCCATTATGACTATAGCCTTTGAGCATCAGTTCTTAGTTATGGGGTCATCTCTTTTCCTTTGGTGTTTTTATGCAGGCTATGTCATTGGCATTACTTCTGTGCTTTATTTCTAATAAGAATATGCCATTGAAGTGCTTTCATTTTTTTTTTTTGTGTTGCTTATCTGTGGTTGATAGTTTTTTTTTGGGTCTTAAGGTAGATTGAGACTCCAATATTATCTCGATCCACACCCGAAGGTGCTCGTGATTATCTTGTGCCATCACGTATCCAGGTAATTAAACTTCTTTATTCAATTCTTTTTCTTTGTAATTTCATTTGTATACCAAACTGTTGATTTATTTCAGTTCTTTTAATTATTTTTTGCGTTGCTACTTATTTTTGCTTAATGCAATTGAATATTTTGCTTGATAATTGCAAAGATGTGCTGTCACTGATTCTTGGGATTGAGAAATTACATCTGTATATATGTGCTGTCCTTGTATGCATCTCTGTGTATATGCCATTGAGTAGTTTTTTTATACATTGTTTTAATAAGATATTGATTTTTGGCAATATCCAAATACTGTCTTATTCTATATATTGACTTTTCTGATTTTCTATAATATGGTTTATGAAGACAGGAACTTTTTATGCTTTACCTCAAAGTCCACAATTGTTCAAGCAAATGCTAATGGTATCCGGTTTCGAGAAATATTACCAGATTGCAAGGTATCTTTCAGGAGCTAATCGAATATATATATCTTTTCTTTATGAACATTTTACCTAGGATTTGCATATTGCCGTTGCATCTGTTATGTGGCCTTTTGTCACTCGGACTCTATATATGTTATTTTTTAAGTCTGTGTATGTAGGAAAATCTTAAAGCCTATTTAGTTTCAATTTTTGGAGTAAAACTTGCCTTCTTCCATTTCTAAGTTTCTAGTAGAAAATATATTACTCTTCTTGAACCACTAAAAGGAATTGGTTGATAATTTTTGTTATTGTTTTCTTCTACCTAATAGTTCTGGTTTTTAAGGTGCTTTCGTGATGAAGATCTGAGAGCAGATAGGCAACCTGAGTTCACTCAGCTGGATATGGAATTGGCTTTTACACCTTTGGAGGACATGCTGAGACTTAACGAGGACTTAATAAGACATGTCTGTTTTTTGTTGCTTTTCTCTTTTGTTTTCTTAATATGTCTAATTTGCTAGATACATGATGTTGTTTAAGTACTTTGCTTTTGACTTATTTTCTTTGGAATCTGAATATAAGCTATATTGTATCAGATCTTTCAAGAAATAGCTGGCATCCAACTTCCAAATCCATTCCCAAGGCTTACCTATTCTGAAGCAATGAATCGATATGGGTCAGACAAGCCGGATCTTCGCTTTAGTCTGGAATTAAGAGATGTAAGTTTTTCTTGCTGAGATATGATGGGCTGCTTCTCTAGGTTCTTTTTTTGGATAGTAATTACTAACATTAGCCAATTAAAAGTGGGCAATCTACAATGTCTTACCTGATCATCATGGAATTTATAACAAAATGGATATGAATAAATATGCTTGGTAAGTTAGATAACTTGATAATTTGTTGAGTATTCCATCCATTTATCATGTATACACCTACAAGCCTCATCACCTCAATTATGTTTAGCTATGATTGCTAATGTTATTGTTGTGGTTTTTGAATCATTATTCATGTAGTCGGATTATGCATTTATGTACAATTACCTGTTGAAATCATGGATGGCTATTTTATCTATATAATGCCGATACGATTCTCGTGCAATAGGTGGGTGCCCAGAAGCCATTCCTGCAGAGTCAAAATCTGTGAATGTGACTTCTGGTGTCTGAAATATTAGTACTTGTTTTTTGGCTCTAGAGATGAAAGAATCAATGAATGCCTTCAGGCTGCTTTCTGCGTTTTCTTCTGTCATTACTCCCCTTAGTCTATCCTTGGAGTTAGCTGAAGTTTGTGCCAGCAATGGTTCATTTAACAATTGTGGGAATGTTAACTGAAGGATCATATTAAAGCAGAATTTAGAGCCTCCTTCGTCCTTCTGTCACATAGTAGTAGCCTGAAAGGATTTTTTGCTTTGAAGATAATATGACCCAAAAGGACCTTAGGATTCTAATATTTTGTTACCTCTGCAAGTGATGTGAGTGATCCAATTGGACACTGTACTATGCATGTATGTCATCTCTATGTCAAGAAGCTTGTTAATTTATTTCAGTGAATTTTATGATATTATTGGTTGATCTGCCAGTTGGTAGATATGGGCTGTATGGCTCTTCACATACGTCAACTCTATACTTTTGCAAGATATCTCTACATGAACATTAAATTTTGTTCAATTAAATTGCTTAGAAGGTATATGTTTAGATAGCTTTTATATCATTAGTGCTCCATCTATTAAAATATCTAGGATGGAGTGTTTCTTGCTGAATTTTGTTAGAGATGCATGTTAGCTACTGTAAAATACAAAACATACTGTTCGAGTCACTTTGTCTCCCTGTTATGGTAGTTACAGATCTATTAATGATCTTTATCAGTTCTCATAAGTCTCTTCTTTTTGATACGTTTGAAATTGCAGGTTAGCTCAGCTTTTTCAGGATGTAATTTCAAGGTTTTTACAGATGCATTAGAAAAGGGTGGCATCGTTAAAGCATTATGTGTGCCTTCAGGTGCACAAAAATTTTCAAATACAGCACTCAAGAAGGGTGATATCTTTAATGAAGCAATTAAAGCAGGAGCAAAGGGTTTACCTTTTGTCAAGGTTTTAGATAATGGTAGTGGATGTGAGCTTGTCTTTTGTCTTCTGCTTCTGTAGTTATCTTGAAGCCTTTTGTTTAAAGTCAATAAAAGGTTTCTGAAATGTGTAGGTGAGCTTGAAGGCGTTGCTGCTTTAACATCTAATCTAGAACCTGAAAATAGAGAAGAATTGCTGAGACTCTGCTCTGGGAAGGCAGATGATCTTATTTTGTTTGCAGTGGGTCACCATGCGATGGTTAACAAGACACTTGACCGGCTAAGGTTATATGTGGCACATGAAATGCAGTTGATTAATTATGTGAGTCTTGAAGCTATTTAAAAGTTTTCCTCTGTTGGTAATTTTTGTGGCTTAGTTATGTATGCAAGTCTTCAAATACTATATTATTACCTTATACCTTGAACATACTGCATAATTTATTAATTTGACTTTCAGCAATAACTTAATTAATTGAACAAGTTTCTTATACTCTTTGAAGAAGGCAACATCAGGTAGGATTTGTGGTCATGGGTATTCACCATTCAGATGGTAGAATAGCATTGCAATGCAATGGTTAAACAAAGTGATTATGCATAGAGAATTAGAGGAAGATCTAAGAGAACTTTGTTAGGATTACATGTGTCCAACACAAGTAATTATGACCTTACAGCTTGTTATTATTGTTGTTTAGGGAGATGGTTGCAACTTATGAACTTGACCTTTAAATTATCTATGCTTGTTTGTGGTCTAATCAATTTATAAGTGAGATCTTCTTGATAATACAATACCAGTAATTACAAATTCATTTCTTTAAGGATGAACTTTTACCCTTTCCCTTGCAAATATTTTCACACTTATGGTCAATGAAAACCAGAACAAAGACATGCTAGTCAACCGAAATGATGCTCGGTGATAACATGCAGGCAGAATGTTAATAATCTCCTTTCCCCTTTTTTTTTCATGGCTGATAATAGGGCTATTGTTGGAAAGAAAAATAATCTCTATTATTTATGTGGATGAAACACTTATCTTTTTTAATGGTAGAAGCAATTTACAATTCTATATAAGTTATTTTATTTTAATAAATGCATGCTGACTTGTTGTTCTGGGTTTGTTAGACATCACATTCAATCCTGTGGGTGACAGACTTTCCAATGTTTGAGTGGAATGATTCAGAACAGAGATATGAGGTACTTTTCTTGTCTTTATTTTACTTTGAGAATTAAGACTGGACCTGATGGATACGTTTAAATTCTCAGTCGTTGACACTTGATCAACAAATTTGCCAAACAGATTTAATTAGTATGGGCTGATTCCTTTTACGTAGATTATTCCTGTTTAAAAACATTAATTTCTTTTAAGAACTTTGCCAACCATAAAAATAATTGAAATTTATACATGTTTACCTTTTCTACCTTCTCTTCGGGAACATTTGCTGGAGACTCTTTTTAGTGACATCTATTTTGTTGTAACCATGCTTTCCAGTATGTGATAGTATCTTAATTGATTCTGGCACAATATGTTGTCACACATAAAGGAAATATAAGATTAAGATGAAAAAGTGGACAGGAGAGAAATAAAGGGTAAACACTTAACAAGAGCATATTATGGTAACTTTGATTTTCAACATTTGGGTGTTCCAAATTAATTTTGGCCAAACTGGGCTGAAATCTGACCTTGATTTGATCATCTTTGAGGTGGGTTTAATGATTCCGATGATTTAAATGTTTTGGTGATTTTTATTTTTGTAGGCCCTCCATCATCCTTTCACTGCTCCAAATCCTGAAGACATGAATGACCTTCCCTCGGCCCGTGCTTTGGCTTATGACATGGTCTACAATGGTGTCGAGGTACTTCTTAAATTCTTAGTTATAGTTGATCCTGACAATATAAAATTCTTATTAGCATTTGTTTCTCACTGGCAAGTGGTATACATCTAACACATCCTATGCTCATTTCCTGCTCTTGTTTCTAGATATGTAGATTCAATATATATTTATGTGCAACATCATGATGATCTCTGCTTCTCTAAGCTTTCCTCACATATTACATGCAGACTGTTGCTACTTATGAGCTAGAGTTTATCTTGCTTGACTCAATGACTTCTCACAATCAAGTAGGGTTTCACGCAAGGACATATGAAACAGAAGGGAATTACACCTGCATCTATATGATATTTTTAATGGCTTGTAAACATGCCATCTTTTTTGAACTTAGTGAAAAACTTGGATACTCTTTAAATACATGGCTCGTCTGTTATAATATGTTAGAAGCACCACTAGTTGAGTATAAAGCAATTAGATTCCCTTGAGAGAAAAAAGGGACCATAAGGCGAACAACAAGAAAAGCAAGGATTCAGAATTGCCAACACTCGGTATTGACATTTTCTTTTTTGTTTATGCCTTTGTTTGCTTCCCAGTTTGCAATTAAGCTTCTTGTATTATCCACAGGATATTCTTACATGCAATTACAATCTTGAATTATTTCACTTCCGTGAAAAGTTCAAATCTAGCTTTGGATTTTGTCACCGTCTACTAGTCTAGTTGACTATATGAGATACATGGTCATCTTTTGACAGATGATATGCTTTATTAGCTTTAGTTTCCTAAGGTATCAATATTTGCCTCTTTTCATAGTTTAATTTCACTAGATCACAAAACAACAACAAGAAGTTATAATATCTCAACTATTTGGGTTTGGCTGCATTGATATTTTGATGCAATTTAGCGCCATCAAGAGTAACGTCACCAGTCAAAGCAAGAGCAGTCATATCATTTTTTTGTGGATTCTGATAAACTTTTTTAGGTCTCTCTTTGTCTCTTCTCAAATCACATACATTTATGGGTTTCTTTTATTTTAGAAGTTTCCTTTGGACATGTCTAACACCATCTTAAATGGTTTTTCCTTATTTCAACCTTCATCGGAGCTACATCCGATTATTCATGAATGCTTTTTTTTTCCCATTCTCTTCTAGTGATTCCACATCATCAATCTCAATATCTTTTTAACACTTCTTTGTATATGTTGTTTCCCAATTGTCCAACATATAAGTTATATAGTAAAGGTGATTCCTTACAACAGTCCTATAAATTGTTTACTTTTAATATATAAGTCAGGCAATCATTTAACATAACTCTTGATGCCTCTGGCTCCTATAATCATTTCTGTTATAATTATTTGAACCATACCTTCATCAGTCTTTTCTTCTTGCTGAATAATAGATCCAAGACATGTAAAACTTTACTTCTAGGGACTTGATGTCTATACTTCTACTTTTCAGATATTTCTAAAGATCTATTTTGTATATTCAGTCTTAGTCCTACGTAGTCTAAAACCTTTGGTTTCATACATTTGTCTCCACAACTCAAGATCACCCGACTGATTTTCTAAAGCTCCACATTTAGACAGACCATTTTGAACATTGTAACGTTCAGTGGAATGAAAGAACTTGTTATATAGGTGATGAGATATGAGGTATCTATGTGGCTCCATTTAGTTGGTGTTATGGTTCAGGCCAAGAGCTGCTCCATTAGTTTCTTAACTAGCTTGTGCATTGTTGATTTTTACGTAGTATTTGGCAGTCAAATCGTTTTTATTCAGGATGGATCCTTTTTAATTGATTACTTAGCCTTTCATGTCAATGTATAAACAAATGTGGATATTTGTCTCTGGATGACCATTGTAGAATCATTGCCGCTAGTTTTTGTTTTGTTGGTGTAAAAAGTTAAAAAAGCTTTGGTTTTGATTTTTCTTTGTTATCCACAGATTGGTGGTGGGAGTTTGAGAATCTATAAGCGTGAAGTACAGGAAAAGATTTTGGAAATTGTTGGCATTTCTCATATGCAGGTGAGCTTTAACTTTCAATATCGAAGCAATGGCTTTACTGTTTTTTTATTGTTCATGACTTCATAATCACTTTTTTGGTTGCATACTCACATGATAAGCATTTTTTAGGTATATGCTGCATTTTCAAGACCTATTGAACGATCAGTATGTTGACCAATAATAACATAGACATGTAAACAAATATGATATGGATTGAACCAGGGTCAAATTGTATGCAACTTAACTCCTTAAAACTCCCAAATTAATCTCATGAGTTCTAATTTCATTATTTTATGGATCAGAGATCAGATCCATGCCTGGAATGTAAAGAGTTGGACTCTGAATTATGTGATTGACGTAAGGGGAAAAATGAAACAGTACATCAAATGTTACGTCAAAAGGGAAGAACCACCATGAGAACAAATGCACTTTAACGAAGGAGTTATATTAACCTGAAAATAAATGACTTCCTAGATCAAGCTGCAAAGAACTTTAAAAGTTCAACCAGAAAATTTGGGCAGTTGTGGTCTTCGGAAAAGCTATGACGTCCCGGATTGAATTTGAGCCAGCCAAAAGCATCACGAGACGCCAACATAAATGACTTCCTAGATCAACTATGGGTACATATATAAGGTGTGATGATGTAGGCTAGAATGCTATGTTCTTCTGTCATGCATGCTTGGTTTCAGGAACTGGTTTATTATCAAATTTTCTCCATTGAACTATTTTAATTGATAACCAGAAGCCTATTAGGACTGTATGCTTGTTATGTTGGCGTGAATCTATCCTTTGTAATTGTCATTTGTTTATGCAGGCAGAAGAAAAATTTGGTTATTTATTGGAGTGTCTGGATATGGGTGCTCCTCCACATGGTATGTTAATCTTTCAAACTCACAGTATTGTATTATCCTAAACATGCAAGTTCAAATTTATTAGCTTTACCTTGCCATTGTGTTTAAATTACTTTGTATACCAGTACAGAATTTCCAAGAGAATCTGGAGAAAATTTGTGTTCTTACTAGAGAATCTGTTTAAATTACATTGTTTCTCTAACTGTTATTATTAGAGAATCTGGAGGAATTGTCGTCCGTCCATATTGTGCATATTTGATTTAGATAACTTTTCTGATGAACATGTTGCAGGCGGCATTGCTTATGGTTTGGATCGTCTCGTGATGCTTTTGGCTGGCTCAAATTCGATCCGGGACGTCATAGCTTTTCCGAAGACCACAACTGCCCAGTGTGCCCTCACTAAAGCACCATCTTCAGTCGATCCCCAGCAATTGAAAGACCTGTCATTAGCCATTCTGTAGAATATATTTATCATTTATTCACGTATAATTAATGTTTGCACTCATACTTGCATGTCATTATTTCATTAGCAAGATCACATTCTTGAAGAGACCATTTATTGATAATGGGACGCTTCACTCTTGCTTTTCTTGAAGATCAAGGAGCAAATTCTCTTGCTTTTCTATTTGGAAGCTGTCACTCTTTATGAACTATTATTACTCGGTTACCATTACTGGTGCTGAATAAGAGTCCAACTTTTTTTTTTGTTTTTTGTGGTTGAGATCAAAGATGTATTACTGGAGGTATGGCTGAGATTATGTACAATGCATGTTTCAGATGCTTTCAAAAGAAACTCTCTCGAGAACATCTAAAGTCAATGTGGTTTTTCTATTTGGTGATTTCTTGAAGTAAAACATTAAAAAAAAAAAAGTGTGTTTGGTAGTAGTCTTTTCTTCCCACCACAGTTTCTACATTTGTTCTTGAAAGATACGAGGCTTTGTACAAAGCAAGTTCATAGATACATGGTGTCAGAGCAATACTTTCCTACTTCATCCCTCACCATTAAATATCGGATTATATCTCATTTATCGTGATCCAGTCAGATTAAATACTCTATCCATTAATTCGATAGCCATGAACTACTGGCTCAAAAAAAAAAAAAGGTTAATCTCAAATTGATAATAGTTGACCATCTAATCCTATCCTATAAATCGGCTCAATTAGAAATTTAGATCGTCTTTTTATATGGGGATCAATGAAGTTGAGGGATCCTATCATGTCTTCTTTTGCAGTAGTGAATCAAGATCGAAAACTATCTTGCTAAAAGCACTCCAAAACTCTTGTAAAGAAAGAAATACCTCATCAACGTGATGTTGGCCATACTTACAGCCTTCATTGGCGGAAGTTTCTTTGTTTGATTATTTTTCCCCTTTATGAACCGCATACATAATATGGCAAGTTTCCTTGAGAAGACCGCAGCTAAAAAAGATAATTCCTTCCATCTTTTCCTCCCCGTGTAACGTTTCTGCCATTATATATGCACAATCACGCAAGACACCGACATGGTCGTCTCGCACAAACACATACGGATCGGAGATTGCTATGGACGACGGAGGCTTGGTTTCTGTTTGGGGCTACGATGAGGTCCGACACTGTTCATCTTTCTCTTCCGGTTGTGGTGGCTTTTTTTTTCTGTTTCAGTATTTTTAATCTCTTCTGACATAGGAATGTCTATGGGACTTCCCCTGTAAGGTGTTAATAAATTGCAAGCCTAGTCTTCGTGGAGCTCTCCCCCTTCAAACTGTTTTCTTCATGATAGTTCACACGAAATTATACCCTATCAATCTCCTCCTATATATAATTTCTCCTTCAACCTCGATTCTGACACCTGAACCGTGGCTTCCAAAGTCATGCTTAAAGAGGTCTTGGTCGCTGATTACAAGTCATGTGCAGGAAAGCCTACATACATACTAAAGAGATCAGCGAATCCGTATGCTTGTCTGCAGTGACTTGTACAAATGTCTGAAGACATCATTCATCTTGTCTCACGTATACCGAATCTTTTGCCAACAGAGCATCGAGGAGCTGAAGCACAAGCTCATCTGTGCCGCCGCCGAACGAGAGGAACTACGGATCAGCACCCGCAACGACCAGCAGAAGGCCAACGAAACCATCGGGCGCTTGATGGACCTCCTCGAGGAGAGAACCCATGAAAGAGACGAGGCAAGAAGGAAACTGCAGCTGCTGCTAAACCTGATGATACAACCCACCACGGCCCCGCTCCCTATTCCTCCTCTACATCTGCCGCTGGATATTCCATGGATGGGTCAATCAAGAGGCTCATCTCCCTCAGACACCGTCGATTCTCCACAGCTCTCAAGCATCGACATGGGTGATCCCTGCGATGACATGGGCATCTCACGACAGCTTAAGCATTCAGCGTACAAGGCCATGTCTTCTGCCACGGTTGACAGGCTTGCCATGAAGAGACCTCTCCCGGAGAGAGGAAGGTTTCAGCAAGCTGTTCTCGGAGCAGGCCCATTGCTTCTGAATCTTATATTTCCGGGGCCATTCCCACAATCTCAGGTTGCTTCGGCATCGGTCACAGCTCATGATTCCTTGTCCTCTCAGCTGTACAAGATAATGAAAACACCAATGGAGGTCGACTCGTGTAGGTCGAACACAACTATGATCTTGCCCTGTTCAAGCGAATACAACCAGTAAGATTGCAGAGGCTTGAGGATTAGCAACCGCTGTGTTTGGTTAACATGTCATCATTAGTCAGCATCGCCAACGGAGTAGAAATTAAATATATTTTTAATTAAATTAAGAAAATTGGTCATTTCATTTATAATACAAAATTCCTAATTAATTGTTTTTTAAATATAAATTTAACGATAAGGCCAGAGGGTGACGTGGCACCGCTGCAGTCACCCGCCACGTTGCCTCGGAAGCCCATCTCTCGTGAGCTATCCGATGGCGGACTCTTTCTGCTTCCGCTCCCTCCTCTTCGAGCCTTTGCTCTCGTCGCTACCGCAATGGCAGCATCACATGGCTGGCTCACTTCTCTGCCCAACCAAGTGCGCCACCGCCATCTCGTAGGAACTTCCCCTTCTCTGACCTGACGGCTTTGAAGCCTGCTAACTCGTGCGTTCTCTTTGCTGCTTCCCCTAGTTGGCTGTCGCAAGCTCTGTCGTCAACCATCGATCCGCTGCAGCTGCTTCGTTCGTCGTCAGGGCGAGCTCGACGGATGCATCACTTACGGAGAAGGGTATGTGAGGGTTTAGTGTTTAGGTGGTAAGTACTGTGGAAGAGAGTTCTAAGAATCGGAGGATGCCTATTGCTCTGTTTGCTGCTGTGCTAATTTAATTCCATGGAATAATGCACTCTATGTTGCTTCATTGAATGAAGTATGCTTTCCTAGCTTTACATTCTCTGTTTACTGTAGTCCGTTAAATCTTTTGCTCCTCTCTCCAAAGGATTGGAAGACGTTGATGAACATATGTTGCAATGTGATCAGATTGTGTCAAACCATGTCAATGATTAGGAATGCATCATCAGTTGCTTTTGTTGTACTCCATCGATTTCTTTTAGATCCAACAATTCCCGAGAATTATTCAACCATCATTATATTTCTGCGTCTCAAACATCGTTCTCTTGATTTCTCCATCAGATTGTTTAAGGAGAAGGCAGGTTTTAGTCGGACTCAGTGCCTTGACCGCTGCTTTGTCCCGGGCAAATTTTGCAAGTGCTGAAGGTATCATCATTTGGTTCTTTCAATCTCACTTGTGTTTTCCTGTTTCTTGATACTGCTGTTCCTGCCAAAAGGTGAGCATTGTGTTCCTGTACACTATTCCTACTAAAAGAATAATCTAATACAACAGGCATAATCTATCCCTGTCGATTCTGATTTCTCATTACGACATGTGCAGAAGTACCAGAGAATTTTCGAGCTTTCGTGGATTTTACAGATGGATATGCATACTATTATCCTTCCGATTGGAGAGTATGTCACCATGTCGATCTGCAATGTTCAAACATTTAAGTTATCGGAACAAAGAATAATGTATATGATCTCCGACTTTCACATGGTAGAAGAATACCACCATCTGATCATCTATTAATTCGCCTTCATGTGATAACAGGATTTTGATTACCTGGGCCATGATTCAGCTTTTAAAGATCGATTTGCAGCATTGCAACATGTCAGAGTCAGTTTCATTCCTACCGAAAAGAAAGATATTCGTGATTTGGGATCCATGGAGGAGGTAATGTTAGTCGGCAAGCTGCATTTAATCCAATTGCAGTCTGCATTTTTCATATGATCATGCAGAAGTAGACTGTGATTGGTAAAAGTATAATCAGCAAAATTATCCTTTCTCAATAGCTTATACGCATTCCAACTTATGTTTTTCACTAATGTTTCATACGCTTAGCAGGTCATTTTCAACTTGGTAAAAAATATTTATGCTGCACCAAATCAGATTCCGCGTATATATGACATGCAGGAGGTGTGTAGTTTCTCTGTTTAACCTTGGTTTACAGTGTATGCCTTTTGTATTGTTGTCAACACTTAGTTGTCTTCTTGGTTTGCTTGTTTCTTTGCATCTTCAAGTGAATCACAATCGGAAAAACAAATAGAAGCATTTTTCTTGGTAAACAACACAAATTGTTGCTTCTTCATGTAGCGGTCTAAGAATGCTACTTAATGTGCAACATATGCAAGTGCTCATCTAAAGATCTTCATGTGGCAAAATTCAATAATGTGTTTCTAGGTCAGAATCAATGCGGTGAACTGATTCCTAAGATAATGAATAAGTACTAACTGATGTATGTAATCCTTTGCTTCTCTATATACTGACAGTTCTTTGTATGATTCTGTGCAGCGAACTGTCGATGGAAAGAACTATTGGACATTCGAATATGAACTTGAATCCCCAAGCTTTTCCCGTACTGCCTTTGCGACAATAGCAATTGGCAATGGTACCATTCCTACCATTTCAGTTCATGTATGCCATGGTTTTAGATCTTCCAAATGTATCCTAAGACTTGCTGTTTCATTCCCATTAAACCATACATCTTATGTTCATTGTTGCATGGATAAGGGTCCTAATACTGTGAATTTCGAAAGATCATCACTTAGCTGCAGTTCATCGTAAAATCAACCACAATTGAGAAACAGGAATTAGTGCTTCACACTGATTGTGACATATTGATTTGCTTGAAAATGGAATTTAGTGCTGCTGCAAATGCTGAAGTGTGATTGAGGCAATACATTCTGCAAAATAAAAACACAATAAATTTACTGCAACAGAAAAATTTCAGTTACAGATACAAAAAATTATCCAGAGTGAAATTAGAGGCACAGGAAGAGAAAGAAGCTTTTCTTAACTTGTAATTTCAATCTTATGAAGGCACAATGATCGAGAGATCATGTCGTCAAAAGTTGATATATGCATTGCTGGAACAAAGTAGCCCTTCAGTTTCTTTCTGGAGAGTGGAGACGAAGACAGTCAAATGATCTAGAACTCGGAAACTTTGTTTCAGATATCATAGTCATGCTGTGATTTGAATCAATCCGAAATACTTCTATAACTTTTCACTATATGTTTCCTAAAATAACTCATACAACAAAAATAACGATAATATGGACCTTGTTTCATCAGAGCTATGCACAAGGTAATATCTCTAGTTGTATTTCTGCAAAGCATAACTACTGTTCTTGATTTCTTGGAAGGGCGGTACTACACATTAGTTGTTGGTGCAAATGAGAGGCGGTGGACTAGACTTCGGAACAAGCTCAAGGTGGTAGCAGACTCTTTCAAGATTCTTGACATATGAAACTAGAAGTGCCTGCCTGCCGAACCACGAGTCCAATGGTTGTTCAAATTGCTACAAATTTCTTTCATCTTGTGACTATTTTTCACTGTTCAGAGCAACATATATGGACTTTTTATCCAATTTCTTTCCTATTTGAGATTAGAGTGTCAGTTTCTTTAGCAGTCTCACTCTCATGGTCTCAGCTTTCCAATTAACACATAGTTATGCCCTTTCAAGAAACATATTGAATCAATATCTTCATTTTTTTTCTGTTGTCATTTGAGGAAGTACAAATGAATCCTGATGTGTCAGCCCTGTTGATTTTTGTCATCAATCAAGTGAAGTTAGAAATGAAATGCTGCGAGTGTGCCGACAATGTTGTTTCAGAAAACAAGACATAAATTCTTGTTTCCGCAGCCACAAATACTCTTTTCTATGATTTCATTTTGTTCGAGAGTGAGTCTCTCAAATTTGCCCCACTGGGTTATGTTGCCATAGCATAGCCTCATTCAGAAAAGCATTGGAAGCAGTAGTTTTTAGCTCAATGAGATCTTTCTTGTCAGATCATAAACCAATACCATTAGAGAAGTTAATGTAGATATATCTCTCTCTCTCATATGAAAAATTCAGTTGATTGACAAAAGGAGTTATTAGGGGATTGGTACAAATTAGTTGACCTACAGAGTTGAGATTTTACTTACATGATTGATCGTAACACCAGACAAAAATATGATCACACTATTGGCCAATCTTTTCCAGGGAGAGCTAGAAAGGATTATGTGCATTCCAAGTGAAATTTAAGCATGATAAATGCAAAGCAGTTGATGTAGAATAATCCATTCATATCTTAAAATTCAATACCATCATATATTGTATTCCTAACAATATATCTATTTAATTTTACAATTATATAATCATCTGATATGCAGTAGATAATTTATTCAATTGGAGAAAAATCAAAGAACAACTCTGCATGCGATTAAGAACATTGCGGCACAGAGAAATTTTTACTGCATCTTTCATGCATGCTACAGCAATTCACCAAAAATAAATGAGTTAATAATAATAATAATAATAATAATAATAATAATAATAATAATAATAATAATAATAATAAAGAACTAACCAAATCAAAACAAATAAAAAAAACCTTCACATGAAAGAGGGGTCTAAGGCACATATGAAAAAAAAAAAGATACATTGAACTTATTTTGACTATCGATATATCAAACTCTAATATGATTGTCTCCTACTCGAATTCTTAATTCGACTCAGTAAGATGATCCGAAAATGAGGAGTTTGGATTGGAAAGCGTCTCATCTTATTTCTTCAAAAGAGATAATTTCGCACAACAGGTGGATATATTTTTCATATGGCTGCATTTTGGATCTCGTAAACACAGTAGGATTAAGGTTAATTTTAAAGGACAGTGGTTCCAAAATCCAACCTATCCATTTCAGATGAACACTACGCCACCAACAAATAGAACAGAAACTTTCTTGGATTTAGATTGACTGAAACTATTCGACATCCACATCGGAAACCAGTGCTGATCAACCTTCTCTTTCAAGATTGTACAATTTGATTTGCACTACCGCAACTCTGGTTTGACACGACAAATTGAGGTTTGATTAGGGCTTTACTGTCAACCAATCCTACTCTATGTGGCACATGTGGGGCCTTGTGGGATCCAAGTGGGTGCCACATAGGATAGTATCAGACCAAGTGAAGATAATTTGTACTCAAATTATTCATCTATATATATATATATATAATTTTCTATTTATTTCTTTCCAAAATAAATAACTCCTCTCAGGAGATGTGATATCGTCGATACATGTATCTAACGAAAATTACTTTTATGAAATAAGAAATGGAATCAGGTGGGCTTCTCCTCATCTGTTTTTATCTTTGCTTTGCTGTGGTCAAAATAAGACTTCTCCTCACATAATTAATTATTTTTATTGTATTTTTTAACATTCGTGCTCACATGTAATTGTTGCGGTCCGGAAACGCGCTTTGAATCGACCAAATTCTCTCAGCAAGAAGCCGAAGCTCGATGACTTGGCCGAGGTCGCGAAACGCGCTTTGGTGGAGCAAATCCTTTCCCCTCGCAAGAAGACGAAGCTAAAACACTTGGCTGAGATCGGGAAACGCGATTTTGTGGAGCAAATTCTTTCCCCTGGAAATAAGAACTCAAAGCGAGGTCGGGAAACGCGCTACGCGCTTTGGTCGAGTAGATCCTTCCCCTTTGCAACAAAGACGAAGCAAGCCAAAAGAGTTCGGAAACGCGCTTTGGTTGAGCAAAACCCCCTTCCCTTTGGAAGAAGACGAAGCGCAAAGACTTGGCTGCCAATCGCTTAATAATAATAATAATAATAATAATAATAATAATAATAATAATAATAATAATAATAATAATAATAATAATAATAATAATAATAATAATAATAATAATAATAATAATAATAATAATAATAATAATAATAATAATAATAATAATAATAATAATAATAATAATAATAATAATAATAATAATAATAATAATAATAATAATAATAATAATAATAATAATAATAATAATAATAATAATAATAATAATAATAATAATAATAATAATAATAATAATAATAATAATAATAATAATAATAATAATAATAATAATAATAATAATAATAATAATAATAATAATAATAATAATAATAATAATAATAATAATAATAATAATAATAATAATAATAATAATAATAATAATAATAATAATAATAATAATAATAATAATAATAATAATAATAATAATAATAATAATAATAATAATAATAATAATAATAATAATAATAATAATAATAATAATAATAATAGGCAAATTCTTTCCCCTGGAAATAAGAACTCAAAGCGAGGTCGGGAAACGCGCTTTGGTCGAGTAGATCCTTCCCCTTTGCAACAAAGACGAAGCAAGCCAAAAGGCTGCCCAATCTCTCTCTCTCTCTCTCTCTCTCTCTCTCTCTCTCTCGTGTTCAGACTCGTTCATTTGAAGTATTTGAAGCTTTCAACACGGGATCGAGGCATCTTCCGCTTTCGGTATCACCCTCAACGTTCCCTTCGCCACCCTTTTCCTTGTCCTCTTCCCTTCTTCTTTCTCTCTCTCTAAGCCGGCGATCTCTTCATCTCTCTTCTCCTCGGATCCCGAGAACTTATCGCCTTGGGCTAAACTCTGTAGGCGAAGGCAAAGAAGAAGGAAAGATGCCTAATTGGGAGCTCAAGAACTGCTGCGATCACGACCAGGTCGCCTTCATCGTCACCATCGGCGTCTTCACCTTCGTCATCCTCGCCGTGAGTTCGTTCTTCGCGACCATCTTTTCCTTTTGCTTCTCCCTGGTCCTTCGAAAAGCAATTCCTTTTCTCCCCGTTAAAAGTAGGAATCGAGTAAAGTTTGTAGCTTTGGTGGTATATTCCGTGGTTTGACGAGCATTCGTCTTGAGTCTGGGCTTGGCCGGTACATGCTGGTTTGCTGCCCTCTGATCTCTTGCTGTCTCTGCTTTTGGTGTCTTGTAGCTGTGGAGGACGGTGCTGCTCACACCTTTCAAGCTCATCACGGTGTTCCTACACGAGACGAGTCATGCCCTCGCCTGCAAGTTAACATGTGGTGATGTAAGCAATTCTGATACGGAGATGAAACAAATGTTTCTAAGCATAACATACGGCTTGTAAATGCATATGAAGATTTATTCTTATTAAGTTAGACCTATGTTAACTTTTGGCTATTCTTGACTAAAAATTGTAACATTTAACTTGGGAGTGTTTCAATGGATGATTAATCATGGTTGTTCAGCTTCAAGACCTGCTACCAAAATCAAAACACAATTTCTATTGTGTTTTCGGTATTCTTCGACTGTTTAAGACTATATCGAACACCAGTTTTAATGCATAAGATTAGGTTGTTGTTATTCATGATTGATGATTGATTAAGAAGCTACTAAGGTTGTGTTATGGTTTAACAAAAATCTGATGTCTACTGGAGGAGTGAAGTATTCACAATTAATATGTTTCCCGCAGGTTGAGGGCATACAAGTGCATGCAAACGAGGGTGGAGTCACACAAACTCGTGGCGGCATCTATTGGATTATTTTGCCAGCTGGATGTAATGAAAATTTTCTTCCTTTGAACTGATCGGTTGCAACCCAATCATTTGAACCAATGATATAAATCTAATAATTCCTCAGACATGCTTCAATATCGTAGTTGGTTCTTATGGCCTTGTTGAATGTTGTCTTCTCTCATCGTAGATCTTGGCTCATCATTTTGGGGAATGGTCTTCATTCTTGCATCTACTAATCTTATTACGACAAGAATTGCAGCTGGTTGCTTTCTACTTGCATTGGTTGTTGTGCTATTTGTTGCCAAAAATGTAAGCAATTTATATTACTTAACGAAGTATTTTCAAAATTTTCTCGACTTGTATCATCTAGTTGTTTTATTACAAGATTTAGATCAAAATGTACATTACAATTTTCGAAGCCAACAATTTTCTTGTATGCTCATATTCCTATTCTGTGTTTGTGGATCATGCAGTGGTTGCTTCGAGGACTCTGTATAGGTGTGCGCTAATAATCTGCTTATTTGCAAGTAATCACAAGTTGAATGGTAGATCTGAATAAAATTTGCTTAAATCTCTTTTCTTCTGTAGGTTTCATTATATTTATTGCCATTATTTGGCTTCTGCAAGAAACTACAAAAGTCCATATTCTTCGATATGTCATTCTGTTTATCGGTATGAATACATCTACTTCAATATATCTGTTTCATATCTGCTAAGAGCTACATAGAAAATGATTGCCCATGATTCTGTGTAAATGCAGGTGTCATGAACAGCTTATTTTCAGTCTATGGTAAGATTGATTTTGGACATCATTGTATTACGAGAAAGCAAAGTAACCAACACACATAAATATAATCATTGTGTTGCAATATCTACTATCTGAGGTATTCTCTGCTACAGATATCTATGATGATTTAATATCTCGAAGAGTTCACTCGAGTGATGCTGAGAAATTTGCTGAAATCTGTCCTTGCCCTTGCAATGGCATTGCATGGGGGGTTATTTGGTGAGATTTGATATCCATTTTCTTTTCCAGTCATGCATATTTTCTTGGTTCACTAAATCGATGATGATTCTTGGGTTTGCTTCCAGGGGATTAATATCATTTACATTTCTTTGCGGATCCATTTACCTTGGTCTGGTTATTCTGTCTTGAGGTATAATATCTTATCATTTAATTACATTTTTCTCTCCTTTCATCATTTGGTTTTATTAGATTCTCTAAATATATTAGTGTTGACTCATGAATAGCTTTTGCAATTATGCTTTGACCACTAACAAGTACTTTGCAAAAGAAAACCTTGCACCCAGGTAAAAAATGAAAGGTGCATGTTCTATAAGATACTTGTTGGTGTTTCACACATAACTGATCTATCCGTGAACTTCAAAATTCTTAGGCACAGAAATCAAATATGTACTCTCTTGCTTGGCCTGTAGAAGAACATATTTTCTATCTTGGTTTGCTCTGCAATACAATAATTTAGGCATAAGAAAGAGGTGAAATGTCTTTCTTCAGAGTTTCATGTGCTATCTGCTGGGTGATCCAGCACGGACACTTTTCATGTTTAGTATTTGTCTGTATGTGCGACGAGCTGGTCATTGCTGACATGTAAGTTGAATCATACTGCATCAATCTATGAATTCAAAATTGTCTCAGCAAGATCCCTCTCCAGTGGTACAATGAAATTTCCACATTTTTACCAGTATTTGGCCACAGCAATATCCCTCTTTCCGTATGGTATTCTTAACGAAATAAAGACTATTCTACTCTGGGATACTGCTACTAGTCTTAATCACCTGGTTTTGAAGCATCATGATCTGCAATTTCTTGGTTTTCTTCATGAATCCATTTTAACATAATTAATCACCATTAAGATAGACACTAGTAGTGACCGAAGATTGCTTTTATTATTTTCTTCTTTTTTCTGTTGAAACTGTTGAACAGACAATTGATTTGTCTTGATCACTACTGATAACAGTTGGTTTTGTATGCTGATTTTTCATTTTCCAACTCGTGCAGGTTTTGTGGATTTGTGTAGATTCTGATTTGCTCAGGTTGGATTGAACACACTGTTCTTACCAGATTGAAGATTGCTTTTATTTTTCATTTTTTTCTTTTAGTTCCTTTTTCAGTTGAATCTGTCGATCTGACAATTGATTTTTCTTGATCAACTATGGATAAAAGTTGGTTTTGTATGCTGATCTTTAGTATTCCTATTTGTGCAGATTTCCTGGATTCATGTAGATTCTGATTTGCTTAGGTTGGATCAAACACATTGTTCTTATCAGATTGAAGATTGCTTTTATGTTTCACTTTTTCTTTTATCAGATTGAATATTGCTTTTATGTTTCACTTTTTCTTCTAGTTCTTTCTTCAGTTGAAGCTGTTGAACCGACAATTCATTTGTCTTGATCAACTACCGAAAAAAGTTGGTTTTGTGTGCTGATCTTTTATTTCCAACTTGTGCAGGTTTCATCGATTCATGTTGATTGAACACATTGTTCTTATCAGATTGCCATCAAATTGGAAACAGCCTTAGATTCTTGTGGCATCATCTTTCCTGGGGCTTGAGTCCCAGCTGCTCTGATGCATGTCCATGTTGCATTGAGAAACTTGCTGATGAGTTTCTTGACAACATAGATGTTTCATTTGTGCAACACAGCTACTCATTGTTTTCAACCTCTGTACCAACATTTAACTAATCTTTCATTTGTTAGATTTTTTGGGCACTTCTTCATGTCAGTTTTCATGTTGGATTTGACAGATTGGTGACAAATACATATGCAAAAGATCATCTCACATTCTCCGGAAACTGTGGGGGTGAGAATATGCTTTCAGAAAGACCATAAACATTTGTCATCTGACTTTCTCAATTTTAACAATATAATCATTCAGAAAATCAAATTATAGTTTCACCTATCATTATAAGTTAACAGTCTCTCTCTCTCTCTCTCTCTCTCTTTGTCTACCCACATCCAAATTAAGATTTAGATCAAACATTTTTGGTTGTTCTACATAAAATCTACATGATTAGCAAGTGTTGATCAACCTATAACAATTGTTGACCAAACCCTTCTAGGATTTACTTCCAGTTTTTTATGCTAATAAAAAAGAGATAACTAGTTGTGTGTTTTTTGTTTGCTTGTTTTTGACATGTCTCTAAGAGTAACTTTCGTATAAATATATTTATTGAAAGCTTAAATAAGAGAGAAACATGATTCTAAGTTTTAATAATTTAAATCTTTTTGACACACAAAAAAAAGCCAAAAATCAAGAATCCTGTTGTTCTATAAGAACTTTTTACATGATTCTTCTACCACAAATCAAGGTGGATTAGGTGGCTCCTACCAAGTGATCAGGACAAGGATAAAGAACATGCACTGTAAACCCAAGCCTTATTAATGCAAGAGTGCATGCCATATGTGTTAGAACTTTCCATCATGTATATGTGCATTTTATATAGCATCATCACACTGTCTGGTTGATTCTTAACACAGTAACATATAAAAGAAAGAATTCTGATCACATGTTTCTGAGTTGAGCTCTATAAAAGATGGGGAGAGAAAAAGGAATAAAGGAAGCAGAAGTTTGCCTGCCATTCCTCCAAATCTTAAGTGTAATCTTGCAAATGGTCACTTCTTAATGGAGAAAGCATCAAAATAAAGCACTAAAGTTGAAGAAGCTGCTTGCTGTAAAGTTTCTGGTAATGCAAATTTTGCAAGGGAGTAAAAAGAATCAAATCCTCAAGTAGGCATTGGGTGTTGGTTGGGTTATCATGAGTATTAGAAACAGGACATCTATGATCCAAAAGTATGAAACACATGTAGATGTTTAAGTCAAGCCATATATCTTCATTTTACTCAACAATATACAAGGAAAAAAATGAGACAAGTAGAGGCAAGTGTTGAGAATTATTAGTAGGTCTAGTGCTGCTGCCTCCTTTGACATTTTAATCCCATCACTCTTATCTCGAGTGTTCCAGCATTTTGTGCCATTGTGAAGGAATCATTGTGCCTTTTTGAGTCAGTCTGTCTCCTGCATGACTTGTTGATGCACAGTCTCAAGCAAATATGATGGACAAGTGAGTGAGTTCACTAATAGCTGTAATCATTGAGGTTCTTTTAAGATCCACTTTGTTGTTCTTTCTCTCATCAAATTGACATGCCTTTCAGACCTTTTTTGCTCAGTTGAGCTAAAGTTTTCAGACAGCTTAGCAGTTGTGTGGCAGTAAATATGAAGCAGGCAGACTCCCAACAGGTTTTCACTCTGTCTGACCTTTTTCTTAAAACTGGAGTGAGCTTTATACTATTGAAATTTCATCCTCAGAACTGACAGACAAAAAAGTATCAATGAGCATGCCATGGCAACTTGTCTGTATCATTCAGTGAAAGAAATTATCTCTGTCAATGGTCATTTCACGGCCAGAGATATCAGCAACTGCAAGACTATGCCCAGAGATCTTTTTCCCTGCAACATGAGCTTATGTTATTGTTTCACCCTTCCTTGGATCTTTTTGTTGGCCTTTTATGAGCTTTACTGAGCTTGGGTTCATGTTGTTTTGATCTGTCACAGTCCTGCACTTGCAATTGAATGCCCCTGCTGGCTGCTGGCTGAGGCTCTCAAAGTTGCATGGCATTTTGGATCCATCCTTGTTGCTTTCACCCCTCAGGATGGTGTTTGACCCTTCGATATGAACTTACCAGGGCAGGAAACAACCGAGTGTGGAGAAAAGGCTATGGTTGGTTAGCTAGTGGTTGCGAGAGAGACCATTCCTGCTTTCTCAGTTAGGCCACCAACCCAAATGATCCGATGTTTGAGTTGATTTGCGGTGTGACATGCAACAAAGACCTACATTTGAATCTGATTGACTCTTCACACACACACACACACACTATAGGAAATTTGCTAAGTTAGGAGATTCATGTCCTTGAATCATTGCGAACTCACTGTCTCAGACATGGGGGGCTTGCGATGAACTGGTAAAAGGAGTATTAAGACTTCCATCAATTCAAACACGCAATCGAAACATCGTTTTGCAACTCGAAATCTTGGTCGCTCGGGTCTAAGACCAAATCACCCGAGAAATGAAAAGAAGAGAATGAAGGGAGGGGGTAGATGAACAGCGAGTTTGGCAGAGAGCAGTGCTTCTTGTTGTGCTTATTGCTGGTGCCGATAATGCCAAGATTGGAGTCAACGGAATCAAATTGGCAAGCCAAAGAGATGCATGTATGACATAACATCTGTGACGGTGGAGATGGAGCTGAAGAATATTTCCAGGGACACATGTTGCAAGCTGCATTAGTTGTGCCATTTCCAGTAGAACCTAAGGACAGTCAAATGTTTCAGAAGCTAGAGAAGTAGTAGCATGAATCACAAGTAGGTCGGTCATCATCCCCTGCAAAATCTTGGGTTCTCTCGAGCTTGACAAGCTGCAGCAATCCGAGAAGCAGGCAATGGATAAACCCCCGCATCGCTGGCACTCTTCCGGCCGCCGACCAGCTGCTGAGACTCCTTGCAGTAAGCAATGGCTCCCTGAATTGAGCTCTCCATCTCTGAGTTGACGCTGCTGCTCCTCTTGAGCATCTGCGGCTGGTACACCCCGAGCGAGCTGGAACTCGAGAAGGAGGACGACAAAGAGGAAGAGCAGGAAGAGGTCGTCGACGAGGATGAAGGCTTGGTAGTGGAGCTCCAGCTAATGGCACCAGAAAAGGACTTTCTGTGGATCAAGTCCTCTTCCAAGTGCTTCTCTCTCTCGGTGCTCCTGAGACTAGCGGCATTGGTGTCTTCAAGTACGTACTTCCCCTGCTGGATTTGGCCAAGCGGGCTCGTCTTTGCTGCCTTCTTGTAGCCATTGGAGCGCTCGTCGTATTGCAGGACCGCGCAGGACTCATCGGAGCACCTGGATCTGATGAACACAGACTTGAGATACGATCGGGAAGCCTTCAGCTTCACGCCCAGCGATGATTGCTTGATGGACTTGAGCTTTTTGGACCAAGGCGATTGCTTCTGGTCCGCCACCGCACTCAGCTCACCGCCGACTGCTGCGGAGACATCTTTCTCGCCGAAGCCGTCTACATGCTTCGAGCTCTCGAGGAGCTTTTCGACCATCCGAAGGCGAGGAGGGAGGTGCAGGGGGAGGAGCTTCCCCTTGTAGAAAAGCTCGTCGGCGGGGGAGGTGGTGGCCTCCCTCTCCGTCGGGTTGCCACTCATCTGGAATTCGAATTCCTTGGAATGAGGAGGGGATGCCATGGTGTAGCAGATGAAGCTGGCGGTGCTGCCGCTGCTGCCGCCCATATCCACGTCCACAGCAGAGCTGACATCCATGTCTATGTAATCCTCCTCTTCCGCAAAGTGATCACAGGGAAGAGAAACCAACTGTTGCATCTGCAATAGCTCTCTTGCTTGCCTCTCCTCCATCATCCGTCGAAGCATACGGAGCGACCGACGACTGCTAGTTGTTGATGTGGAGTGGATTGTAGCGACCTTGGGAAGGAGTGGGAGAGGGAGCGCATCCTTCTTTAAGGTAGTGATGAGGCCAAATGAGAAAGAATTATGGAGGAGGCTGTCAGGGATTTGGAAGTGCAGAAAGCATCCAAGATAACAAATGAAGAGAGAGGTGGGAGGGAGGGGATAGACAGTCCACCGAATGGGTCCTCAGCCTAATCATCTCACCATACTTTCTCCCTGTCCTAAATTTGTCTCTCTTCACCAGATGTTGTGTTCCTTGTTAATTGCTCATAGTACACTTGTTTGTTAGGTAACCTTTTCTTTTCCTTGTCCATTGCTCAGTGTTCCTCAAGCTCATCTTACTCCACAAAACACAGATGTCTGAACATTGAACATGTTGTTGAGCAGCTTGTAGAATTTCCACAGGCAGTCTAATCAATGTCCAAGGAGCAGGTTAGGAATGTTGACTATGAAGAGAGAGAGAGAGAGAGAGAGAGAGTTATCCATTAATGACCATCAAATTCAATGGCCCCTTTTTGATTTGGAAAAATAGGCACACATGATGTTAGCTAATGCATTTATGTATATATATATATATATATATATACACACACACACACACACAACTGTTAAAGCTTATCATCTCAACAAAACACAGCACAGACGATCATTTGGCCACCAAGATGTAATGGCAGAGTCAAAACAGTGTATCCTTTGGAGGCACAAACTGGCCAGTGGACTTGAAAGCTTTTCAACATCTGCATTCAGCTTTTAGCTTCACAAAATCCACCACCACCGGAGCAAACTTGTTTCTGCAGTAAAACCAGCAAGTGCTGGAATGCTGATGCCTGCACACACTGCTTTACCAAAAGTTGTGAAGTGAATGCAACTTTTAATCTCTCCTGCAACCTCTGATCAAAAGCCTTTCACTGTTGCGCACTGTGCTCGTAGGCATCCCTCACAGCCTCCAACATCTTTTAAAGGCAGCAATTGTAGCTCATTAGAAGAAAGGCTCTGCGAGAATCTGTGTGCCCCCTTGTCCTATTTTGTGACAGCATTATAAGGTCACCACATTCGCCCCCTCCCCACCAAATCTGAAGCACCTGCAATTTGAGAGGCTGCTGTGGGGTCGGGGTTTCTCTCCTTCCGTTGATAGGATGCCTGCTCTCCTCCATGTGAGGGTGCCTCTCATGAGAATCCAGTAGGGTCCTTGTGGTGCATCAGCCTGCTGGTGCAAGGCCATGGAATGGGCTGTGCCATGTGATGCCATTCTCCGTCTTTCTGACCATAGCTTTTTGAGCCATGATGTATATGGAAAGAGAGGACTGTTGCTCATAGCAAGGAGGAGCTTCCCCACACAACCCAATGCTTCAGTTGGCTGCTTTACCAGTGAGGAAAGCATGTGAGATCCACTGGCACAACTCAATCTTGGAGCATCTACTGGGCCACCCATCTTCTTCATGCTATTCTAACTCCAGCCATGGACAAAGTGGGGCTTGTGCTTGGTGGTGGTTTATCAGACAGTTAGAGTGAGATCACCCCTGGGCTTCTGTTTTGATCATACATTGACTCACTTGTCCTTCTAATGTTCTAATGCAGAACAAATAGAAAAGAATAATTTTTAAAGAGTCTAAAGTTATCTATATATTATTTTTATATTATATTATATTATATTATATTATATTATTAATTAATTAATTTTTAAGATCTATAATTAGTATAAATAAAAGTCCCTCTAAAATTTATGGAATCATCAAGAAATAATATATTTAAATTTTATAAAATCTTCTTTATTATAAAAAAAATAATTTTTTTCATCCTTCCTTATTGGGTAAGTTTGTTAGAATCATTTCTCATAGTATTTTTTTTATTTTATTTTCATTTTGCGTCGATTGGTATCAAAGTCTTACTTTGGTGTTAGTTTTTTATTAAAAAATTAAGAAACATACTTTATACTCGGCACTTATAATAGATATTATATATCAAAAACTTAATTTGCTAGGTACAACCTTATAACCCATCAAGATGATGTCTGATAACAATAATAACGATGGTAACGATGACGACGTTATCGACAATGACAATGATAATTTCGACGATAATAGTCTTTGTGATAGGGGCAATGATAACAACCCCAATAATAATAATCGAAGAATGTTAATCTTATCGATAACATTAGAAGTACAAGAACCGAGAATGACTTGGGAATTCTGAGAGATTGCCGATATACTCATTAACTTAAGCTTAGGCACCAACAGAATTCATGCTGATGATAGGATCAACCATGTCAGAGTTGATGCTAATAGCTAATTTAATCATCAATAGGGGTTTGCAATCTAATGTAGGCAATCAACCTACGAAAACGAGTCAAACGATTAAGAATGAATTGTGGACTATCACATAACTGACCAAAAAAGAAGTGTAGGTGTAACTCAATCTTAACACCTCAACCGATATGCTACTATTTGCTCACAACAACAAACATTATACGATGATGACTCAAAAAATGACAAATATGAAAGACATCAAGCACAACTCAAACAAAATAGGCTATTTGAGGATTATCGTCTTAAAGTAGACTTTTCTAGTTTTAATGACTACCTCAACATTGAATCTTTTTTTGACTAGAGTTATAAAGTAGAGAACTTCAAGATGATGAATGTTCTTGATTACAAACAAGTCAATCTTATTGCATACAAGTTGAAAGGAGGTATCACAACTTGGTGGGATATATTATAGAATAACAAAAGAAGACAAGGAACGGTACCGGTATAGACATGGCGGAAGATGAAACAACTTCTCAAAAAATAATTCCTACCCCCAAACTATAAACAACTATTGTTTCAATAATACCAAAACTATATCCGAGGTACTCGATCTATAACTGATGAATTCTTACGCCTTTTAGACATATGTAGCTTATGACCAACAACAACAATGCATATCGATGGATTAAAATTTATAATTAAAAATAGAATATCTTTAACTGTGATATTGATAGTAGATGAAGCTCGCAATATGACATGACATTATAGGCTGAAATGTTATTGACTCGACCTCCAATTGCTACTCGATAATACTCTATTCTAACAACACGACCTACTCTTAATAAAAAGAAACAAGTTATAACTAAGTCAATATAACCCACAAATGAAGACACAAATATAGGAGAAGAGAAGCAACAAGACAAGCTAAACATATCTCGACTACCATAAATAATTCATATACTTTTGAACCTTAGTTGAAAAATATTTCAGATATGAGGAGCCTGATCACCGTGTTAATAAAAATTATGCATTAATCATAGACAATAAAAGTTATGACAACATAATATCCAAATCATTGATGATGTACTTAAAATTATATATGGAAACTCATTCAATATCATATAAGCTAAGGTGGATTAAAGAAGACCCAATTGTCACCGTAAGATATGTAGAATTCCTCTCTTAATTAGGAAAAGTTATATGCGAGGTAGTTCACATGTATTCGAGCCATATGCTACTTGAAAGGCTAGGACAATATGATGTGAATACAACACATCTTGGAAGAAAGAATGTCTATGTATTCTAGTGAAATGAAAAGAAGATTGTCATTCTACTAACTGAAAGAGAGATGAATCTAACACTTCTAAAATGGAGGGAAAGTCTTTCTTATTCATTTCCAACTCTGAGCAAGAATCTTTGCTTCAGGTGGCTTTTGAGGTAGAATGTGATGTAAGTGAAATTGAGAGTGGAGCGATACTTTCACGTGAAGGAAGTCTAATTATATTTTTCGATGAAAAGCTAAGTGAAGTATGCCAAAAGTGGTCTACTTATGAATGTGGTATAAGTTTTATAAAATTAAGAATGTTACTTGATCCTACATGAGTTTATAATATATTAAAATCACGAAGTCATAAAGCAATTTACCTATGTATTTAAACACATCTAGTACTTCTAATCGTGTTACTGATACTTTGAATAGAAGAGCAACTTTACTAGTTTCGAAGTTGTAGGGTTTGAATACCTAAAGGATCTATATGCTAAAGGTAATGTCTTGAAAGATGTTTGGAAGAAATATTTGACAAGGTAATTTGCAAGTGATTTCTATATCCATAATGGTTATTTTATTTAAAGATAATAAGTTATACATTCTGAGGATGTCCTTACGAAAAATGATTATTTGATATTTACATAAAGAAGGACCCTCTAAATATTTAGAGGGAGACAAAACAATAGCAAACATAGAGGAGAGGTACTTTTAGCCATAATAAGAGGTATGTTGGTAATCTTATAAGAAAATATCTGACTTGGTAAACTATAAAGAGCCAATTATAAATCACTAGTTTATATATATATCATTATTAGTTTCAGAAGATATTTGAGAGGATTTATCTAAAGATTTTGTATAAGGATTGCCAAAAACTCAAAGGGGAGTTGATTCTATGTTTGTAGTTGTGGATCAGTTCTTCAAGATGACTCATTTCGTACCATGTCAAAAGACTTCAAATATTGTACATATTTTCATATTATTCATTCAAGAAGTCATACGCGGAGTACTAAAATCAATCACTTGTGACAGAGATTCTAAATTTTTATCTTATTTTTGGCTGATCTTATAAAAAAGATTTAATGCAAGTTCGAAGTTTAGCAACATAACTTATCCATAAACTGATATTCAAACAAAAGTAATGATAGAACTTTGAGAAATTTGATTCATTGTATTTGTGGTGACAAACTAAAACAATGAGATTTCATGCACATAAGCTAAATTTACCTATAATAGTACAATTCATAGTTCTATTGGAGCATCATAATTCTTTGTTATTCACAAAAAAATACTGAAGTATGCTTTAGATTTATTTTGCCTACCAAAGATTCTTAGAATGAGTATAGCAACTAACAACATGGTTGAACAAGTACAATCAATCTAAGCTGAAGTTAAGAAGTTGGAAGCTACAAGAGAAAGAAGGTATTCAAGGAAGAAAATATGGTTATTGTATACTTGTAAAAAGAGATATCTCATAGGCACTTACAACAAATTGAAGTAGAAGAAGTATAATCTCTACAAAGTCTAAAAAAAAATCAATAATCTCTACAAAGTATATTTGTAGATATTACTTTCCAAATAAGAATCTATTATACCAAGACACATAAGCTCAAGGGTGAGTTTTTCCTCGTGTAGAGGGGATTAATATGGAATAAATAGGAAAAAAATATTTTCAAAATATATAAAATTATTTATTTATTATATATATATATATTATTTATACCTAAAATTTGTATAAATAAAGATCCACTCTAAAGTCTATGAATCATCAAGAAATAATATCTTCGAGTATTACAAAAATCTTCTTGATTTCTCTCCTTCTTCGTTAATACTATTTTTTTAATATTATTTTCGTTGTACGTCAC
The DNA here is from genome assembly GCA_004837865.1 of Musa balbisiana. NCBI lineage: Eukaryota > Viridiplantae > Streptophyta > Magnoliopsida > Zingiberales > Musaceae > Musa > Musa balbisiana. Next base: position 35,399,999 of record CM017195.1, read on the forward strand.
CTTCACAGTGAGAGTCTCATTCTCCAGTGTTTCTTTACTTAATTCATATAATTCCTTTACCTCAGGAGATCGCCAACACTCTCAGTGTTGGAGAATAACGAGTTAAGGAGAAAAGTGGACTGTTGAAATTTGCATAAAGCCAGCCACACCAAATGCAGTTTCAGTGTCATTTCAGATTCAAAGTCATGATACACACATCAAATACTGTGAGGCAGGCAATGTTTCAATCTCCTAAGATAGATTGATATGAAATATGTAATCAGTAGATCGATTCCACTCACCTCAAACATCAAAATAGAGACAGTCAATATACACAATCTTATCCCGACAAACATACAAATTATTTTCATTATTTGAACTCTGATCTCCCAGATTGCAAATAGAGAGTCGATAATTTTCACTCGATTTTAGCTTTGTTAATAGTCAGTGGACTCTCAATTGTGTTTTGTGGGTTTTGTGAACGTTGAATGATAGTGATGGCTTCTAAATATTGACATGGAAGTCATCGTAGGAAAAAGAATCGTTCATAAATATCATACTTTTTTATATATATATTTATCTAAATTTCAGCATACATATTTCCTCATAAAAGACCTTAAAACTTGCATGCACATTATTTTAGCTACTTTTTGTCAGCTACAGTAAATAAGCAATAAGTTAAAATTTTAATTTATATTAGTATTCTTTAGAAAAGTTTGCTATGGTGCTCAACACATAGGAGCAGTATTTATATAAATAAACTAATGTTAACCATGGTTAGAAGATTTTAGATGGATATTGATAGCAATAGCGTACATGGAGGACTCAGATAATTAAAGGGACATATATTATATTATAATACATAATGTCCAAATCTTCCACTGTTGTAGTGATACTTTGGTAGCAGCCAGAAGTCATCACCAGGGGCTATAAAGTTCATGAGCAGCCACACAATTAATTTGCAGACCCGGAAGTCTCCCGTAACCATGAGCTGAACAAGAATGACGTTCCACGGTACTAACCACAACTCCACATGAAATGGAAGAGACACGGTTTATACGACTTTGAGATATGCATTAATGTTGTTGGAATTACATTGATGTAACCATGGACTCTTATGCTTGCAAGAAGGTTTAAGGAAGAAGATGACTGTTGGATTCTGCTCTTCAGGCCTTGACACCACCGGACTTGGACACACACACACACACACACACACAGAAGCCGACTACTTCCTGCACAGGTCGCCCTCAATCCACCACGTCGACGCTGGCGGTGCAGAACAGGAGGCGATGGAAGACGGCGTGCAGCGCGGAGTGCGTCATCTCCCTCAGCTTCCTCGTATTCGCGCAATTCTCCTTTTGCTCTTTCCTCCTCCTCCGCTTGCTACCCGTGTCGACGCTGCCACCTTTCTCGGTGTTCCTGGTGCTGAAGAGGGGCACGGCGGCCGCCGTCTCCTTGACCTTTCTCAAGCACCGCTTCGTCTTCTCCGGGACCGACTCCTCCTTGGTGAAGGTGTAGCTCCTCAAGTACAGCTGCCGGCAGGAGTAGCCATCCACCACGCTGGGACCTGCGCTCCGCTTCCGCCTCTCGTCAAGGCCGGGGTGGCTGTCGAGGCCACCTGTCTCGCCTCGTCTTCCCGACGCCATCGACTTCACGAACTCGACGTCGGACTCCGGCCACTTGTAAAGGATCTTGTAGTTGGCCCTCACCGGCTCGCGCGCGTCCACGCAACCCAGGGAAGACTTGCACCCCGAGCTCATGGCTCCTCTCTTCTTCTCCCTCCTCGGACTCTGCAGTGTTGATCTCTGAAAACCTCAATCGCATGCATATAACATTACGGGTCCAAAATTGCGTGCACAAATTTGGACTCGCACTGTTGTTAGTTAAATGCGATGGTGTGTGAAGGAATGATGTGCTATGATGAGCTATCAAGGGATGACGTGTTGGCTCTTCTCGTTTGACATCGGAGATGAAACCTTACCTCTTTTCCCAAAGATGCATGCCTTGCCACCCTCAAATGATTTAAGGCTTTAAATGCTGGCTTCACGTCCTTCATCATCCACCGGTCTGATGATGATGTTGAAAGACTGCGTGGTGTGGGTAGGTAGATAACAACGTCGGCAAAGTATTATTATACTGGCCGAGAGGATTACTCGCAGCCAGTACTATGCTGTTCGAAGATAAAAAGCCATTCAACCAAGTAATAGGACTTCATCATGATTCATGGAGTTACTGCCACAAGCAACAAGAGGGTGGAAAGAAAGTCGAGTACCTGGGCGATAGATCTTGATGCATCAGAAACCGTATCAGCATTTCAGACAAGAGCAGCTATGGATATATAAACATACGCTCCGGTGGTCCTGTCCTTGATGATTACCAGGCTGCAAACAACCGTAGTCCACACTGCAAGTTTAGGAGACATCAGACACCATGCATCATGTGAAGCAATATAAAAGTGGAGTGCCTGCATTCACTACTGAAAGATGTTGTATTATGTCAAGAGATCTCAAATTGCTTTGTCCTGTTGATGTTAAACTTCATGGCGAAAGATAGTAACTTGGAGGGGTGAAGGCACAAGATTTACCAACTAGAAAAAAAGCTGTGACACCAGTATACTACCAGTTTCTTCCTCACCTGCATTCTGGCAAGAGAGGCTGTTGTTGCAGCTGAAAATGATCCTGCTAGAGAAACAACTGCAACCAAAATTGTGTTTGAGCTGGGAACATTTGAATTAGACTATATAAAGACTAATTGTTCCATACAAAGAAGCAAGTTCATTTCCAAGTACGAATTCTAGTATCAAACTCAAGTCTGTTTCCTGTAGGTTCCCCTAGTGTTGTGTGTCTCTGGTTTAGTATGATCAATATATAAATTGACAGATCTCTTCCAACTGCACTGTACCACTAATATAATGTAGGTGGAAAAGAGCTGTTTATTTGACACCCACATCTTTACTGACAGTGATAAATGAATAGGAAGGGTCAGATCACTCAGTCTAAGAATAGGATATATCAGGCCACAATAATCAGAATGAGAAAGAAAAGCTCTAAGATTAGGATATAACAGATGAAACTTCAACATTACCAGTGGCCACATGCTATCATTAACCTGCTTGCAGTGAAGAACAAAGTAACATAGAAGAGATGCTACTGATACCAAAAGCATTAGACTAAATGGCTCCCACTATCTGTTCATGTGCAGGTTCTTTTGGTCATCAAAGGACAGCAACAGCCATCCAATTAACTGGCATACATATCACATGCAATCATGCAATAAACCCATATGAAGCGCCAGGAAGAAACATAGTGGGAGTTGCCCCTGACCACCATATCACAAGTTAACACTGTACCAAAAACGAAAGAATTCTTCATATATGAGCTATTAACAGTTTTGAGCTGCCATAATAGTTACTGAAAGAAAAAAGAGAATAATTACAGACCTAGAATGCAAGAGTCATATGAAAGCAGTTTGGTTGAGCTTTCCATGATGATGTAGCCATATGTGAACCACAATGTTGATATTAGCAGCAAAGATTCTGATTAGAGATAACTCTCAAAGAGTCCCAGTAGTCATTTTAGCAAGAAACCACTAGTGTCAAATTCATAATCAACATATCCAATTCGAACAATACAGAGATCTCCTGGAGCTTCATCATTCACCAATCGAGAACATATGCTCCTTTTTATAATTGTGTGCCCGTATTGCCTGTGAATATGAGAAGTTGGATAAGTGATAAGGGTAATAATGTTCATGAACTTTCGCAGGACTAACCAGTATGGCAATGGCATGTACAGAAGTCAGACATCGAACCATCCAAAGCACATGAGAGAGTAGCAAATCATGAAACCATGGAAAGTTGAGATTTTAGATAAGTTGACAGCACCACCTCTTGCGACGTTTGCAGATGCTGCTCATTAGAAAAAATGTCCCAAACACAGCACAACCACATATTACAAGATCTACAAGCATTAATAACAACAACATGATAGTTATATGATTCGAAGGAATGGTATTAGGTCAAGAAGGCATCCAAATAAAAATTGTCAGCTGCTTGGACTAGCTGATCATCCACCACCATCACAAGATCATATTTGCCAATGGCTAACCTCAAACTCTTCTGTGCTCAAAACAAGGGACCTTATGAGCATCTGAGGTTTTTTCTCTAAGATAAGTGCTATTCGGAATCTCTTCAGCTTCACAATAATGCCATGACCTAAATTAAACAGGCATTTAGAGCACAAAAGTGACTTATCCTGAGCTTCTGTTTTCATTGATGTTCAGTATCATACCTCACGAATCCACTACCACATTCTTCAGGTGGTTCTGGTTTCACCACTCTTCTTGATGCTTATATCCAGTCACTCCCACCAGCCAGTTAGGAGTTGTTCCTTCATCCTCTTTGATAGAATCTGGTTCTTTAGCTCCTTAATCCTTTAACTCTTTTCCGTTCTCTGCACAAAAAGTTCATGTTGCTTCCAGCCTTCATCTCCCTACCATACTCCCTCATGCTCGGAATTTCTTGTGTTAATCTAAATGTCAAGTATGAGTATAACAAAACAAATAAAATGCTGCAACTCAAGTAGGTAGAAAAGAATTCAAACATTCAACAGGCAGGGAGGACATGTGTACAATATCTAGAATATACTAGTTATGGATGTGATATAGCAAGCCAGAACCAAAAATGGACATGCAATTATCATGTAGGAAATCAATAGTTACATTGAGACAATAGGAACTTTATCTGTAGCTTCAGTTAAACCACTAGATACATTTGATAAATGCTCATCCTTGTGACAGCCATCCTTTGGATATCTGCAGCACCATACACACTCACCATTCTGCAGTAAGTTCAGGTATCAGAAATTAAAAGATCATTAGCATTAGAGGGCACAGATTCATGAAACTAATTAGAACACAAGCAAGCAATTTCACACAGTAGTCAGAACTTCTTTACCTCGACATACTAGGATAAGAATTCCACAAAGAGAGCTTCCGGAATTGCTACTCCAAGTACGCGAATGCATCACACTAAACGAGGATTACTCTAGATAAAAATTCCACATTGATCCAAAAGGACACTACAAGACCAACAGATCAAACCTCACAACAACAGCAAACAACAGATTGCCAGTTCATGTCTCTCTTCCTCTATTAGTCTTTAAAAAACCCCTTCTTTTTTCTTCGTCACAGCGACAGTGCGTCTAAGAAAGAAGCAGCTCTAACCACCGAAGCCATAGAGAGTGCGGCCCTGCCTCTTGAGCGCATACACGACGTCCATGGCGGTGACAGTCTTGCGGCGGGCGTGCTCGGTGTAGGTGACGGCGTCACGGATGACGTTCTCGAGGAAGATCTTGAGGACGCCGCGGGTCTCCTCGTAGATGAGGCCACTGATGCGCTTGACGCCGCCTCGCCTCGCCAATCGCCGGATGGCTGGCTTGGTGATGCCCTGGATGTTATCGCGCAGCACTTTGCGGTGACGCTTCGCCCCGCCCTTTCCCAACCCTTTCCCTCCCTTCCCTCGCCCCGACATTGTCGCCCGGCTACCAGAAACCTAGAATTCAATCGCCGCAGTGAAGGAATCGAGCATCCGTAAGCTCGAGTCTCGAGATCCGAGAACACGGAGAATTAAGTGGAGTAGGAAATGGATCGATCCACTTCTCACCTGAGGACGGAGTGCTTTAAGAAGTGGCGAACGAGTTGGACTTAGGAAGCAGGGTAAGATTAGACTGTTATTTATGGTCTGATGAGAGCCCACTCGGAGGATGTAGAGACGCTAATCACCGTAGATTGCAATAGATCAACGGTTAGATTGTGCTTAAGCTGGTGCACTTGGATCAATGACGTGGTAGGTATCCGGGTGCCACGTAATTCAGTGATTCGTGCTTTGTTGATGGGTTTGATTTGGGCCACGCACGCATCCATCACACGCCAGCTCGGATGTTGGCGACGGTACCGGCGCCGCCGTAGAGGGCGGCAATCACGGGCGGCCAAGGCGATGGATCGTCGTGGAAGAACAAGAAGAAGAAGAAGAAGAAGAAGAAAGAAGCCCTTTTCCGTGGAGATAAGAAGACCAGATGTGCAGTGCACGCCCACCCGTTGTTGTCATGCCGACTTCTCTCTCTCTCTCTCTCTCCTCCCTTTTCTTTCTTTAACCAGGGGAGGCAGCGAGGGCAATGCAAGGATGGAAGGCCGCGATGGCTTCTCCTCTTCACACCGATACCCTCCTTTTGTTTCGGAGTTGCACCCCCCCTATTCTGCATCCATCCCCTCACCTTTTTTTAGCCTTGTAGCTGGGAAAGCACGGTTCTTTGCGCGCCCCCTCTCCTCTCCCTCTCTCTTCTCGTCAGGTTCATATTTCTCTCGGAGGAGGAGAGGGATCGAGAGGCGGAGAGGCAGGAACTGGGGAGCGAGATGCTGCAGAGGGCCGCGAGCAATGCGTACTCGTGGTGGTGGGCGAGCCACATCAGGACGAAGCAGTCGAAATGGCTCGACGGCAACCTCCAAGGTCGGTCTTTGATCCTTCCCCTCTGTATCCCGTCTCCTTTTGCTCTTTTGCAACACAAGTGCTTTCTTTTTCAGCTGAATCGAATAGGATTAGACCTGCTTTTAATTTGATCTGCACAAACCAAATGCAAATGCATCTATATGTACTCGCAATTGCAAGAATAGAATCTTCAGTCTTTCTCTTGGCAAGGTTCCAAATAACATTTGCTTGAGAGATGAATCCAGAAAAGCACACAGATGATAGAAAGAATTTTAGTGACTACTTGATCAAGGCAATAGTTTCCTAAGTAGTGTTCTTTGTGCAAACTGTAGATTGACGAATGAACAATCGGAAAATGTACAATATATCTACACTTTTTCATCCTTCTGAAGACCTTCAGATTGAAAGAAAATGCCAATGTGTGTTCTCTTTTGAGGAACAAAATATATTAATGAAAAGTTCTAATTCAACTATACCGAACAATCATTTATTGTAACAGATTACAAACAGGATGGAATCGTAGGTTTATTGAAGGCTGGTCGATCTGAGACGTGCACGAGCAGTTCCACACCAATTACCTACTGAATCTCCAACCCTTGTTTCTATTTATGAGATTGCATTATAGTACTTTGATATTGTACTAATCTAGAAAATTAGTTTGTTTTAAATAGTCGGACGATACATGGTAGCCTTTAAGTTGCTCTGTTTTTCTGTCAAACATTTTTTTGTTTTTTTGCATGCATAAATTAAGCAAATTGTGTGCCTCTACCAAATTTATGCCATTGTTGAGGCTCTTCGTGTGTTTCCAGATGTATGATTGAAAAGAGTTACAAGATTCTGTGTTCTTACCTGACGACATTTAGAATGTCAAAGACCTGAGGAACTTGGCCTTTTGACCTATCTTAACCAGTGTATGTATGAGCTTTGCTCCATTTTAAGTTTGAGGATTATTTTCTGGAAATGAAGGGTCAAGACGAACATGGTAACTTATGTCCACCGATCATATGTTTTGTAGAATTCATAAATTTTGACATGTACTAAGTCCAATGAAACTAAAATTTACTGTTTTTCTAATGCCGTCTACTTGATGGAATATATATATATATATATATAGTGTGTGTGTTACCAGCCATTGTGCTTTACTTTCTAGCTTTCTTACAAATAGGATTTACTTTGATTTCAGAGATGGAAGACATAGTGAAAAAAATGCTGAAGCTTATCGAGACCAATGCTGATTCCTTTGCTAAGAGGGCAGAGTTGTATTTTAAAAGGAGACCAGAGTTGATAAGCTTTGTGGAAGATGCTTACAAGGCTTATCGATCATTGGCTGATAGATATGACCACATTTCGGGAGAATTACACAAGGCCAACCACACCATAGCGACTGCTTTTCCTGAACGTGTCCAGTATGCAATGCTAGATGAGGAGGAGGATACCATTCCAAAAGCAATAACTCCAATTGATCCGAGTAAAATTAACAGGCGAACAGTAGAGGGATTAATGAACAAGAAAAAGGAAAGTGAGTCATCCACAAGAAAAGCACGTAAAAAGAGTACTCCGCCTCCGATTGATAAAGAAAAGGCACAAGAAGATATAAATAAGCTTCAGAAAGGAATTCTGGTTCTGCAGACCGAAAAAGAATTTATCAAAAGCTCGTACGAGTCTGGGATAGCTAAGTATTGGGAGATTGAGAAGCAAATCATGGAGATGCAAGAAGAAGTTTGTTGCTTGCAAGATGAGTTTAGTACAAGTGCGGTCATTGAAGATGAGGAGGCACGTGCCATAATGACATCAACAGTTCTTAAATCTTGTGATGATACCATAGTTAACATGCAGGAACAGCGGAAGAAATCATTGGAACAAGCAAAAGTAGAGTCTGAAAGAACTAAGATTGCTAAAGCAAAGGTGAAGGCTCTCAGAGGTGAGTATTGCCAATCTGAGGTGGAAAGTACAGAGATGTCTGATGAAAACACAGAAATTACCTTCACTGCTGAAAACATGGAGGAAGACTATTCTCTAAATAAGATGAGGACCGAGTTACAGTCCGTCTGTGAGAAAATAAAGGAACATTTCAAAATGAACCCTGAAAGTTCTGTGATTGAAATTGCAGAAAAGATAGAAGAGCTTGCAAACAAAGTTATCACATTGGAACTCACAGTTTCATCACATGCTGTGCAAATAAATCGATTGACTTCAGAAAATGATGAACTTGAAAAATGCATACAGTCGTTTAAAGAGGACAAAAGTATGTTAATCGATGACCCAAATGAGTTGTCTAAAAGATTCAAAGAAGCTGAAGATGAAATAGGCAGAGTTCAGGCAATTAAGAAAATTGTCCATGATGAAGAAGCAAATTTTTGTGAAAATTATATGGAAGCCCGGCATAGCCTCAATGGTGTTTTAGAGAAACTGCAGCCTCCTAAACCTCTGGAAAATGCTTGTGTTGGAGATGCATCCCCAGAGGAAGAGGTTTCCGCCAAAATCCATGACATGAAGGGAGATTTGGTAGAGGAGATTCATACATCTCAGGAACTTGGTTCTTGCCTAGAACATCCTTCCCAAATTGAGGCTGGTTCTCGACTCGAAAGTGCTTCGGAAAAGATTGAGGACCCAAAGAAGGGAAATGCATTGGAGGAAAAAGAATTGTCAAAAGTAGATCTTACCAACTGTCTAACTAGCACCAAAGAGATCATGCTTGATGGAGAAGAGGATACTCTTAACTTGCAGCAACTAATTTTAAGTGGTTTAGAAGGCAAAGATAATATTTTATTAGCTGAGTGCACATCAATCCTGCGAAATTACAAAGAGACAAAGAGAAGGCTCTCTGAGGTAGAGAAGAAGAATGAAGACTATCTTCAAGAAACAATGGCTCTGATAGGGAAACTGAAGAATGACATTGCTATGAAAGATGAGGAAATACGATTGCTGAGACAGACATCAGCCTCTGCAAAGATAAGTCGGAATGGTTCTGTGAACACTCCTGTTGAAGAATCTTGGCAGAGTCAACGGAGACCTGAAATCACACGTAGCTCTGCAATGGTCACAGAGCACTCGAAGCATCAAGCTTTTGAGGTTTCCAAAGATCTAAATATTGAATCGGCTGCTGCAAGAGCTTCGTCTGTTGTGTTTAGAGAAATACGAAATCCCCTTTCAAAAGACGTTGATGCACAGTGCATCAATGAGCCAAAGAGCATTTCTCCTGTCGAAGAAAAGTTTAGGAGGGATATCAATTCGCTGCTTGATGAAAGTTTAGAATTTTGGCTAAAGTTCAGCACATCATTCCATCTCATACGTGAGTTCAAAGCCAAATATGAAGACCTACAAGCAGATATTAGTAAGCTGAAGGGCAACAAAATTAAAGAATGCACTGATAATGTTAGTGATGATCAAACTAGCAAACCTGAATCAGCACGAATTACC